>CM023946.1:18801623-18865612 GCA_013407115.1 Glycine latifolia | reverse complement strand
GTGTTGCAGGTAATGGTTCTTTCTCTCTTGGTTTTGGTCCGGTTTGGATTCTTGAGGCTTTTCTCTGTAAGGAACTGGTTGAGAGAAGAGTAGAAGGTTGAGTACTATTTGGATTTGACAGTGGTGAAAAGTGGTTATCTCTTGTGCTCTATAAACTTCTTGTTTTCTTGTTTACCTGTGATATTGTTGCCTTATTCTTGTTAATAGCTTGGCTGTGTAATATTGAGAACACTGTTGTAATATTAGTGTTAATAAAAGAGTCTACAGTTCTTTACCCTTGGATGTAGGTAACAAGGATTTATCCTAGTTACTGAACCAAGTAAAATTCTCTTGTGTTGGTCTTTATCTCTTTTATTTGCTTCCGCGGAATATAATATAATTTTAATTTATATTGTGCGCTGATAAAACTCTAACAGTTTATTAATACAAAGTATTTTGTTCCTACAAAGATTTTAATACTTTTTTTTATCCTCACAATGTATCAAATTTTTACTTGAAACTATTACATTATACAAGTCATGGATTCAATATATAAATTTTATGATTAAAATTATATAGTTATCATAAAATGTGAAAAAGTATTCATATCATATGATTAAAATAAATATAGATAAAATAATCTTGATAGAGTTTAATAATTTTTTATGAAAAAACATTAAAATATATCTAAAGTCTAAACGATGCTCAAACCATCTCATAATTAAAAATATAATTTGTTTTTCTTTTCACATGTATGAGTTTGAAAAAACCTGATCAATAGTTACCTTAAAATGAAAGAAATTAAATTAAATAAATAAATATTCCTTAAAAAAAAATACTTATAAACATTAAAATGTTGTTTAAAATCTTGATAAATAGGTATCACAATTATTAAAATTAACTATTTTATAATAAGAAATAATAATAATTTTAAAAATTAAATTAATATTTCACTTATATAATAAATAAATATTTTTTAAATACGTTTGCAAAAACAAATTATAAAAGAAATAGAACCAGTACACATATAAAAAGAACATGAGGGGGTGACCGGCCGGGTGTGACATTGAAATTATGTGCTATATTTTTCTGCCATGTCCAAGGGAAATGTCAAAACTTCTATGCGGCAATTAATTCTTTTTTTTTTTTTGTCCATACAAAAATATGTGGCCAGGAGTCAATTCAGTTATAGATGAATATGAATATAATAATGAAATTTTATTAAACTTTATTAATTTTTTCTTAGAAAGTTAAGGGTGAGTCCGTCAAGTAAGTGAATAAATTAATTACGTGGATTGCATCATCAAGAAAATTAGGAAACGTAAAGTTGGATATATGGGTACGTGGTTTTGTCCCCTCTTTCCTATGTTTGGGCGTGAACACGTAAAGTTGGATATATGGGTACGTGGTTTTGTCCCCTCTTTCCTATGTTTTGTTTGGGCGTGAACTATTTGAGGGTCTCTTTTCTAATTTGTAATATAGTAGACTAAATCATTGGTTTTTGACTTTTTGGGCGTGATCGATGTTTGCGTGGACAGTTGAGGTAGAGGGGGGAGGTGTTATTTTATGGTTTGGAATTTGGATCATTTAATTGCATGTCTCGTTTTATTGGCTAAGTGTGTGTCTCTGGTGCTATTACACTTAGTCATCATAATATTTTGACTTAGTAAAAAAAATCTTTAACGAATTTCCTATATTTTCTTTTATGAAAAATTGTAACTTTTATATATAAATTATAATTTAATACTATTCCTAATTTAACATGACATAATTCATTGGTGGCAAACAGCGCAAAACTACTCCGCTGTATAAGTCAGATCCTATTATGATATTTTGTTCGGACCTTCCAGGATAAAAGAATGATATTTTATTTTTATTGTGGTAAGATAAAGTTGTGTGCATTCATGTAGCACAAAGGAGTGAAGGGACAGTACTTGGTCGGTTCAACGTGGATTAACGTCACTGACATAACATTATTGTGTTGAAAGTTAAACCCTTATTATTCTTAAATAAATACATTTTTTTTGACAATTTTTGTTTTTTTTTTCGTTTTACTTTTAATAATCATATGCAAATTTTAATTGTGTTTGCTTTACACGTGGCATTTTAAAATTGTGTTTATCTATATATAAGAGTGGGGCCGGATAAATCCTCGTTTATTGGCTGCGCAATGGAGGAGACAAGATTCACTCCTCAGAGTAAATTACACGTGGCATATATATTGTCTTATAACAGAAAAAACATGAAGATTCAATTTTTTCATCTAGTTGAAAAACCAAAACAAAACCTAGCTAACAGAAAAACTACTCTTTTCATCGGAAAATATTCCTTGGCTTAAAATTTTTAGATTATTTTGCTGGTTTTTATAAAATGTCTTCAACTTTACCAAAAAATTCCTCATCCAAGCATGCATATCAGATCATAATCAGATCAGCAAATTGTCTACACAAATTTTCAACGCACAGAGGAGCCATGCATGGTCATAAGCATCAGGTAGTTTTCAAAACACAAATTAATTAATCATCAGCTCGCTTTTTCAATTACTTTTAGTACTGACATTTTGGTCAAGTCGATGGAGGATAAATAAGACACGTATCATACATTTTCTCATGACCATCATATACACTTTTAATTATAAAGATAATTAATAATTATATATCTATTAAATAAATAAAAACTAAAAAGTTATTGGGAACAATTGCTCCCATAAAATTAAATGTAGATCCATCCCTGTTCATGATAGTACCATTATGAGGGGCTGATACATGATTTGCTTTCTTCATTTTAATGTTATTTGTGCCTAGGTCACAAATAAGGGTTTGTGAACGAGAAATTAGAGTTGTGGTTTATATTTGGTACAAATTTTTATTGTAGTTAAGGTTGCCATTAATTACTCCATTAGCTTTGGTCAGGATAGAGTATGCCGATTTAACCTAGAACCTTCCATCCGGAGATGGACCCTACCCCTGACCATCCATTAGATGTTGTTTCAGTTTTTAATTATTCACGCAATGATGATACACGCAAGCATGTGGAAATTCAAATTGAATCCTCTTCAGCGCTCTGCCTATGCATCACAGATATTAGCCATTAGATTAACATCTAATGGTGATAAAAGTTCAAATTTAAAGATAATATTGTTTTTAAATGGTTATAAGAGGTTTATAGTTTGCTGAAGTGGCTGTAGTATATGGACATATACGCGCGCAGTTGGTTTACCGTTTACGGAAACGCGCGGAAAAGTTTATGCTGGACGAATCCTGTTTGATATTCGATCCTGTGAATTGTTAGCATCCATTTGTCAACCATTCCTAACATTTTTTTCTTAATTTTCTTCATTACTCTAGTTATTTTCTTGAGATTCCTGTCAGGTATTCTTGATACTTAGATACATGTTATGCGTTTTAGTTTCGTTCTAAAAATGGACAAGGTTTAACAGGCCGGCATCACATTCTTTATGAATAGTTGGAGGACGTAGAGTGAGCTGCCCACATGACCTCCCGAATTTTCTACTGGAGATTTCTTTTCTTTTTCTGTATTCTTCGAATTGCATGAAGATTCAAACACATAAATCCAAAAATAAATAATAAAAAATCAACAGCAAATAATTAATTTTTTTGCTGCGGTGCCAGTTTCTTTTCTCATTATCTTCAGTTGTGTTTGTTTCGCATGCCCAAATGGTCGTGGGACAAACTAGTACTACAGCTGAAACCCTCGCCCGCAACCCACAACATGTCAATGTTGAGATGGTTAATTAATAAGATTCTGTTTACTTCAATGAACTGAAAGTGTACTTATACGTTTTCTTATTAATTGGTGTCTATAGATTACGAAACTCTGCAAGATTCTTGTCGTATACAGGTTTTCTTATTAATTGGTGTACATTTATTTACGTTAATTTCAGTAAATATATTCAGTAAATACTTTAATTAAATATTTATTTAGTAAACTTTTTTTTAATTATATGCCTTCCAAACCTTTGAAGTAAAAGGAAATCTCCATGGGAATTTTAATGTTCTTATATTATCATTTAATTGGTTTCGTTTTAAATTCAAATAAATTTTGATCTAACTAATTAAAAATATTTTAGATTAAATAGAATGTATACATGTTAGTTTTTAAGAAGTACTATATAGTTCCATAAATACATAATGTATAAAATAAAAATTAATTCTAAATATTAATTTTTCTTCCTGTTAGCCAATTATTGTATGCATAAAACTAATATCTAATTTGTTGATGAAATATGCACTCAGATTGGTACACTAACATTAAGAATCATTTATATTAAAAAAAACATAATATTCCGTTATGGAAAATTTGAAAGCTGCATCACGTTTTCTCAAAATGGAGGTACTGTGCTTGACAAAACACACAAAAGAATTTTGATCCCAAAATAAACTTTCAAAGATAAAGAGGAGGACAAAGGCTGCAAAATGACCAATTAAAGGCAAAAGCAATTCAATTCTGGCAACTAAGTCAGGGCCTATTCCTCTATGAAGGTGTAGATACACTTCTAAGCATGTGTGAACTTTTACAATTTATGTATTTTAATCTTTTCTTTTTTTTACCACTATTAAAGCTATTTCTTTCTTTTTTTGAAGCATATATATGCATTCTATGAGTTTATTGAGTTAGGTCTACAGTATCATTTTTCAATTATATCAAATAATGGCTATGGCTGCTTTAGCTCAAATTTTATTCACGATCTTCGCCGCTCTTTCCATCTGCAGTAGTACAGGTTCGTATGCAGTGAAATTCATTGTCATCATCAATGAATGTAGCTACCCAATTTGGCCAGCCATAGGAGGAAGTACTCTACTCCCCTCCACCACCACCACCACCACCATCGGCTTTGGCCTCCTACCCGGCGACTCCTACACCGTTCCTATGCCACCCTCCTGGACCGGCCACCTATGGGCCCTAACCCTATGCACTGTCAACATTACTGGAAATTTCTCTTGTGTCACAGGCGACTGCGGCTCCTCAAACATAGACTGTGGTGGCGGCAATGCCAACCCTAAACCCCCGGTTACTCTTGCAGAGTTCACTCTGAACAGCTCCAACGGGCTAGATTACGTCAGAGTGAGTCGTTCGCACGGTTTCAACCTGCCCATGAGCGTCAAACCCCGTGGTGGAACCGGAGACCCGAGGTGCCAAGCTTATGAAAGTGGCTCCTTTACTTGTGCGTCCGTTCAAAATTACACCCTCACTTTCTGCCACACCTCCTCCAAAGGGTAATATATTTTGTTTACAGCTTTATTGAACTTTCTTAATAAATATAATGATAGATGAGTTTTTTTTTTTTGTTAATCTTAATTTTTTTTGAGTCATTGAATATAAATCGGCAAAAAGAATCTAAGCGTTTTTTAAGCCAATAAATATTGTTCTCTGTAAGGAAATAATTTGGGTTTAACTAATATGATGGTAGGTTTCTTTTTGTTGGATCAAGAAGTAAGACCTATCTATGTTTTTTTTGTTTTAAGATATTCGCTCATGCCCTAAACCTCAAAATCTGCTCTAGTCGGTGATCTCTTCATTTTTATCCCAACCTAATTAATCCAAGGATCTTAGCCACTTTCTCTAATTTCATAGTGATTTCGGAGGTCATTTGTTCCGATCTAGATTGGAGCCATAGACAAATCCACTTTCTCAAAATATTTTTAAATAATTTAGATCACTTAAAAAAAATTGAGGGACCAACCCCTTCCCTGCACGTACCCCTGCATACATTACCCAGAACTCTTTGTCTTTGATACTGAAAAACTTAAAGCTGTATAGGTTTCTTGTGACATCTCATACTTCCACGCCGTTCCTTCACCTTTCCAGCATATAAGCTAGTTGATTTGAACGCCCTCGCATTATAAGAACCAATTAAGGGCAACCTTGTGTGTCTATGTGTATGCGAGCGTCTAGCCATGATTAATACCCAGACCCAGAAAAAAATAAAATGAAAAAAACAAAAGAAACTATTTCCAAGTATCATAGCCCCTCACAATGATCTAATCCAAGAATTCCTCAAATTAAAATGGTTTTACAAATTTAACCATTCTTGTTAAAAAAATTCATTCATCAAGATTATTTAGTTCTCAATATCAAACAGGGTCATAATTTCATAAATTAATTAGAACACCAAAATAGTGAGATAAAAGGTTCATGATACTTAATTAACTCTCGAAATCATTGTTCTTAAAGGTGTCTTGAGTCTTCTAGATGTTCTTGCAATTCACTTAAATGCCTTAGAATATTCCTGAAGTAAGTTTAATAATAAGTTAAAATATTCTTCCACTTTTCCCGTCAACTTTAATGGATAAATATAATAATTATAAAATGGTGTATCATCTATATATACGAAACATATTTGTAAAAAAAGTGGGAGAAGGGACCAACTCTTCTATATAGGGTTACTATGGTTGATTCGCATGTCTTCATAATTGAGAATCATGTCCATTCAAGACACCCTTTCATGAAGAGTGAGTTACTAGGGGTGTTCATCAACCGATCCAAACCGATGCAAACCGTGGTGACCGAATCGAAAAATCGATAACCGAAATAATTGAAAATCGAAAAATCGAAAACCGAAAAAAAAACCGAAATTTTTCATTGGATTGGATCGGTTTTCGGATTGACTGGTGAAAATCGATCCAATCAAAACCGATCCAATTATAAACCTTACCTTACCCTTTACCTACTTGGGCCTATTCTCCATCATATTTTGTCCAATGAAAATTAGAAAATGATGGTTGTTTTTTGTCCAATTAATAACTACTTGCTCCTTATTTTGTCCAATGAATATGTTTGTCTAATAAAAATTAGAAAATGATGTTTATTTTTGTCCAATGAATGTGTTTGTTTCTACTAGATACTTCTTATTTTGATAAAAATAAGTCTCATGAGTTTTATTTTTAGACTTTTTTAAAAATCGAAAACCGATCCAATCCAAACCAAAAAAAATTGGATCGGATTGGATCGGATTTGAAAAAAATTTCAAACTGAATGGATGATCAAATGACCAAATCGAAGAGATTGAATCGGATGATTTTTTGCTTCAAAACCGATTCAATCCAGACCGCGAACACCCCTAAGAGTTACAACCATTTAAGACATATCCTTTCATGAAAAGTTAGCAAATGTTTTCCTCTCAACATTCCATTCATAATAAAAATTCAAAATATTTATGGAATTCCTATTTGCACAACTGGCATCATATATTAAACACAAACAACCCAGTTTTAAATCAATTATAAGATATAACAATGTAACCAAGTGAAAATAGTTACAGTTAACTATAACATTATTAACTTGAAATACAAAATATATGATTCATAATTTTAAAATCATATCTTTACAACAAATAAATTAAGCATGCTCCCAAATTTTATAAGGAAAGAAAGATTAGTGTATCTTATACTCTTCTTAATTCAAAATTAAGATAAACATATAAAACTAAAAAAAAAAATCATTCTCGAGATACATCAGTCACACACCAAACTTGTTTTACAACTTAATTACCTGAATTTTGTTGAATATATTTATTTTGATATAAAAATCAATTTATAAAACTTGATGTTGTTCCTTATGTGCGTGTACTTTTGATGCATCTTTTGTAATTATTCACTTATGGATTTGGTATATGTATTGCTGAGACAAAAAGGGGTGGAGGTAGGACATTAGAGATATGGTTTTTTGGATCTTTATATGGTTCTGTTGGCTATATGTAATATGTTGGGAGAGTGTGTTTTCAACTACATGTGCATTTGGCAAAGTTTTTTCCCTTTTTTTCTGCATATATAGCTTGTGCTATGATTTATTGGAATATTTATTTGGCTTATCAAAAAAGACTGTAAGACCATTACCAAAAAAAAAGACTTTTAAGACCTGAAAAATGCAAATTATATTCAAAACTTGCTTTAAATAATGTCACATACGGCAGAAGTACACGTGTTAATTAATTAAAGTTGTATTATGGATACCATTATTAAGTTCTGTTCTTAAACAGTATTGCTGGAATATCAGTTTAGAATTGGTTTGGAGTTAGTTCCCTAAAAAATCAAACTGGTTCAGTAACTTAAATAAAAAACTGATAGATTTTCTTAGACTGACGATCAAAACAGTAGTAGTCATACACAGTCCTTCAACACGGGCATTTGCATAGTAGTCATATACAACCCTTCAACACGGGCATTCGCAAAGTAGATATCTTTCAAATCTTGGGCAATATTGATTTGGTATTGAATATATTTGTATTTGATTAGGGTTTGAATTTCATACAGTTCGAAGAAGTCAGGAAAAAAAGAAGAAACACCAAGCGGAGGTGGACAACTTGGGAGGTTATCATGTTGGTGTGGAACCGTCACCACCCTTGTCACCGGTGGCCTCATCATCCCACTACGTCCTATACATAAGCAGCATAAGCATTGTTTCTCTCATTTTCAGTTTTCTTTACTGTTTCCGTCCTTGCGCATGCAAAACAAGATACCGCTCACTAAACAGAGAATTGGAAACGAGCGTGTCAGTGGGACAACAAACTAGTGCTGGAACTCGCCCCAACTCACAACCTTCCGATGTTGAGATGGGAGATTTGCTGATTAATGGTTGATGTTAAATTTCAACTTAAAATTTCGTGAATTAAGACAGACAATATTAGAAGCCATTCCTTTTGCCATCTTCGTGAATTGGCCTTGGTTCGTACGCATGGAGACATGACCTCTTGTTCCAGTATCTGTAACACTTGGTTCATCGACGGACGTTCATCCGCATTTGCATCAGTGCAACTTGCTGCTAGTTCAAGAATTACTTCAACAGATTCCAAATCTGCATCAGTGCATCTTTTGTCTACTACATCTTCCAATCTATTTTCTTTGAGAAATGTGTTCATCTGCAAATAATTAACCTCAGTTAGTTTTGTAACATGAGTTTAAAAAAGAGGAAAAATAGTTCATATGTGACTTGTGCTTACCCAGCCAACTACATTTACACCTCTCCTTGCAAAGGAAGGATCTGTAGGTCTCTTTCCTGTTACAAGTTCTAGCAATAGAACTCCAAAACTATAAACATCTGACTTCTCAGTGGCTCTCCCACTTTGTAGATACTCTGACGTTCACATATAAGGAAAAAATCATCAATCATATAACTTATTTCTCATGAGATTAGTCACTACAGTACAACTAAACTGACTTTATTTTGAATAGTATATAACACTACATAAAAAAAAGGTTACATTTAAAAGGAAGGCTGTCCAAGATATCAATGCTATTAGAATGCTATTTATTGAATAATTTAGTAGCATCTTTTACATGATTATATATCTAGAAATTTAACTCTCAAAGACATCAGCAATATCAAATGACCTGTTTATTTTACAGCCCGAAAAGGTTTACCAGAATCCAGATGATGTGGAACAAAATACATACCTGGTGCTAGATAGCCAAATGTGCCAGCTACCACTGTTGTAACATGGGCATCTTCATCTACCAAAAGTTTTGCAAGACCAAAATCAGAGACACGAGGCTCCATGTTCTCATCAAGAAGGATGTTGCTGGATTTTATGTCGCGATGCACGATTTTCGGGCAGCAGTCATGGTGCAAGTAAGTCAATCCCCTGGCAGAACCGAGGGCTATCTTTAGGCGAGTACTCCAATTCAGTGATTGCTCAGTATTTTCTGAAACAAAAGATTGATTAAAAGGTTAGAAAATGCAAAATTGAAGAGTTTGTTCATGAAATCACAATAAACCACCCCCCCCCCCCCCCCCCCCCCCCCCAACACCCTTCTCCTTAACCTCATTCTAAACAAAGTTTAAAATTCTTGAATAATCCCTGCCCACCTAGAATTTTTCTTTAGAATTCTACTAGAGTTTTGACAAGATTCAAAAGTGGTTGCTACATAAGTCAAAGTAATAAGGACCACCCTGCCATATAAGCGAGTCTAACAATGCCAACTCATTCCCACCAAATTTTGCATTCTTATATAATGGCACAAAAAGATAGATGGTATATAATACATACAAAATGAATCATACCATGCAAGAGATCATCTAAACTTCCCATTGCCAAATAATCATAGATTAGAAGCTTAGTAGAAGGGAGCCTGCAGTAACCACGCAGGTTAACTAGATTAATGTGCTTGATGCTACCCAATATTTCTAGTTCCCTTTCGAAACCCTGATCAGAACCTTCACGGCTTCTATCAATCCGCTTAACAGCAAATGTACCACAATCATTCATCACCATTCGGTAAACGGTACCGAATCCTCCAGACCCTACCACATCTTCTTCATCAAGAGACTCCAACTTTTCTATGATCTCCAATGATGTGTATGGCAGATCACCGTGGAATGTGATGAGTTTTGTACCTGTCACAAACCATGTTAGTATTTACAAAGAAGAAAAAGACAAAAAAATGCTATGTTCTTTTCTATGCTGAATAGAAGTTTTAAACTTGAAATACCATCATTCTTCCTACTTGATTCTGGATTGATTTGATCCTTCACGTCTATGTATCTCCTGGCAGCTCTTTCCTTCTTTGATAGCAAACAAATCCATAGTAATGAAAGTGTCATAACAAGTGCAAGGCCCATTATTGTTATTGCACCAACTAGCACCCACTTCACATAATGTGAAGATCTTTTGTCGGGGACTGCATCATACAAATTCAAACAGTGATTACTCTATGTAAATTTTGTTATAAGATCTACCAAGTCAAAGTGTATTTGAAAAATAGAATGTTTACAACTCTTACTACAACAACATCTTCCTGCTTACTAAATGAAGAAAATATTGAATTGAATGTTTTTATATTTTCCAAGATATTAAATGCATTTTCTTTTTTATATTTAACATGTTCCTTATTAAACATTAGGAGAATTATTATTAATATGAAGATATTGTAGGAGGATATAGCATTATTGCTGAAAATACAAAACATTAGATTTGACTAGCCTGCAGCTTCATCACTTTCAGCATGTGGTAGCACCACTGGGAAACCAAGTGATGTCCGGCATGGTTTCTGAACTTGCCTCCCGCAAAGATCTAAATTCCCAATAAACCTATTCATAAACACGGACAACAAAACCAACCTTCCACCACTTAGTACAAGGACCAAATAGGTCAACAACCATAACAAGAACTTATTTAAAATGAATGAAAATGTAGCATTTAATGTTATCAAGATGCAATGCATAACAAAACCTTCATTACATTATATAACAGTTTAAATAGTAATTGGTCTAAAGGGTAAAATGTATCAGCCTATACACAACACTATTGGGAAAGAGTGCTTACGCATTGTTCCCAAAGGTGCTCAGTACTCCAATGTCAGGGATTTCGCCGGAAAAGAAATTGGTTGACAAGTTCCTAAGACAAGCAGATTAGCACATACTGAATCCCAAAGCTATGGTTATCAATATCATTATCCCAAAGCTATAGGTTGAAATAAACTTACAGAACTCGCAACTGAGTAAGACGGCCAATAGAAGAAGGTATAGCACCCTTCAATGAGTTGCTTGATAAATCCCTGTATTTGAACTTTCTATTAAAATCTTTAAATTGAGAGTTAAAATGCAGTTTAAATATAAAACCATGTTAAGAGCCCAAACACAGACAGTTCCATAAGAAAGATAAACACTAATTAAAATCATTGCAAACAAATGGTGCCAAAATAATGGGGAAGAAATAAAAGATAATGCCCTTACAATACATGTAAAAAGGAAAGATTTCCAATATTTGATGGGATGCCTCCTTGTAAATAATTAGCTCTCAAGTACCTATCATTAGATTCAGATGAAGCATGTCCAAACATTACCATAACAGGATTATCCACATATAAATTTCTAATAAAGCACCGAACTAATTTTCACTTACAGTGCTCTAAGCTCAGTACAATTGCTAATTTCGTTGGGAATAATTCCATGTAAGCCATTTTGATGAAGTGCCCTGATTCATTGCAAACACAACTCAAAGATGTTACATTTTTCTACATTTAGAAGTGAACGAATTGGAAAGGAACATGTTGTACTACTTACAGTCTTTGCAGTCTACTGAGTTTGCCAATGCTGGGAGATATAATCCCCCCCAGCTGCTTGTAAGGTAAATTTCTGAACCACACAAGACAAATCCATGTGTCACACTCAAACTAATTAAGAAGAAAAATGAGAAAAGCTAAGTGCCCTTTAGTTTGAGAAAATAATTAATGATGAAAAACTCAAACCATGTATAGTACATTAGAATAAATAGAGTGTGTGTGCTGCTTACATACATTGAGCGAACTCGTTGTTCCCCAGGATGACAAGTGATACCAGTCCATGTACAGTGATTTTCACCAGACTTTCTCCAGTTGCCGAGAAAATTCCTTGTGTCATTCAAAGTGCTTTTGATCTCCAACAATGTCAATCCTAACAGATGAATAAATTAAAAATCAGAAGTTTGAAAACTTTAAACCTGCATTATTAATTTTATCCCATCTTTGAAGAACAAATGAAGTTGGTGAAAGTTGACAACTAAAACTTGAAAACTACCCAAATGCAATAATCATTCATCCCAAACAATAAAATGAAAACATACTATAATCAAAGCCTAGCTTAATTTGTGACTCATGTGCAACCAAAGACAGATGATATATATGTATAAAGGAAAAAGAGAGAGAAGCACTAAACAGAAAACGGTCTAACTTTAATCCAGAAAGAGACAAAAGGGGTTCATATATAGTTCTTACCGTCTTGCGTGAGAGCAACAGAAGAAGGGCATAACACAATGCTGGAAATCACCACCACCAAAATCAACACTGCATGACCCATTTCCACTTTAGCCTTCAAAATGGACTCTTTTGCTCACAACTTATGTGGGTGGTGGAATTGAAGTGGAATCACTCACTGTGAGAGTGAGAAAGTGTCCACAGTGATGATGATTCCAGTTGGTGGAGTTGTGATGGCAAAATGGACCTCAAAGGATCACCATGATTAAAACTTTAAACTAGCCAAAGCTAATAATTTGAACTTTTGAAGCATGGAGAGAGAAGGCACAGGAATGCTTCTATTTCACTCCAATAAATAATAACTGTTCATTTTAATATTAATATTTACGTGAAAACTGAAAAAAGAGTGAACCGAAAATCCAGTTTTTTTGCGAAATGTGGCATAAAAAGTGATGCAGTCACTGCAGTATGAACTGTGAAGTAGCCGTTTAACAATGCAAATTTCAAACATGGAACTTTTCTGGTATGTATCGTACTCTCGCGTAAGTGGCGAAGAAGTACACGCGCCAGTAATTCACGAATTTGTGTTACACGTGTCTGGTAAAGGTGGAGAGTATGTTGAAATTAAAAACATGAGCGCGTGGTCTCATGTGGTTCGAATGTTGATACTACTCCGTAGTATGGGGGTAACGGCGTACGATGTCCGAAGTACGCCAAACATTTTACGGAGATGCTTATGCTGTATTGCAGTTACTGTATGCCAATGACAGCCTCAAACATGGAGCATCGTTTTGGTGATACCACGGCAAAGATGTGACCCATCAATATTAAAAGATTTTAAAGATGTGAATATTGATTCAAAACGGTACTTAACAGGTGCGTGTCATATGATTAAAATTTTATTTGAATGAATTTAAATATATTTTAAAACTTAAGTATGTAATATGCCAAAAAAATGTAATAAATCTTCGAAATCGTTAAGATATCAAAGTGAATATTTTTTTAACACAATTTATTTTATATTTAATGCCATTTAGAATTTAAATTCAGGATCATTTAATTAAAGAACAAAAGTCATTACATCCTATATTAATCATATATTAATCGTTGTTGATTTTAATTTCTTAATTTACTTTTAATGCATCCTACAATACATCCCATATTTTTTTATATTTTTAGTCAATATTGTTTTTAATGTAAATTGAAATAACTATTTATATAAATTTTAATTATGAAACTACAAACACCTAAAAAAATCAAAAAATCAAAAATTTATTTATTTATTATTTATTATTAAAAGAAAAAAAATTGATGAAAAATACATAACATTTAAATTGAAATAATAAAAAGATTGTTATTCTCATGTTCAAATTGTTGCTAAATATATTCCACTAAATTTGCTTAAGTTGTGTTATATTTAAAAGAGAAAAATAAAAGAAAAATCTTTGAATTAAAATAGAATGTAAGAGGTGAGAGTCCCATAGATTATTTTTTTGGTGAATTGGTCTTACGGAATATAATACAAAATTACTTTGGTATATTCCTTCTCTCCTTTAAAACAAACAAATCCTCCTTTAAAAAAAAGAGACAAACAAAGCCTTTGTTTTTCATAAATATGAGGACCGAAAAGCTCTTGTTTACAAGTATATAGCAAAATTGAGATAATCATTTGATAATTTATTAGTTGAGATGTCATTATTTATATGAGTATAATAAACTATCATTGTCTGTTGTTTATCTTCAACAATCATATTATATAAGATAATGCATGTCATTATTGTATGTTTTGATGTATCTATGTGTCGACTTTGTAGTAGATCATATATATTTGCTAATCAAGATTGGAGTATACCAAATGTTCATTTCATATCCTTTTTAGATTTTTTTACATTGTGCAACTATTTTTTTTCCTAATTGCAACATTGTGATGGTCTTGACAAATGTGACCTACCTAGATAAATATCATCTACAAAATATTTTTTTTAATCTACAAAATAGTATCTCATATTATATGAAATTTATTAATTATAAATTATATCGTAAAAGTTGGTCCTTCCCAAATGTCATTAAATACATTAGATTAGTTTAACCCATTAACGTTATTGTTTGAACCCACAACTACAAAAAAATGCATGACAAATTCGTAAGTCTTGTGACACAACTACTTCAAACATGATTGTGGGTTTGATATTATCAACTTGACAAAACTAATCTTTTCACATAACTAGACAATTTTTTTCATTCTCAATGCATACAATCGATAGAATCCAAAATACCTGAAAAGTTATGTGTCTCCCTAATTTATAGTAGGCGATCAATGTCATTATTGTCAAGTTGTTTCAAATACTCAACCTCAAATATCTTGTTCATACCCTTTTTAAACAATGCTTTATCAATTCTAATATACTCATTTACGTAGTTCTCTAATGGTGAAAGACTCACTATACGAACTACACCTGTTTTCATTAAAAAAAAAATATTCATTATGATTGCTAAGAGAATCTACAATTCAAAGGAACACATGCCTTTTTATTTGATGTATTTTTATTTCTCTAAAAATATTTTAGATTAAAGTAAAAAAAAAATAGTTTAAACTAGTTCATTGTACCGGTTTAGGGTTGGCTTTCACCGATTTGATCAATTTTCACCAATTCTAAAATGTCTCATTTTCTAGAGTGTTTGAAACATTTTTTGATCAGATCGAATTATTCAGTTAAATTTTCAAAAAAACATTGGTAGAGAGATAAAAAAAAATTGGAGTAAATGTAGGTCAAGTGAGTGAGCTTAGTTATTTTATCAAGAACGTTGGATTATAATATAATGAATGGATGTGATTCAAAAATTACACTTGTGTAATTTAATCCACCATCTAATAAATTCTAATAATTATTTAAAAAATAACCTTTTATTCTAATTATGTTTTCCAATTTTTATATTCTCTTTCTCTCCCTTCATTACATAATGATCTCCACACAAGTTATGGGAATATAGTTGTTGTTTTTTTAGATTTTGCTATTTTTTAAAATATTATTATGAGTATTTTATAATTTTTAAATTAAAATTAATTCATATTTTATTTTAAAATATAAAATCATTTGTTTTTAAATTAATTATTTTGATTATCAATATATTATTGTTTTTAAATTTAAAATAAATCTTCTCTTATTTTATATTCTAACAACTTCTATTGTCTTTGAAATATTGTTTATAATTATATTATTATCATCAAATTTAAATCAAAATAAATTTTATTTTTATATTAATTTGATTCATTGAAAAAAATATATAATGAAATAATTGAATTTTATATACAATAAACTATTGGTTTAAAAATTATAAATGCTACTATCAAAATAAAATTTCGATCAAACATCACTTTCATTGTCAAGTAACTTAATTTATTGAGCTTTGTGAATTATTGTAAATCTTTAATATTTTAATTTAATTCCTATAGAGTTAAAAAAAAAAAAAAAAACTTTCATGGTCACTTTTCTGCACCAACAAATAATTCGGAAGGATGGTCGTCTTAAATTATCTATGTATTTTTTTAGAATCTTAAATTATGTATGTAGCTTTTAAGTTTTAACACGACAAGGACGAGAGCTGAGAATAGTGTCAAAATTGCATGTTAATATCAAATGTCTCTAGAAATAAATGAAACCTTGATTGAATATTGACCACGCTTCCCTTTAGTTTCACTCCTTCCAAATTTCTCCCCTGTTTGATCTTTCCTTGCAATAAATTGCAGTGGTTGCTTTCTCATATATTATTATGCATTTGGGTCAGCCATTGATTGCGACTGATTACCTATTTATTCTGGCATTTGCCCAAAAGGCTTAAAAGTCATGACCATTACCCAATCACGTACTTGCACATGATAAAAACAAAAACCTATTAAATTAATATGTTTCACGTTTAAGAATAATTAATACTCCCTATTAGCCAGAAAAATAAAACTTTTTAACCAAAGTAATTAGAGTCTTTAGTTTGTTTACAAAGACTCCAAAGTTTCAATCTTTTTGAACCCCTAGAGATTATATGCTTATAAAACTCTAAAAACTTGTACTTTTGATATTGTTTAATGTTCCAAGATTATAATTAAGATAACAACCAAAAAAAAGTAATTTTCATGTGATTTTTTTTTGTCTCTTAACCTTCCATTTGTCCTTTTCAAGTTTTGGGTAAACTTAGAACATTCCGCGGCCTAAAGTCAGATCAATTTTTTAAAATACATAATTCATTTAAGAAATTGATTTATTCTAACAAGTTTATTTTATACATCCGAAATCAAAAATCAAATCTCTAATTACATACTTAAAGGATATAATTATTTACTAATCATATCACACTATATTAGCATTGTTTTCAACTAAGCAAGTGCAATGTTGGATTTGAGAACAAATAGGAAACTTAGCATTAATGGGTTTCTTAGTAGTGGAAAACTTACACTTATTCTTAGCATTAATAGTTTCAAAAAAATAATACATGTAGAAAACTATACAACGCTTGACATATTCAAATATTATGAGATGATTTGATTCTTTTATAAGTAAATATATTATTTATAGAATAATATTAATAATTTTATTTGGTTATTGTTAAAAAAAATTAAAATTAATAAAATGTTACCTTCAATTGATACTATTTTGAGAAAGATTAAAAGGATTAAATTACAAGTGATGAAAATGAATGTTGAAAGACTCCAATCTTACTTGGGATTCATCACTGACTATGGCGAATCAAAGCATGGGCATCTGCAAGTAAGAAGGAACAGTAGATCGTCGATTGAAGAGCCAAGTCAGTCAACTTCTATTGGGACTTCTATTGATTATTGATTCGACTAGAGGAACTCCTAGCAACTTGTATGACGGGGTCCAATGGAGACGCTGGAGCCACCAGCCAGATTGACCAATAAATAAATGATACCCCCAGAGGGATGGGCTCATTCGACTAATTAGTGATCCCTAGCCTGTGTTTTGTTAACCATAAAATTTCTAATCGTTTAAGAGTTAAAGTCAATGATAGTTTTTATATATGTTCATCTCTTAATCCATCGAGATGTTTTTTACTAAAGACAAAATTATGACAATTTATCAAGCACCTAAATGTGTAATATCTCAAATATATAAGACCCTAACAATGATCCTAACAATATCAACAAACTTGAGGTCAGGATAGAATGAAATTAATTATAATAAAATACAACAAACATTCAGCAAAAAAATCTAGACTAGAACAAAATGTTTAATATTTTTGTAAAATGACTGGAGATGAAATAAATTACTTTTGCTAAAATGTGAAACAAAATAGGATGTTAAAAGTATAACGAATTCCCAATTTTATTTATAAATCTTTATTTATTTTCCGATTCCACTCTAGGTTGATTCCTCTTGTATTTATTTAGAATTTAGTTTATGATCAACAATGATAAGGCTTTCTTTACATAGTCAAGTTTTTTTTAACCGTCTTTCAAGTGCGTATTTCTCTTACATTACTCACACAATATACCCACATGCATAATAGTATAGGCATACTACCTTTTTATCAAAACTGAATTCTAAACAACAAAGTACGTATCTTCTGAATATTTCTGTTCCTAAACAAACCATAAAATAAAGTGCTTTTCTTATATTCATAACTTGAAAGTTTGAACTCTAAAGGGATTGAGAGTGAAGTACAAGGGAAAATGGGTTTAGAAGCATAGAAGATGAACGCCTCTCCCCGTTGTTGCATTATGGAACTGCAGAGAAAAAAAGTGACAGCTATAGTAACATAGACCTTACAAAGCACTCCTTTTAAGTGCTCAAAACGGTGAGAGGACATTGAACTCAACTTAAGTGTGTAAACATCATTACGTTTCTTCTGTTCCTCTCAATAGTTAGCACCATTGGATTGCCTCCCCCCCCTTTACAGTATCAGTATGCAAATACATATAAAAGCATATTCAGACTGTGTATGCTTGCTGAATTGTGTCTACATCAATACCCTTCAATTTCAAAACTGATTCTACATGACCCTTTAGTGTATGCAGCTCTCGCAGCCTGAAAACAATTAGGAACAAATAACAATTTAATTAGAATGCACTTACAGTGCGTAAAGATTTTTTATATTGTCATGTCATGTATGATAAGATTATTGACTTTTGTAATGATTACTTCAAAAATGAAATCTAAGGTGATTTCTAATTTGGTTGACAGTAAAAAAAACCTTTACACTTATAGTATAACTAAACAAATAAATACATTATACCCTACTTTGTATGGAAAGAATTAAAAACTGGCAACCTTGTATGCTTAGCATATATGCAATGTTATGATGTTCATCACTAACCTAATTTCTAATCACTCAAAAACAAGCAGTTAAAAATAATCTACCTTGCGATTTCAGCTCTCCTTTTAGCTTCTTCAGCCATTTGGTTGAGTTCGTTGAAATGTGGGCGCTCGGTGAACATCTTGGTGTCAGGTGGTTGTAATCCATGCAATGTTCTTTGTGCATGTGCCCATTGAAGTTCCCTTTGTTCCTTTCCAAAGTCCTTTTGCCTTGTGAATGCAATCTACATGACAATGAAATAAATGAGCATGGAGCCAAACAGTGGCGGAGCCAGCAAAAAATTTTAGATAGTGTCAAATTTTAAGTGGTGTCAAATTTTATTTTTAGGTAGTGCTAAATTTTATTTTTAATCCTAATTAATTATATAAGTATATATAATTATTAAAAAAAAAAATTCCATCACTCAATAACTGCAAATTTTATTTTTTAGGTAGTGTTGTGGCCATCCCAGGTCTCCAAGTGGCTCCGCCATTGGAGCCAAAGGTAATGAATGCCCTCCTCCTAGGATACTGGTAAACACAACAAAGCTCTACTTACTCTTTGCTCAATGACAAGCTCCCAAGCCCTCCCACTCAAAGCATATCGAATTAAAAACTTGATAGGGTCAAGTGGGATATAGAATATTATGTTGTATAACCATATCACACCAGCCCATCCCCAACCAATGCCTTCGATGGCAGCAAAGCTCCAGTTGGCATATACCGCAATCAAAGTGGCAATCTGTGAAAAACAGATTAATCAACAAAATGATCCTTGATGTAATTGGAAAAATTGTAACAGAACAAGTGCTTAATTGTCTTACCAGCTGAGCAATCACGAAAGCTGTCACAAGCAAAATACCAGGACGTTCAACATAAGACCAACCCCGTGACCGAGTCACAAATATTAGGGCCTGACTAATAGTGCTCACTTGAAGATAGATTGCAGAGGCAAGTTTTCGGAAATCATGATGAGCAGTTTTCTCAAGAGTAGAAACTCCAAATACTCGCTGCACAAAGTAGCTGGTAAGATAAATGAATGAACCATTCAAAATAATCAATTGTAGCAGGCATAAATTGACATTGACAAAAATTAGTTAGGATACCTTAAATTGTAACAGCCAGTGAATCATAGGATTCATAATATAAGGGATCAAGTTACTTCACACACATGAATGTCACACAATAAACTCTAATTATGACCAAATTTAATTAAACTAAAGAACATTTTGGGATTGAATGAAATCATCAAAAGATATACCGGGAAGAAATTGGTTTTGTATGCTGCCCAAAAGAATATGACTGTCATCATTGCCAAGTAACTTCCAAGCACAACACCAGTTGTAAATATCTCAGCTAGCTTCCAGCTATCCGGCAGAGGTGATGGTTTTACTCGATCTTTTGAAATAGTCATGATAGTACCTACAATGCATAGTCGTCATCATATTAGCTGCAAATAAAACTCTGGATCACAAAGGCATGCTAAGGGAGAAAAGAAACAACTAACCATCATTTAGAATGGCGATAATAAGCACCATAAAAGGTGGAAAATCAAACTTCCATATGAGAGCCAGTAACATAAAACCAAGCTGCAAGCATGTCAAAGATGTAAAATATAGTAAGAATATTATTTGATCAATCCCCAAGACCTATTTCATCAATGATGACACCTAAGGTAGAAATATATTCCAGAGCTGCAAGTTCACTTACTACTATACGAATTGTAATTGAGACAGCATAAATCTGCATGAAAAATAAACAAATGGGTCAAAAATTGGTTCTAAAGGTACCAGTACAAGGCCTGATCAAAACAAGTTACCTCAAAAATCAATAGAAAATATGATGAATTACTATAATGGCATAAGTAACAAGTGAATAAAAACTGCAAAGTTCAATTGCTCACTGTATAATTCTTCATTCTCTGGAAGATAGCTCGGCTTGTCAACACTGCACTAATAATAACACTAAGACCGGGTTCTGTTAAAACAATATCAGAGGCACTCCGAGCTGCATCAGTTGCATCGGCAACAGCAATACCAATGTCAGCCTTCTTGAGTGCAGGTGCATCATTCACTCCATCACCAGTCATTCCACAGATATGTTTCCTAGCTTGCAGGCGTTTCACAATTTCATACTTGTGCTCTGGCAAAATATAAATTCAATATGAGAAAATAAGCAATACTGTTCTTCAATCACCCCAATTGATGATTAATCTTTCTTCCAATATATGGTCAAAAGCTTTCAAAACAATCAATTGCAATGATCAACATAAAAACATACCAGGAAAAACACCAGCAAATCCATCAGCCTTTTCAATTAGTTCATCAATGGGTAAAGCAGATATAGATTCATCCTTATCCTGCCCAAGCAATGCAGATGAGGGATACATATTGGTACCCATTCCCAAGCGACGGCCAGTTTCCTTTCCTATAGCTAGTTGATCCCCTGAAAAGAGAAAGGAAGATATATGAATGACAATGTAAGGAGAAAATGGTGTTAATCAGATTTGAAAAATAAATTATGATATGGCCATGTTGTAAAACAGATCCATTGCTCTAAGCGCAGAAGTTAATATGAACAAGGAGAATAGATAAATGAAACTCAGAAAGGTATACACTACAGTAAGTTGGACATAATCCATTACTCTAAGCACAGGAAAAGCTTGTTTCCCATGGATCACATAAATTTTTCCACTACAGGATGTTCATGATAACATGGTTACGAAGTTGTTTCCCTTCAGTCACCCCATGCAAAGCAAAATTTTTCATCTACTAGCATGTTTATTTTTAATCAATCAAATCAAGTTCAATCATGACTCTTGACCAATATACAAGATAACTTTACTTTCCCAATATTCTGAATCACAGAATAACAAGAATGTGACTCATGGTCACACGACTGAGATTGCAACAGTTGCTTGCTTAATACAACTGATTGCTCCAAAGGTTTAAGAAATTAACTAGCTATATAAAGAAAAGTGATTCCAGTGCCACAATACAAGAAACTAGAGGGGTTTCGTCATTATATGTAAAATACCTGTAATCATTTTGACATTCACTCCAAGGTTTAGTGCCCTGCGTATTGTTTCTGCACTGTCATGCCTAGGTGGGTCAAACAGAGGCAAAAGACCAATAAACTGCCACGGGCCACCTGGACTCTCTTTTCTTCCATCAGGAACATCCTGTGTATAATATGGAAATACCCAAGTAAATATCTTTAGCATGAAGTCTAGATATATAAATTCATCAAATGATTGTGCAATAGAATATGCAACGAATCAATTACCTGGAATGCTACTGCAAGGGATCGTAAACCACGCTCTGCAAACTTATCTATAACTGCATGAACTCTACGTTCAATGTCTGATTTATTGTGTGCGAGATTAAGGATCTAGCAATTACAGCATAATTATACAGATCAGAACTAGAATATATGAGAATTTAACAGAAATTTATGAGAACAATGTAATAAGTTACCTGTTCTGGAGCACCTTTGCTTACTCTATGCATTTTCCCATTACAATCAATATAAGTCAACGCTGTCCTCTTATCAGTGGGATTGAAAGGAAGAAAATGTACTTCTTGGATACCAAGCCGAGCCTTTATAGCAGTAAGTTAGACAACAAAATTAATACGCAAACTTAAATACCGAAACAACTATGATGATCTGCAGATTATAGTTAGAGGCTTGCGCTAATAAATATATGTCATCAAAAGAACTTCAGTGAATAATATAACAATGACTAACCTCTTTTGGATCAGCCAACATTCCAACTATGGCAGTGTCTATTGCATCTTGATTCTCAAGTCTTGAAGCTTGAGCTGCCATCAAAACAACAGTATCCGCATCCACTCCTTTTGCAAAAACCTTATTGGTTAAAACAAAAATAATTAGAAAATTTGCATATAAGTCAAAAGTCCAAACCTTATCACTGCAAGTAAAACCATTCAGCATCCAACCTCGATAAGATTTTTGTCAACAGTAAGCTTATTTAGTGTTAGGGTCCCAGTCTTATCACTGCAAAGCACATCCATGCCTGCCATCTCTTCAATAGCTGTCATTCTCTTTGTGATAGCCCCCTACAAAAATCATTACTAATTAACCATTAATTCTTGTTAACATCCACCAAACATATGCAACTGAACCTAACTGACCTGCTGCGATAGCCTATGAGAACCAATGGCCATAGTCACTGAGAGGACAGTGGGCATCGCAATTGGAATTCCACCAATAAGAAGCACAAGAAGGTTATCGATTCCAGGGCGATATTCTCGATCTTGAATGGGATACATAACAATAATCTCAATAACCATCCCCACAGCAATTGAACATATGCAGAAGTTTCCAATTGCAGTCAACACCTAAATAAAACAGCAGCAGAAAATAGAACAAATGAAATCTTAAAGCACGAAAACAACATTTAGGGTACCGAAAAAAAGATCCTTGCTTTCATGTTAGTTACCTTTTGAAAGTGCCCAACTTGATTAGTGGTATCAACAAGGTGAGCAGCTTTCCCAAAGAAGGTATGAACGCCGGTGGCAATGACCACAGCTTCAATCTCTCCTTGCTTGCATGTAGAACCAGAATACACTCCATCACCAGGGCCCTTTGTCACCGGAAGGGACTCACCAGTAAGAGCAGACTGAAAAGGTACATAGCAAAAGGGGAAAGCTGAGTGTAATTAAACAATTTGGCATATAATAGGCAAAACAATAAATTTGTACGATCTAGAGGGAAAATGAAAAAAAAGACAAAAAAAATATTAGACACACCTGATCAATTTTCAAAGGATCCCCTTCAAGAAGACGAGCATCAGCCGGTATAATATCACCAAGCTTAATGCTAACTATGTCACCAGGAACCAGGACCGAGGCATCTTGCTCATTCCAGCTACCATCACGAAGGACCTTTACAACAAAAGACAAAAGGAATGAAACTATGTGGGGAAACACAAATAAAAGTTATATCATTCTCAAAGAAAAGATTCAACAGCATAAAACATCAAAAGCACCAAGTATAATTGAAAGAAGCCAAAATTGACACCTTTGCTTTCGGAGCAAGCCGAGCCATTAGAGCCGCCGCAGCATTACCAGCATTGTTCTCCTCAATGAAACTGATAGTTGAATTGATGATAAGCAAGGTGATGATACCAACAAAATCTTGCCAATCAGGGGGCTTCCGCTGCAAAAATAAAAATCTATTCAGCAACAACCATAGCAATTAGAAACTTCCAAAACTAAGTTTGCTCAACTCACCCCTCCATTGGCAAGTGCAATTGCCATTATAGCAGCAGCCTCCATAACCCAAGACAGAGGATTCCACATAAACCCCAAGAACTTCAAGAATTTGCTCTCCTGAAAAACACCCAGAAAGATAATTCACCTCAAAATTCAAACCTTTTAAGTGGAACTCATTCAACAAGTGACAGAAATTTCTTGGACAAAAAATGAAAAAGGGAAAAGAAGAGCGAAAGTATGAACCTTTTTCTCTTCAAGCTTGTTGTGGCCAAAAATGACCAACCTCTCCTCAGCAGCCTCACTGCTGAGACCTTCTTTGCTACATCTCAGATTCTCAAAAACCTCCTCAATGGGAATGTTCTCCTGCATTCAACAAAAAGAAAAAAGAAAGAAAGAAAAAACACAACACAACACATCAATGAAACCAAAAGAGGCACAGCAAGGAAGAGACTGAAAGAGGCTTATAGAGTGGTTCAGATCTGTTACCAAGTCTACAGCTTCCTTCAACACAGCCTCCAATACTTGGGACTTGTCACCCATGATAGAGCACTTCCACTACCTCTCTCTGTCTCTCTCACACACAACTTTGTCTCACTACAACAAATATACAAGAAATCAGCACAAGGCGTGCACAGCACAAACGGTGAGAGCTGACAGTACAAGTACAAGTGCTAAGGAATATTTATTATTGTATCCAAAGAAAGAAAAAGAAAAATGTTTGCAGTGGAGTTGGACAACCTTAATGGTTCTTCTGACCCAAAAAAATTGGTATCCAGAAATGAAGTGATGTTGAAACTGCAAGTGATTTTCTCAACAACAAGAACTACTACTCTGCAGAAAGAACAGAAGAAAGATGGCACATGAAGAAACAGCTAATGCAAATGGAAATGGAAATGCAAGCATGTAGGACGAGCACACAGAGCAAGTCAGTAACCGTCACCATTTACAACTCATTCACGCCTTTTTAACTTCACTTTCCCTATAAAAAAAATATTTTATTGATTTCTTGTTTTATTTTTATGTTCTTGCTATTATTATTTAAGTATTTACTATTTAATTGCGGAAAAGAAGCATCAGAAAAGGCTCCTGAATCAGAACGAATGTCACCTCTTTTTGTTAATTAAGCAGGGATTTCGACAAAAATAATAATTTCATTTAAAATTTATCAAATGAGAGTATTTTCTTAATTAATCCTTACATTGGATAAATAGTAAATTTTTTTACGATTTATAGATATGAAACTATATAATAAAATGGTAAAAATTCAACCATTTTAATTTTTAATTATTTATATAAAAACATAAATTTTTCATCATTTTAAAGTCATGATTAATTTTTTTTTAAAATAATTTTTAATTTCTTTGAAATTATTTTAATTATAATTTTTTAATTCTTTTAAAATTAAAAATAATTATAATTAATATTTTTTTATAACTTACAATTTTAACGTCGTTCAAATAGTAATTATAATTAAACTAATTTTTCTGTAATTTTCAACTTTAAAATTATTTTAATATAATTTTATATTTCATTATTTATTTCTTTTAAAATTAAAAATAATTATAATTAATATTGATTTATAACTTATGATTTTAAAGTAGTTCAAATAATATTTATTGTTAAACTATTTTTTATAATTTATGACTTTTAAAGTTGTTTTAGTATAATTATATATTTCATTGTTTAATTCTTTTAAAATGAAAAATAATTATAATTAATATTTTTTATAATTTACAATTTTAAATTTTTCATATCGTCATGTATGATTAATTTTTTGGTATAAGTTCATTTTTCTCCTTTCTCTTTTTCTTTAATATATTTATTTTTAATATACTTTTCAATTAACATAAAAAATATATTTACACATATAATGAATGTTATTGTCTTTCTTTTATAATTTTATATTTCATGTTATTACATTTATCAGTGTTATCAAATTCGATCTGGATCAGTCAATCATACCACTAATCAATTCGATTTCACTTTTAAACCAGTTATGTAATTGACCTGAGTTAATTGATCATCAAATCCCAATTAGACCAGTCCAACCCGAGCGGTTTTTAAAAAGATATTTTTTTTGTAAAAAAATTGGATTTTGTTTAATTTGAATTTTGGAGTATAGATGAATTTTTTTTACTCAAATAATATTAGTTATATATTTATATATAATAGATACATATGTATTTTTGAATTTTTAATATATACCGTGTCAAACTGAGCCAATTACTGACCCACTGGTTAAACCACTGATTTACTACCTTGATCGGATGAATGATTAGACTGAGTTTCACAACCATGATTTTTCTTACTCTATTTTTCAGTTATATCATCCCGTAGATATAAATTCATTTTTCTCCTATTTTATTTAATATTTTCTATATTTTGTTTTGTAAATTATTTTTATTTGTTAAATTTAAAAAGAAAAAAGAATTTCAACATTATAAATTAGTGATCTACAAATAATTACTTATTCATTTTATCTGATTATTATTGATTAAGAAAGTATTAATTAAAAATAATAATTAATGATTAAGAATAAAAAATAAAAGTCTTTAAACTAAATATATTAATTATAAAATTCCTTATTGAACGACTTTAAAATTATAAGTTATAAAAAGTACTAATTATAATCATTTTTAATTTTAAAAGAATTAAACAATAAAATTAAAATTAAAATGATTTTAAAGTCATTTAAAATAAATGTAAAAATAAAATAAAAATTAATCATGACGGAAAAATTTAAGACTTTATATAAATAATTTAAAAAACTAAAATCAGTTAGATTTTTTACGATTTTAAAATAGAAAAAAAAAATGAAGTCATAATTTTTCTTACAATTTCATACTCAAAAGTTATAAATTTTTTTACTATTTACCACCATTTAGGGATTAATTCAAAAAAATCCTTATTTAATAAATTTTAAATAAAATTATCCCTTTTAATAGAATTTTCTTTAATTCAGATTACTGTTTAATCACGATTACTATTTCTTGTTAACGTTTTGTCTTCTTACATCATATTTTTAAGGATTAATTGCACGTTTGATTTCCTTATTTGTCTTCAATTTTATGAATTCTTTTCTTGGTTTTTTCATAAATTTGATCTTTATTATTTTTTTGTATAAATTTAATCTACCAATTAATTTAGTTTATAATATTTAATAAAAAAATATTGATATGACATTCTATCATATTATAACATCAACAGATGCATGTTGACATTTTACTATATTTCCTCATCAATATTTTTATTTATTATTAATTATTAGATAGGTTTAACTATACATTTTACTATCATATTTTTATTTTTTTTAACATTTTACTATCATATTTTTATTTTTTTTTAACATTTTACATATCTATTAAATGTGTAACAAAGTAATGACATGTCCGTAAAAAATAATGTTATTTTGATATCAATATAATAATAATAATAATAATAATAATAATAATAATAAGTATAAAATTTAAAAATATGATGGTAAAATATGTGAAAAATATAAAACATAATGATAAAATCTAAAAAAAACTTGAATTATAAAATCAACAGAAATTAAAAATATGATGATAAAACCCCTAAAATTTGAGTGATGAAAAATTGTGATAATTGACTGAATATGCAATCAAAGTCTATTAGATATTAAGTTAACAAATGTATCAAAATTGTACAATAAATTAATGGGATTAAATTAAAAAAAAAAAAACAGAGGGTCGAAATCCATGAAATTGAAAAAGTAGGAAAACAAAATGCGATTAAGCCTATTTTTAATAACTTTTACACTTTATAGTAATAAATAAAAATAAATGGATTGTTATGTAAAATAACGTATTTAAAAATTAAAACAACTATTTACAAGACAAGATAAGAAATTTTTATATTTGTTTTTTATATTATATTTTTTAGTTTCTGAAATAAAACTAATAATAATTAAAAGGATTCACAATAACAAAAAATACTATCATTTTAAAATAATATATAAAATAATTTCTAATTAATTAATAATACAAAAATATTTACACCAATATTAATATATAAATATTAAAATTCTAAGAATATATAAAAGTAAAAATATAAAAGTGTGTTTGTCTTTCATTTAAATTAAATTACTACTATTTCATAAGTTTAATTCACCTTTATTTTCCCCTTTATGCTTTTCAAGGAGTAACTTTAATGAAACTAGTTTATTTCCCACAATCTGATTTGTAACTTTATTGGAAATGGAAACTAGTTTCTTTCACTTAACCTAATCATCTTAATAAACTTGAATTTAACTCTTTCAAAGCAAATAAATGTAAAAAGTGAGAAAATAAAAACATATTTATCTTAAATATGATATTAAAATATTTTATAAACTTAACTAGCTTTAAAATATTTTTACTTTTCCACTTCAGATAAAAACTTGAATTTTCTTATTTTAAATACTTTTCATTTAAAAATAAGAATTTAATTTATAGTAAAATATTATTATACAAATATTTAATAGAAATTCACCTTATTTATCATATTAATAATTGGAATAATGTAGTAAAGTGATCAAATTTTATTAGATTACTATTTTATACCCAAAAAATCTTATTAGATATTTTTGCTAAAAAAATCGTACATAATGTAGTAGTACTATGTAAACCAAATTCAAAAAGTAAGCTTAAATTTAATCCATAATTAATCACTTTTACCACGTGGGCAGCTCTGATGGCTAGTTGCTAGGTAAACATGTAATTCCATACCATTTGTGTGTGTTTTATTTTCTATTAATGAAAGTTTCGTTTAGAAGAGAGAACGTTCCGGTGAGTGTGAGATTGGCAAAATCTGATTAAAGTCTGTGGGCATCCATTCCTGATCGCGAAAGAAAAATCAACTTGTACGGAACTGTTGTTCACTTTATTGTTTGGATAAATTTACAAGTTTTCAAAATTAATTGAGTTGAGTAGAAGTAACCTTAAGAAAAGTTTTTTCTTATTACTGGAGAAAAGATTAGTTTTAAATGCAAAGCTCTCTTTTTTTTAGAGAAAATGCAAAACTTATACTGTATAACACTACTATATTTATATTTTTAAAATTAATTTTATTCTATGGTTGAAAAACATTATTTTAAAAGCAAAATATTTTCTATTTAAAATTTTAAAATTAATTACACTGAAATCTAAAATAAGTGTTAAGTTAATTTTGATTCATGAAAATAATCTTTCAAATAACATGGTTTTCCACTTCAGTAAAACGGAGCGTACAAAATGTAAGTCGGCAAAATGCGAGTTTTTGCGGTAAAAATCATGGAATTCACTGTAATAAGAGCTATAATTTTGAGTTTTTGACATCTAGGACCTATCTTAAAAAATATTATATGGAAATTAAAGAAAATATAACTCATAAAATTTCAACTCAGTACATAAAATAAAACGGTAAAATATAATTTAATTGAAATAAAATTTGAGTTAATTAGTCTTAGTTCAAACAAAATTACCTTCTATAAAAGAAAGATATATGTAGTCTCCTACTAAAAAGATACGAGTTAATTAATTGCAACTATAAAGTTTCTCTTCAGTTTAAATATCTTTTTACCAAATTATAAGGCTAACAATTTTTAACGAACATAAATGAACTGTCTCATAAATAAACTATTAAGTGAATTAAACGAGTCACCGTATCAAAAAATATTTTTAAATTTATATTAAAGAGACAAAATTGATGAAATGGTCCTTGCTTTAGGATAAAATCATAAAAACCTCAATTAAAAGATATCATTACAATTAAGATAACCCCATAAACGATGGTAGTAAATGAAAATGAAAATTTTAAAAGAAAATATTTTATAAAAAAAAGTACCTCCACTTGAAAGTAAATAAAATGAGGTAAGGAAAATTAAAAATTAAAATGTAAACATATTAAAACTTGAAGAAAAAAAAGAAATTGTTTATTCTTGAAATTTTCTTTATTTCGTATTTAATCAAATAAGAGAGTTTTAAAATAAAAAAATAAATCTGTATTCTTTTTATCAACCTTGGGGGGAAAAAAGTTTACTTTTAACACAATAGAGTCGTACTGTAACTGGTATAGCTGAATCGTGGCCATGGCCAGGAAGTCGTGGATAAAATTATTTCCATGCATTGAAAAACTTAATAAATCAATTCATGAAATAAAAATGAAAGTGAACCAATAAAAACCATTAAAGTCAACTTAGTAAGAAATTTGAATAGATTAAATAGAATTCTAAATTTAAACATGCTTAGACCTGGACCATTCACTAAAAGATGTACCAGTAAATGTACTTTTTTTTAATCGATAATTAATTTTCATCACACGTGCACTTTTTGTCATCATTTAAAGAACATGTACCAAGAATTAAAACCTGCATATTTACAGTTTCCTTCTTATGACTTAATGGATTGAATTAATTCAAGAGAGACTACCAAATTATTTGTATAACATAAAATATTCATATTTTACTATAATAATTTTTTAAATAAATTATTAACAAAATAATTTATAATATTTAATTGCTATGTAAAATAATAATAATTAATACAAACTGTTTACTATTTTTTATTAAAAGCATAAAAATAAATAAATAAATTTGTTAGTAATTTCTATAAATAATCGTTGAAAAATGTTCTAACTAATTTCACAAGAGATTAATTTAAATAATTAAATTGATTGATTAGCAAAAGTTGTCAAAATTAGCACTTGCACGTAATATTATATATATATATATATATATATATATATATATATAATATTATAAATTGTAAGATTAATATGTATCGATGATTTAGCTTTAGTTTAGACTTACACTATGTACCAGTGGATCATATCTCACATACACATATGTGTGTGTTTGATCTAGCCTATGAGTTTTTTTTACGAGAAATAATTATGTTTCAACTTTATATGATCACGATGTATTAAATTATCCTCTAAATATTTAACACAATTACATATTTAAGACTTGAATTTAAGATATCATTGGTTAAACTATAGATGTGTGTATTTTAGATTGTTGTCATGTAACAATACATTATACATTGTTTTAAACCAAAACAAAAATATTTTTTTTAATCTAACATTCAATTTTTGTCCACTTATTTTGATGAATCTAGGATTTTGGTCTCCATACAAAAATTGAGACATTTGGTGCTTCTTGTTTGAAAAATTAAGGATTTTGGTTGTTCCATTAAATTGCATGTGTTGACCGGGCAATTGCTCATGTGACACAATATTTTTTTGTTTATTAACTAACAATTGTGATTAGTAGAGTCATTAACTTAATTTTAAGTTAATTAAAATTAGTTATTAAAAAATATATTTGAAATTATAAAAAAATATGTAATAAGTTCAAGTGGAAATACAAAAAATAAATTAAAAAAGATAAAGTTATATATATCAATAAATTTAAATGTATAATTTAGAGCTAATTAGATTCACACTTTGTCAAACAATAAAACAAGGATAATTTGAAAATTCATAATCTATAAATGATTGATGGAAGGAAATTTTGTTAGTAAATAATTACTTTTGTTATTAAATATATAAATTGGTGACAATTTTTTTTTTGTGAATGAAAGATTTATTTACATAGGCTCTTGAGCCATATTAACTCTTAACTCAAATACAATAAAATTCGACGCAAAATCAAAAACATGAAAATCATCATCAATCAATCATGCTTGCTTCAATAGCTTGTGAATAACTTGGTTAGCTTCTCTTAGGATATGATTCCAAGTAACCTGTCCTGAGTGAGCAAGAATCTTGTGAATAGCTTGCACAGTATTAAAGCTCGGATGCAATATACAACATCCTTTTGTTAACAAAGATATTGTCAGCTAGAGTCGGAGTACGCATGTATCCTTTTACAAGTTAGTCCTTAAAAAGAAAAAAAATACTTTCTAAATATATAAAATTGTGACATTTACATTGTATTGTTTAGTTTTTTAGGATTAATTTATTAGTAAGTTCTTATTTTTTATAAATAATTTGATATTAAATTATACAATGAGATACAATTATAACACTTTATACCTATTTAATGACCAAATTATATTTTTTTATTCTTTTAAAAATTAACTTGTTACTACTTTACATATTCAAAAGATCAAATTGATCATTTATCTTCTTTTTTTCCTTCCGGCAAATGATTGTTTGCTGTGAATAGAAGTTAAAACAAATAAGCAGTTAATGTAATATATATATATATATATATATATATATATATATATTAAATAAATTGTATTTTAATATATAAATCAATAACTTAAAAAGATTAATAAAAAACTTTTCAAATTCTTGTCACTACAGCTACCACACCGATACCTATCCATGATTTCTTCCTTTGAGAAAAAAGTAACAAACAGGCCTTTGCAGATATTGAATTATTGATTCAACTTTGGGTTTAGGGAGGAAAAAAAAGAAGGAAAGTAATCATATATTTGAAGATGTGAACGCATAAAAATAAAAAGAAAAGTAATTAAAATTTTAAAATAAAAATATTTTTATTAAGAAGTAAAAAATTATACTATTTATAATTTTTTTATTTTTTTATGATTTAGACAATGAATATTTACCAAAATCAAGTAAAAACAGAAAAAGTTCATGAGAGAAAGTAAACCACGTTGCTTTTCACTTTCCCTTATCTCCTCGTGCTGTCTGACTGCTTTCTTTCGCCTTTCCAAGTCCTAACTTCAATAATTTTGGTAATCCTTTCCAAGGCCTAACTTCAATAATTTTGGTAATATCGATTTTTAGGAAAAGAGATTTCGAAAATCATTGTACTATTTTAGGTTAAAATACACCACAGAGACAGTAGACACTTATTAGTTTTAAAAAGCATATATTTGCTCTACAAGACTGTATAGTTGGTAAAGTTAACATGTAACAAAAAATAATGTTATACACTGATATCGTATAATTTTCCATCTCAAAAAGTATATAATTAACTAAAACATAACATTACCCCCCATCATGTAATAATATGCGTTTCTAATAATAGAATTAATTTTGACCTAATTAATAATAGTTAAATATGATTAAAATGTACGTTGTAAATAACCTTAATTACAAATGTTATTCCCAATGTAAAGAGACCTATATTCACCCTTTTGTTTTAGTCACCAGGGTCATGTTCATCAATAGGAGTTTAAAATTACTTATTATGAGAATTTATGTTTTTGTTTATTTTCTTTTTATTTGAATGTAGGCAAGAAAAAAGTCTTATATAGAGTTTACACTAGTAGACATGCTCTTAACAACTCAACTAACATATTCTATATTTATAACATAAAGATATGATTGTTATAACATATTCATAATACATCCTATAATAATAACAAATCCAACTAACAAATTCTATATCTATAACAGAAAGATATGATTGTTATAACAAAATTATTATAACAAATTCTATAACATAATCTATATGTATTACCCCCCTCAGAGTGGACAATGGATGGAGTGCATGTTCAGTTTAAGATTATAGATTGGAACGTCGAAGGTAGCAGGGCCTTAGTGAAGACGTCAACAAGTTGAGCCTAGGAAGGAACCAAAAGCAGATGCAACAAATCGGTGGTAAGTTTCTTGCGAATGACATGACAATCGATCTCGATGTGCTTACTACGTTCATGGAACATAGGGTTATGAGCCAAATAAATGACAGATTAATTGTCACAATAAACACTAATGGGGGCAGTCAGAGCATGATGAAGATCAGTCAGAAGGAAGTGTAATCATTGCAGTTCACAAGTGAGGGTAGCAAGAGCCCGATATTCCACGTTCGAAGAGGAATCGGAGACAGTCGTCTGTTTCTTCGAGCGCCAACAAACCAATGAGGAGCCCATGAAGACACAATACTTGGTGACGGAGCAACGAGTATTTGGACAGCAAGCCTAGTCAGAATTCGAAAAAGCTGAGAAAGTTGTAGGACTGTTGGCAGAGAAGAACAGACCATGAGAAGGAGAACCTTTGAGGTACCGCAAAACACGTGTGGTAGCCTGAAAATGACATTCCATAGGAGAAACAACGAACTGACTTAATTGTTGCACGACAAAAGCAATGTCAGGTTGTGTGGTTGTAAGATATAAAAGGTGACCCATCCAATGACGGAAACTAGGGGGTCAGCATAGGCAGTACTTAAGTGCGAGAAAGCTTCAAAGTGGGATCAAGAGGTGTTGAGGCAGGCTTGGCACCCAAGAAGCCGCTATCAGAAAGAAGCTCGAGGGCATACTTGCGTTGATTCAAAATGATGCCAGAGGAGTTGTGGGCAATCTCAAGGCCTAGAAAAAACCATAAGGTACTAAGATATTTGATGAGGAACTGTGCATGCAAGTTGGACATGACGCGATCATTTTCAATCACGTCAATCCCTGCAAGAACGATGTCATCGACGTACACTAGGAGAGTTGTCATCAAAGTTGTTGTCTCTAATACAAAAAAAGAGTGGTCTACCTGAGATTGCACATAACCAAGTAGCACCAAAGCAGTAGAAAGCTTCGAGTGCCACTAGCGGCTAGCTTGTTTTAAGCCATACAAGGACTTACGAAGACTACAAACCTTGGAAGGACCAGATTAGCAAATCCTTGAGGCAAAGTCATATAAACCTCCTCATGCAAATCTCCATGGAGGAAGGCATTGTTGACATCAAGTTGGTGCAAGAACCAACCATTGGTCGAAGCAACTGAAATAAGCATGTGAATTGTAGTAAGCTTCACAACTGGGGAGAAGGTCTCAAAATAATCAATCCCCTCGAGTTGTGTATATCCTTTAGCGACAAGACGGGCCTTGAAGCATTCAATTGAGCCATCCGCATTGTATTTAATTTTATAGACCCATTTGCAACTGATGGGTTTCTTTCCAAGAGGTAGATCAACCAAAGACCACATACCATTTTCTTCTAAAGCAAAGATTTATGCATGCATAGCTTGTTGCTAGTCAGAAGTGGAAGTAGCTTAAGAGTAAGTTCTTGGTTCAACCATGGTAGATGAGTTGAGGCAAAACTTATGAAAACCTGGAGAGCAAGAAGAGTAACTTAAAACAGAAGAAAGTGGATAAGGAGTGGTACCTAAAGGAGATGGTATGTTGCCAGTAGTGGAGAGATTATACAATGATAATCTTAAAGGTAATTAGGTGTTATTTTTTTGTGCGGGTGGAACGACGGGGAGTATGGGAATCAGTTGTAGAAATAAGATCAAAATGGATGTCATGATTTGGACTTGGTGTGTGCATGACATGATGGATGACCCATTTAATGGATCTAGGATAGGCTTTGATATCATTTTATGATATTTTATGCTTTTGTGTATTTTGTTCTTATTGAATGTAGGAAAAAAAAAAGCTTTATATAGAGTTTACACGTGTAGAAATGCTACTAACAAAATAGCAAACTCAATTAACATATCCTATATCTATAACAGAAAGATATGATTGTTATAACGAATCCATATAACAATAACAAACTCAGCTAACAAATTCTATATCTATAAGAGAAAAATGTGATTATTATAAAAAATCCATGACATAATTATTATAACAAATTCAACACAATAATTCAGGTAATCAGTTGCACAAACACTACATGTCTGCATCGTCACATAAAAGTAATAGAGGACAACATTGGTGTCTAAATCGAGAGGGTGTTGAGAACAGTTTTGATATCTTTTTGGGATTTAATCAATTGTGATTTTTGAATTTGAAAAAAAAAACAGATTAATGTCATAATCTATTAAATAATATTTAAGTTCGTTAATTTAAAAATTAATTGGTAATTAATTAATTAATTTTAGATATATAATACTGATATAGTAGTATATAACTACATATTTAGATACTATTATAATAACATAGATCGTAGCCTTTAGATCATGATTGGAGGTATCGTATCTTTTTAAAAATTGGATATTTTTCGGTCAAAAGTTAATGAGTGATTGTTGTTGAGATATTGAGATCTATTTAATATATTAACATCTCTCAACATATATTTTTCAAACCTACGGGTTAATAAACAAAATAAAATTATCTATCAAACAAATTATACTGCATTGATGGAGTTACGGGTTAATATATACTCATAGTTATGTTTGTTTTTTCCTTCTTTTTTTTTCATTTTACAACTACTCACTTTGTTACTTGTCTCATTAATAACTGAATCTCAAGAGTGTAGTCCAGCAAAGAAAGAGACAGAGAAAGACTCGAGTCTTCTATTTACATTTCCAAGTGATTCACTCTGTGACGGTGTCAATAATCATAGCTACAAGTAAAAAATACCCGCCTTAATTATTTTCATATAATGTCATAATTATTTTGTACTCGTTTTTCTTACACAAGAGACCCTGTTTTTCTTTGGGGCTTAACTCTAATTTTGGTCATTCTACTTTAGACCTTTTACGATTTTAATTTTCTACAATTCTTAAAGATAATTATGCTCTTTTGTTTTAAAATTTTGATAAACAAATAGATCTTTTGACCGGGTCAAGCAAATTTAAATGAACACTTATTTTTTCATATCTCTTTCAATATACAAACACCTCTTCATAGATAAAGACAAAATTTAGAGCACCTAAAAGAGAAAAACAAAACTTACTTAAAAAAAATAATCTTTTGAGATACTAAAATTTATTTAAGGAACAAATATTTTTTAATAGAGTTTTTTTTTTCATATACATGGACCTAAAATTGAATCCGTGACCATTTCTTGAATTCATTTTTATTTAAAAATTCTTAAATTTTATTATCTTAATGTTTTGAGATTCATAATAGTATTGAAATATAAAATAATTTTAAAGTATATAAGTAAGAAAAAAAATAAAGGAAAGCTTGATAATATATAATGAATTTTATAAAATGTGATATTGATGTTTTGAAGAGGGAAAATTTTAAGTAGATAAAATATAATGTAAGCAACCAATATTTTTGAACTTTAAATTGGGGAAACTTAGTTGAAAAAAAATAATTAAAAAATAATTGCATGGAATGCAAGCCAAAAAAAATACAATTAATTTTTCTTTGTTTTATTTATTCAAATTTTCTGAAGCATTCTCTTGAATATTGTAGTGATTGCTATTGGTAGGCAGTACAATAAGACAACAGTAATTTTCTTAAATCTAAATTATATTGTATTAATTGTTAGGGGATATTCTTATCTTTAGATTTAAATTAAGTTATATTTTATTTTAAGTACGTATTAGCAAAATTTATTGTCTTAAAAATATTATTGTTTAATTCTAATTTTATTTTAAAATTTATATCAAATGAAATATTATTTTTGTTCATTAGAAATATAATAACGAGGTTTTAATTTATATAATTAAATTAGTTATATATATAATTTACTTGGTAACAATTTTAAAATATTAATTTATTCAATTTTTCTGAACCACTCTGTTGACTATATTGGTGACTGCTACTTGGTAGGTTGTAGTATTAAATTTTCTGTGTTTTTTCTTCAAATCTTCCAAAGCACTCTGTTGACTGTATTGTAGTGACTGCTAGTGGTAGTTAGTACTACACGTTATGGCTTAATAATTAAGCCTTAACTATCACAAGGTTCAAGACGTATTCGTCAACGTTTTGTTAAATGGGTCCGCAAGGTATATTATTTGCCTTAATAGGTATTAGGCAGCAAACTATTGATAAAACATTATTTTAATAATTTATAAATATCTCATTTATACTAATTTATATTTGATTATATTCACTATTAATAAATTTGTTGAGTATTAATAAAATAAATTATAAATTTGTTGATCAATTAAGAATTAATTATGTTTTTAGTCCTTAACTTTTTTGAATTTTCACTTGTAGGTATTCTTTGAACAAAAATTCATCAATTTAGTTTCTAATATTCTTATCTGTTAATATTTTTAATCCTTACCGTCAAATTTTGTTGTTAACTGATGTAGCATTTAGCTTTATTGTTATTTAATTAAATTTTTTGGCAATTTTTCAAAATATTTTAAGGACTAAAAATATAATTAATCCATCACTTAAAATATTTTTCGTTCAAAGAGAAGAATTTCATTTCAAATAAAAATGAATAAGTTAATTGACATCAAAGTTATAAGGACTCGTACGCTAAATGTTTTAAGATTGAGGATCAAACGCAGTATTAGATCTTTTTATGTGATTTTAGTCAAAGTAAATTATAAGCCGGTAAAAGAGTTTATGTATGCACACTTTCTCACTTGTTGATATAAATGTTCTAAAAATTTTATGTATGCACGTATATTAATCTTGAAGAATGAAAGTTTAAGTAAATCATATAAACATGGATAAATAAATCAATTAAAACTTAGCATATTATTATTTTAAATAAAAATAATTGTTATTAAATATTTATTTAATTATTAGTATAAAATGATAATATGTCATTGGTTATCTATACAATTTTTTTTACCGTTAAAACTTTAATAATATATATATATATATATATATATATATATATATATATATATATATATATAAAAAGAGAGTAATATTTAAATCACTAGTTAAACAAGAGAATGACATTCAAATATATGTACATCACCACTTTTTTTAATTTTCTTTTTCCTTTTCTACTAATCAACAATGAAGAGCATGCATAGTACGCAAAGCATTTTAGGCCATAAAAATTATTAGTATAAATAGGTTGATTTGGGTTAAGTTTGATTAAATTTGTGATCTAATTCAATCAAATTTGAATTGATTGGTTTGGATTGATTTTTTAAGAAAAAATAAAACTCAACCCAAAGCAACCCACTTGTAAATGATTTGGGTTAAGTTGGATCAATAGATCAAAACATTTAATTTTATGTATTCTTTTTTAAAATTTAATATTTTTATAAGCTAAATTTTTATTAAATGAATTAGACACAATTATTTTTTATTAGATTTTTTTAATAAAAAAATAATTTTGTGATGTTGTCATACGCACACCACTTTGGTGACTCATATCTATCTATCTATCCATTGGAGATAGGAAATTAAACATATCATATTTGAGATAAGGAGTTTCAATAAGTATGGTGAATATGAGTTTCAAACACTTTTTTCTACCAAAATTAATGAGACATTATGAGACCTACTATTTGTAAATAGATCTGAAATATTTTTAGAAACCCATATGAAGTGGCTTCAATCAATAAAATCCTTGTCGATTTGATTCTGAAGGTTAAGAATGCTTACTCAATTCAAGTCGATAAGTCTATGTAATCAATAATAAATGTTATTTGATTTTTTTATAATATATATATATATATATATATATATATATTAATATAATAATAATAATAATAGTAGTAATAATTTAGTACAAATTAACAGGTCAATGAGTCAGCAGGTTCAAATATTAAAACTCGTGACCCAATCCAAAATTCAATGGATTTGATTGGTTCGGTTCGGGTCAAACCCAAACAAAAAATTACCCAACTCAAACTATTTGGGTTGGTTTGGGTTAATTTAGATTCATGGGTGACTCATACCTGCTTACACCCTTAATAAAAATCTACTTCAATGGTTACTAGTTTATGTTTGTTTTAATGTTTTAGGGCTCTAAAACAATCATTTTGACAAAAGTAACAAATTCTTACTTCTCACAAAATGACACTCCAAATTTTGTGTCAACTAAACATAATGGAACCCAAGGTCTAATCTTTTTGCTTAAACATATGTTTTCTGATCAACAAAAAAATTAAGTGAAGTGTCAAAGTGTTGTAGAGTGTGAACTGGTGAAACATAAGCTCTGAGGGGTGTTACAAGTTGTATTAAAGTCTGATTCTCTCTCTCGATGGGCGTGGTTAAATACAAATCAAGTGGAAGTTAATGGACATAACATCCCATGTGCTGATGAGGGCATATAGTGATTGTTTGTGCAAAACAAAGACACATGCAAGGAATGAATCCTGACAGACTTTTAGTGGGAGGAACATATTAATGAATTGAATACACATCTAAATGAAATGGATCCAAAGGCTATGTATGTATATAATTGTACTGTTAATGATAGCTTGAAGAGTTAATCAGTACTACATATATCAACAAAATGTATTTACTTCTCAAGATGTCAATCATCCCATAATTGGTACAAGTCAAACACACTTAACTATAAAAGTCACTTGTAACACCCCTAAGAGTTGATGTCTCAACACCCACACTTTACAACACTTCATTCAACTTCTTTGTTGATCAAATAGGTAGTCTTTTTCAAGAAATCAACAACAAATTCTGATACCACATGTAACGTTTGAATGTTTTGAAGAAGATGATTGTTCTCATAAATTAACATGAGACTTTTCAACGTATTTTGAAGTTATTCACACACTTCTCGAAAAACTTCACAGGAAGTCACTCATCATATATTTGTTCCATGTCAAACGTACTTAATTATGAAGTTTTTAAGTAATGGAATACTGTAAAGTAAATACATATTGTTAGTATATTATATTAATTAATTATTTTAAATTATCATCAAGTGTACAAGTTCATACTTACATACACAACCTCTAGATTTTTCTTATTTTGGTGTTTATTTGATTCATTTGAGTGCTTCTCCCACGTTAGAAGTCTGTCAAGAGTTGTTACAAAAATATTTTTTTAGTTAGACATTGTTTTTTTAATTAACATTTTTTAAATTATTTTTAATATTAAAATAATATTTTGTTTTATTAGTTTATAAAAAAGAGAGTATAGTGAAATGTTTCATTTAACTATAATTATTGTATATTATGGTTGATATTTTAAAAGTTTAAAGTTCGACATTAAGTATCTTGTTCTTAATTAAATCTTTAATTGAAAGGTTTACAAGTCAAATTGAACTGAACTTGTATTTATTATGCTGGTACAGAGTTGGACTTGTGTGCATTAATTACATTTGTCCAAGATAGTTGGTTTGGTTTCGGTTCAAATCTTCTAATTTGCTCCTCGTTGCATAGAGTAATAAATAAGCTCGCACTTGATTAGTTTAACGTATTTGTGGTTCAGATTAGGGTTTAGAATAGTCGGTAGTTTTGGTTCAATTTTTTCTCATTTGCTCATGCCCATTACAAATAAGCCCACAAACTTCTTTATTTCTAAAAACATATGATGCAATTATCTTATCAATTGTGCTTATCCAAACGTGTATGCAGTTCAATTTTGTGGGAGCAATTTTTTTTTATCAAATAATTAAGTATAAGTAAAAAAATTTTGACCCAGTTCCTAAAATTGTGATTAAGTGATATTGTAGTCTTTAAAATTAGCAAAATCAAATAACATGATATATATACGACATGTATGTATAATTTTTCCATAATGATTTTATATAATTTTATTTCTTATAATAATAATAATATTATTATTATGTCACTCACTTTAGTCTAAAGTTACACTATTTTTACTATTAGTCTAAAGTTTACATATGATATTTAACATTAGTGATACTATTAACATATATTTTAAGACAAAAATGGTAGTAAATAGTTAAATCATAAATGTATGGAATTATATGAAACAAGTTACAATTTAAGGATTTTTAATATAATTAGTTAAATTTAAAGATTAAAATAGCAACAAATCACAATTTTAGAAACTTAAATTAATCAATTAGTCAATAGATAATTTAACATGTTTACTTATGTATGAGGCAACATTACTCGATACCCAGTTACCCACCCGAAAGATGAGGTACTGGTACAGACGTACAGTAGTACCTCCTGGAGTGTAATAAGATGATAAATATTTTTCTTATTTTTAATAAAAGAATCTTGATAACCAATAAAAAATAATTAATTTATGCAATGATAATATATAAAAATTGATATATCATATAATTATAAATTAACATATACGATAATAAGACTCATCCTGACATTTTACTATGGGCTAAGAATTAAACAATTCATAAGAATTCCTAAGTATAAGAAAATATGTATATATTACATAAAAGTTGGAGACACAATTTCATTAAAAGTGTTTTTAATACATTTTATTATATTAAGCAAATACTATTGTTATTATTTATAGTTCACTTTATCCCCCCTTTCCCAAATTGCGAATACAAAAAAATCTATATACAAAATATCTCTAAAAGATAAAATATAGACTTAAATGTACTTAAAGTCCATGATGTTAAATTTTAATTTGAATTTTTAATAATTTTTTTTATTATTGTGAATTCTTGATATATTAAAACTTTTATTTTGAATATCTGTAGTAATAGCATAACACCAACACAACCATTGATAATATTGAAAATATCAATTTATAAGATAATGCATCATCACTTAATTAATGATAAAGACTCAAAACAAAAATTTTAATGTATCAAAAATTTAAAATAACAAAAAAATTTATTAAGAACTTAAAACAAAATTTAATTATTTATTAAGAACCTTAAACATATTTAAACCAAAAAATATATATGTATAATTTTCAATAATGATTTTACACCTCCTAAAAAATAATGATTTTATATAATTTTATTTCTTATAACTCATTTGTTTTCTTTTTCTTTATACTTCTCTCTTCCTTTGTCATCACATCTCCTAATACAAATCTTTTTTTTCTTCTTTCTTTAATCACTAAATTAATCTTATGACTGCTATTTTTATTTTTACATTTTTACCATTCAAAATGGAAACGTCTCTCTAGAAGTAGAAAATCACAATTCCCAACAACTTTTTAGGGCCTTTCTTTTTCCCCCTAAAGATTTCTTAAAGAAATAAAGAAAAAATGAAGTATTGTTTGAATCAGAAAATGTATTATATAATTGTTATTTTCATGCTAAAAAAATAATTTTATTCTTCCAATAATAAAACTTGTTGAAAATTATAAAATTAGAAGAGTTATTAAATAAAAAATAAATCTACAAAAAATTATAATTTTTAATAATTTTTAATTATTAATAAAAAGTGTGTTAAAAATATATTGTTAATAATTTTTAATTTTAATTAATCATAGAAAAAATCTTTTGAGAGAGGATGCACTCTCATTTCTATGATAAGAAAAAAGATGTTTATAAAAATGGTGTTTCCAGGATGCATTTGCATGACCAGTTGGAAGGCTAGGGCATGTGAATAAAGACAGAGAAAGAGGAGACAAAGAAGGGTCCCACTGCTCCATGGAGACATGTGTGGTATTGCCTATTGGGCAATCAAACGTGTTCGGTAGGCTGTAACAAATGGCAAGTGTCGAACCCAAAGATCATCACATCACATGATTTTTGTCCGGTTCTCACCACCAACAACGTACAGTTCGTACGGTTCCGTGAGACCCGTTTCAGCCATTTTAACGGGGTTTCGATCAAAAGGGTTAATTTCATTTAAAATTTAACAAATAGAAATATTTTTTTGAATTAATCTAGAATAAATTGTAAGAATTTTTTATGATTTTTATAATAAATTCATAAAAAAATATAGCGACTTTTATTTTTTAATCATTTATATAAAATTGTAAATTTTATAGATTTTAAAATCGTGATTAATTTTTAAAAATTAATTTTAAATGATTGTAATTATAATTAATGGTTAAGAAAATATTAATTTAAAATAATAATTAATGGTTAAAAATAAAAAATAAAATTATTGGACTATAAAGAATTAATCATTTTAATTAAAATTATTATTTGAATAATTTTAAAGTTGTAAATTAATTTTATTATTATTATTTAAATGATTTTAAAGTTATAAAATATTGAAAAATATTAATTATAGTTATTTTTAATTTTAAAAGAATTAAAAAAGTATTAATAATATTAAAAAGACCTTAAAAGTTAAAATTATAAAAAAAATAATTTGATTATAATTATTATTTTAACGATTTTATAGTCATAAATTATAAAAATATTAATAATAAATTTTTAATTTTAAAAGAATTAAAAAATTATAATTATAATTAAAACAACTTTCAAATAATAAATTATAAAAATTAATTAATTATATTGATCGTGTTAAAGGACTGATCTCTCCCTCTAACTCAAAATTGCATAAGAATGACTTTAAAATCATAAATTATAAAAAAAATATTATTTTTTAAAATTTTAAAAGAATTAAATAATAAAATATAAAATTATAATTAAAATAAATTTAAAGTCATTCAAAATTAATTTTAAAAAAATCAATCACGAGTTTGAAGTCAAGAAAAATTTATAATTTTATATAAATAATTAAAAAAATTAAGTCGTTACATTTTTTATGACTTCATTATTTTTTTTTTTAACTTATCCTCATTTGGGGATTAATTAAAATAAAATGTCCCCATTTAGTAAATTCTAAATAGAATTGTCCCTTTTGATCAAAACCTACATTTTATCTTTTTTTTGTTTAAATGTATTTTTAGGGGTCTATCTTTTTAAATTTTTTGAATTAAAATTTATATTTTTGAATATCTCAAATTCGTAAAATATATTTTATTTCCTCTTGTGATAAAATAAATCATCACAAATACACATCCAAATTGCCAAAATTCAATCACAAGAAATTTTAAAAAAATATAAACTTAAGAGAGTAAAAAAATATAAATTTTAATTTAAAAGCCTAATAAAGATAACATGTTAACCAGTTGATCCATAAGTCAACTCGTTTTATCTAATTCTAATTTAATTTGATGGAAGAAGTTCCATCTTTCAGAAATTTGTTTTTGGTGAAATGCTTTCATTGTTTGATTAATGATGATGAAAATATTAGTTACCTATTAATTATTTAGACAAAATACCTATTAATTTCTTATCACAAAAAAAGTTCACTCGCTGATTTTATAGATAATAAGGCTTAAAATTAGTACTAATACTATGTTGTAGGTATTTTTGAAACTGGAAAGGACCTTACCAGTTAGTGGCTTCTTAAATGCCTTTTAACTTTTATATATAAAAACACCTTCAAAATTTCAATTATTTCATTTCAGTGCTTAATGATTAGATGAATCATCGATTGTCTATTGCTAATGTGAGCCACTTGTGGAGATTTTGCTTAATTGTCACCCAATGTAACGTGTTGATTTGCTTCTTGTCGTGGGAGCCACTTTTTTAAAATTCTGAAAAGATATTCTTTTGAATAATTTTGTAGTTTTGGTAATGAAGCTTTCAAATAGTTAACACACATATATAATCCTATGTTTTATGTATATGTTATTTGTAAATAAAATAGAATTATTAGACATGTAGTTAAAGCATGGCTAACATAATATAGAATAAAATCCTTTTATTATTATTTTTAAAACAAGAATAAATTAATTTTGTTATCACTTCTTATAATCATTTTTAAAATAAAGGAGGATTTCCAATATTATACGGTAATACTTACTGAAACATTTTTTTTCAAGATTAATATTTTTTTACCAATTTATCCCCATCCAAAGCTTTCAAAATTTAGGACAGATTAAAATAAATCAATAAAATTCAAACATGATTTCTTAATATGAAATTTGTTCAAACCAACTTTTAAACATAGAAGAAGTTGATCTAATAAGTATACGAAATAATTAATAGGAGTTTTTAGTTAATTATGTAATTTTATCACTAACATTTTTTTTTACCTAAATACCTTTTAATAGATCATATATATACTCATGAAATTTAAGTTCTATACTAATTTTAATAGCTTTTTTTTAAGAAAGTTGAAGGAGGTAGATTCCAAAATAGACGTACAATTATTTTTCCTAACATTTTTAAATAATTAACAAATAATAAGATTTTAAAAAATTTACATATCTTAAAATTACATAATCTTACCAATGCAAATAATATAGCAAATCATATATCATATAATAATAAAATTTACCACTTAAACAATATAAGAAAATGCCATATCCCTTCATATATGGCACTATATCGTTTCAAACAACATTCATCACTTCAACGCTCTTCTCTACATTTGTTCCAACTTTGTCATTGATCTCTCCCTTAAACAGTTGCTATCGATTAAAGCTTCCACACATTGCCCACATCTCCACCCTCAGCATTGTGTCTAACAAGACCTTACGTCGCTTAAAAATAATTAATTTAATTAATCACATTAAATTTATTAATTAATTATATTATTATTTTAATTTTTTTTATTATTTTTCTATTCACTCAATTAATTTTTATTAATATTTAAAAAGAGAATAATTAAATAAAAAATATATAAAAAATAATAATTAAAACATCTAAAAATTAGAAAAAAAAAGTTTTAAAAAAATCTTATAATTAGAGGAAAAAAAACACTTGCATTAGACTTAGACAGCTGAATAATAAGAACTGTGGAGATAGGAAAAAAAGACAGGAAAAAATAAAGTTGAGTATTCCACTATTTCTTTATGTCATTTGTCTGCAATGAAGAGAAATAGAGGCGTATTTTCGTAAAATGATAAAATATGGTAATGTACCTCTTCACCTTATCTGTCCTAATAATTGGAATGAATTGCATTCATCTTTCCATCAAACAATTATTCTAGCCATCGCTACAACACCACGAGGTTGGCTCCCAAGAGCTAAGTTCTTTTTTTTTTTTAATTCCCAAGAGCTGACAGCTAAGTGATACTTACCAAATCGATATGATTTATCTTTTTTATTTATTTATGAAAATTTAAGATAGTAATCAAAATTTATAATAATTTGTATATTCTAATAAATTAATTAAGTTAAACTCTTTTAATGTTATAAAACAAGTTTAATGTTATTAAAATAGTTTTATTTTTAGAAAAAATATCAATGGGTATTTGTTTTTTAGTGATCTAGAATTATTAAATATTTGTGGCACTCTATAATCAGTTAACCACCAACAAATAATCAAAAATCTAACTGATTAAGTAAGATGAATAAATTGTTATAAATCTCCAATACCTGTCTTTGATTTCAATATAAAAAAAACACCAAATAAAACCGTACTCATTAAATGTAAGTAGGTAACTTACTTTATATTAATATTTTCCCCCAAAAATTACACTAATTTAATAATTTAAAAGCAAACTATTTCTTTAACAACAGTAATTTTAATAATCTAACTTTCTCTCTCCCTCCCTCCCTCCCTGCACAAAGAAAGAGTCGTAAGCAAGAGAAGCACATGATAATTTTTTAGTCTTACACAAATAATTCGCAGAAAAGTAAAAAGCAGTTGATATTAACTTATCCGTACCTAGACATTCATTGTATAGAAATGAAATAAACGAATTTTGACTATCCCATTTTCAGTAAATAGTTAATATTCAGGGTTAGTCAAGTTTATTTTTAAAAGTGAGATGTGGTTAAATTAGTTTTTAATGATGAAAATTATAAATTTAGTTTCTTTATGTAAACAAATATAACAAATTAATTATATAATTAAATTTATGAGATCATTTTGTTATTAAATTATAATATTTAAGGATTAATTTGATAATCATATTATTTTAAAATTAATTTGATATTAAATTATAAAGTTTAAAATTTAATTTATCATTAAATGATTTATATGACTAATTTGTCACTTTTTTTTACATATAATTATTTAATTAAAACTAGAAAAAGAACATGTGCACAGCACAAGCACTGAGAAAAATTCGAAAGATAAAGCAAAGCCCGTTTTCAATAAACAAAAAAGGTGAGGATGTAGTTAAGTGACACGTGCAACAATATTTGGGGGTTGGACAGATTCATGAATACTACTATTGATTATTTTTCACAATATATATGAGTATTTTAATGGTTGAACTTATTTTTTCTTATCTCATTTGAAACGTGTCTGTATGCAAGTATAATATTCATCCATGAGTGTGGGTGCAATGCTAGAAACTTCATCTGATTGGACAAAAATATTGATTCTATCATGTTTTCTGAATAATTTGAGGGTATTTAGGAATTGTGTAAATTACTAAATTCAAATGATTACTTCTTTTTAATACTACTAATAAATTATGTATCATACTATATATTTTTTTTTTACAAATTTTAGAATATATTCCAAGTCTCTCTTTTTGCTTTTATTTATGAGTAGTTCCTATGTTTGGATTTCCCTAAACTTGAAAATTAGTTTCATGGTTATTCCTAAACAGATACATAATAAAAGCAAAAAAGGAACCACTACTAAATAAAAAGCAAAACGTACGTAGACTACAAAATGAATTTTAGGAGAAACCAAACAAATCTTTAGATGGGCTAATAATGATCTTGATGTGTGAGTCAGGTTCATAAAAAAGTATGTCTGACCTGTTAGAGTTTTTCCATGTATTTACTTGAATTATAATTTATTGTAATATTTTATTTTGTCAAAAATAATATAATATTATGGTTTATTTGATGATACTTAAGTTTATTAATAATATAATTAATTTTTTATAGGCTTTGGAAGTTATTAATGCTCTCTCTCTTAAATGTGGCAAGTCAGTAATGTTTGAAGGCTCGTGAAGGAATAATAACAATGTTCGTGGCAAGTCAGTCATGTATGCCATAATAACTAAGGAAAGTTTGTGTACAAAAAAAAGTTTCCATATGATAAATTGATCGAGTTAGATTGCAAGAGTGAACCAAAGTCATAAATATAATTGATAAGTGGTTCTTACTAATATGTAAGATATTGATAAAAATAGTAATATCTAAGATAAACTTACTCAACTAATTAATGTTATAAGTTCATTTCAATTGGTAGAACGTGTAGACAAACAAATTTCCCTGCAGACTTTTTGGTAAAAATGGAGTTGCTAACTTTGAAAATGAAAGCTTGCTCGTGTCCTCCCATTGAAATTAATCATTGGTCGATGGCCGTACGTAACCTATATTTTGCAGTCGTAGTTTGTTTTCTACTTTATTGAAATGAAAATGAAATTTATCAAAAAAACATAGATAAATTGATATGAAACTGTTTTAACGTAGAGAAATAACTTTATTGTTTAGAATTCGGACAAAATTGTTTTCCATAAAAAAATACCTATCATCTATAAAAAAATAAAAATGAAATTTGGACTTTTGTACCACAAACGTGGTGTTTACTTTCTCGTTTAGCATCCTTTCCATGCACTAAGGAATCTTTATACAGCAAAATCATTTCACTGTGGGAAAATCTCCACAAAAAAGGAAAAAAATTGCTTTTGGCAAGTGGAATCGTGAGAGAGGGGGTGTGTCTTTTTCTTTTAAGTAAATCTCTATCAACTTTCATAATTCAGTTTTCCTTTACCACATATTATGTACCATATATCATTTGTCGTATAATCTCTATACCTTTATTCCAACTTCGAAAGAGGAAAGGTGTGAGAACAAAGCAAAAGTTAAAAAGATAATTTTCGGTGTCACAAAAACTATCGAGGAGAGGGGTGAAAAGAGCTTACTCATTGGATTGCCTAGAGAATGCCACAATTCTTTAGTTGAAATTGAAATTGACATGGCAATATATCAAACATACATATCCGTTGGATAAATATAATCGATAAATAATAATCTTAATTTTTGAATGTATAAATCAATAGTTTATGAAAGAATAAAAGTTCTACTTTAATTCTTAAATAGGTAAAAATACAATAATTATCAAAATTATCACTTATTTACGTATTCAAAAACAAAATAGTCATTTATCGAAGTACTATATAACATGAATCATAAATCACTTTATGAGAAAGAAACATTAGTCCTAGTCATAAAAAAGAATAAAGAAAAGATGATTCCTTCCAAAAAAGACAATCATACTTTTTGGACAAGTGGTTTGTCATTGCAGGTTTTACAATTACATTATGTTAGCAAAGAATATTCTGCCAGCGAAGGACAGAGAATCGGGTTTTCGGAAAGCACTAATACACTAGTTAACATAGCACTGTGTGAATTAAGGTTAATAATTTAACAAAATGCAACGAATAAAAGAGAACCAATGATAAACGGGCTAATTATGAAATAACACTACCTCCACTTGTGAGATATTTTCATTTTTTAAAATTAAAGTCTTGTCGTTGAATAAACTTTTTCATGGATTCATTTTTATTTTTTGTGGCTGACATGCATATCTGATCTTTTTTTTTTCTGGGTGTGTGGCGCTGTTTTATGCTTCATAATATATTAAATCCATAAATATATATGACAATAACGGTTACGGGAGAATATTACAAACCAAATATCACGACTTAAAGGCCAATACAAAATGGCAAAGAAAAACTCAGAGTAAAATAACGGAAGGAAAAGAGACATGTGATATGAGATGAAAATTGCTTTTTGATTCTGAATATTATTGGGATTTTGTGGCCTGTGGTCCTGCCAGAGAATCAACCAAATCTGGTTAAATTTCTTGACACTGAGCAATGCCAATAAATTCTTCATTCTGGCTACCAAAAGGTTTGATTGCACCTATAATCCAAAAGAAACAAAACAAAACATGACACCAAGAATATTCCCAAAAATCAGGTTTCCCCTCTAGGACAGAAAAAAGAGAGTTAAACTACACTAGCCACACATTTTAACAATATAAAATCATTTTTATCAACTAGTTAGACTATAAAAAAATAAAATTACAACGGGAAGATAAACATAAAGTAAAAGTGCTTTTGTCAATAAATTTATTGAAAGTTACTTAAAATAGTTTTAACGCTTATAAAATCAAAATAGATTTAAGGGAAGCTTGTTCAATTTTATTTATTTATTTTCTTCAAAATTGTTTTGTTGGTATTTATTTGGAAGAGAATTGGACATAAACAATGGCCGAAGTCCATCAACCCTCAGCTAGAAGACAAAGCCCAATTAGACATGATTCATAGCAAAATAAACTAAACATGGGCCTATATATATTTTTTTAAAACCTTATTATTTTCCCACGTTGTCACACACTTTCCGTCTCTTTCATTATTGCTCTTCTCTTTCACTATCTTTATGATTCCCGATTTAATATCTTGTTCTAGTTTTTCTTGCTTGCTTATTCTCTTTGTTTAATATTAGGATTTTTTCAATCTCCAAGCTCTCAAACACAGTACGTTTGTGCTCTTTTTTTTAATTTATGGATAGTTAAAAGAAATAAAGTTGTGAAGGAAAGAAATTTAAAAATTAAATTCAATATAGTGACTTTTTGAAATGTTTTGTTTTTAAATTCCAAAAAGTAATTTCCATAATACTATTTTACATTTTGTATTTTGAAAAGTACTTTTCGAGTAACAAAATCTAAAATAGGATACCATAAAGTTTTTGAAACTTTATTATTTTATTTCAGAAATAGTTTTTGGAAGGCTATTTTACATTACAAAAATTACTTTTGGGAACTAAAAAATTAAAGCAACATTTCGAAATTACTTTGCAGAATAATGATTAAACAATGTATTAAAGATATTTTGGGTATAAAGAGTATTAATGATAGTAAACATTTATATTAAAATAAAAGGGAAATGGATACAGCATTTGCCCTGAAAGTAAAAGCAATGTATAAATTAACCTCTAACCTACCAAGTAGTGATGATTCACAATGAAAGTAAATTACAATATCTAGTAAGCTTTACTTACAGGGTTAACTGTCAAAATTTGAATCTTAAAACTTTTACTTAGGCAAGGCCTTAACCACTATCGCATGCCCAAAATTGCATGAACTCTTGCTGGGAGGAAAAAAGAAGAAATAAAATTCTCACCCAATGTGTTGTATATTTTTACTACATAAACTAGTTTTTTTTTAATCAAAATCATAAACCTACATACATAGGATAACAAAATGGACCAAAATCCTATAAGTATCCATTGAAAAACATTTGCAAGTGCAAAAGATAATTACCTATTTATTGAAACTGAAGGTGAAAGCGACTATTTACTGGTAATTTTTTTGCAGAAATGGGTACTATAGTACCCACCCTGACTCACCTTGCACATGTATATTATATATATATATATATATATATATATATTAAATATTAATGTATTAAAATATGTTATTTAAGTAAACATATATTTTTCTATAAAAAATATATTTTCCTAATTTTATGACTAATAATAACAATCTAACATAGAATAATGAATTTTAATTCAACATACCTTATTTATATATATTAAATTTGTTTTATATTTTATTTAAGAATATTGAACTATTGTTTATTTTTATGTATGAATGTATGAATTTGTTGACAAGTGGTTTTAAGATTGACTTTAAATTGTGAATGATATTTTGTGTTATTTGATACTTCAATTAGTAGTGAAGATTTGCACCCATTTAATAACTTATCTTTGTAATGTTGGATGATTATATTTGTAATGATTATATAACTTATGTTTCGACAAATCAATGTTATGTTTGCTTGTTTTTCATACTACCTTAATTTGGTCTTATATATAAGAAATAAAATGCAATATTTTTTTGGTCCTAACTATAAGAAACATAAAACTATTTTATTGCAAAAAATTCTATTTACCCTTAATTAATTATGAGGTTATCAATGATATATGCTTATTTTTCCATGAAAATGAGTGCACTTTTAGGTATCAATAAAACAATGTATATTCGTTGGTTGAAAAAATTATCTTGGAAAAATAATCACCTCTTAACCATTTAACCATTTAATGTCATGGATAATCTTGAAATAAAATTAAAATTTATGATAAATTAACTAATTTAATCACTTATATTAGTCTTGATGATATATATATATATTGGACCAAAGGTATTTTGCATGAATGCTTTTAATGTTATATTTGAATTATTTTAGAGTAAATTTTTAATTTACTTGTAGTAATTTTTTTAATTTATTTGTAGTATTTTTTAATTAATATATGTTTTATGGATTTATTTTCTTGATATATAAGTAAAATGTGGGTTGCGAGTAAAGGTATGAATATTTATGTATCCATAGGGTACAAAAATAAGGATAAATGTTACTGTTTGCACAAATATGAGACTAGATATGATTTTTTTTTTTAAACGCAAATATAAAAACATATAATATAAGATTCTTCCTAAACCGTATCCATTTTCATTCCTAACCAGATGTAATATCTCGCACAGAAAACTTAATAACTCCTTTGTATTTTTCAAGAATATCACAAGTAATTTTAAAATGCTATCGAAGTTAATAAAGATAATGTAGATAAATCTATTTTAAATTCATTAATTTCGGTAGTTTTTTTTTTTACAGTCAGTTTATAGATGGTTCACAATCGAATGTGTGTGTGTATATATATATATATATATATATATATATATATATATATATATATCCTCATTTATCCATTTAAAGTGAGAAAAGTGCATTCATACAGTTCATTTAAATTAATTTCAAACGTTTAGACACTAATAAAAGTTCATCTTCATAGAACAGTGTATTTTATGGCACTAAATGACTCTAATTTTTGCAACATATAAACCTAAGCATGGGTATGAATGACATTTGAGCATTAAACACAACGAGCGAGGCACTATTAAGTCCAATGACACTCCGAAGTTTTCCAATATGAATACGAAATATCTGAATTTTCATAATCTATTAGAGAAAACTATGCCTAGACAAATGCAAAAAATTGTACTGCAAAATCTTTCAATTTCATCATTTTTTTTACTCTTTTAAACCTTTTAAATAATGTTTTTATCTCAAATTAGTGTTGAACCTCTGATTATGAGTAAAACCAATAACAATTTAAAGATTAAAGAAACGTTAACTGAACGACTTACAGATAACAAATTAAGGAATCAGATTTGAACAAAAATTATTGTAGAATCAAAATCACACATCAATCATATTTGAGAAAGCAAAATACACTTCGTGCCTATCATTCGCCGACGAAACAATTTACAACCACTACTATCTGATTTGGAAAAGAAATTTAAATACACTTTGGTAAGATTAAGAGTTTCAGGTGACGAAAAAATCATAAATAAAGGGTTCCTACATATTCAAGAGATGTAATGTATTTTACGGGAACTTGAGAGGCACAAATATAGTATTTTAAAATACATGCACAACAATTGATCAATAAAGAAATTTTAAAAGAAAACTTTGCCTCATTATACATCAAATTTTAATGGAAGAATATACGAGCCTGTAATAAAAGCATAGATCACGATTCCTAGTCGTACTTCAAATTTTAGAAGAACAGCATATAAATAAAGGAACCTCCAATAAAAAAACAATCAATATATACAATTTCCATGGTATGAGCATGACTCGTTGGGACCCTATCTCAAAACTAGTAATCTTCACGACTTTAACCAAAAGGCAAAACAAGTTGATGCAAAAAGATGGAAACCCAGCTGAATTACCTATCTATCTGTTTCAATAAGATTGACGCTTTCCAAATAGTCGTTTATGTTCCCTGCCCTGCAAAAAAGTCCAAATGCTAAGTTATGGGCATATCGTATGTTAGCCCTTTATACTCAGTTTCACCTGTGGAATATTCCAGTTATTCACATATGCATCAACAGTATGCACATGATATATATTTACAACGTGCATTTACTAGTGATACCAAATAGCAAACTTAAATATTCATGAGATTCCACCTAAAACTCTCCTCAGATCAGACTTCTGCTCTGGAGTTAGCCTTGAAGGATACTTGACGTCAAGCTTAATTCTCAAATTCCCCTTCATCCCAGGCTCTTTTGATATAGGCATTCCTTCATTAGGGACAACAACCTCAGAACCAGGTTTGACAATATCTGTCAATGGGATCATGAGACTCCTTCCGTCCAAGGTGGTGAGATCCAACGTTTTACCAGTAAGGGCCTCAAGAAGGGTTATCTCTTGGTTGATCACCAAATCATTACCATCCCTTCTATAAAGAGCATGCGGCTTCTCATCTATCACAAAAATGAGATCTGCTGGGATGACACCAGGCTCATGGTTACCTTTCTCTGGGAAGGTAATCTTTGTTCCTTTCTTCCAGCCAGGTTTTATCTCGATAGTCAAAATCTCCTCCACATCCCTACATTTGCTGAAATGGAATTGCATGTGTCAAATATTGTCAAATATCCATTTCTCAGATGTAAAAGAACCAAAGCAGAATTTTTCCTAAAAAGATATTTATGGTGTCAGTCCTAAACAAGACAAATCTTTCCCCATTTCTTGGAAGTAATAGGGTAATAGATTAATTGTCAGATTACATTTTTCAAAATACTCTGCAACTTTCATATTTGGATTTTAGAAGACCTCTGTGTCTAAAGTCTAAACCACAGTTATTAGAATCATATTATTCAGCTAGCTATCGATTCGTATCATAAGACAAATCTCAAATAACTTTGAATCATACAATACATGAAAGAATCAGTGCAATTTCATATCATCAATACGATTCGATGATTTGTTAGTTTTTCTTTTATTACTTTTCTTTCACTAATTCAATAATTAAAAGAAAAGGAATTGAAGGAGCATTTTTTTAACATATCATATTTGCTTATTATACTAATTTATTTACTACTCATTCAGTACATGCGCTCTATTTGGCTGTTTCATTTCTTCAATTCCATTCTTCCAAAATAGAGACAAAGGCAAACAACCTTAATCTTACTTTACTTGACAAAGGCAAGTTCTAGAAGTCATTGAGCATCCTACAGTTGGAGTATGGTATCAAAAGGAATGTTCCATATATATAAGTTTTGAAGGAAACAGTTACATATAATATTTAATTTACAAAACAAGTATGCCATCAAAATTTAAACATTCTAAAATTACTTCTCCATGGTAAACAAAAGAGACCAAAAATCATAATTGATAGAAAATTTAAAATTAGCCACACTAAATTATGTTTAGAGTTAATCTTCAAATCATATGAATGATGTATATAAACCGTTAGATTCCACACCTTTACATGTGTGCCATTATGAATTGTCTTACACAAGGATAGGCAAAAGCAAGGGCGGTGAAAATGGAAGGTGATAAAATTATTTTTGAAATCTTAGAGTGGAAGTGTAAAGCTTATTATATAAGTGATCACAAAGGCAACAAACTAGGTCCAATTACTCATTTGATCTCCATAGTTACAAAAACTTTTCATCTTAGTCTCTATACTTAAAAATATCTCATTTTAGTCTCTACACATACCAATTTTAATCCCTTTTAGTCCTCGTCATAGGGACTAAAAGGGATTTAAATGATATTTGTAGGGATTAAAAGTGATATGTGTAGGTACTAAATAAAATATTTTTAAGTATCAAGACTAAAAGAGAAAGTTTTTCTAACTATAGGGACTAGATGAGTAATTAAATCCAACAGGTAATAATCAAGACAACTGCAAAGTAATAACATGTATTTGTCTCAATCAACACACTAGCCAAATACTAAGGCAGTCCTGACTCCTGATAGTAGATAGTCTTAATATAATTAAGAACTATGTTAACTAGGTCCAGCTGAGCCAGTGCAAACTGTGCAATGTGCATGGCAGTCATTACCTGCCTCTTACTGACAAACATAAAATGCATGTCTTACTGCATTGGCATCACCTTTCACAATAATTGATCGTGTCCATAAGGTAAAAAGCATAACAAAGTTTCTCGGAAGTGTTATACTTAATAATTATGAACAACATCCTTCTATTTGTAGACTAGAAACAGTTAAGAGGCGGTCAGAAATTATTTTTCATTGTTAAAAAAGTGGCCCACGGAAAATTTCTACTAACTAGGAAAATATGCTCTTCCAAAATGGACAATGTATGGATTCACAATGGCAGATTTGCTCTTCCAAGATTGACAATGCATGGATTAACTATGGCATTCAAAATACTGTCATATCTTTCCACTAAAATATAGAATGATAAATGACCCAACTACCAAGCACAGACAAGCAATATACATAAGGGGAAAAAGAGAATACCGCCAAAAACAACAGAAGAAAAAGGAAAGAAAAAACCACTAAGTCATATTACCTAGCCAGTCAAAGATATGGACTTCAAGAACAATCAAACATAAAGCTGTTCAGTCAAAGGTTAAGGGAATCAAAGTTTAGTAGGTATACACTAACCTAAAGGCTAATGACTTCGATATCACAAAGAGAATTTGAAATTTGCAACTAGAACTCTAGAACATTCAGGTAAGGGAATCCTTCATTGTAAACGCGTGCATACACACACAATTGATCTAGTAGGTGGGGAATTTGAATTCAAAAAGTAACCCTTTTCAATTTCCATGTATTTTATTTTCACCCTCAGTTGAAAATTAGTTTCAACTAAACACACCTTTAGACCAACTAACCCACCATTTAACACACACAATAGGTCATTAACCGAATAATAATCCACAAAACAATTCAAAATAAACACATTACGTCTACTTAGGTTAAGAATTAGAATCTCTTTTACCCAAAACCATTGTAGAAGTTCCTTGAAGTCTTCATCTTCTTCAATTTCAATGTACTTTATTTTCACCCTCAGTTGAAAATCAGTTTCAACTAAACACAAGACTAATTAACCAACCATTTGACACACACAATAGCTTATTAAGTGAAGAATAACCCACAAAACAATTCAAAACAAGCACATTACGTCAAATTAGGTTAAGATAAGAGTTAGAATCTCTTTACCCAAAAGCGTCGTAGACGTTCCTGGAAATCTTCATCTTCTTCTTGACTCCTTTGTAGAGGTCCTCCAAGCTGCACGGCAGTGCGTTCTCCACCGCGGCGGCCTTCCGTCCTGCCGCGGCGGAGGCGCTGAACGCGGCGCCTCCGCCATTGGAGGTCCGGAAAAAGGCGTCGGGGCCCCCGCCTCGGCGGGACGAGGCACCGGCAGCGGCGCCGATGTCGTCCGGGCCGAAAAACTCGGCGTAGATGTCGTCGGCGTCGCGCGGGTTGAATCGGAACGACGAGGCCGAGGCCGGGGGAGGGTTGTTGTTCTGGCGGTGGTGGTGGTGATGGAAGGCGCGCGAAGACGACGAGGAGGACTGCGGCGGCGGAAACTGCCCCGATTTCAACGCCTCCTCGCCGTAGAGATCGTAGATCTGACGCTTCTGCGGGTCGCTGAGAATATCGTAGGCTTCGGAGATTCGTTTGAATTTGGCCTCAGCTTCGCTCTTGTTGACGGGGTTCTTATCAGGGTGCCATATACGCGCGAGTCTCTTGTAGGCTTTCTTCAAATCGTCGTCGCTGGCGTTGCGATTGACTTTGAGTATGTTGTAGTAGTCCATGCCCATGACGGTGTCGTTTTGGGATTCCGGTGCGGCGGAGAAGGGGTGGAGGACCGTTGGAAATGGAATTGACGGTTACGATTTGGAGGGCTGAATGGAGATTGGAGGAGGAAAATAAATAAAAATGAAAAGAATAATTATGAAATCAGAATCAGAAATCGCAATCATATGCGGGTCCCTCTGCCATTATGACCTACCCGTATTAGTTTCAGTTTTTTCGGGTATTCCAATTTTTATTTTTAAATTTTCGACGTGCAGCGCAAACAAGGGCAACTGGGGTGGGATGCATCTATGATCTATCTATCTGCGTTTCAACTTTCAACTTAGAGCGTTTCCAAATCACAACACAGTCTATAATACATTATTTATTAGTATTTATTAAAATTATTTATTTTAATATTATTTCCTCTATTTCAGTTTATATGACCTTTTACTCTTTTAGTATAAAAAAAATCATTTCAAATTAATTGTCTTTTTATAAGACTAATAAAGTATATAATATTAAATCTGTTAAAAAATATATAATATTAAATATTGTTTCATCCAATACTCTAAAAACATGTTTAATATTAAATCTTGAGTAAAGATTTTTGGTTCAAGATTTAATTTTGATTAAATTTCTTAATAGGTGAACAAAATTTTAGTATTGAGGATGAGCTTTTGTAAAAGAATTATAAAGATATGTATAATATTTATAAAAAATATTTTTTTTTCTTCTTTTTCATTAAGATATCAAAATGAAACCTACCATTAAAAAGATTTCAAGATATCTTATATCCTACATAACACTATAAAATTTATTAAAAAATATCTAAAATTTCAATTTAAAATTAACACTAAAGATATTTTTATTAATTTTTTTTTTCATCCTTGTAACTAGCGCCAAGACAAGGCACTTCGTGCCAAGACTAAAAATACTAATAAGTTGGCGTGACCTCTTTAAAAAGATATAACTGAAATTCAAAGTTTATAATTCTTGAGCAAAAAAACTGTCCATTAAAAAATTAGATATGGGAATATTTTTCTTTTATAATACGGAGAGATAAAGACTTTATTGGAAAGTTCTATAATACTTTTGTTTTAAATATGGTTTTGGTAAGTTAATAATTTTTTTTTATATTTTTAGTTATGTAAGTTCATTTTTTTATTTTAATTCATGTAATCTTCAATTTCAATCCTTATATTTTTTTTTATTTTTAATTTTTATAAATTTATGTTTTTCTAATTTTGGTACTTGTAAACATGAACTTAAAATGACTATAAAAGAAAAAAGTTAGAATCTTAAATGAATTAAAATTAAACAAACACAAACTTACAAAGACTAAAAATTAAATATTTTTTTATAAAGTTTAAAATTGAAAAACACAAAAATACAGAAACTAAAATTAGAAAAATAAACTTAAGGGAAAAAAAATTAACTTTCAAAGACTAAAAATATATTTAAGTCAATATTTTTTATGAAATCTAAAATAATAATTATATTTTTTAATATTTGTATCAAAACTTTAAATATAGTATAAAATTGAATGGAGGGAGTAAAATTTATATAAAAAATTATAAAATTATGAATTATGAGACTTGTTAAATAATAAACGAAATTTATAAAATTTTATGATTTTTAACATATTTAGTTAATAAAAATATTTTTTCAAGGAATAAAAAAATATGTTTAAACAATGTATTAAACAATGTATTCATCTTCTTCTGAAAAAACCATGTTCCTCTAAAAAAAACAATGTATTTATAATCTTTCTATCTTGTTTTTGTGCTTTTGGTTGATTGTGTCGGGTCAGACCTGTGGGACTTTCGTAGAAGGGAAGAATGTGTTTTGGAAGGAAAACGATTTTAATGAACAAAAGAATTCAACTCAAACTCTCGGTTTTAACACGGAACTATAGATTTCGTGGGAGAATTTTCTCATGTTTTTAGGGTAAGTCTTATGTATGTACTGTATTGGATTCTTTAAATTGGATACAAATAGTTAATATATTAAAATTAAGATTGTATTATTTAAAAAGTTTTTCACCTAATAAAAAATTAAAAATTAGCTTAAATATATTGTCAAAAATAGTCTATATTCAATAAGGTATATTTCAGTTAATTATAAATTTTTTTATTAGTTGAAAAATTTGTTTGGCAACTCGATAAATAAATTTTTTAGTAGTTTTTTTAGTAATTTCTAGTATTTTAAAAAATATTACTTGAACTAATATTTTTTAAAATGTGAGGTTCTAGTTTTATATATTTTCTTCAACTTTTATCTTAATATATTTATTCATGTTTCTTGTTACCTATTTTAAATAAATCATGATTTTGTTATTTTTTCTATTATTTTGTACTTTTCAGTTACTTCAACAATTAGTTTTATCCAACACTTATAATTTAATAAGTTAGTTTTTCATCTTCTAGTTAACTTTTCAGCTTTCCACTAGTTTTTTTCGACTATTTTGGCCGAACAGAGTCATAGTCGAAGATAATTATGTTCGGAAAAACTAGCTGAAAAACTAATGGGTAGTTGGAAGCTTTTAAGTTAACTTATAAGTGTTTTGTAAAACTAGTCATTGAAGTAACTGAAAAATATAAAATAACATACTCAAAAAGGATAATAAGAAAATTGAACAAATATTTTAAGAATAAAAATAAAATAATATATAAAAACTAGAAGTTGACGTTTCAAAAAATATTAGAAGTAACTAAAAAATCACTAGAAGCTATTTACAAAAGTCTGTTTATCGAATAGTAGAACAAATTTCTCTCCTAATAAAAAAAGCTAAAAGATAACTTAAATGACTTGCCAAACATAATGATAATATGTGATGAAAAATGTAAAGAAAAAACCCGAGAAATTGGGTGGAAGCGAATTGTAAGATAATGAGATATATAAATATTATTATCCTACTTTATTAGAGTTTAAGATGTGATATGAAATTCTATTAAAAAATGAGATATGAAAAAATATTTATATTTAAAGTTATTGTTTTATAAAGTTATTTAACATGACTATATCTCAAATATGATTGTATTTTTCTAGAGAAGATATAGGTTATGTTTGACAAAACTAGTTGGAAAGCTAGTTGATAGATGAAAATTTAACGGGTGGTTGAAAGCTAAGTTGAAAAATTAACTTATTAAATTAAAGTGTTTGGTAAAACTAGCTATTGAAGTAGTTGAAAAATGTAAAATAATAGAAAAATAATAATACCATAATTTATTTAAAATGTAACAAGAAAAATGAATAAATATATCAAGGATAAAAGTGGAAGTAAATATAAAAAGTTAGAAGATGACGCTTTAAAAAATGTTACTTTAAGAAGCATTTTAAAAAATGCTAGAAATTGCTAAAAAAGGTTGTTTACCAAACAATCAAATGAGTTTTTGGCTATTAAAAAAAGTTAGAAATTAGTTGAAATATCTTGTTGAACATAGCCATGATATGTGTACGAAAAATATGAAGACCATGTGAATGACTGTGATATCGGCCAATATCTTCGACGGAACTTGCAAAGCTCCACACGCGTCTCAGCCCCTCGCCCCCCAAGGGAGCGAGACAAGTCCCAGCTCGCAAGATTTTTCTACTCCTTTATTAACAAGGAGAGAAATTCAAGATTCATTCCCTCTCTTGTTCGTGATGATGGCAGTTGTACCAATTCGCAAGAAGAGATTGGAGTTGAGTTTGTTAATTACTTCAATTCCCTCCTTGGAAACACAAGTAATTGCCATTCCCCTTTGGAGGACGTGTACTCTAATGGTCCTCGTGTTTCTGCTGACAGCTTCCCCGACCTCCTCAAGCAAGTGTCGTATGATGAGGTTTGGAGTATTGTTTCCCAAATGGACAACAATAAGTCGCCTGGTCCAGATGGGTACAACGCCCTCTTCTTCAAAAAGGCCTGGCCTATTATTGGTAGTGATGTAGTTGCAGCAGTCCAAGAGTTCTTCACTTTTGGCAGGATTTTAAAGCAAGTTAATCATGCGTTTATAGCCTTAATCCCCAAGGTTGAAAATGCTAACAAAGTCACTCAGTTTAGACCCATATCTTATTGCAATATTCTGTATAAGATCATTTCTAAGGTCATAGCAAACAGATTGGTGCCAGTTCTTTCATCCATCATTGATCCAGTTCAGGTTGCTTTCGTGAAAGCCAGATGCATGGCTGATAACATTTTCTTAGTGCAGGAGATTATCAGAAAATACTCTAGGAAGAGAATTTCTCCTAGATGTATGTTGAACATTGACTTACACAAAGCGTATGACTCTATATCATGGGATTTTCTCAATTGGATGCTTAATGTGCTGGGCTTTCCCCTTCATTTCTCGCGCTGGATCATGGAGTGTGTGACCTCAACTTCTTATAGTATATCTGTTAATGGACGCATATTTGGGCACTTTGAGGGCAAGAGGGGTTTGAGACAAGGAGATCCTTTATCCCCCTATCTTTTTGTCATTTGTATGGAATACCTCTCCAGAGAGCTGAATGGGCTTAAGAACAATCTGTTATTCAACTTCCACCCCTCTTGTGCAGCTCTCAATCTCACTCACTTGGCTTTTGCGGATGATTTGGTTCTCTTTGCTAGGGGAGATTACTCTTCGGTTGCCACTGTCTTCAATAAGCTGGGTAGATTCTGTGATATTTCTGGCCTTTCCATTAGTCAAGCAAAATCAGCCCTCTTTGCTTCAGGCATTGACAATGCGACTAAGGATGATCTTTTCCAGCTTACGGGTTTTCAACAAGGGTCTTTTCCCATTAGGTATTTGGGAATTCCTCTTATGGCTTCAAGACTTAATATCTGCCACTATTCCCATCTCCTCAATAGAATTGGTGGGCTTATTCAGAACTGGCATAGGAAGTTGTTGTCGTATGCTGGTAGGCTGGAGTTGATAAAGGGTGTTATAGGTGGCCTGGTGAATTTCTGGTTGGGTCTTTTCCCCTTACCAGTTGCTGTCTTGGATAGAATTGATGCGTACTGCAGGAATTTTTTATGGGGCAAAAGTGATGTTGGTAGAAAAAAGCCTCCTATAGCTTGGAAGGTTATTTGTGCTCCAAAGGATGAGGGGGGTCTCGGCCTGCATGTTTTGAAAGATTGGAATAGAGCTCTGCTAGCCAGAATTCTGTGGGATATTTCAGCTTGCAAGGAGACCATGTGGGTGAGATGGATCCACCATTATTATATGAGAGGCTGCTCAGCCTGGCACTATTCTTGTTCCAAATCAGACTCCACCCTAGTGAAGAGGATCTTCAACATTAGAGACACGTTGGTATTGAAAGAATGGGGTGCGAACTAGGCAGTAAAAGTGCTGGAATCATGGACATTGCAGGGGATTTATGAGGCTGGAGGCTTATGATTACTTTAGGGAAACCTCCCCTAAAAAATTCTGGGCCAAGGTGGTTTGGAATTCATCCATTCCCCCCAAAGAAGCTTTCTGCCTTTGGCTTGCAGCCAACAAAAAACTTCTTACTCTTGACCGTCTGCCTTTTTTGAATAACGGTCATTTATGCTGTTTTTGTAACAATCAGGTGGAAACTAATGATCATATTTTCTTCAGGTGCAGGATCACTCTACAAGTGTGGGCTGATATTAGAGATTGGACGAATTTCCCTAAAAGAAATATCTCTCTGCAAGGCACGTTAAACAGCTTGGTTCATCTTAGAGCTTCTTCGGGTTTAAGAGGAAAAATTAGATGTCTAGCTTTGGCTACTACTGTTTTTTGTATATGGAATTATAGAAACCATATTTTATTTGATAATCATACCTTTAACTTGGCGGATTTGATTGGTAGAATTAAATTCCGCATTATTAGATTTGCTCATATTTCTCACTTGTATTAGCAAATTTGTTGTTTGTT
>CM023946.1:18745255-18801613 GCA_013407115.1 Glycine latifolia | reverse complement strand
GGCCGGATTTGTTTTTTCCTGGTAACCGTTTATTTGCTTCTTTTGGCAAGTGTAGATAGCCAGGGTTTGCCCTGAGCACTTTGTTTTTATCCGGGGAATGCCCCGAGTATTTTGTAAGTACCTTTGGAATTAATATATTTATATTTTTTCTAAAAAAAGACATACAATGACTATGTTCAATAAAAGTAGCTTGAAGCTGGAAAACTAGTAACTTTTAAGCTAACTTGTTAAATCACATGTGCTTGGTCAGATTAGCGGCTAAAGTAATTAAAAAATGTAAAATGACATAAATGACATTTAAAAAGAATAATAAGAAAATTGAATAAATATTTTAAAAATAAATAGAAAAATATATATAAAAAATTAGAAGCTAAAATTTTAAAGAATGTTACTTCAAATAGTGATTTTAAAAATATTAAAAATTATTTAATAAACTTGTTTATTGAACAATAAAACAAACTTTTCAATTAATAAAAAAATTAAAAATTAATCAAAATGACTTACCAAAAATAACTGATGCATAAAAGAAAGAAAATGAAAAAGAAAACGATCGACACACTTAGGAATTACTCCATTATGTCGAATAGTGTGAGATCCTGTCATGAATACTAGCAATTATTATTATTCATTATCTTTCTTCTTGACTAACTTATTTGGTAAGATATGAGAAAAAGCCGTAAAAACAATTATGAACTCTGAATCCATAATCCAAAGGTTTTCAGTATTTTTGATTAAGATATTAAGAAATTATAACTAGGGGTCCATTTGACAGTACATGTTAAAATGAGTTGGACTTGGACCATTTATTAAATCTTTATTTTATTTTAGGCAAGTTCTATTTCTAAAACTATTGAGATGTAAACATTACCATTATCAATTTATCGTATAGGAGAGACATTATGACTCATCACAAACTCATTCTAACTTCAAAAAACATTTCATTTGAAGTCAAACGTGAAATGCATAAATGAACTAAACATAAGGATGGAGTTTTGGTAATAGTAACACTGATAATGAATTTACGTATCTTTACTTTCAAATGACTATAGTGAGAGATTGCGAACACTTCACACAAGTTTGATTTGCAATTTTAGCATATGCTGGACACAACAACAAACCGATGTATTTACAATTTAGAGCTGTTTCAGATTATGTTTCTACCTCATTCAAATCAACCATAAAGTTCATAAATAGGGGCAAAGGATAATGTATAAACAAGTGGGGGAAATGAAAAAATGAGGGCTTCAGATAGCTACATTTAAATTGCTTTAACTAGCAGATACCTAGACTTTCTATAAACTTTCTCAGAAGTTCGTGTCGCCAATGAGAAAAATCCTATAACTGGTTTTCTGCACACAAGTTAGAAAAATCACATTTACCAATGGAATTATCTAACACAAATATAACACAGATATACAAAGAATATGTAACTTTTTTCGGGTATGTAGCTGTAGCATGTGCCCCACACTTTTTGGTGACAAGCTATGAACAATGAACCCTCTTTTATAGTATACAATTGCAATCCTCCAACGCAAGCTTCAGGCATCTAACATCCAACCCAACTAAGAAACCTAAGATAACCAACTCCAACTCCAGCTCAAGATCATTAGAATGGTTCAAACACTAAAACTCAAACCTGCCCAAAACTTGCTTCCGTGGAAAGATTCCGCAAACTATATTTCAAGCACAATCGGTGGTGCAAGAAAAATGAGTAACTGAGTGAGAGCATGGCATGAGGTTACAGAAAGAAATTAGTTTACACTCAAACCACCACAGCTTGACCAGTAATTTCATCATGAAGCTGAAGCGAGCCATCTTTCATCAAATTTAGGCTCAAACTCTTGAATCTCTCCCTTGAATACTGCCTAGATGCTTTTCTCCAGTCAGTTCCAGTTTTCATCATCGCTACAAACTCCTCATAACTGATGCGACCATCCTGTGAAGTGAAAACAGAAATCGAAAAAGGTTGGAATGACACGTAAAGAAGCAAGCAGGACGTGAACATAAGATGGTAAAGGCAAGTAACATGAGGCAGCAAATAATTGTAATTTTCATTGAAATTTCACACTATGCGCAAATATACTAATTGTCTGCACAATGGAAAACTCAAAATAAGTAAACAATTAGCATAAAAGTCAAACCTTGTCAGTGTCAACTTCACGCATGATGTCATTCAATACATCAGCATCAGTTTCTCCTGACTCATCTGCTAATGCTTCCTCAAGCTCACGTAACTCAATATACCCATTCCCATCTTTGTCAAAAAACTTGAATGCTTTGTGGAAATGCTCATCATTCTCCATTTTTTGCAAGTGAATTGTAACAGCTACAAACTCTCCATAGTCAAGTACTCCATTCCCATCAACATCAGCCTATGCAATTCAAAACAAAGGAAAGTAGGAAACCATTCTTGAATCAGAAATTTGTGTTGAAAATACACTTGACAAGTTCAAGATCAGGGTATGCACGACAATTCAATTTATTCGCCTTTTAGGTATATGAATCTCACTTCAAATAAAAGTAAGAGTGTTCCACTAGCTTTATATAAAAGTAGGAATTGGCCACCAAAAAAAAAATACAAAAGTAGGAAGTATTTTTAATAAACTGGTGCCACTTTCCTCTAGCAATGCCTAAAACAATCTCCACAAGAGAATAAATATTACCACAACAAAAGGTGATATTCATAATTTATACTATAACATTTAGCATCACTTTTTTTTATACTAATTAATAATAACCAAATATTACCATAAACCAAAGGTCCCTATAAGTAGATTTAGAGACCACACAATTGGGTTAAATGTGGCATCTAATATTATTATATGATGTTTACTCAACAGAACATCCAAAATAGCAAGACAAGTCACATTTGTCATGCACATGCCACATTCATATGTAATAATGGAGTATACACGAGGAAAAAAATTCCTTATTGCAGCAGAAAAATGCTTCCAAGAGCTCCATCAGATTGACTTAAGTCATAACATGGTGATGATCAAAGAACTGATATTACGCGAAGTAATTACATTATAAATTAAAAATGATATAAAATTATAGAAATTTACCACTTCCATCAGCATCTTTATCTCTGGCTCAGCCAATTGGGAACCAACCTTCCTCAACCCAGCCTTTAGTTCCTCAAATGTTACTCTGCCATCTTTGTCAGTATCCATCAATGTAAACATATCTTTGATTATTTCTACCTCTTCAACAGATAAATGATCTGCAATTACCTGTATCATTCATTCAAAGAAACCTAAATCACCAGCTTTTCAACTTACTATTTCAATCACACAAAGATTTGAGTCAACATTCTAGCATAAGCCACAATAGATGCTAACCCGCAGAGCTTTCTTTTTGAATCTATTCATCACAGAAAACTGCTTAAGCCTTGACCTGACAATATCTCCTAATGGAACATTTGGAGCTTTCTTTGCATTTTGCAGCCAGGGATGTTCTGTAAACATAATTAAAGATGGTGAATATTCACATGACTTTCTTCATAAGATAGACCTGATGTATAAAGTCCAGTCTCCCAACCCATGTCATAAGGATTTAAATATTTAACAATTTCTTTTCCTTTTTGAGGAGAAGGGGAAAATGGGCAAAGGATCTGGGTGAGAATGAGAATATTCCTTTTAAAACAAAGAAACATGATGTGCACAGCTATTTCAAACTGTTGCAATATTCTAATATTGAAGCCAATAAGACAGCCTATTTACTTATCAGAAAAATGAATATTTTAGTTTCCACCTCCTAGTATTATAGCCATACCAAGAAAGTGTGAAGTGGTTTTCATTCCAAATTCCCCACCTTCCCAGTTTCCACCTACTCAACCAAGCAACCCCTAATTGTATTACACCTAACAATCAATCCTACACTTCATCCACTAATCCCACCACAGAAAAATATTTCCTCAAGCATTATAGCTACCTATTCTGGAACAGAGCCATGTATAACAAAGATTTTAAGGAATTTAATTTTTTTTCTTATATTCCCCTTCTTTTTACGGGGATTTCTGCTGACAAATTTCGTCCACACATTTCAAGACCTATTACACTCAAGATGCAAGAATCTGGCACAAAGAAAGAAACTAATGTTTATGTGGCATCCCTTACAGATACCAGTACCGATGTACGAAAAATATATTGATACCTGTCAGATCATTTATTGAGAGAGTACAAAACAAACTAAAATTTGAAACAAACTAACTTAACATACTTCTGCATTAAATCCAATTCCATGAAACCACAATCAACAAAAAGGTGAACATATAGTGGTATAATTCTATAGAAGGAAAAACAATAAAAAAAACCTATAACAAAATTTTCCTTGTTACAAAATCAAACATCTTGCGACCTAGTGAGTAAACAGTAGTAAATTACACCACACAGCAGCCACAGTACAGTGAATGACTGACTTACCAAGCACCTGTTCAGCTGTCAAGCGGTTTTTAGGATCCGGCTCCAACATTCGCCGCACAAGGCTCTTGGCACTCTCCGATATTTGCGGCCAAGGTTCCCTCTTGAAGTCAATCACACCCCTCAAGATCGCCAAAGCCACACCTTGCTCAGTCTCTGCCACATCCAAAAACCACACCAAAACCTCACTTCAAATCAAATCAAATCTAAAACACCACCAAACCCATAAAAAACCAAAAAAACACAAATCCTTACCTGCCCAGAACGGAGGAACCCCACACAACAAAATATAAAGAATCACCCCAGCACTCCACACATCAACCTCCGGCCCGTAATTCCGCTTCAAAACCTCCGGCGCCATGTAGTAAGGACTCCCAACAATCTCTGAAAACCTCTCCCCTAAAAAGAAACCCAAAAAAAATTATTTTTTTTAAAATAAAAGAGAAATGCTAAGGGCACTATCTCTTTCTTAAACTCTTTTTCCAAGACGGAAAAAGTCTGAGTATGATTGGATAGAATTTATTGGAAATTATAATTTTTTTTGCAAGCTTTGCTTCTCATGATTCACTCTCCTGATTTATATTAAACGAGAAACAAAACCTACGAATGATTTCCAATAAATTCTAATTGGAGAGTCCTGGAGGAAGAGTTTGAGTGAGAGAGAATGCGACTAGCATTCCTTATAAGACAAATTAAACCCGTCTTACTGGACTCAGAAAAAAATTGCCTTTCTCACCTGGCTTGAAGAAGACGGAGAGGCCGAAATCGATGGCCTTGAGAACAGAATTCTCTTTCTTATTCGCAAAGAGGAAATTCTCAGGCTTGAGGTCCCTATGCATGACGCCATTGCTGTGGCACATCCTAACAACCTCGGCGATGGTGCGCGCCACAGCGGCGGCGGCGCGCTCGCTGTAGTGTCCCCTGGCGACAATCCGGTCGAAGAGCTCTCCCCCTTCGCAGAGCTCCATGACGAGGTGGACGTTCTCGTTGTCCTCGTAAGTCGCCTTCAGCTTCACGACGTTGGGGTGCTCCGGCAGCGTGGACATGATGGCGACCTCGCGCCGCACGTCTTCGATGTCCACGGCAGTCCGGAGCTTCCGCTTCGAGATCGACTTGCAGGCAAGGGCCTCCTTGGTCTCCCGGTCCGTGCAGAGGTAGGTGATTCCGAACTCACCCCGGCCCAGTTCCCGGCCCAGTATGTACTTGTCGCTTATGCGCGTCCGGTGGCTCATTGGAATCACGTCCTTCAGGACCCGGATCGGAGCCGCCGTCGACCGGGCCGGTTCGTCCGATAATGGTTTCGGCTCTTTCTTCCTACCGCGGTTCGTTTCATTAGACTTCTTGTTCCTGTTGTTATTGCTATCTTCTACGACGTCAGCTTTCGCGCACACGTTGCAGTTTCCCATCGTGAAGTTTCTAGAGCATCAACGTCACTGAGTCTCTCTTTCTCTCTTTAGTGTTTGGGTTTTATTGCGTGGTGACGACGGTGGGTTCTGACTTCTCCGGCGGAACAAAGAAGAGAAGAGAAGAGAAGATAGAGAGAGAGAGAGAGAGAGAGAGAGAGAGGAAAAGTATGTGAAAGAGAAATAGTTTAGTGAAGAAAAGAAAAAGAAAAAACTGGCCCCTTGGGAATTAAGTAATAATAAATCGACAATTAAAAATACCAATCGTGTTATCATTCCTTGCACCTCAATTACCAACAATTAATTGGTTCAATCCTCTTAGACAATATTTTAAACTTTATGAATGAAAAAATATAATTTTATTATTATTATAAAAGATAAGGTTTTTAATAAAAATTAACAATCAACAAAAAAATTAATAAATATTTACATTAATATTATGGTAATAAAAAATAATTTGTATCCTAAATTTTTCGAAAAAGAATATCCTAAAGTTCAATGTAGCCGTTGGGTGTTATTCCTTAAAGTAATAGCGTTAAAACATGTGACATGAGCTTTCTATTTTTTTTTTATATACTTTATATATGGAATTAAATATTTTTCGCCGAATATCACTATGGAACGAGAAATATTATAGTAGTACAGTATCTTTTAACATTCTTTTACATGTACTTTTTATTATTAATTAAAATTTATTAGACATCATAAATAATTGTGTGTCACACATTCTTATTTTATTAGCTACATTCATTTTTCTTAGTTTCTAATAAAATTTGACGTGTTAGAAAATATTGTTTAATTATACTATTAAATCATAGTATTCATATTTCCTCCGCACAAATATTTACTTGTTTTTTTTCCAGTGAAATATGCAGATAGATTTATAAAAAAAAACATATTGATATATCACTTACGTACTTTTATAATTTTATTACACGACTATTGACTATAATAAAATTAGATTGTTTGATATCAGTGATGTTTGGTTGTAAATAGGAATACTTTGAAAACTAATTCTAAATTGTTGAATTGACTTTTCACAAAGTAGAACATTTCACGCTGAGTAATGATATAATTTCTTACAAATTTTCCTATTATTTTATAAAAATATTAAATGAGAAATAAATATATTTTGTAATTATTATTTTGCATTTTTTGTATGAAAATTAATTCAAAAATTTGCATATTGTGATATTATATATAATTAATTTTCAACTAATTTGCAGATTAATATTTTTATTATAAATTAATTCTTTTGAAAAATAATTTTTAGTTTCTTTGAAAATTAGTTTTACGAAAATCTAAATGGGACCGATAGTAAGATTTATCAAGATTTTTTTATACTATAGTTAAAAAAATTTTCGTTTATATTGGTAAGAAGTGTAAATGATAATTGACGTATAAAAATGTTCTTTTACAAATAGTATCTTGTTTTTAGCCAAAAAAGATAGTATATTATTGTTCTATTGTAATTAAATACTTCATATTATATACTACATATTTAGTAATAGTATAATTTATTTTATGCACATATTTTATATGATCGGTACCTCTCCTAAAGAAGAAAAAAATCTATATATAATCGGTACCAGCCGGTGTGTTTTTCTTAATTAGAAAACATAAAAGACATTGACTTCGGCGTTAAACTTGATTTATAATTTTTTATTAGATTATTATTTTCAGAATGATATAGAGGTAGTCAAATTCACCACCAACCCCTCATCGGTTGGATAATTGCGTGTGTCTTTGACATTTGGATATTTTGTTTTAATTTCAATTTAAACGAAAGGCAAAAATAAATCATTAGACCTTTCGATGGCGACAAAAGATTTACGATGTTTCGTACTTTTGGCTGGGTCATATCTATTATTTATTATTTTCTTTTATGCATTTTCTAGTACAGCTGTACAAATAAGAAACGTATCTGTTATGAGCTACACACGAAAAGAAACTTCTATTTCAACTCATTATGGCTTTCTCGTAATAATTAACCCTCTGAGTATCGAAGAAAATTAACTATTATCCCTCTAAAACAGTTTTCACCTTGATCATTAGAATTTAGAGCTTCAGCTTGTATGAACTTTTGACTCCTTTTAGCTCAAGCTCGTGGGTTCCTTTAGAATTCGATCAATATATTATTTTAATTTTAGTGGACGGATTACTTTCTTTTAGTTATCGTAATTAGGGTTTTAGATCATGAAGTGAGATATTTTTATAAGTTTTCATCCTTTAATTCGAATATAAGGCTAATAATTTGTTTGATCGATGAATTACTTAACATACTATTTTTAGATTAAATTATGTTTTTGTTTCTAAAAATATTATGGTGTTTTAGCCTCTTGTTTTTAAAAAGTTACGATTTAGTTTTCTTAATTTCTTTTCCATCTTCTATGTAATTAGTTTGTCATGTTTTAGTAGTTTTGTTAATTGAGTATTAATTTTTATTTTTTCAGTCCTTTTAAATGTTATTATTTTTATTTAATTTTTAAAAAATAATTTTCTTTTTAAATCATGTATTCACTTCACAAACAAAACAAATTGAATTGGTATTAAGTATTCGATTTTGACTTGAAATGGTTTGAGATGTTTTCATGGTGATTCATTCTTCAGTCACGGTTATGGCAAATGTAAATGTACTTTGACTCTCAAGTCAACATTCAACAAGAATTGCGATAAAGTAATGGTAAAGGTAAAAAAATACATATCTAACATTGTTGCTAATGGTCATATTTATAGAAACACCATGAGATGGACTTAGGTAGGTAGTGTAGGGCATAAGTCCTGTGTGGAAGTCCTTCTTGTTGGGGAGTAAAACATTATTAGTATATTTTAGGTCGACGTATGCTCCCTTACTCTATGGTACTTCTATTTTGCCTTATAGCTAAGTTACTTGTAGTGGACTTCAGTCTAAGCATTCTTGGGCTATCAACGTTTTTGGTCGAGGTGATCCAATTTAGTCAGTTTGACCTCTTGAGTTTAATCTAAAACATAAATGAAAGTCTAAGATAAGTTTCTCTTTGATGAAAACAAACTTCACCACAGATATTACTTACTATGTTCTGTCGATGGTGATGAAGCAAATGTAGTTTCTATCTTTGTGGGAGTCTTGTGGTTTGATTCAAAATTAATATAAGTTTGCTTGTTTTACAAATATGATCACCAACAGGAGGGTGCTAGTGTTAGTTTGCATTATGAGAATTCAGAAAAATTAGTGTCGTTATGAATCAAATTAAATGTGCGTTTTGTAGTTGACATCACTAACTTATAGTAGTGGACTTAGCATACATTGGGAAACAAGAATGATGTTTTGTTGTGTCAAAGGGCAGTGGATTGTTTGATGGATTAATAATTGGAATTTATGTTAATTGGTTTTGGTGTTCCTCCTTATAATTTTGTGTTGGTGCTAAAATTTATTTGTTTGTGTGTTTTTTGTTGTTGTGAATTTTGTTTGAATTCTTAAATGGGTTGGATGCAAATCATTGGGAAACATGAGTTGTTTGTGATTTATTTGTTTCGGGTAAAATATAAGTATCCATTTGAATTTATCTTTTGATTTTATACTTCCCTATTTTGAGAACCCTGGTCTAGATTGGTGTATAAGGGTTGTAACGATGGAGCTGCTTTGTTTATTCAAAATTACAGCACATGGAGTTGCTTTGTTTATTCGAAATTTATCTATAAACATATATTAAAATAATTAATTATATATATTATTCCATTCTAGGACCAACAATTTTTTTTTAATAAAAGGTGGTATAACATGTGAACCATTTGTTTTAGAGATTCATAGTAAAGAATTTATCGAAAATATTTTTTTGAAATAAATTAATTCAACTATACTTAACGATCAAATAATTAAATTAACATAGTAAAATGCAGTTAATAAAAGTGAAAATTGGTCTAAAATAAAGTATTTTTTTTCAAATAGACTTGATATCTTCAAAATGTAACTTTTGGTCAATTTTATGTAGATCTTAATTGTGGTTGTTTTATACTTACTCTTTTTTTTACATTGTTGAGATTAAGGATTATTTGGTATAAATTTTGATGATAAAAAAAAGCAATTTTAAGATTATTTTTAAAGTAATTTATTTATTTTTATAAATTTATATAATTAAAGTAGGATTTATTTATTTAAAACATCAATATCATCAACATCAAGAGCACTTTTAACCAAAATTAATTGGGATCGGTGGTAGATGAACTCAATGATAAATTGGAAATAAGACAAAGAAAGAGAAAAAGAGATAGGAAGAAAAAAGTGGAAATAAGATAAAAGAAAAAAAAAAGTTAAAATAAAATAGAGATGAAAGAAAGAAGAGAGAAAAAAAACTAAAATAAGGGAACAATTGAAATATAAAACTACTAATGGATGTAACCCTCCACCAAACTAATAGGATTTATTTATTTAATTATAAATAAATAAATCCTACTTAATTAAAAGCTTGAGCCAATATATTTTTTCTTAACTTATCTTAGAATTATTTTTTTCTTAAAAAGAAAGTGTATACAATTAACATTTTAAGAATTTATTTTTTAAAAACAACCTTTAAAGAAGAAAAGTTAAAAAAAGAAACTGTAGCAAAAAGTCAATTATATGATCTTTAACTTCTATTTCTCTTTTTTTCTTTCTTTTTTTCCAAATTATAAAATTGAAGGACACACAATTTCAAAAAATTCAACTTAATAAGTAATTTCTAACTTAAAATATTTTTTTTATTTTCTATGTTTATATTATTAAAAATTAATTTAGTTAAATGCATTCACAATATTTTTTATATTATTATTAAATCTTAAATTGAGATATTGATTAAAATTGTTGACTTTTTATAATTATTACTTTAAAAATTTATATATATAGTAACTATTAATTAGTTGATTGTTTAAAATCTTTATATTATTTAATTAGATTTTTTTACCGAATATTTAATTATTTAATGTCTTTAGAATATAAATATACATGCTTTTTTAAAAGAAAATTGCCATTAATGATTATGCTGACTGTGCCAACAACCATGAGAATTGGATAAAAGTTTGTATGTTTTTGTATGTTTCTGTTTCCACGCGGAAGGTCTTTGAATAAAACGACAGCACCTTGCCCACCAATAATGTTGACCTTTGACCATTTTCATAATTGTAATTTTCTTTCCAGAGATTTTTTTTTATACATCTAAAAAGCGGGAAAATAATATAGGAAAAAAGGTGGGAACATAAAAGCTCTTTCATACGTCAGTTGTTGAAGTTGTTCAACGATGGAAGGGTTACGTTACGTCGTTACGAATATTTTGACTTCATAGCCCAACCATACATGAAGATTATATTATAATTATAATTATAAAATGGGATTGTTTGTTTGAGGAATATAAAATAAGATTGTGTTACATGTTAGGTTGAACAGATCACATAACTAGTTGATCCAAGCTAATCCAAAGAGGCGTCCAACAGAAGGATAGTAAATACTAACTTATCAAATTTAAGTTATCTTTAGTAAAACTAATTGAAAAGTTAGTTAAAAATTGAAAAATTAGTTATTGAAAATTGGAAAATTAATTATTAAATTAAAAATGTTAGGTAAAATTAGTTGTTGAAATAATTGAAAAGTGTAAAAAGAAAAATAATAAAATTATGATTTATTTTAAAAAATAAAAAATGAATAAATATAACAACGATAAAATTAAAAGAAAATTAAAAAGTTAGAAGTTAATATTTTAAAAAATATTACTTTAAATAATGTTTTAAAAAATGTTTGAAGCTAATGAAAAACTAATAAAAAAAATTTGTTTATTGAATAATCGAACTTAATTTTTTGGCTACTAAAAAATTAAAACTAACTAAAATGTCTTGTTTAACATAACTTGATTTATCCTATTCTTATGTGAAGGGTAAAATTAAATTAAAAATAATAAAAAACTTATGAGAAAAAGAACATTAATATAAAAAAATTAATAAATTATAAGATAAAATATATTTATCATAAGAAAATAAGTTATTTATAAATAGATGTAAATTATTAAGATAAAGCATAAAATGTTAATAATTATAACATGATTAATAAAGTATTTCATAATTATTAATTACTTTAAAAGGAATGTTTCATACTTTCATATTATGTTTTTTTAACTTAAAGATTTAGAACACAATCTTTAAATTTCTGTTATAAATAAAGTTGAAGTGATTTTTATTTCTATCATTGAAAATTTTTATTAATAATTTTACACCTTATAAAAAAAGATAAATGGTTTTTTCAAAAATAAGTTTCAAAGAAGTTTTTTTTTCTTTTTTTATATCAAAGTTTCAAAAAGTCGAAGACAATCAATATGTAAGTTTCGCAAAAGTTAAGTAACACTTTTTTTTTAGGCACAAACAGTGGCGGATGCACACATCAGTATGGGGGCAAATTACCCCACAAGTAATTATTTGTTTTTCACTAAAAGACCTTTAATAAAAAAAAATGCCTCCAAAAAATTTGATATGGCCTCCATAAGACAAATTTTCACTTAAAGATAATTGAAGGTAAAAAGTTATAAAAGATAAAAGTGAGAATAAGTTAATATGTGTAGAAGTTGTTGAAAAATTTGAAATTAGGTAGTTAAAATTAGGTATTTTTGAAATCTTTTGTTATGAAAATATAATGAATTGTTATTTTTTCTCTATTAAACATTTTTTTTTGGATTCACTAACACAAATATCTTTTATTGGAGACAATATAAAAAATTCTCCTACTCAAAACTCAAATCTAAGACTACTAATTAAGCTAAAACAATCACGTGCCTATTAATTCATGTGCTTGGTGATAAGGTTATGAAACACTACATAAAATAGAACTAACATATCCTCTAACCAATTGTGATTAGTTTTTTTAAATTGCTTTAAGTTAAATTATTGAAAATATTTTCTTACAAGTTCAACGTTATTAGTACGTGCAAAGATCTAAATAAAAAAGAAAAGGATAAAACACATAATTGTTTTTCACGATTTTATTATCTTGAGATTATGTTTAGTTATTATCAACCATTCAAACACATATTTTCAAGAATACCTTTTTCTTACCGCAAAAAGTGTTCTTTTTTATCATCACTTACCTCAAGCAATATCCTATAAGTTTTTTTTTTTTTTTCATTTGCTTCTTCAGACACAACTCAAGTATTATTTTAACATATGTATCTCTATGCTCAAAACAAACATGCATGTTTGAAAAAAGAAATCCTAAACTATTGTAAGTGTAAGCACAATTACAATATATGCATATGATGATAGTCTATTCACTTAGTATTTACATTATCCACAACATGACAACAATGTTTTGCAAATGATTGAAAGTAAATGACACAATAAATCTCAATTAAGTCAAATTTTTAACTCGTTGAACTCTAGGGATATTATAAATGACCTGAGAAAATAGTAATTGTGAAAGCTTTTCTCCTTTATAAAATGAACATTGAAGTGCATCAATTATTGCATTAAATGCCTTTCTCATTCAGTTGGAAATGATCAAAATACAATAAACTTTTATCTTTTCTTTTTATAGTTTTTAATGACACCGGTAAAAGTTTCTATACTTAATTTGGTTGACTTCTTTGAACACATGCTTTGTTTGATTTTGTTTTTGTATAAATCCATTCATTGAGTCTTAAAAGTTACTAAACTTCAATTTTGTTGGATATGACATATAACTTATATTGGTCAAAAGCCATTAAGTCATTGAGGGTTTTCTTATTTGATGAATCATGCAATAAAAAACTAGAAGATTTGTGGCAAAGGAAGTTTCAGTAGATACACCAAGTAATATTTTACTCAGATAAAGCAAAGCAAACATTATCTACACACTTCCAAGTATTAGTTCCAATGCAAAAAAAATATTTTTATGGCTCATTTATTATCATTAAAACTCAAGGATAGATTATAACAACAATTCTAATAAAAATTTCTTAAATGAATTTTTTAAGTTATTTTTTAATTCATACAATACAATTTTTTTATTCTCACAGAGTCATGTCATTGTAAAATATTCATACCCAATTTTACTTCAAGGATAAATTTTTTTAAGAAAATTACTTTTATATTTTTTATTTTCACTCGACTACGGTGTTGTTATGTATTAAATAAATATTATTTTTTATTACAAAGAAATAATTTTTTTTAGAAGATACAAATCTTATTTTTAAGAATTTCTCTTTAACACATAGATTTGCTTCAATGGAAAGAAACTGTTAGAAACAATTTCTTCACTTAAGAAACTTATCTTAAATGCTCTAAGACCATCTTTAGTGGGTACTTATATGAATTGTTTAACTTTAAATAATAAGTAATGTTACTTAATTGTGTTTTCACCGAACATTAAATTTTACTTATATACCCACATTAGTTTAACAAAATCATATCATAAATAATATATTTTTAAAGTATTGTAAGACTTATAAAATTAATTAAAACAATCACTTTAACAATCTTAGCATTTGAGTGAAATTTTTGTATATATTATTTAAATTTATGGGGTATTGTAAGACCCACATAATTAAGATAAACAATTCAAGTAAACAAGTATGCATTTATATATTAAATCAATGGTTAATTTTATCCAAATGTAAATTTTTCCTCTTTTCATGTATTCAAATATGCACGATATTTAAAATCGTGTAATCTACTTACATATAATTACTATATAGTTTTTTATTAAATTTTATTTTTCATCTAGTAAAATAATTCAACTTCAATTAAATATTGAAATTTGAAAAACAGTATGTGTTTGTGTAATTGTGTGTGTTATATTGTATAATATTTTTGTTGGATGTATTCTCTTGTATATATCTGTAAAAGTTTTGACCAATATTATAGAAAATTATAAAATATTGACCATTAAATTTACTAAAGACGTATCACTAAATTACACCACACTGAGCAAGACTTGTACCAACCTCCAAGCATGAAGCTAACATAATTAAATATAATTATTATTGAGTAAACTTATCATTAATCAACTTTGAACATATAAGTCACCAATTTTTTTTATATTCATAGAAATAAAAAATATTATCAAACACGATGTTAAACTAATTGAGCTAGATTTCCTTAATAAAAAAAACTTTGAATATATATAATATATATGATTGATTTTTTCTCTGTAAAAAAAAGGTCATTTTTTCACGCATTAGAAGTAAAAAAAAATTATTAAAAATTTCCTTTTAAAAAAGTGAAAACATATTTCAGTATTAAAATGTTATTAATGTACTTTTATCATTATTTTTAATGCCCAGTAAAAAAATCATTATTTTTAATGCATCTCTAACCTAGTTTTTAGAAAAGACTTTTTAATGTTGATTTTAATTTTAGCATTTGGGACATTAGTTTTTTTTCTTAAGCAGGGACATTAGTGTTGGAGTACTAGATGGAGTCCTACATTGAATAAAAATAAAATAATTGATAATAATATAAGTAAAAAATTTCATAAATCTAAATTTTAAGATTTTGAGTTAAAGTGTAATATTAATTGTGTGAGATGTTATTGATTTTTTTCAATATCTAATACATATTAGATTTTAGGATTTGAAGATTCATTATAGTTAATAATTTTTTTTATTCATGCAACCATTCAATCAAAACCAAGTACGTACCAACCATTAAATAAAGATTGGACATCTTAATTATATTTTATCTCAATAATTTAAACTTACAACGCCCATTCTTTTCATTCATTTATATAACTGGGTGAAATTGTGAATTTATATGGAACTGAAATCCTATCTCTGCTTCTTTTTTTAATGGGAAATAAATATTCCTACTGCAAGGATACAAGAGAGTTGCACACTTGAAGCAAATAATGCATACCAATCCGATTGTACGATTGTCGAACATAGGACCCATTTGCATTGTAGTTAAAGGCATCAAATATTGCATTCGTATATCATCCAGCTAATGGTGGGTACGACAGACGAAAATAATACGTTGATGCCAAATGGTTTCATGATCGATTTTCCGATGTTCAAATGGGTGAGCATTTTGGTCACCTTTCATGTCCAAATGTCATGATTGGCTTTTTTCGAGTGTTCTTGACATATTGTTGGAAGTTAAGTATAAAAATAAAAGAACAATCTTTTCTTTTTTTAATTTAAAAGAGTTATATAATATTTATCATGAAAAATATTAGAATCTTAAATTGAAGTTTTTTTTTTAAATATCAAATTATTTTAAAAAAATTATTTTCCCTTTATTCTCTTTTCCTTTTTCTAAAATTGAACTATCAAAGATATCCTTCAATACTATTTTTCTATGGTGAAGGAGAAGTAACAAATAGTTACTTATACTTTTAAAAAAAAAATATTATTTTTTAAAAATATTCTTTATCACAATTAACTTGTTTATCATAAATATAAAATATAATTTATATGTTTTAAATATTTATTTGTCAAATAATTTAGTTATATAATTATATCCCTAGCTACTAGAAAAATGTTTATTAGTGAGGGGTCAATTCCATCACTAAACATATAAAACTTCGTAACTACCATAGTTTGTGACGGATGGTGTGATGAACACGTCTTTCATCACAAAAACTGACATTGCAGAAGCTTAATTATCAAGGATTTTGTAATCTGTCACAAACTGTAACGAAATATACCAGTCACAAATTTACAAATTTCATCCCTACATGCTAATAATAAATGAAACATTTTTATATATATTTCTTTCGTTATCCGTGATGGATTCCAAATTCCTCACAAATTTGTGAGGGACAAATTTTGTCATAAAAGTGAGGGATCTAACAATCACTCTCTATTTGTGTGGCGGAGTTTGGAAATTAGTTATTTATCTTGTGGATTGCATATACTAAAATACAATACTAGTTAATGTAAAATGTTCAAATTAGAATGTGTATTATGTTTTCAATACATTTTACGGCAAATTAGTATTATTTGTGTCATCTTTGGGTTAAGATTTATGGTAAAATAACAAGAATAGTTAATTTTTTAATTTTAATTTTTAGACATAATTGAATGATGATAACGTTATAACTTTAATTTGTTTCTCTTGTACTTCAAGTTAACTTGATCTTATCTTAAATATTGATAAGGATCGAATTTATTTGAGTAAAGAAGTTTAGGATCCAAATGTGGACCTGATCAAAATCTAGTGTTGGATTAGTAACAAGTATAACACGTGCAACTTCTGAATATCTTCAATGAAATTCTTAGGCACAGGCAAGCTTAACATTGTGTAAATCGGCAAAGATTGGATAACTGATTTCGCCAAGGTGATTCTCCCCGTCAATGAAAGATGCTGAGATTTCCAACCATTCAATATGTCATTAACTTGGTCCAACAAATATTGCAGATCTTGTCTTCTTGAAGTTTTACCCGAGAGCGGGATCCCCAAGTATCTCCCCAAATGCTGAACTTCTTTGAACTGAGATATTCTACACAGATTGATTCTGATTTGTTGAATACCATGATGAAACCAAAATGGCAGGGAGGAATGGCTATGCTGGACTTAAAGGATATGGATAAAGCTTGTCTTATGAAAATGGGATGGGCCTTTAGAAACGGGGTTCAAATTTTATGGGCTCAAGTGTTGGTTGGTAAATATGGTAGGAATGAATCCACTTATAACTCTTTAGTAGTCAAGGCTATCGATTCCTACATTTGGAAAACTCTTGCTGATCAATGGGGTACTTTCTAAGAGATGGAGATATGGGCTATTCATAATGGTACTACTGTCAATGCTTGGCATGATAGGTGGTTGGATGAGCGAACAATGTTATCTGATCATGCTATTGTTTTCCCTCTCTTGAATATGGTCTTGCCTCATGATATAGTCCAGAGAATAAAGGCTATTTTACCCCCCTCTCTGGATGAAGGAGAGGACAAGAATGTCTGGCTTAGGAACAAGATGGGTGACTTCTCTGTATCAAGTGCTTATCAACTTCTCTCACATAACCCATTATGTCATTCTGATGTTGAGTGCAAGAAAATTTGGCAGCTCAATCTTCCCCAAAGAATTAGCACCTTTCTTTGGATTGTGAAGCATGATAGACTTTTAACAACGCATCGTATTGCTAAGTGGAACAACTCTAATGATTCTTGTTATCATTGACAGTTGACTTCTGAATCTATGTTACATGTTCTTAGAGATTGCCCTCTTGCAGTGGATGTTTGGATTCATTTTATTCCCTATGCCTTCCGTTAACCACATTCGGATTCATCATAGTCAGAGAGAAAAATTATTGTGCGGATAAGCTGGCTGATTATGCTTGTTCTTTGGGGGGGTGAATATGTGATTTTTGAGCAACAACCTTCATTCTTGAAGGATCTGATTGTTAGTGATGCGAGGGTTGTTAGTTTCCCTCGTGTCGTTCGTGTTTAGTCTCCTTTCCTTGAACTTTTAGATTACTTGCTCACCCCATACATATGCATTTAAATTTCTAGCGCACTAGGGATTTAATTTTTTCCCAATACATTCACGTCATTTTAATCTCATTATATATAGGAACCTTTTTGCAATAAATAACCCTATATACAAGTGACCTTTTTAATTTTTATCTTGTTGAGGATCATTCTTAAAAAAAAAAAAAATCTTGTTGAGGATTATGAATATTGGTTCACTTCACATATGTCTAACAGCTAATATAACAATGATCAATGGTAGTAATCCTCTAAGTCCATATGCACTTTGTGCTTGAGGGTTGTGTACCCTTCAGATTGGAGCCTATTTCAACCCTTCTAATTTTGTTTCTACACATTTTGTGTTTGAGGCTCGGGGGTTGTGTACTTTTCGGTCGGAACGTATTTTGATCTCTCTAACTTAGTTTTTACACACTTCGTGTTTAGGGCTCGGGGACTGTGCACCCTCCGAGTTGGAACAAATTCCAACTCTTCTAACTTAGCCATTTAGGTCGTAATGTATCTTGATCTAGTGTCACCTAATCCCCTACAAATTAAACCTTGAGCCGACTTGACCATCCCCAGGTGCCTATAATGCACCATAAGGCTGACATAGACACAATCATGTATCGAGATTCACAGGATATGTTGTAACATTTTGATATGTCATAACACTTGACCCATGAATATCAAAGATGGTACGCTCAATAAAGAATGATAACTAGCCCTTTCTTTGATCTAGGATGACAAATTACCAAATACACTTCACTTAAGTGTTCTGAAGTCTAAACTAGGTTGCTGCATCAACAAAAAAGCCTTTTCCAGAATAATATTATGTCAAAACTAATTATTCTACAAATATATAGAATCAAAATATTTCGAATTTAAACTAATGACTTAGTATAGATTATTTAAGTCCTCACCATTAACCTAATTTTACTGACTTGTGACATGATTAACCGAACATCAAGTCATACAATAGTCACTCAGTAGTAATATTTTCCTTTTCCTAATGTAAATTTTAATGTACACAAAAGCAACATGAATAATTGAATCCAGCATCACTTTTTAAAAGACTCAGGGATAATAACACTGCAGCATATTTGTGCGGCCAACAAGAATTGGCAAAATTAACTAAAATAATCAAATTGCATTTGCACCAAAAAAAGAAAAATGAAAAAAAATTCTTTAATCCTCTATACTGCAAATCATCCGTAACTATTTTGACGATTTATCATCAAAATTTATGTCTTCATTTTACAATGGGCAGATCCATTTCCGAAATTGCCTAAAAGATCATGTTTATAATTGGAACCTTCTATGTTCTATCTGGATTATTGAAAACGGAACGTGTGAAAAGGATCCAAACTGGGGTTTGAAAAATTGTGTTTAATTGGCGTCTGGTTTGGGAACGCTTCAATTGTTGACGTGGTCAACATGGAGAGCTGAAGACTTAAAGTTGCAAAAGCAATGGAAATAGGATATTAAGTTATCACCTGCGTGAGGGAAATCTTAAGATTCCTCGATGCCTATGTCAACAACAAAATCATGATGACTTTTTTCAACTAAAAAAAACACAGAAAAGAGTTATAATATGATTAACATTGAAACCAACTACAGGTAAAAAGAGTGAAAGACACGTTTGAAATCTACATTTTTTTTCCATTTTAGACAACTTGTATCTACACGTCAAACGTGAAACCCAATTTTCTTCTTTTTCTACTTACAAAAGAGCTATCCCGATGAAGAAAATATGAAGAGGAACAGTAACATATAAGCGCTTTGTATTAATTATGTAATGTGGGAATAAACATTAACATGGTAAGAATATAGAAGAACTACTTGATCCAAGTTTTGTTTCTGGAAAAATATTTTTTTTCAGAATATTATTGAAAAAAATATATTAACAATACAATTTTTATTATTAACTGGAGTTCACGAAAAAAATAGAGTTCACAAAAAACGCACTAAATGAGATTGGTTTTAAGTTAAAAATGAATTATTGAATGTATATTTGTTATTAGTTAAAATTTATGCCAGACCTCACAAATTAAGATAGGCTTCACTTTTGTGGGTCTTAATTAGTTTAATTTAGTGAGTCTCATAATTTTAAGTAATAATAAAAGAGGGTAATAATAAAATATATTAGCAATTCTCATATAACAAGTAACAACCGCGCGTTCTTTCTCATCTTAAAACTCATTGAAACTTGTCACAACTGGATCGCGATAGGACGGAAAAAAAATGTTATAAACAAAGTGAATCCTAGAAGAAATAAAAAAAACTTGAGAACCTATCATTTCTAATTAAGTTTAAGAAGAAACTTGTCTCTTGGAAGCACAAACATCTTTCCTTTTTGTCAGACGTATTTTCCTTATCAATTTGGTATCATCTTTCTTTCCCTTTTCTACATGTCTTTTTATAAAATACCGGAAGGAGTGGTAAATATTTTAATAGGTTTGCAGAGGAGGTTCCGTTGGGGATGTAAGGATGTGAGGATTTTTTTTTTTTTTTTTTTGAGTTAGTTGGAAGAAAATATGTTCATCAAAAAATTATGGTAGTTAAGGGGTTAAGGATATGTCCATTCAAAATGTTGCACTTATGGCAAAATGGACATGGAACTTATATCACCATAGAGGAAATTTGCGGGGGAGGGTGTTGGATTCGAAATATGAGGGATGACAAGGGTTGGGGGTAAGTGAGGTGAGATCATATGAATCCATATGGTGGAGGGATTTGAAGATTGTGTATATGGGGATGAACAAGAGGGATGGTTTGATACGATGTTAGAGCGAAATCCAGGAAATGAGAGGAAGCTTAGATTTTGGGATGATGCTTGGGTGGAGTGACATGTCTTAGGAATGCTTTCCCTAGATTGTTCTTAAACTCCAAACAAAAAAAGGAGATGGTGGGAAATATGGGAACTTGGAATGAGGAAAATTGGTCATGGTATCTTAGTTGGAGAAGACCATGGTCTGAATTGGAGAAGAATGAAGGAGATGAATTTTATGCATTATTGGAAAGGACGGTCATTAGAAGGTAAGTCTTGGATAGTTGGAAGTGGGTGATTGATGCATCAAACATGTTCTCGATCGGTCAATTCTACATACTTGGCACTCCATAATGAAAAGTTTGGAACCTAAGAGGTGGACATTTATAAACGTCTATGGCAATGCAAAATCCCTCCTAAGGTTGCTTTTCTATTGTGGAGAGTCTTCCTTGATAGATTACCAACTAAGGTTAATCTATTGAGCCCACATATTGAGTTTGGTAACGGAGACATTTTGTGCACCTTGGGTAGTGAAACTGTAAAAGCCATGAAACCATGGACCACTTGTTTTTTTCATGTAATTTTACACATGATATTCGGAACAGATGGCACAATTTGCTTGGCATTCGATGCTCCCTCAAGCTCCAATAGAGCACTTTTGGCAAAATTTGCATGGTATCACATATTCGAGGAATGACTCTTGGTGGATTCTCGGGTGGAGCTCTATTATTTGAATATTTGATATGAAAGGAACAAAGTAATCTTTGAAAACAAATCCCCTGACAAAGATTATTTGTGGCACAGATGTTTGTTCAACATTTGGTCAAGGCTGAAAGCTTACAAAAAGGACTTCTTAATGTCCTTCCAGCAATGGCAAGTAAATCCAGGAAATTAATTGCCTCATGAATCTGTGACTCAGGCCAGTGGGATTTGATCATGTTGGTGTTGTTGATTTACTGAATTCCTTTTTGGTGGGAGAATAATTGTATCTTCCCATATGCGACCATTCTTATTAAATTAGGTTGTATAGGATAAGATCCGATCTCGCATTCACTCGGTGTTATGCTTTCGTTGTGTAATTTCTTGGTGAACATAGTGAGGCTGTCTGGTTTAATTGCAGACTGCTTTTTGTGTCTATGGAGGGAGTATGAATCTGGCCCTCACACTTGTAATTAGCTCTACACCTTGTGCTTTGTGAAATGAATGTGTTATTGTTGATCTAAAAAAAATCACTCATCACCATAGTTCATTAAGAAAAAAATTATGAAAAAACCTTTTTAAAAAAAAAGAAGTTAGAATCCAAGTTTAGAATTCGAGGATCAATTACGTAAATGAAAAGTGTTAATATCCTATTTTGCTCTTCATAAATGGTTAATTCTAATTAAATATGTAAAAAATTGACAACTTTAAAATTATTTATTTTACCCTTCAAACTAAACAAGACATTTTTTGAAGATTTTATTTGTTGTTATTTATTTTTACAAAAGAATTTTTATTATTATGAAAAATGATTACTATTGTATTTTTTATCTTTCAATATATATATATTCTTTTCATCTGGATAGAAGTGATCCCTTGCTTTTATGTATAAGGTGTAATGAAGAATTAAAATTATGTTCTTCGATGAATAGAAATTATTATTATGAAAAATGATTATTATTGTATTTTTTGTCTTTATATATAAATATATATATATATATATATATATATATATATATATAATTTTTTTAGTTCGATATAAGTGATTTCTTGTTTTTATGTATATCTAGGTGTAATAAAGAATTAAAATTATATTTTTCTATGGATAGAAATTAAATATGTGTGTCGATATATTTTTTTAATCATTTTTATTTTTATTTTAGAAGCTTTCATGATAACCAAATGAGAAATGCATTCAAATTAATTATCATAAATTTTTAATGGCTTTGATAATGACCAAATCAGAACGGCATCTAAAGTGGCCATTGCTAAACTGTTATTATGGTTTTGTTCCTCTTCAGATTCTAAAATTATTTATCATTTTGTTTCTTTTAATGTTTAATTATCTCTTTAAATATTTTATTTTCTTCATATTTTAAATTTTCTTTTAATTTTAAAATGCTTTTGCAACAATTAAACCAAAAGTGCATCCGCGAAGAGATTGTTGCTGACCTTTTATAGCTTCTATAATAACTAAATTAGAAGTATTCAAAGTAGTCACTACTAAAGCTTCATTTTATTAAATTTATTATTAAAAATGTTATTATTATTAATATTATCATTTGCTATTATATATTTCTAAGTTATGGAGAAAATATGTATACAATTTAAGTTCATATGACTGGCTAAAAATAATTATTAAGATTATAATATTTTATAATTTACTATAATTTTAAGTATTAACTTTTAATTAACAAATATAAAATTTTAATTTTACAAATAAGTAATATGAAAGAAAAATTAAAGATAATTCATTAAATCTTATAGTCATAACATCAATGATAAAATTTTAGAATAAAATAACTGTCTAAATTCTATTGATTATTAATTTAAGATAATGTTGTTTAATTCTATTTTTATTTTAGGTCAATTAGACAAACCCAATAAAAAAAATATGTCAAAAAAATAAAATAAAAGTAATATCTTCTTGGGCAACCCAATTAAAATAGCCTAGCTCCGCCCTTCTCTCATCTCTTTAATTAATTTTGATTTGATTTGTTTGAGTGCAAAGCTCAAAATTTGTTGGTTACTTGTGAAACGTAAAAATGAAAGATAGCATAGTGCAATACATAAGCCTCGTGGATCATGGTCAAACTGCTTGGTGCTAATAGAAGAAAAAGCCCTCAAACCCTAACCTCACAAAACCCTACCACACTTCCTCATGGCGATAATGACAATGAGAATATTGTTCCCGATTTTGAGGGCTGCGACTACCTCAACAGGTTCTTCTCAGGGCTTGGCATCGCAGAATTATCCACCCCAACAGAATTATGGTCAAGCATCACAAAATCAACATAAATTTGTGGAAATAAAACTTAACTTTTACTATAAATAAAAGCCATCTTAAGAGTATCATGATCTTGAACATATTCAAAATATACATGAATATATAAAATCTGAAGGGGGGGGGGGGTATTGAAATTTTAGTTCATACACTGTTCTGTGACAAAATTAGGATGTGCTATGTAAAAATGATTAAAGTAATTAAACTTTCATGTGGGCGTCTTGTATTAATTTTACAGTAAAATTAGTAGAGGTTGCTGCCTTATTTCTTGAACATATGGTCGAACTGTGAATTTCAAATTCACTCTTTAGTCTTTACACTCAATTTTACTCCCCTTCCTTTCTCGTTCTCATTGCAATGGACAAAACATGTAACAATGTAATCAGTTTTCCACGGGCCATTAGCCAGGTGCTAAATATCCCACAGCCATATGTCATATTTTGTTTGATTTCCTAATACTTAATTTAGTATGTGTATTTCAAGTTTTGGAAGTTCTAATATATACTACAAATGATAAAAGTAGTTCATTAGTATGGTTGAAAGTCAAGTGAAAAAAGAGATCAAATCAAAAGGATTCTTGTGTTAGTGAATGAGAAATAAAGGAAAATGGAACAAAAAAGAGAAGTTGAAGCCAATATGTCTTTCCTTAATTAGGCAATAAGACATCAAGCCAATATGTCTCAACAGTTAATGATATTAATATTAAAATTGCTAAGTTGCAGCCTCAATGATTGAAAGTCATAGTTTAATGAGAAATAAAGGAAAATGGAACAAAAAAGAGAAGTTGCACGAGGCTTAATTCATGGATTCTACCTCCATGAGACATTGCTTACTCCACCACTGGACTAGACCAATTACATGAGAATTGTCAAATAATGACTCTTACAACTATTTGGCAACTACGAGGATAACAGAGAGCATATAATATATTATTACATTCAAAATGTAAGATAAAACTAGAAGGTATAAATAAATAAAAGCATATTGAAAATTTCTTTCAAGTGCCCTTCATTGACATTTATGCTAAGCTTTTCTACATGAAGAACAAGTGATTAATTTGCATACAGGAGAAAGTTTCCTAAGTTCAAACACAGGAGATCAAGAAGTACAAGTAACACAAAAGGGAAAAAAAAGAATGCTAATAAATCATATCCAAAATTAAAATTAATATATATATAATTTTAATTATTACAACAATTTGAAGGATATGATATGGACAAAAGGAACATGAGACTGTCAATATCATATACTACAAAAAATTGTATCAACTATGTTGTCCCACTACTAATTTGTCTCTTATCAACTTGCATCCAGTGTTATCAATGGCGGAAGGCCAAAAATCTGCCATATGACCATCCTATTATGGCCTATGGCACTCAGGCCTCCCTTCACAAATTGCCTACGGCAATTGACAAAAAAATATCTGTCATGGCACTGCCATTAAACAACATTGCTTGCACAATATACCCTGTTAAACATTAACAATAACCACAACCAAACTTTAACAAGAATCACAACCACAATAGCATTCAAGTAACATACATTGACATAACAATTTTAAGTCTCTATGACAACATACCCAAGAACTATCACCAAAAAGTAATAATGATAGAGAATTTGAAATCACACTGCCTTGGGGGAGGTGACGCTCTCTAAGACTAAGGTGGAGGAGATTTCCCTCACCTAGGTGCGTCGGCAAGACTACAAAACAAAAAAAATGAAATAATAGTATCATATCAACATGGTCTTCAAAAACCAAATTGACCAAAAAACAAAATAAGCAAAAGATAAATTATTCAAACCTCTACCTTATTGATTAAAGTCAATTTCTCTCTTGCATAATAAAGTATTATAGGTGTTACATGTAACGCCCCGTATGCATCCGGTGTGTTAACATTCCATTATATCCATTTACGCAACAATTTTCAAAATAAACAATTTGATTTGGAAGCAAAACAAAATATGACGTCATTATAACATCAGTTGTACATTATATATGGTGAAGTATCAAAATATACATCCTCGGTACACAAATGTACATATAATCCCCTCAGGGTACAAAACCACAAAACAATAGGCATAAATAACAAAAGAATGGAGCCAACATGCTCTCATCAACTACGCCTAAGGTTTATATACAATCTATCCCTGCATGGGCCTTTTGCCCTGGGATCTCTCAGCTTCTCCCTGCTGCTCACCTGCAAACATAATCCCCACACACGGGGTGAGATAAAAATCTTAGTAAACTCAGGGTCCTTGGAGGTCTTTCCTCCCCCTGGTTCACTTCTATGCATATAATATCAAAATTGGCATTACAACTAGCCATCACAGTTCTCAAGCCATAACAACACTTATACATATGTCTCAAGGGTTTATCAGTACCCTTTTTACAACATATATCATTATCATTTAGCCATCAGACCATTAAACACATCACATGTACATGGCACATCTGTATCTATATCATTTATCAATGCCTGAGGAAGCTACATCCACCTAAGTGGGCACATTTCACATCAGGACTTCCCTTTATTTGCCTGAGGAAGCTACATCCATTTATATGGGTACATTTCTCATCAGGACTTCCCATTATTTTGCCTGAGGAAGCTACATCCATGTATATGGGCACATTTCACATCAGGACTTACACAAACTTATACATACATTCTATTCTATTCTACTGGCCAGAGAAATCTCATCAATCAATACACATCGCCTCAATCCATGTATATCAAGTACATGTTTTCAATCAAAACAGTAACACACAATTTCAATATACATGCATTAACTCATACAATGACCATTACTCTCACTGGAATATGGTGGAACACAATCAAGGGGAAACACTCCCAAGAACAAAGAGCTTACCTGCTCTCAGCACTGTACCGGCTCTCCCGGATCCGTGGTCACCACCACCAGTGATGTCAGAATCACGCCCTACACAAGAGCATGTAAACATCAATAACGGTCCTCAACCGTTAGAATGATAAAACAAGGCTAATCCTTTTCATTAAACCTCTTTGTTTCTATCTTAAGGTTATCATAACTCATCCCCTCAAAGGTGCTTCACAGACCCTCAACAGGATTTCTCTCGGCCAATCTAACGTACTAGAGTCCCTCTAAGACTCTGTATAAACCAATTCAAAGGATTCAATTTCCTTAGCCAGACCAAATATCAATATTTGTCAAGTTTATCAGAACGGCTATTTCAACACATTTTCACCGTTTATCTAGCCTCCTGATAATCTTTTGTAAAGGTACCTATGCTCAAACTCATCATTATATCATCAATCTTCCTACTCATACAGATGTCAGAGTCAAAACTAAACTTTATCAATACTCATGATTCAAAGCTCAAACCTCATCAGAACAACCTCCCGAGCATACTTTTCAACAGAATCCAAGCCTAATTTCGACTCCAACTCGCTCATTTATTCAAAATTCATCAAAACTCATCAAGAATCATCTTTCAGAAATAACCGGTTAAAGCTCGAGTTTCTTACCTCTAAACAGTCGAGGAAGGTTAGAGGATAGCTTTTCCAAGCTTGAATGCCTCTGAAATGACTCTTTTCTTCTCAAAATCCAAGCTCTGAGGATATTCTCTAGAGAACTGGATTTCTCCGATTGATTATCTTTTCGAGAGATTGAAACTAGGATCTAGCTCATCTCGAGGTTCTAATCACTTTCCTAGTTGGTTATCAAGTGTTTAGGTCAAAGGATAAGCGGGTATGAAGCTCTCCAACTCATCCATGGAGGAAAAAGGCTTAAGGAAGAAGAAAACCAAGTTTTTCTTCCCAAATTCGTGAAAATGGCTTTATATAGGGTGCCTGCCCGAGATCTGGCACTCCTGGCGCCATTTTCACGCCTCCAGCGCCAATTTCCAGGGAAAAATAGCTTTATGGCACTAACGGCGCCAAAATCCAGCACCTGTGGCGCTAACGGCGCCAGAAAATCTGTCGTAAAATCCGTCGCTAATTCCGTCGCAAAATCCATCACTAACACTTTTTCTGACGGAATATAGCCAATTTAAACTTTTCTTTCTTTTCCTTTTTTTTATTTAACCTTGGTTATTATATTACATGTGACAAATAACACTACTACAAAAGCGCTATTCAAAGACGGTTCTATACCTTATACAAAGACGGTTGTACGACCGTCTTTGTATCAAGTGTCATCGAAAGCCATTATTTTCGAAGACGGTTATAAAATCGTCTTTGTGTCGCTCACTTTTTAAGACGGTTCTTTGTAAAATCGTCTTAGAATGTGGTAATTCTAAGACGGTTCTTCTCGTCTTAGATCTCGTATTTTCATTAAAAAAATATAAAATATTTCTAAGATAGTTTTAAGAGAAAACCGTCTTAGAATGTCACATTCTGAGACTGTTTTCTTTATAACCGTCTTAGAAACTCATTTTTATAAAAAAAATATACAGTATTTTCTAAGACGATTTTTAGGAAGAACTGTCTTAGAATGTTACATTCTAAGACAATTTTCCCCTACAATCATCTTAGAATATTCCATATTTAAAAAAATAATAATTAAATACCACTAAGCTACCACCACCACATCACATTAAAAATTGCAAGTACAGCATGAGTCAATTTTAAAATACTAATTAATTCCTATTTAAATTTTCATTAAAAAATCATATAAGTTTACAAGGAGGCACAACAAAGTAATTTGGGTTGACTATTAAGTTTTGGTGTCCAATTCCTACATCTCACCATTCATAACAGCATCACTCAAGAATTTAATAGTGTGCCATAAAAAATTATAAAGTTAGTTAATCATACATTATTTTTAATATGATTTTTAAAATAATTATTATAAAATTAATGAACTTAGATATATATAAGTTTGTGATTAAATAATATAAATGTATGTATTATTTTTAAATAATTTATTCAAGTTATTTATAATACTCGTTTATTGTTACTCGTTAACTCATTATAATATACCACTTGCTTTTTCAACACACTAATAAAATAATAGGTTATATAATATTTGAACTAACGTCGTAAGGCCCTTTTTCTAGTAGTGAACAACAGGACTACTTTATTCCTTTTGCTACACTAACTACTAATCAGTTCTCTGCACTTAGGGATATGCAATCTTCTGCCAAATCTTTCACACTTATATCAATACTTCATTTGCACTATTTCAAATCAATGAATGTTTTCATAATCTAATGTCACGAGAGAAAACACAAGTCACAGGCATATGATACCTATTCTACAACTCAACAATAGTTATAAATACAAACTTATTAATGAAGTGATATTCCATCAAACAGAACCTAGAGCATTATAGTTGGGCACTTTGGTAGCTCCAAGAAAATAACATTTAGTGTCGTTGAGAATCAAGTCCAAAACCTGCTGCTAGAATACCTATTATTGCAATTTTAACCTGACATAAATGTAACTCATAAGTCAAGGTAAACCTAAATGAAAAGGCAAACAGATTTAAAGTAAGAAAAAACTTTATCAAGAATAAATATGTAAGAAAAACTTTTGAACGGATTTAAAATAAGAAAATATGTAAAATAAAAAGAAGTTAATGATATTTTGTAAATTTAATTACTTTTAAATCAAGAATAAATATATACATTTATCATTTTTTTTATGTTATATATCTTCTCATTGTTTAGTATTCAAATTCATTTTGAACGTACATAATTAATGGCACCTTGCCCTGAGTTGGTAGGAAATTGATTTGAAAATATTTAGATCTTATTTGAATGAATTTCTTCGTAAATAAGTATAAGTGAAGGAAAAAATTTAAAAAATTATAAGTATTTGATCTTGGTTTTTATAAAAATTCTCTAATATAATTGTCTGAAAATTAAGGTATATAAGTTGATTTTAACGTGTAAAGAAAGTTTAACTTTTTATATTATTTTATTATAAGTATTTGTATAAATTTGTCCAAACATGATTTTATTCTTGCTTATATAACTAAGTTATATATATTAATATATATAACTTTAGTAGAGCTGCTCATTTCAAACGTGAAGCAATGTCATGTCTGTTGCTAGGTACTTCACTTATGAGCTAGAGTGTTAGCAACAACAAAAGAAACCCTAAATCAAATAAAGTCTGCTAACATGTAACTTACAACTTACATCTCCATACTTTCACAGTACTGTCGACAAATTGTTAATCCCAGTCCTATCAGGTCAAATACCAAATCAATCTTATCTTAAACCTATGAGCTTGCACAAGCCCAAGCATGACTGATTTGACCATACACATACAATAAACAATAAGTTGAAGTCCATTCCACTAACTTCGGCAGACAGATCATTGTATATTACAACTGTCCTGCTCACCGTGATCATATAGATATACTAAATGAGTTTCTAATTTCTATGCGACTTAATATACTTTTCATGAGCATAGAAGCTTCACTAAATATCCACGAAATGCAAAAAAATTCAAGCATAGTGCAATAAATCCAACTTATAGGATACAAGAACCATTACTTACCTGCTCACTATGGCCTTGGGGAAAGTACACTACACGACTTCCAACCAGAGGCAGGGAAACCAGAGGGCCAGCACAAGCATGCCAAAGTTCAGAATTCAAACATTTTTTCTCCCCTACACAATCATAGGCTAATATGAATACACACGAAGTAAATCATTTCACACAAGTCAAAAGGGCACCACGCCTTAGCCAAGTCTACAAGTGGCGTAACGATCCAAAGGATCCGCCTCATTGTTACTATATCATTGCCTCTTAATCATGTCATTAACATATTTTAGATGAAAATCTCTTTTTGTTTTTCTTTTAATAATGAAAATAGTAGTAAATTTTTCGCGAGCACAAAACATCTCAAATAAATATATACATATATAAAACGTAGTTTAGTTGTAGGTACAGTTGACCATGTCTAAAATGTATAAACTTTTCAAAAGAAACAAGAAATTATACAACGAAAGGTAAATTCTCAAAGAAAACACAGTTCATGGCCAGGGTCTGATCCATCGTTACCCCGACAACTCGGCGGCTCCAACCAAAAAGGGGTCATCTTCCCGGTCACCTACTGCTGTCTATCTGCTCACACGAACACAGTTCGTGATCATCACAGGTACCAAATCACACGGTACAATAAAGCAAATGTGAGTTTATCATGTTAAACAACAAACAATAAATAACATCAATTAGGGAAGACAATCCAAACATCACAATATCAGCATAATGTCCAAGCATTTTATCACGCAATCAACACGGACAGTCATTCAACAACATTCTACAAGTCAACTTATAATGCTTAGAATGTTGCATGGTCCTGACTCATCTCTCAGCATGTCATGTGGTACCATCCCAGAAATAGTCCATCCCTGTGGTCTTGATGATGCAGTAGCTTGTCAGGGTCACTCTGTCGTGTACAGGCTACTCCTCCCAGTGGTGATCATCCCCGGGGTGTCAGAAGGAATTCCTAACAGACGTGGCCCCCCCAGTAGCCCGGTACCCTACAGCTAATTATCCTATTTCCGTCATGCAAATGTCGCATGTCCCATGGGCACCAGCAATGCATGACCCAACCAGGAACAAATCTGTCCTAGATAGGTTAATTACATCATGCACCCCCCCATGTACATACATATCGTCAAAATCACGGGTTGTCCCAACATGGGCTCATCGATGCATTGATCGTGGTCCTTGCAAGGTTAACCACCCGGTCCCGGCATTTCACGTGTTTATACATAGCCTATCACCACGACACCATCAATGTATGACCCATCCAAGAACAACCCGTCCTGGATAGGATAATTCGTCATACACCCCCGTGGGTATCTATATATATTCACCTGCATTCAATAACCATGGGCACCATCAATGTATGACCCAGCCAGGAACAACCCGTCCTGGATAGGATAACTTGTCATACACCCCCCATGGTATCAATGCACACATCATTATCTCAAGCCATCACATAGGCATACATCAACTATTATCGACATAATCACATACGCTCCTTACTTACACGTTATTCACAAACACCACATGAACTAGTGAGCCGGTATGAAGTATTAGGTGTCTGGATGGGCACCTAGATATAATGATTTTTTATGTAAGAATCCGAACAAGGTCGGACGAGGGCGGACGAGGACAGACAAGGGCGGAAGAGTAGTACTAGGTAGGTGTTCTCAAGAAAGGACACTAGCTCAACCGAGAAGGAAACCCGGTAGCTCTCTCTCTAAAAGAAAGAAAACGAGCTCAACCGAATAGGGGAACTCGGTAGCTCTCTCTCAAAGAAAGGAAACGAGCTCATCCGAGTAAGGGAACTCAGTAGCTCACAAGGAAGAGACACGAACTCATCAGTTCCAAAGAGAATGAACAACCCCAAGTAAGGAACCCGGTATCTCTAAGGAAGAGGAAGTGAGCTTAATAGCTCTAAGAAAAACAACCCCGGGTAAGGAGCCCGAGATGCTAACATTCGCCAACAATTGACTACTAAGAGTCACGTCCCATACACACGCGCGCGCGCACACACACACACACACACACATATACGCTACATAGTGAGTTCAGCCCGGCATACCCAACCCGGTATCCGACACCTTCACAAACACTACTAAAAAGGTGTTTTGGGAGTTTACAACATCAAAATACCAACTTCACACACATGCACGAGGAGTTCTTACGCATCAACTCTCTTCACGAGAACACCATCAAACTCTTCACACAAAAACACCAACCAACAAACATAAAACACATCATGTCCCGTTCATTAAAAGACATAGCTTTTTTGGGAAAACAACACACACCAGAAACATGCAGTTATCATCATAGTTGGACTCCTCGGCCCCCAACCATGGTATCTAAAGCTGTCATCAACATAATAAACTCCTGTTACCTAACCAGGAGTTTGTACTACAGTCTAGCGGTGCTGAAACACTGTCTTCTGAAGCATGAGCGTGTCCGTTCTCTTTTGAACCTCAAGAAAGATGTTCCCCGGCTTCTGTTCCGGTCACGAGGTTCTTCTTGACGTGAGGGGATTCGTGGCAGTTACGGTGGTCTTCGAGGGCTGAAGGTGACACAGAGGGGTTGAGGAAGAGCGATTTCTATGTGAGTTTAGAGAAAGAAAGGAGAGAAAAGTGCAAGGAAGAAGAAGGGAAAGCACGTCTCCGCTGTGCACTCTGATGCTTATATACCTGGCTAACAAGACATGTCCACTTAACATGCACGACCAGCAATCACAGACTAGCAGAGTTGACTTATCACACTCATCATCAAACACGCACACCAAGGTAGAACAGTAACAAACAGCAATTACCAAAATAAACCAAATAATCAAGCAATACACACACCTAAAATGTCCAGCTCAACAAATTTTGAAATTTCGGGGTGTTACAAGTGGCATATCAGTAATAAACTCATTAAATCCACTGCATATTTTACCAATAAAAAAAACATACCACAATCCGAACTCCAATCACACAAACAAACATGCAAATAGAATAAATAGTAACACACAATACAACCTTGTCACCTCAAACTTAAAATCATAAATTGCACACACCAGTAGACTCAACACCACCGACACATAAGAAGTTGAAACCAATCAAACATGAATGAAATCCACATGACACTAAGAATGCCAAACCAATCCCTACAAGTTAAGGTACTACTAGAGTATCCTTATCCTTTCCCTCCAAACCCATGCAAAGACAAAAATAACTACCAACACAAAAAACACAACTACACCAACAAACCAAGGAAAATACAAGAGATAAGAAACTTTCAAAAAGTGGGAGTAGGGCAAGTAGCATAATACAAAGCAATTTGCACAACATGAAAGAATCAAAGAAGCTACTTCTACTGCTACCTTCTTCTTCAGCAGGTGGGTTAAATCCATAAGAAGTTAACACTGTTCATGAACTGCCACTTACAAGTCCATTCATTGCTCTTTGTAAAATCAATTCCAAGGATGAGATTTGATGATTCTAATCCCACTTTCCTCAAGGCTATTGTCACCTGCAGAAGTTAAAAAAACAACAAAAATTTCATGAAATTCACTGCACAATGCACATTGCCAATAACATGGTAGCTTACAATTCATTATTTAATGGTACCTACAGTGAATGACTCCTCCATCTTGTCTTTCATGCATTCAACATCAAAATTTCATCAGTAGTGAGCTAAAACCAACAATTAAGATGAAAACAACATGGACTTAATCAATAACGCAAAGTGAAAATACACAATTCAATGAAATTAGGATTCCATCACAGACACACATAGAGGACCAATGCCAAACACTCTTAGTCAAAAGAGAAGAGAAGGCTCAACACAACATCGCTAGACTCGAAACGACGAGTGTACTCCTCGACAGAGACGTCCTTGCATTGGAGGGCGATGGGCTTCGCCTTCATGGAGCCAGACTCATCGAGCGCGTCAACGCTAAGAGGAACACTATCAGACGGAGGCAGAGATGGGGACTTGAACGGTGGCATTGTCCCTGCGCGTTTCGGCAAGGAAGTCGCGGAGCACTGAAACGTCATGAACGAAGGCATTGGGAGCAGCGTTGAGCGTGGGCGAAAACCCTAGCTTGCAAAAACAGATTCGGCTACTGCAAACAAAACACAAAAATGAAAGGGGAAGAAGAAGAAAGTGAAGCACTCACTTATATCATGTAATAAGTAATTGACAAGAAGATGGGAAAGAAATAAAGAGAGAGAGAGAGAGCCTTACCATGTAAACGAAATTTGAAGGGAGAAAAAGAGAAACCGTAGGTTTTATGGATGGTGCAGGGAAAACAAGAGTGCACTTTAATAATGAAAGGAGAAGGTAAGAATTTCAAAGACGCTGTTCGAATTTTAAAGACGATTTTAGTTAAAAACGTCTTTGAATATTTTTTTTAAAAATGGAAACCCACTTACTAAGGCGGTTATTATAAAACCTTTATCGTTTATCTTATATTATTTACAAAATTGTCACTGCCTAACATTCTAAGACGGTTTTATAAGAACCGTCTTAGAACATGTGTTGTAAAAAACTGATTTTGTAGTAGTGTAAGCCTCACGCTTCCATGGCAGATCCAAATTTCCCTACCTAATGTATACATACAATGAATCTGGAGACTAAGTTAAGTTAGATTTATTACATTGCCAACAGTTTCTTTAATCCCTACCATTATATTTGGGAAACATAAAGAAAAATTTAAGATGTCAGTACCTACTTATTCCCCTTGATCCTAGATGAGGTGCGACAACAACAATGAAATTCATAGTCTCCAAGCCATCTATTGTACCCATAGAGCTCTCCTTACTTTCTTCATTGCACAAATCTACCGTAGATCCTTTTTCAGGTGGCCTATATAACCCCCAATTGCATATCGTGCCACTAATCCTCCAATCGAGTGTGCAACAAAGGATATCTTACGCATATTTGGCTTGCTTTTAATCACTTCAAGCACCTAAGAGTTAAAGTTGTTGTTAATAGCAACATTGATAGAAATGCCTATTAATATAATGACAAACATTAGGTAACATTTATGTCCCAAAAAAAGATTAGGTAACATAGTTTGCAGATAATGAATCTAGAGAAATTAGAGAAAATTGAATTTCATATGACATGCAAATTCATAAAACAGGTCTCCTATATAGTCAAATACTAACCTATTTTGCTAATATGCTACCTGGGTGAAAGAAGATGGAAATAGTTGCTTAGCAAGCACAATATACAAAATTTAAAGCCCATTCTAGTTTCTAAAATAAATTAGTATCCCAAAAGAATGAAGTCAACTAATTCTGCAGTCATACAAAAATGTTCTAAGAGACATGAAAGTAAATTTACATTCAAACTTAATACAATCAATAATGAAAAATTGATACATTATTTTGAAGAATTTCTTAATGAAATATATCTTGTCCACTATAGAAGAAATAAAAAGGAGCTCCAAGTATAATATTGTGCCAAAACACATCAAACACTCAAGAGGTTAAATCACAGTTAAGTTTGTGATTAGACAACACAGTTAAAAGATTTTTATCCTTTTACTTGTTAGATGTAATTTTAACATAAATCAAACAATCTCCTGTCTTGACCATACCCATACAATCACCAAAGCTTTTCAAAGAGCCTTACAATGAACAAACACTTTATTCAACAACTCCCTGACAAATTTCTCCGCAGCATATTTCCAATCTGTCTCCCTACAAGAACAAACAATCAACACACCAACCACAAAATCAATTAATTCCAAGCTCCAATACGCACACAATGTCAGAAACAGAACATCTTCATAGGTGGAGGCCAATTCTTGAAAGAAAACATTCATAACTATAGAAGGCACACACTAGACAGCAGAGAAATGAACCACAACTTGTAAAATGGACCAAAAAAACATGGTTCAATTTGGTTAAATCCCTCTATTTCCTCTGAGAAACCCCATTATTTCCTCACCTCTACTTGAGTCTCATGGTTTGCATCCCCTTCTATTTCTAATTGATAAGTATGGTATAAACTTCAAATTCCATAATCCTCATAAATTTCCTTTCGCTGTTGTACAATTTCTCGCGTAACCATACAAAGACAATGATATCATTCGTTGAAAACAAAACTTTCTTCAAATTAACCAATTAATTAAGAATCATTAAACTCTAAACAAAATATGTGGCAGACAACGCAATAAAACACGATGAAACAAAACAGAGTTGCGAGAACACTACCAGATTCGCAGAGAGAGAGTTGCGTGAACACTTCCATATTAGCGAGAAAAGTATTACGTCAACGATTCTAGAGTTGCTATGAAGAACCCTAAACCTTCGAAGAAGCCTAGCAAAACAAAGCACACAACGATCAGAACTATCACCAAATCTTGTCGCCGATTAGCTACAAAAAAAAGGTTAATTTCAAGCAACTCTATTCAACCTCTTAGGTTTTGGCCAATTTCTTTGTAAAAGAAAAGAATAAAACAATTTTGGTTCTGACTAGCTTCGTCAATATTGAAGATTCATGAACCTCAACGATTAAAAATCAAATTTCTAAAGGATAACAATTACAATACGATAAAATTTGAGAAAGAAGAGAGGGGGAAATGGAAACCCTAGATTTCAGAAAATGAGCTAGACCTTGTCTTTGTTGCGACTTGTGATGGTCGTAGAGAGGCAAATTTGGGAGAATGGTTTTAACGGTGGGTGGAGCGCAATGAAGATGAATGGTAGGGGTTTTGAATTTTGAACACTTGTTGGGTTTGAGACAACGTGTTTAGTTTGGTTAAGTGACATGCAAATGAGAGATTAAATAAAATGAGCTGGTCAAGTCTCATGTCGCCAAGTATAGTTAGAGTCAAGAATCTAATTGTGATAGCTACACTAAGTGTCAAAATCTGTAATATTTCTAGCTGTTTATTTTTGATTGTCAAAAGTAAACATATACTAAATACATATTTTTTTGTAGTAGTCATATTCATGTATTAAGATAAAATTAAGATTTTAATTAAAAAAAGATGATTTGTATCATACTCACAATGAGATTACTATTAAAAATGGTAAATTGTATTATAATTAATTTGATTAATTTAATTATTATTAAAAGTGATTTTTTTAATAAAAAAGTAACTTATATCTAAACTTAATTACACAACAAAAATATGTTAAATTTTATAAAGAAAGCTAACACAATGAAAATATGTTTCTAAGGGTATTTTTGTTGAAAGAAAATTATAAGAAAGGGTGAGTTAGCGAAAAAGGGTGGAAATATCAATGCTGTGTCTTGATCACGCGTGCAAAGCGGGGAGGACTATTGCAGCCCACGCGTCTTCTTACACTAAAAAAGAAAAACAAAATAAGTAAACCAAAAAAAAAAATTGTTGTAAGGACTAAGGAGAGCGTGTCGGTGACGGTATGGTTGCATTGAATAAAATATGCATTAAATTTTTTTCTAAATATACAGAAAATCTAAAATTTAATTCTTAATTATTATAATTTATAGTAAATTAGATTCACAAATTTAACGATTAGTTTATCATATTTTTAGCATATAAAAATTAAATTTCTTACATCCTTCTAAAAACCAATTTATTATTACAATTACATAAAAACAAAATAAAATTACATTACATAAAAACAAAATAAAATCTAGACCGGGTTGCACCGGTTCTTTCGGGTCGCTGATACATTAACATTAGCTTCTGCCCCAAGTTGTTGGAAAAATCTACCTCTTCAACAACATAGGAGCCGCCACCCCTCCTCCTCTCACATTCTCAACCCTTCTTCTATTCTCTATGCTTCCACAACACCATTGAACGATGCAGGTACCTCTCTTCACTCCTTCAACACTTAATGACCTTTCAAATTCAGTTCATTTACGTCACCTATGGCTTTTTTATTTAGGGATGCATCGCCTGTTTCAATTTCTGGGTTTTCTAAATGACAGGTTTTTGTTTTTGTTTACCTTTTAATAGGCCTCTTGTCGCTCATAGTTAGTGTCTTTCTGGGTGAAATGAAATTGCCGCTACGTTTTCTTCTTCAGGGAATTTGTCTGTTTCAATAAGGGTAGCTGATTTTGTATTAGGCTTTTGTTTATGATTATAATTCTAATAATAATGTGCCCATGCTTATAGTGACTGCATTTGCATTTTGTAGTGGTTGGTATGTTTTTTGTTTGCTTCCATTGCTGAAAGTTCACAGAAAAATCGGCTTCTTTCTGCTGATGCTTACTGCTTTCGTTTTTGTGTTAAGAGTTTGCTGAACGTGACATGTTGAGTTTTTATTCACAGAATATATTAAGAGCAAAGGCGATAAGTAGTACCCTTTCAAGCAATGCTAGGAGTATTTTGCTTAGTGGTTCGCGATGTAATGCAGCAGATGGCAATTCATGCAATTGCCCCGAGGATGAAACATGTGTGTCAAAGAGGAAAAACAATGAAGATTTACTTGCGCCGAAGCCGCCCTCCTTGGTGTCCAAAGCCACGTCTCAAGTTGTAGGAACACTGGTTTCGGGAAACTTGGCTTATGGGCCTGCTTCCCACAAGGTTGGGAGTGTTGGTCAATCTGGTTGTGTACAAGAAGTTCGGCCTACTTCGTATGCACCTAGTAAATCAGAGTCTGTTACATCTGCTTGTGTTGTTGATGGTGTTCAGGAGCATGTTGCTCACTCGTCTTCTCTTAATGCTGACCAGTTTTATAGGGCCGGTATTGCAGCTGTTAATTTTATTTCTGATGTAGTTAATTATAAGTTGCCTTTGTCAGATGGCATGGGAATACTAAACTACTCTAAAAATTGTATGGTTGATCCTGCCAGAGCCCTACCCAATATCAGATCCTCCAATGTGCAGCAAATTAGAACGGAGAACTTTACCGCGGTTCATCCCAAACCACCTGTTCCTGCTCATCCGGGGCCATCAAAACATACAAATAATCATCACAGTGACAAGGGAAAAGCTGACAAATCAAATTTAGCTAAAGGCTTTAAGTATGTTGCTTCTTCAGGGACAGAGAAGTCAGGGGCAGCGCCAAATATTCCTGTAAATAGCCATGATCGCAGAGCCTTGCCACAGAGAACAAGAACCCATTCAAACCACTTTGTGGCAAATTTTGGTCCCAACATGCAAAGTTCAAATCCACAGATGGCACAGGCATTCAAGGAAGGTTTCAATAAACACACAAGGGATCTGAATATGCCTGCAGGAATTGCTCCAACAAGGAGGCATTTTACTAATTCAGGGCATGTTGTGGAAGGGGTTAAAGATATTCTGAAACAGTTAAGGTGGGGTCCTGCTACGGAGAAGGCTCTTTATAACCTGAAGTTTTCAATTGACGCATATCAAGCTAACCAGATCCTAAAGCAACTTCAAGACCATTCAGTTGCTCTAAGCTTCTTTTACTGGCTAAAGCGTCAACCAGGCTTCTGGCATGATGGGCATACTTACACCACCATGGTTGGTATCCTGGGCCGTGCAAGGGAGTTTGGTGCTATAAACAAATTGCTAGAGCAGATGGTCAAGGATGGATGCCAGCCTAATGTTGTTACTTACAACCGTCTAATTCACAGCTATGGCCGTGCAAACTACCTAAGGGAGGCACTGAATGTGTTCAACCAAATGCAGGAGATGGGATGCGAGCCTGATCGTGTTACTTACTGCACGCTCATTGATATCCATGCAAAAGCTGGATTTCTTGATGTGGCTATGTCTATGTATGAAAGAATGCAAGAAGTTGGCCTTTCTCCTGACACATTTACATACAGTGTCATGATCAACTGTCTCGGGAAATCTGGTAATTTATCTGCTGCCCATAGGCTATTTTGTGAGATGGTTGATCAGGGCTGTGTTCCCAATATCGTCACATACAATATCTTGATTGCTTTGCAAGCTAAAGCAAGGAACTACCAGACAGCATTGAAACTATACCGTGACATGCAGAATGCAGGATTTAAACCCGACAAAGTTACTTATAGCATTGTAATGGAGGTGCTTGGCTACTGTGGCTATCTTGAGGAAGCAGAAGCAGTGTTTTTTGAGATGAAACACAACAATTGGGTTCCAGATGAACCTGTTTACGGTCTTCTGGTAGACCTGTGGGGAAAGGCTGGTAATGTGGAGAAGGCTTGGGAATGGTATCATGCAATGCTGAGAGCTGGTTTGCTTCCTAATGTGCCCACTTGCAATTCACTTCTCAGTGCATTCCTCAGGGTGCATCGATTGCCAGATGCGTATAATCTTCTCCAAAACATGGTGACTCTTGGCTTAAACCCCTCTTTGCAGACTTACACTTTGCTTCTCAGTTGTTGTACGGAGGCACAATCACCGTATGATATGGGATTTTGTTGTGAGCTTATGGCGGTCTCTGGCCATCCTGCACATGCATTTTTACAGTCCATGCCAGCATCAGGACCTGACGGTCAAAATGTGCGGGATCATGTAAGCAAATTCTTAGACCTTATGCATTCCGAGGATAGAGAGGGCAAAAGAGGGCTTGTAGATGCAGTGGTGGATTTTCTTCACAAATCTGGACTCAAGGAGGAGGCTGGTTCGGTTTGGGAGGTGGCTGCACAAAAAAATGTGTATCCTGATGCTGTCAAGGAGAAAAGCACTTGTTATTGGCTTATAAATCTTCATGTCATGTCTGATGGAACTGCTGTAACAGCATTGTCTAGGACACTTGCTTGGTTACGAAGGCAGTTGCTGGCATCTGGGGTTGGTCCTAACCGGATAGATATCATCACTGGATGGGGTCGTAGGAGTAGGGTGACAGGTTCTTCTCTTGTGAGACAGGCAGTGCAAGAACTGCTGCATGTATTTAGTTTCCCATTTTTCACTGAAAATGGCAATTCAGGTTGTTTTGTGGGATGTGGGGAGCCTCTTAGTCAATGGTTGGTCCACTCTTATGTGGAAAGAATGCATTTACTATAGTTGGTAAATTATAGCATCGTTTCCCCCTCTGCTTAGACACAATTTTGTTGCGGGAAATGAACTCGGACTAAGAATTTGATGCACAGTGCTGATATTGTATGTAATTTTAGTTGGTCAGTGTGCAGTTATCCAAGTTGTTATCTTAAAAATTTCTATTTTGGGAATGGAAAACTGAACGCTTGTTGGCAGTATTTGCTCTCGTATTGTTCAATTTGTTTTTTTTTATACCCCTGCAAAATATAGGAAAACACCCTACAGATTATGCACGAAATTGTGTGTTGTTTTGGTTTGCCAACAAAAACAAGATAATAGAAAGAGCATAATGACTTGTGTCAAAAAAGAAAAGAAAAGAAAGAGCATAATGACATGATATGGTAAATGGGAAACACTGCACCTTAATGTTGTTCAAAAGAAGAAAAAAGAAAATGATCGTCCTTCACCTATGAATTCATTCATTTTTACTTTGTCAGATATACTAAAATGTGGGTTGATGTTTTTATTTATCCATTTATATTTTTAATTTCTAACCTTCAAGTTTTTATTACTCCATATACTAATGTTTTCAACCTGGGTTACTTAATTTGAAGAGCTTGCTAGTTCTAATGCCAGGCTATAATCGAAAAGAGCTTATTGTATTTTGGGAGAATAGCACATTATGCAAGATGATGTGAATGATATATATCAAAATTTGATTGGAGTTTAAATTCAATAGTCATAAATTTTGGCTAGAAGCGGCTGTCTGGAAATGCAAGATGATACGTGACTAATAGCGTCACGACGTTACTTTAAATACGGAGAATTGATTCAAACTTCATGTCATATGTCATGGAATACAAGATAACAAAGGTTAAACAAAGGTCTGAGAAATAAATAAAATATCATAAAAACATGGAAACGCGTGACCACCAGTGATTACACAACTTGGACAAGTTATTAAGTCTATGAAAATACGAATTCGCATTACAATAGTTCACTATGACCGAATTGTATTTTTTCTTTTTTTTGTGTGTGTGATCTGAAAAGTCTGTGTATCAAAAAGCTCACATTATGAGATTATTTATTTATTTATTTTTATAGTAAAGAGGAAGAAGATATCGGTTTGATGAGTAAGTAATGGCGGGAGACACTTGTGAAGATATTTGTAAAGAGGTGTGTATAAAGAAAGAAGCATTAATTTACTCTAAAATAGAGATTGGAATAAGCCATACTGCTTAGTGACCTAGCCTCACATGCTACCCTTTTTTTCAGGAATAAATTAGACCAAAGCTTTATAAAAAGCTTATTGGTTAAAAATTAGGTCATTTAAAAAGTGTTTTAAGCCTAATAGATTGACTGACTTAACTAAATACAATTTTGTTAATATTACTATCATTACAATTTTGTAATGTATTAAAATCATATATATATATATATATATATATATATTAATTTTTTACATATTTAAAAAAAGAAACTTACATAAAGAGTCAAAACATATAAACTCATTAAAGAATAAGTTTATGTTGGATTTAGAGGTCTTATTGCAAAATAAGTTATCATAAATATCATATTAGACCTATAAAACGCTTACATCTTTAGATAAGTTAGATTGAAATCTTATAAAGTGTATATATATTAGAGGTCTTATTTTAGTCTATATATTTTCACCTTTTGTCTCATGTATATTGAGTAATAATGATTTTAATACTATAGTTTACATAGAATTTGTTTTCCCATTGGTCCTATTAACCAATTAATTAAACAATTTAATGATAAATTACATTATTCTAAAATCTTTAATATGAAATAAGTCTTAAATAAACTAACAGACTAAAATAAACTTTCAAAAAGATCTAATCAAATTTGTATAGTTGGTTGCCATTAAATTCGATTGATTCCTTTGAAACTTCGGTTGCTAGGTTTGGGGCTCCATATGCTATATGTAATATGACTTTGGATGCTTTGGTGAGCTTGAATTCTATACCCTCATCTTTCGATCAGTATCGGAACACAACGTTTCATTTATACACCTATTGCATATATAGTCTGTTTACGAAACAATTACTTCAACTTAATTACGTATCATCTAAAAGAGACAAATATTGCATTATAAGGAAAAGTTTGACGAAGAAAATGCTACCTAGTCCATGAAAATATGGGCCAACTTGAAAGAAAGAGAATAACAATGTACCTGTTTTTTGAAAGAAAATATATTTAATTTGTTCATTAAGAGAAGTAGGTGACGGATCCAGAAAACAATCTAAGAAGGGTTGGATTTTTTTTTTTTGGTATTTTAATTATTAAAATATCTTCATTAATTTCTAACAAATAATATTTAATAAATAATGACTTTTGTAAATTATTTATTAGTTTTACAAATAAAATAATTTTTTTCAAATAATACAAGAAAGAAATACATTTGCTTATACTTTATAACTCGAACATTTTTTTTAAGTTTTAAAAGGCTTTTTAATCTTATAAACACAATATATAAACAATTAAACCGATCTAACGATAATCTCCCAATAAAACATACATTAAATACAATAATAATAATTGAAATTCATCAAATTACTAAACAATTATATATATAATATAAATGTATTTATAATATAATGTTAATAAATAGATATATAGTTAGATAGATAAATGAAACTTATAATACTACATAAAACATTATTAACTTCAAAAGACAATTGATTGAAAGTCATACAAAAATGTCATTTTTATTAGATATATATATATATATATATATATATATATATATATATATATATATATATATATACACGTGTGTGTGGATTAGATTATAGTAGTAACCAATGACAATATATTATTGAGAAGATTGATATTTTCTTCGGTATTAAAAAGATAAGTATATAATCAGTGGAATAACATATATTAATTATAAGATTCATTAATTAGTATATATTATTTTATTGAAAGAAGTATATATATTAATTACATCCTTAGTAATAATATAATACATCTTCTGTGGAGTAATATAAATATAAAATACTTCCTTGATACTTTACTATTAAATAATAACAATACCGTGTCTTCGAATTTTATAAAATAAGAGATCTCTTGTAAAAAAAAAATAAAAATAAAAATAAAATAAGAGATTGTGTTATTTTACAGCACTACTGGTGATTTTTGATGAAATCATTGTTGCTGATAAAAAAAAACCCACTGGTACTTTAACTACATCCTTGTAACATATTAAAATAATAATCATAGCGTGTCTTCCAGTGTCACACGCAATTTCATTTTCCTAAATCATTATAGTACTTGCCAAACATAGTTTTGAGACTAAAATATTTTTTTCCTTAATGAATATATTCAAAATTTATTTATGTAAAATTTTAAATATATTATTTCCTCTTAAAATTAAATTTAGGTACATGACTATTTTTATATAATAAATTATATTATAACTTATATAAAAATATCACACTTTATATTAAATATATATATAATTAATGTAAAAATTATTATCTATATTAAGATTTATTTGAGTTTATATTTGGACAAAAAAAGGATATATTTTAATTATGTGAGAATGAAAAATTATTGACATTTTACTGAACAAATTTTGAATAACTTTATATTTATGGAGATGAAAAATATTTTATTCTAATTTTGACAAAGATTTTACGGTCACACACAAAAATAATTCTCAATTTCAAGAAATTTAATTATAAGATACATTTAGTTTTAATAAATAAAATAATTTTATTTTAATATTTAAAAATGAGAAACAACATCAATCATATAAATTCTAATATTTGTTAGTATTATTATTTTTTAAAAAGAAATAAAATACTTGTGTCTGAGAGTGAGTAAACTGTGACATGAGGCATACCCGACATTATTAGTTGCTGACACTATCTCTCTTCCCATCCAACCGTGTCGCTTTCCAAGATTCTCGCGGTCCAGTTCGGGTCCCATTTCAGTTAAACACTTTCCTTTCTCAGTTCTCATTTTATTCACGTCCACAAAACCAAATCAACCGAACCAATCCAAATCCGGAGAAAACAATAACATTTAACAAAAACAAAAACCAGTGCATGAGATAGATAGAAAGTTAGAAACCGAATCGAATCGATGATGGGGTGGGTGGCGAATCGGTGGACGGGCGTCGCCGCCGCCATATGGATCCAGTGGAGCTGCGGCGCATCGTACACCTTCAGCATCTACTCCTCCGTGCTCAAGTCCTCGCAGGGCTACGATCAATCCACGCTCGACACCGTCTCTGTCTTCAAGGACATCGGCGCCAACTTCGGCGTCCTCTCCGGCCTCCTCTACTCCGCCGTCGTCCCCTACACAACCCACCGCGCCTCCTCCGCCTCCAAGTCCAAATGGGCCTCGCTCGGCGGGCCCTGGGTCGTCGTCGCGGCAGGCGCCGTCCAGTGCTTCGCGGGCTTCATCTTCATCTGGGCCTCCGTCGTGGGCCTTATAAGCCCGCCGCCCGTGCCGGTCATGTGCTTCTTCGCGTGGCTCGCGTCCAACGGCCAGACCTTCTTGAACACCACCAATGTCGTCACCGGCTTGCGCAATTTCCCTGAGTACAGCGGCACCATCATTGGTATCATGAAGGTAACTGAAAACAAAACAAAAAAGGTTAAATCAATAATCATTTGGTTCGTACCGTTTTTATATTACCATGTATCCACCGGTTTTGTACATGACTAATCGGAGTTACCTTTTGATGGGATCTTTGTTTAAGGAGACTGAGTACCACTCCGACCAATCACTTATTGATTGGTTGGCTAATTTTTAGTTTCAATGAAAATGGAAATGCTAAATGTTTATTTTGATTTAACCAAAAGATTGATATCTTAGTTTAATTTTAGAGAAATGTTAGGAATACACTCTTATGGACACACTTGCTATATTGGTTGAAATCTATTGAAAATCACAAAATGTTTTGGGTTCTATATCTATCTAATGATTCTATCTCTTGATTTTGTAGTTTTCAATGAATTTTAACCAATAGAAAGGAATGTGTTTGTAGGAGTGTGTTGAAGAGGGTGACACTAGCACTATTCTTTTAAGGAGTGTGTTAATTTAATGATACTGTTGTTTCAATGGGTTTATTTGTGTCAACCAATCAGGGGGTTGCTTTAGTTTAATCTGGGGCATCAAGTTCCAGTGTGGGGTATGCAATTGTGTGACAGAAAGAGTTTTGTTATTTAGCTATTTATAGCAGAATTGTGTCCTGTAAAGAATATTTGTGATTTTGTACAAAAAAAAGACAAAAACCAATCAGAAATCATTCTATATACTTTTAAAGTAGTTGTTATAGAAGTCTAACATGGTGGCTTGTGATTAGATGAAAGTGTAGAATGTAAATTAAGTTATGATTGAATTGGAATTTTGTTGTTCAGGGATTTCTTGGACTGAGTGGAGCTATCTTGATCCAAATCTACCATACGTTTTTTGATGGGGACCCAGCAACGTACCTTTTGATGCTTGCTGTGTTGCCTTCATTCATCTGCGTTTTGCTTATGTTCTTGCTGAGGATATATGAAGTGCATGGCGGTGACTACAAGAAGCATTTGGATGGTTTCTCTGTGGTTACTGTGATTATTGTAGCCTATCTCATGTTCATAATAATTTTACAGAACTTAGTTAGTTTACCATACTGGGGACAGATGTTTGCATTTGTGATTCTTATGGTTCTGCTAGCAACGCCTTTTGGAATTGCTATCAAGGCTCATTGGGAAGAGTCGCGGAAATTTGCCAAATCCTACACAATTGAGAGGATTTCTTCTACAAATAAGGGTACTACTTCCTCCATTTATTCTGCATCAGTGGATCAAGTGGAGTACCATGAGTTGCCTAGTGATGAGGGGCAGGTACAAGTGACTTCAGATGACAAATTGCCCTGTGAAGAAGAAAAGAACCTCTTGCAAGCTATGTGCACAGTTGATTTTTGGATGTTGTTTGTGATCATGATATCAGGGTTGGGTTCTGGGCTTGGAACTATAAATAATATGAGCCAAATAGGACAATCCCTTGGCTATAGTACCATAGAGATTAATAATTTGGTGTCACTATGGAGTATGTGGAACTTCCTTGGTCGTTTTGGAGGTGGCCATGTATCAGATTATATCATGCACAGAAAAGGTTGGCCTAGGCCACTGTTGATGACAGCAACTCTAGGGATAATGATTGTTGGCCATTTAATTATAGCATCTGGTTTCCGTGGAAATTTGTATTTGGGTCCTGTCCTGGTAGGTATCTGCTATGGTGCACATTGGTCCTTGATGCCCACAATAACTTCTGAGATATTTGGTGTAAAGCATATGGGTACCATCTTCAATACTATTGCTGCAGCAAGTCCTCTTGGATCGTATATACTTTCTGTCAGAGTTGTTGGATATATTTACGACATGCAAGCCGATAAAGAAGATAATTTGTGCTTTGGCATCGAGTGTTTCAGGCCCTCATTTTTTATCCTGGCAGGTGTAGCTCTTCTTGCATTTTTGGTTGGTTTGGCATTGTTCTTCCGGACCCGAAGGTTCTATAAGCAAGTTGTGCTTATAAGATTAAAACATTATGCAAGATGATGAAGATTGTATTTGCCTGCATTTCAACTCTAGGTAAAGGCTGAGGAAACCAGTCTTGTTTTCTCTGTTCTCTTTGGCATAAATATAATTAATGCAGTTTTCTAGAGGTTGTCTATGAGGATGATTTGAATTGTGTATTTTATATGTTATAAGAGAAATGTACACAGAATTTTTTTAAAAAAGATATGGAGTCCACTCAGTTATAATCACCATTATATTTGATTATGAGCATAGATTCCCACTTTTTAGAAGGCATTTCATTTTATTTTATTTTCCTTTCCAAATGATTGATGATAGACCTTTGACTTGTTTTTAAGAGAAGGTTGGAAAGTGTTGGGCCAAGGGAAATTATAAGTGATTAGAAGAGGAGAAGTACAAATGGTGCTTGGAGTAAGGAGGAAACAGTAGTGTGACTGTAATTGAATGTACACGAGTGATGACAGCTAGGTATTGGAGAGGTGAACTGCACAATGATGGGAGAGTACAGCAAACATGAATAAGGAATGGGTGGGAAATTGTTAAGGGGCATAACAGAATTTTGGAGTGAATTGATGACCTAGGATAGGGAGAGCACACTATGTAATTATGATTATATCAGTTTTGGTCGTTATCTTTTATTTCTGCAATTTTTGTGTTTCTTCTATTCTGGTTTATACATTTTCTTATGTTGAGCATTATCTTTCCCTTGCAAGTTGCAAACGAGATTTCCTCCTTGAGTTCTATTATATTTTCAATATTAATACCAGTACCTATCAAGTTGGTATCAAAGCTCCTGATCCCAGAGAGCCTTTGGATGGTATTGATATGCCTTGAGGGAATCGATTGTGAGATGTTAAACAGTACTTTGACATCAATCAGATATCATGGGTGGAGAAGGTGACTAAGAGTGCCTAAGCCAGTGGTTTGTTTGGAAGGAAAGGGCATTGAATTGGTTCCAGTGGTTAGAACTGTGGACAAGGGTCATGACTTGGCCAGTGTTCAACCATGGGTTGTTGGGGATGTTTCAGATTTACTTTTCAGAAAATCCATGAGGTGTTAATGGAGTTGTGATTGAAATTGGAATTCTGATACTTGGATTAGGATTGAAATTGGATGCTGGATTGATCATACAGGTAATTTGGTAGGTCCTTGAAGATCAAAATAGTGTATTAAGAGAAGAAAAAAGAGATGAGTATTCTGCTCTGCCAAGGGAGAAAACCCTTCTACAATTGTGAAAAACAGTTTATTTCAATCACAGAAAAGTGACCCCTTTATTCTAATGGTATTTACTAGTCCCTCTCCTCTGAACTCCAGAACTGTCAAACAGACCTCTCTAACTCTTAACTAGTAAATACCCACTTTACTAACTAGACTTCTCAATAATCAGTCACCCATTACAACTCATTGGCTCCTTTGCCTCCTAGTATAGACCTTCAATATCAGAACCTCTTGGTCCCTAACAGTATTCAATGTGGGTCCACATACAACAGGAACATTGAAAACGCGGAGAATCTCACTGCAAGACTGCAAGTGTTAGTTGAATCTACATTGCCAGCATTGGTTATGTAGAAGATTGAGAAGGGAGATGGAAGCTACGAGGATTGTGGGCTTTGTGGCAAGAAGGTCAACGACTTGACTTAGAGCATTTGGTCTCATCGAAACAGGATTGTGTTTTATAATGAAAGCTTTAATGGTCATAAGTTGTTGGAGGACGCCATTTTCCTTTGCTGGTCCTGGCTTACAAACCTGGAGAAAGGATTTAATACTCCTTTTTACCAGTGGTCTAGCCATATTAGAGATGGGTTTTGTTTATAGGGATGGTTCCTAGTTTTTCTGGTTCTCTTGGGCTGTATGTAAACATGTCTTTTATGGTCTTTGGCACCCTAATTTGGGTTGTCTCCATGTATTAGGCTGCCAAAGCTATGTCTTGTTTGTTGTTAGCTTTCTCTGTATCAGTACTTCTTGTACTTCCTATTTTTATTAATATATTCTATCTTTGCTGATCAAAAAAAAAAAAAAAAAAGGAGGAGGTGAACTTGCTACTGTGTTTGTGGATCATTTTGCTCTCTTGTTAGACATATCACAATTTAAATGATATTCTGCTCTTGCCTTCTATTTATCGTTATTATCATTTGTTATTGCTTACTTCTGAACATGTTATTTGCTTGTTGGCATTAGATATTCCTTGATAGGATCAATTCTTCCATTTTACGTTGATAAAAAATTCTGACAAAAATATTAATTACTCTGAAAATTAAGAACCTGTACATTTAAAATCGTTTGAATAAGTTATCTTGTGGTTGCAGCATGCTACTAGTCTTTATGGGGTAATTTTTTTTTGCAGTGGAGTGTAACAAGGATGCACAATTCCATGATAAGCATTCCTTACAATTTATGACTGATAAACTTTGGAAGGTAGTCAGACAGAACAGGAAATCTCAAACTGCAAGCTTTATATATTTGAACATACCTTGAGATGTATACATCACAAAGAAACTGGTATTGGTTTGTGTCAGGTTTGTGTTTGTCTTCTTGAGCAAACCAATTTGGAAGTAGTTGTTATTTTTTTTGTTATAAGTTGTGTGCCATGTTTATATTTCATTTATTCTTTTGCTGCAAACTTAAGAGGAAAAGATTGTGTGAAAAATTGCAGATTGTGACAGTTGTTCCATTGAGGTATACCTTCCCATTTGGTTGACACCAATTGTCCCCTGAGAATGAGAGGTCTGCCTTAAAATGCTGCTAGTTTCAAATGTATCCCCATTAAACCTGTTCTGAAGTTTGTGAAGCATTATTTAGCATATGTATGCATCTAATTTTTATGGGATTTTGATTAAATGATTTGAAAAAAATGAACTACATAACATCTTCTCACAGCGTTGCTTTGTCTATTTTTTATTTTTAATTTTTGTTTTCTTTCTACACTACATTTTTAATATATCAATTTAGTACATCGGTAATATTACCTGCTCATAAAACTTATTCAAATAGCTTGGCTGACTCAGATTACCATTTTTTATTTTCTCTTTTCCTTTCATTCTACAACTTACGTGAGATGTGGACAAGGTTTATTTGCAATTATCATTTTCTTAAGAAATAATAGGAAAAAAAAATACAATTTAGGTCTTGTTCGGATACAACTTCTCTATAAACATATATATAAGAGGAAAAAAATAAGGAGGTAAAATGTATTAAGCTTATTCCATAAATTAAATTAGTTTTTGTAAATGTTAAAATAAATTTTTGAAGAAGCTAAATGATATAGTTAATTTTAACTTGTAGAAGAAATTTAATTTATTTTATCTTATTTCATGACATTTTGGTAACTTTAAAGACTTTTTATCAGTTGAAAAAAAAAACTAAAAAGCTCATTCGATTTAGGCATTAGTCACTTATAAGTTTTTTTTTTTATCATAAATATTAATTATTATTTTTTAATAGCGTGAGTATTAGAATTTACTACTTCCTAGCCTGCAGACCTACGACAGGCCTGGGCTCGTCTACCTTTTGGGCTCGACCCAATGCTTCTTGGGCTACTTCCTCATTTGGGCCGTTTCAGCCTCTTTCTGCAGGATTTTCTTCCTGCACCCATCAAAGTTCTTCACACACCAAGCAATAAAACAAAAAATCAAAAACACCCTTCCATAAAGTTCATACGAATTGGCCCACATAAATTTGGAAATCCGTATGGGAGATGGCAACGTCGACTTCCTAGGCTGCATCGTGGAAGGACTCAGAGACATTGTGTCGGTGAGGGTGGACCCACAGGTTCACCCTGGCGAGATATGCGTATCCGACATCAACTACCACGCCCCCAACAAGCTCAGCAAAAACCCTCTCTAGAACTGCGCTGGCATCGTAGCCATTGAAGTCATGAAAATGCTCTCCATTTGATCCGTTGGCCTCTCCCTGTCCTTGTAGAAGGGCCTGCCTTTGGGAAGCAGACTGGGATCTAGTGTCGCCACGGTCGTTGTTGCGGTGAACACCGGTTATGAAAATCGGGGTGCCACACCACGTGTGGAACTGCAGCCAGGTAGGTGCTCTGTTGGAGTTGCTGCTGCAGGACAACATGGTTGGGTTGGGGAAAGGCGATTCATAATCTGTAATGTTCTTACGGATTCGTAATCCGTAAGGTTCTTATGAAAATCCCATACAGATTGCTAATCTGTAATCCCATATGGATTGCTAATCTATAACCCTGTACGGTTTCTAATCCGTAAGAATCTTACGGAATAATATTTTCAGTTTTTTATTTTATTGCTGGGTGTATGAAGAACTTTGTTAGGTGCAGGAAGAAGATCCCTCTTTCTGTCGTCGCCCGTGCCCATCATGTGTTTGTTCATGTTCGTCGCGGCTCACGCCCAGAGCTTCTTTAACACTTCCAACGTTGTCACCGGCGTTCGTAATTTCCCTGAAAATAGCGAAACCATCGTTGGCAATATGAAGGATTTGTTTTTATTTATTTATTTATCTTTTTTATTGTGCACTTTCATCGAAGATGATTTTCTCTCTCACTGTTATTCCAAACATTAGGATTTAGGGTAAAATTTTGCAGTTGACGACGGGAACATAATTTTTAAAGGTTTACTCTGTGGTCCCTGAATTTTTAATTAGGTTTTTATTATTTTTTAACTGTGTCTCTGAACTTGTATTTATTTTTTAGTCAAGTTCCTAAACTTTATTTGTTTATTAAGTAGTTGAGAAATCTGCAGGTTAATTTAATCAATTTTAACTAGCACAATGTTGTGAGAAATTATTTTAACACAATCTCTTTCAGATTATTTAGTGAATTTCGTATAAAATAACTAAAAGCAAATTACCCTAACATAATTTCTTCCTATGCCCTCCTTTTTTTACCCGCTAATCAAAGAATAAGAAAGAAAATAACTAATTATAAAATCAATCCTAATAAAAAGGAAATAATGGAAATAAATAAATTGATGATATTTCTAATAATTATGAAAAAAATAAATTGATGATATTTTTAATAATTAGTTAATGATATTTCTTGATTTTTCTTGGTCTTAGTGGAACAATATTAATTCAAGTGTACCAAACAATATTCAACAACAAGCCTATGTCATATTTGTTGATGGACATGACAGCGAGGTGTGGCGGGAACGAGTATTGCATTCTCCATCTCCGTTCCCAACTTAAAAACCGCTCCTCAATCCATTCTCGTTGGGGTTAAAAATATATATCACATCCCCGTCCCCGTTGGGGGTCGGGTTTCCCTTCCCCACCTCGCCCCCCACTAATTAATTAAAATTTAAAAAATTAAAAAATAATTTTATAATTGTGATTCTCGTTTTTAAGCTATATTATAATAGCAAGCTACTCAATTTTCCAAGCAAGAATTTATATGATGTTCTTCCAAAGGATAGCCAAATGGATGAGAGCTTATGCAGGTTATATGACGTTATTCCAGAGTGATGTATCTCATTCTTGTACACACATAAGTTATCAGCAACCTCCTGAACAACAACATAACCAAGCTAGTTCTAAATGTATATTCATCCCATCAAAGTTAATAGTATCAGAACTTCAAAGGGTCCCTCTAAACACTCTCTTCAAACAAAGGCAACCAACAAAATTGACCCATGTTTGGATACAACTTAAATCCTAAAAATAATCATTATTTTCTGCTAAAAAATTAAAACTTTTTTGTCCCAAAATAAACCAATGCAAACAAACACTTGATTTGGCAAAAGCATGAAGAAAAATTCCGCACTTGACAATTCTATACTTCGAAACAAAAATTGGTTGCTTTCTTTCAATCAGTGAAATGGGGTATGCTAACTAAGGCTATATGAAAAATAGGTGAAATAGAAGAACTTGATGATCGCAGTTGCAGCAAGCGAAGAGAAGAACCTTCTGGTCTTTATCTTCCTTAGGGTACAAAATGTTATTGCTAAACCATAATCAATGAATCAACAAAAAGAAATTGAAAAGGAAAATCGTAAAGGAAAATGCAAAGGGAACGAACCATTCACGACAAAATTTCATGGCACTCATCTTGGCAAAGATGAGAAGGGAGTAGGAAACGAAAGCGGTGTGACAATGTGACACTTTTAGTTTTTGGTTTATAAGTTCTAAATGTCGGGTTTAGTTTCAGGGCTGGGTCGAGGACGGGGTCGGGGCGGGTATCACATTTCCCATAACCGCCCCCGCCCCCACTGTTGGTTATTGGGGAAAACCCGACATCGACCCTACCCAGTCAATGCAATTTTTCCCTGTCAAAGTCGGGGCGGGTTCAGTTCGATCCTCACGTGGTTGAGTTCTGCTGTCATGCCTATTTGTTAACTATAGAATTTGAATTATTGTTTTTCTTAGATAGGAACAATTATTGTTTCTCTAAAATAGAAACATGTTGTTAAAATAGTCTAGATAAGAAGAAGTTTAAATTATTGTTTTATAATATTGTGCTCAGGTTGTTAACATTATTAGTATAAATATACCTCATTTAAGAGGTGAAATAAGAATGAATGGATGAATGAAAGAGAAATTATATTCCAATTTATGCGTATCTGCTTTTGAACATGATATCATTGTCATGACACTCTCTATGAACAAAATTATCTTTTACTGTCACGAGAGAGTTTTTGTTCGATCTCTATTAGTTTTTATCTTCTTACTGTAATTTTTTTCTCTCACTATTTCTTCTGTTGCCACAAGAGTCTTTTTCTTCTTCGCATTCCCATACTTGCATCTCCTTTTTTTCCCGTATCAGTACTGTATTTCACTTTTATTTCTCTCAAATCCCTAACTCCCTTCTTCTATATGCGTATTGGTGCTTTGAATAATAATGAATTTTCAATGTAACATTTGTGAATTGACCAAAAGCCATCTATGTTTTTTCCTTTTCCATCATACCATGAAAGTCACAAAGAAGCACACAAGATCTCACCAATGAAAGTCATCATCCACCTAATGAGACACAAGTGTACCTCACTATCCTGAAGCACCTTTTGAACTCACTACTGAGATGTACTGACCATTTGATGTTCTCTTTGAAGGAAGTCTTGTAACAGTAATGTAAAAGTTGATGAATCGTTTACCTATAAGAACCGCATTACTTAATTAAGCCAGGTATCCGGTAACTATGATATGCTTTTCTTACCATTGCATGTGAGGTTTTTTCAGTGTTACAAATACTATGATTAACATTGTGCAGCTGTTTAGATCACTTTACCTGGGTTCAGTGGCAGAACTAGGAATTTAAGTTTATGTTTGCACATTTAGTGGCGGGGGTTCGGGGGCAGCGGCCCTGAAATTTTTTTTTGTAAAGAAAATTAAAATCAACGTTTTATGTACAAAGTTATAAACCCGCTCAAAATATAATTGTTTTTATAACAAGATGCAGGTAATAGCTTGATCAAACATTAAGATTTTATTCCTGACATGCTCCTTGGCTACTTGGCACAACCCACAACCTACACTAACAGTAAAGCCAATTAACAAACACACAAAAAGGGTAAATTCTCTTTCAGGCATATTCTTAATAGTTAATAAACATAGCAGGTTAAATAGTGAATGCCATTAAAACCAGTGGAATTTTCCATCTTTTACAGTGTAAAACATAGCAGATTTTAGTTTTAAATGACACAAGATCCAAAATTTGGGATGCCATTAAAACCAGTGGAATGCCATCTTTTACAGTCTTTGACTGCTAGATAAGATCACACTGCTGGTCTCTCCAAAATAAATAGTGAATTGTCATCTGAATGCAAGCATGTTCCTCCTCAATTAGCTTATACCGCAGGCACATGGATACATTTTAATCCATTTAGTTATTAACTAACCCTTTTAACAATTTAATTCCCCCCCCCCTGAATATCCTAATTGAAAATATTTAATTTCACCTAATTAGGATTTTACAGCTTGAGAAATAGAAGGTTAATTACATTGGTGACAAATAATATGTTTAATTTGCAACTTCCCTATGTCTATGTGTTGCAATATACTAATTAATTAGAGCCTAAAAAGGTTTTGATTTATGTAGAGGAGTTGTTAATTTGGAGGGAAAAATGATAAGGAGGGGCCACAATTAGAGGCTAAGAAAAGAATTGATTGAAGTATGATAGCACACATGAATAAAATAGCAGGGGAGGAGCATCTTCACGTGTGAAAGGCTGGACCACTTCCAGTCTGTGGTAGCATCAAAGATTTTTATTTTTATAAAAGGAAGGCAGAAGGAGGACGAAGACGCTCCTGCCCCACAACCTACACTAATAGTAAAGCCAATTAACAAACATACAAAAAGGGCAAATTCTCTTTTAGGCATATTCACAAACACATGGTGCTCGACCAATTAACAACACAAATTGGAATTTACTGGATTTTCAAATCTGCAATAACCAAACATACTTTTCTTTCTCTTTCAGGCATATTCACAAACACATGGTGCTCAACCAAAATCCAAGTAACTCAAACTAAATGATTATGGTAATAAGTCAGGAGTGACAACCAAAATCACAAACACATAGATTGATAAAATTGCTGAGAACAAA
>CM023946.1:18681110-18711203 GCA_013407115.1 Glycine latifolia | reverse complement strand
TCTGCATGCGAAACAAACACAAGTGAAGGTAATGAGAAAAGAAACTGGCACCGCAACAAAAGGCATCACATTCTTTATGAATAGTTTGAGGACGTAGAGTGAGCTGCCCACATGACCTCCCGAATTTTCTACTGGAGATTTCTTTTCTTTTTTCTTCGAACTGCATGAAGATTCAAACACTTAAATCCAAAAAAAAAAAAAATCTACAGCAAATAATTAATTTAGTGCCGAATATTGGAAATCCAGAAGCTGTATGCATGCATGTGTTGATAGTATATCCAGTATGAGATTAATAAAATTAATTCAATGATATTACCTTTTGGAAGAAGCAGGACAAAAAATTATGGTATAATCGGCAGAGGCACAAGTGAAGGAAACATGGTCATAAGCATCAGGGCATTTACTCTTGAAAAACTGAGAAAACGAGGGGGAATTGCATGCCCCGGCTTGGCACGCGCCTTTGCATGCCACCACGCGCTCTCCATCTCCTATCACCTTTAGTTCTATGGGACACTTTCGGTTCAAGTCCTTCCCGCAACCAATCGCCCTACAGTTCCCGGCTCCGGTTCCGCCTCGAGGCTCCACCCTAACCGGGAGGTTGAAACCGTCCCTGAGGCTCACGTCAAAGTAGTCAAGTCCGTCGTTGTTATTCAGGGTGAACTCTACCAGAGTAACCGGGGGGACAGCATTGCGACCCGCACATTCAAGGAGGCCACAATCCCCGGTCACACAGGAAAATTTTCCTGTCATGTCATGGGAGCACAAGGTCCGTCCCCATAGTTGCCCCGACCAGGTCGGGGGCACAGTGATACTGTTGGATTCCCCCGGTTGTAGGGCGAAGCCAGTGGTCGGGAGCGGCCAGGTTCCGGCAGCAGATAAAATGGCGGGCCAAACTTTGTAGCTGCACTTGTTCTTGATGGTCAACATCGCTGCATCCGAACCTGTAAAATGTTAAAGACAGCAGAACACACGACCTGTTAAATCTTAAGCATTTCAGAAGAAAAAAAACCACATATCATGTAATAGTATCAACAGGGACCCTGGAGACGGGAGTGTATTAGGAGGGGGGATGGGGGTGAAATTTTTTTCTACGTAATACATATCATTACTCTAGTATCCATAATCACCTGATAGGAGGAATCCCAAGAAAAATAGAGTGGTGAATGAAATTTTTGTGGAAGCAGACATAGTTGATGAATGTCAAGTACACAAAAAAAAATGCAGGAATAATTGAAAAATGATGCGATAGTACACATATATATAGAAAGAAATGAGTTAAGGCTTGGCAGAAATTGCTCACGCTGCTTAGTAGTACCCACTGCTGTTCACGCGCATCTGTATGATATTTACGTTTAAGGCTTACGGCCTACTACTGCCAAGGGAGGATTCCAAGTTCACATTCAATTCAATCAGAATTCAAAAAATAACATTTAAATCACCCAAATTCTAATATTTCTATAAAACAATAATTAAATCTAACTAATTTATTTAGATTGTCATATGGGGTAATAATAAAAGGGGGAGGAGAGCTTAAAAAAACCACGCTGTCATTTTTACACATAAGGGATTTTTTTTTTAATTACCATTTGAAGGTAGTTTTTAAATTAATTACTAAGAAATGGTAAGTCTTACAATTATTACGACTTTTCAGTTAGAATTTTATTTTTTAATTTAAAGTCATAAAATATTTTATGACTTCCGTCTAACTTTTTTTAATTTATGACTTCAAAATCATAAAAAAATTTATTTTTTCTCAATTTTAAAAAAGGTCATAAATATATTCAGGAGTTAAAAGTTGTAATTATATTTACAACTTCTTCTTTCAGTTTTAGTTTTTTTAAAAAAAATTTACTGTTTAAATTTTTTTAATATTTTTTTTACTATTGAAACTCTTAAATTATTTATGACTTTCACAGTTTTACTTTTTTTTTTAAATTAAGTTTTTTTTAGTTGAAGTAGACATGATGAATGTCAACTAAAAAAAAATGCAGGAATAATTGACAAATGATGCGATAGTAATATATATGTAGATATATAGAAATGAATTAAGGCTTGGCAGCGTTTGCTCGGGTGAAAGAATTGCTGATACTTTGTGAAAAGAATGAGAAGCCAATTATATAGAGGTGGAGTGAATCTTGTCACAATTAAAAATTTGCATATGATTTTTAAAAGTAAAACGAAAAAAAAAACATAAATTGTCAAACAAAAATGTATTTATTAAAGAATGCAAGCATGAAACTCAAAGAAATTGATCGGGATCGGCACAATAACCAGGGTTTAACTTTCAACACAATAATGCCATGTCAGTACCGTTAATCCACTTTACCACCAAGTACTTTCTTTTGTCCTACATGAATGCACCCAACTTTATCTTATCACAATAAAAATAAAATATTATTATTTTATCCTGGAAGGACCGAATAAAATATCATAGTGACTTGCGCTGGTCCACCAATGGATTATACACTTTACCTATAATATAAAATTAAGATAATCGGTTGTTATATACATTTTTTATATTTAAATTTATTTTTTAGAAAATTACAATTATATTATTTTTTTGTTTTCGTAACCTAATTTGTCCACATCAGTATTTACTCATCTCTTCCCACCCTTCGAGTGCAAAACAACATAATAAAAAAACTCTCTCTCCCAAATACACCCACAACGAACAAGCCACGACGTTACCCCTCACAGAGGCACTAAGTTGACCAAGTTCTCATCTTTAAAATTCCTTCAGTTCTATATTGGTTGCGTTACCTGTGTATCTACGGCTTTTTTGCCAGTGGTGTAATTTTTTAAGAACTACTAATCAAATGCAATTTTTCAATGGTTAAAAGTAAGGTTAATTTTAAAATTTAAACAAAATTATAATTAAAAAAATTATATTACAATTTAAATTATTTATTATAAATTTTAATTACATAAAAACAATTATTTATTGCGTTATACACAAATTAAAATATTAGGAATAGTATTAAATTAGAACTTATATATAAAAGGTACAATTTTTCATAAAAGAAAATATTGGAAATTCGTTAAACATTTTTTAAATAAGTCAAAATATTATTATGACTAAGTGTAATAGCACCAGAGACACACACTTAGCAAATAAAACGAGACATGCAATTAAATGATCCAAATTCCAAACCATAAAACAACACCTATCCCCTCTATCCCAACTGTCCACGCAAACATCGACCACGCCCAAAAAGTCAAAAACTAATGTAAGGTCTACTATATATATTAGTATATTACAAATAAGAGAAGGGACCCTCAAATAGTTCACGCCCAAACAAACATAGGATATATATATTACAAATAAGAGAAGGGACCCTCATACAGTTCACGCCCAAACAAACATAGGAAACAAGGGATAAAACCACGTACCCATATATCCAACTTTACGTTTCCTACTTTCCTTGATGATGCAATCCACGCACATAGGAATACATTTGTATAAGTCTCAAGATTCATACATGCACCGCCCTGGACTTCTCGTGAAAGTCTTTACGCGATATCACCACTGCTGAATTGAATTGTAATACCCAACCTTCAATCACATCTCCATGATGTTAATATGAAATGCTGGAATGTTATATTTCAATAATTAATGTATTAATATTATAATAATAATGAGCTTTATTTTATGTTGTTAAATTAAATAAATTTATTAAAGTATTAATGGATATATGGATTTAAATGCGATGTTAGAGAGAGAAAACCCTTTTAGTATAACACTATATAAGCAGATTATTATGATTCTTATGTCTAAGTCCAAGTTACACATTACGGATTAAAGAGGATTCTGTCGAGGGAAGAACATAAAGTCATTGGCAAGGCAACAATAATTATTAAAAAACACTTAGATCCAAATGGATCTGAGTATTTAGTTCAATCTTTAATAATTAAGTATGTTGTTATCTTAAGACTATTGGTGAATTAATTGGTCTGGAATATATAGACCTGTAATTTATTTGGTTTTCGCATAAAATATAAAGGATATTAAAATAAAGATTAAACCTTAAAAATCTATCATAAAATATATGTATCGCTGCTCTGTATATCTTGTTTAAATTGCTTCATCCTTGATTCCTTAGTCTCTTTAATTTTCTTATTTAAACAATCTGCCTCTCATCTCCTATTTCATGGAGAGTTTATCCTATTTCTAATTGGAAATAAATTATTCTTGTCCATTTCAACTTGTATATTAATTTAAATTCCTTTATATCTAAATTACTATATATCGGTTACCTTATATAAACTAGCTTGCCTCTCTAATCTTCAATTGATGAATTATTTCTGAATTATTGGGAATAATGACATATCAAATTCTTTCTCCTATCATAAACATAACAAACTATGTTATTATATTCAAATTTCTCACATTTTACTTTTTTTAGAGACCAAGAACATTCCTTATCAGATAGATATCTTCTCGCTCGAGGAGATAAGATCATGTGGTCAGATAATAAAATTTTCTTTTCAAATATTTGAAACATTAACATATTAAGGACTTAATTTTGAGATTATTAATTAAAAATAAAATAATCTCAAATTTAGTTGATTCACTTGCTTCACGGTCTCACCCTTAACTTAACTTTCTAAGAAAAAATTAATAAAATTTAATACAATTTCTTTATTATATTTATATTCATCTGTAACTGAATTGACTCCTGGTCATATTTTTGTATGGACAAAAAAAAAAGAATTAATTGTTGCATAGAAGTTTTGACATTTCCCTTGGACATGGGAAAAAAATATAGCGCATAATTTCAATGTCACACCCGGCCGGTCACCCCCTCATGTTCTCTTTATATGTGTAACAGTTCTATTTCTTTTATAATTTGTGTTTGCAAACATATTAAGAAAATATTTAATTATTATAGAAGTGTAATATTAATTTAATTTTTAAAATTATTATTATTTCTTATTATAAAATATTTAATTTTAATAATTTTGATACCTATTGATCAAGATTTTAAACAACATTTTTAATGTTTATAGGTATTTTCTAAAAAGGAATATTTATTTATTTAATTTAATTTCTTTCATTTTAAGGTAACTATTGATCAAGTTTTTTCAAACTCATACGTACATATGAAAAGAGAAAAAAATTATTGGAAGAGAGAAACTAATTATATTTTTAATTATGAGATACTTTAACGATCGTTTAGACTTTAGATATATTCAATGTTTTTCCATAAAAAAAATTATTAAACTCTATCAAGATTATTTGATATAAATTTAACTTTAATCATATGATATGATATGAATACTTTTTAACATTTTATGATAACTATATAATTTTAATCATAAAATTTATGTATTGAATTTGACTTGTATAATGTACTAGTTGAAACTTAAAATTTGACACAGAATAAAAAAATGTATTAAAATCTTTGTAGGAAGAAAATACAAATATTTTCAATTTTATAAGTATGAAAAACATACTTTAGTCAATATAAAATTATCTTAATTGTAAGTTTAGATAATAATAATAATTTAAGTTTAAGTTAATCAAACTTTATCAAGTAATTTTTTTTAGTGTTTTTCGAATTAAATTAAAACTATATCTATAAACTAAAAATCATAAAATCTATAAAAATGTAATACATTGAATATTCAAAAATAATCAGAGTTAAATAAAATAAGTAAAAAAAAATGCAGGTGATGCGCCTATTGGCTTCCGATAAATTTGAGCAAGCCAAAACCCCGGACAATAAGAGAAACTGATTCAACTAAATGATTTGAATTTTTTCAGTGGATAATTGGATCGATTCTTAGAGGATTCAGGTTCTAATTAAAGAAACCTATTATTAATTATTAGGAGAATATTGGTAAGCAACTGGAAGTAGAACTAATTAGAAGTATTTACTGATGATTTGAAGAAGACATTATACATGTGAATGTGATATCATATGCATGAGATCAGATGAGGTCACCGGAGTTAAAACCTAGCAGGAATCAGCGGCAGTCAAGCCATAAACAAAAAAACAAAAACGCTTAACAGTAATATAGCACTGCGTGTGCCGTGCGTGTGGCCAGGAGAATAGAAAATCACGTGTGACTCTTCTAATGAGAAATTTTATCATTGGATCCAATGGTTAATATTATACTTTCTTATCTCTTATAATAAAACTTTTTCTCACCTCAATTATAATTATTAACTGGAAGAAGTTAGGGTCAAGCACAAATGACAAGCCATTGAAATGAATTAATCTAACCGATGAGATTAAAAATCCAACAACAAAGTTGTCAACTTTTGAGGACACGTTCGACTAACGTGTACGATCAGCTTTATCATCCCTGACTCCCATCCCACACATTGCATGCATAAGCACTTACATTAATTAAGCTTCCGGATAATTAAGACACAAAGTTGTTATCTATAAAACTACAGAGTCAGGAGAGCGCGGTCAATATCTTCCATGATTCCATCATTTGACCAAGTTGCTATTTATAAAATTCACCTCGACATTTTTATTTGAATTAAAAAAAATCCAATTTAATTATACCATTATCTGTCTATCTCCATTATTTACCAAAGTGGCACTTGTTTTTTTGGCCCATTGAGAAATAATCTGACTTCTCAATGGGTTTTCTTTTTAGGAAAAAAATCATGTAGAGAAGTTGAATTCTCCGAACTTTACGTGTTTTTCTTTTTTTTTTTAACTATTTTAAGCGTTTTATTGATTTAAATTATTATTAAATTTAACTATTTTGTCGATTGTGTGTGTGTGTGTGTATGTGAAGTAGAAGAACTACTAACTTCCTGATGAGATGAGTTGTGCATTCTTGTGAGACAAATGATTACTGTATCAAGGAAAAGCGCGAAACTAGAACAATGATATGAGTTTTATACATTGTCAGGAAGCTGCCCCTCCCCTTCGTCTAGTTTATTTCCCTCCCTCAACAACATCAACTATATTTTTTTATGGTAAATAGTCATCAATTAATTCGTCTCCCACATGATGCGTGATAAATTAATTTTTGAAAAATATAAATATAAATTGAGTTACTAAATGTCTAAAAAGTGTGATTAATTAGTTTTGTCATTAAATTTTAGAAATCATTTTATTATTAAATTATAATATTCAATAATCAAATTAACAATAAATTGTATTTTTCAAGAACTAATTTAACATTAAATTATAAATTTTACAAACTAATTTGTCATTACATTGTAGGACTTATTTCTCATACTTTTTCATATTCAAGAATTAAATAAATTTTTCATCTTTTAGGACTAATTTATTAGTACTTCACACTTTCAATAATGAATTTAATTATTTATCTTACTTTTAAACATTTATTTTTTGACTAAATATTACTTTTGATTCATTATGTTTTAGTATTTTTTTCACTTTGTTACATTAAGTTTTAAAATTTTCACTTTAATCCTTAATATTTTTGAAAATTTTATTTTATATATTAAATTTTAAAAGTTTCAAATTGATCTTTAATATTTTTGAAAAAATTTCATTTTGATTCATTAAGTTAAAAAAAGTGTCATATTACTCCTTTATTTCGTTTTCTGTTAAAAACTTTAGTATTTCGACAATGTTTTAAAATTTGAAATAATTAATTATTTTAGACGCCACTATTTTAAATAATTATTTTAGTTCCATCAAATTTTAAAACATTGACAAAACATTAAAGTTTTTAATAGAAAATGAAAGAAATGATTAAAATAAAACTTTAAAAAACAAAAATAACCAAAATAAAACTTTTAAAACTTAATGTACTAAAATGAAAAAATGATAATACACAACGGACCAAAATTGACATTTAGTCTTATTTAACATTCAATTTTCTTTTCTTTTTTACCTACTAAATAACTTTTATTTAAAATTTCCCTCTTTATTTCACTATATCTCTCTTAAACCAAACAACCTTTATTTCTATCCCATTTTACTTCTTTTCTTTTTCACTCATTCTCAGTCACTTTGTCCCTTTTCCTTTGTCACAAACTGTTATGGAATGAGCTTTCTCAATTAGGGTTAGAGGTCGCCAGCGTGCTTGAAGCATCAAAATGTGTCATTCATCCTTCTCCCTAGCCTAGCATCGATTATATACTAATTTTAAGGGATATATAGAACCTAGTCATATCTTATCTCCATCAATCTCAGATATAAGATATGATTAAGTTTAATCCCTTTGATCTAGGACATAAGATAAGGTGATGAATGTGTAAATAGGTGTGTCTCACGTAGTGGTTAACTACTATATTTTTTTACCCACTAAATAACTTTTTTTTAATCCAAATGTGTTCTCTCTATTCCACTATATATCTCTACCAAACAATATTTATCTCTATCCTATTTTTCTTCTTTTCTTTTTTCACTTATTCTATTTCATTCCTTACCTTTTCCTTTCTCACAAACTGTTCCAAAATGAGTTTTCTCAGCTAAGGTTAGAGGTCGCCTGCCTGCCTGAAGCATCAATGTGTAATTTGTCCTTGTCACTGGGTCTAGCATGGATTATATACTAATTTTAATGAATAGAACCTAATAGTATCTTATCTCTATATATCAATCTTAGATATAAGATATTCTTAAGTTTAAACCTTTTGATCCAAGCCATAAGATAGGGTGATGAAGGTGCAAATAAGTGTCTTGCATAATGGGCTGTGTCAGTTGATACATAACCCGTTAGGTCAGTATTTTTGGCTCCGTTCATTGGGCTCAGGCCAACGATGACCTTAGGGCACACACGTGTAGAGCTTCCTACACCATTCCTAATTTCTAATACACCATTAATAATTTGAAATTCCAAAAATACCCCTGGCAGCTGCTTTCCTCTTATATTTCTGGAACAGTTGTTCTTGGTTGCGCTTTCCCATTTGGTCACCTCATTCACGTAATTTTTTGCTCCTTGGTTGCTGGAAACGCTGTGCATTGCTGTTTTCGGTGGCATTGTGGTGATTTCGTCGGAGTTGCGGCGTGGTGGTGGCCGTCGACGTCGTGCAGTGGTGTCTGGGTTGCAGAGGTGGGTGGGTCTGGTTTTTATGTGTCGTACGGATTGGGTAATCCGTAAATCCCATACGGATTGGGTAATCCGTAAATAATTAAATCAGCAAATTGTCCATAAATTTTTTTTGAAAAATGGTTAAAGCCATGTATTTAATTAAAATTGACATTGGTTTTAATAATTAGAATTTAGTTTAATTTCTAAAATTATTTGTGTGACTATATAGGGAAAGTCAATTTGTGGATTAAATTAGAATTGAACTTAATTTCTAAAGTTATTTGAGTTAGTATATACAATTTAGAAATTTGCTTAATTGTTTATGTAAATGGTGATCTTTAGACTTTAATAAGTAATTTAATAAATGTTATTTTATGGATTGGTTATGTAAATGGTTATTTATTTGTGTGTGTTTTGCGTAATGATTAAATAAAATTTGTAGTTGTAAGGATGGACACCGATGAGTGGATATATGAAAGTATTTTGTCGGAAGGAAATTATATGGATGAAGACATCGGAGCGGGCCCTGATGCGTTTGAAGACAATGATTGTGTAGTTGATTGTTCCGCAGCATTCAACACGACTGAGGTATTTATGTGATTTTGAATGTAGTTGTTGTTGTTATGTGGATTAAAATTAAGAAGATTAAAGATGAATTATCCATTTGTATAGGTGTTTGAATCCCGTGATGCGGTATTGAAATGGGCTCGTGCAGTTGTATTTGAGAATGGTTTTGTAGCCGTTATAATGAGGAGTGACACAAAAACTGGAAAAATAGGAAGGACGTCATTTGTGTTAATTGGTTGTGAAAGGAGTGGAAAATATAGACAATGAAAAAAAGGTTTGACACAATTGACCACTAGCACTAGAAAATGCGAGTGTCCTTTTAAGCTGCGGGGCAAACCAATTCCGGGAGGTCAAGGGTGGATGGTGAAGCTAATATGTGGTAATCATAATCATACTTTGGCTAAGTCATTTTGTGGACACCCATACGCTGGTCGACTAACTGAAGAGGAGAAGATCATTGTTGCAGATATGACAAGGTCAATGGTGAAACCAAAGAATATTCTGCTAACTTTGAAGGAGCACAATGCCAATAATGTGACAAGTTTGAAGCAAGTATACAATGCAAGATATTCATATCGCACGCGTACAAGAGGCGATAACACTGAAATGCAACAGCTAATGAAACTTCTTGAACGTGACATGTATATTCATTGGCATAGATTAAAGGATGAAAATGTTGTACGTGACTTGTTTTGGGCACATCCGGATGCAGTACAATTGAGTAATGCATATCATATGGTGTTCTTGATTGACAGTACATACAAAACAAACAGGTATAGACTACCTTTACTTGACATTGTTGGTGTGACACCTACTGGGCAGACATTTTCAGCTACATTTGTCTATTTAGAGGTGGAACGTATAAGCAATGTTGTGTGGGCCCTTAAACGGTTTAGAGGGATATTTCTTAAAAGTGAATTTTTCCCTAAGGTGATTGTTACAGATAGAGATTTAGCATTGATGAGTGCTGTCGAAACCGTTTTCCCAGAGGCAACCAATTTATTGTGTAGGTTTCACATTGACAAGAATGTTAAAGCAAAATGTAAAACTTATATTCGGCAGCAGAATGCGTGGGATTATGTCATGGATGCATGGGGAAGTGTGGTTGACTGTGCTAGTGAGAAGAAATTTGATGATTGTCTTATGAAGTTTGAGGTTGCATGTGCTCTGTGGCCAACATTTATTGATTACGTCAATGACACTTGGTTGAACCCTCACAAAGAAAAATTTGTCACAGCATGGACAAACAAAGTAATGCATCTTGGAAATACAACCACAAACAGGTAAATTTCTGCTTAAGACATTGGTTAATTTATCATTTAAATTATCATTTGCATAGGTTTCAAGTCTTTCAAGTAAACTATGTTCATATCATACCTTGCAGGGTTGAGTCTGCCCATTGGACTTTAAAGCGGCTACTACAAAATAGTGTTGGTGATTTGTGTACGATTTGGGATGCGATGAACAATATGATCACCTTGCAACATACTGAAATCAAAGCATCTTTGGAAAGAAGTACACATGTGATTGGACATGTTTTCAAAGTTACGTTATACAAGAGACTTCTTGGCATGGTGTCCAGGTATGCATTAAATGAAATTGCGGAAGAGTACGAGCGGGTGGATTATGCTGGAAAAAACCCATCTCGTTGTGGATATGTGTTGAGAACAACTTATGGTTTGTCTTGTGCATGTGAGCTGTCCAAGTATGTTATTGGGAGCATTCCAATCACCACTGTTCATATGTTTTGGCGTCGATTAAACTACTGGGACAATGGTGCAGCTGAATACCAAGTAAGCATAACGGATGAGATAGAAGTCATATCTAACCGTTTTGAAACACTTGATTTGTGTGGAAAAATGACACTAAAGTCAAAGCTGTCTGAAATTGCATACCCTGATAAGAATTCCATGTGTCCTCCCCCTGATAAGGTGAAAACAAAAGGTGCTCAGAAGAAGAACGTTAGAAAGCACGAACGGTCTACAAAAAGGGACCCGTCTTACTTCGAGTATGTGGATGAGTTTCATTCTGCACAAAATAGTTGTTCTACCCCGAAACAGTCCAGTTCATCTTCCGATGTTCTAATGAAAAATCAGAGGGTTCCAATGCTCGATCAATTTCATCCATTTATGCAGAACTTTATTGTTGACATAACTAATGTAAAAGCTGATGGTAATTGTGGATATCGAGTTATTGCTGCCTTGGTAGGTTACGGTGAAGAAGCTTGGTCTTTGGTCCGCAATGACCTGCTCAAAGAACTTGCACAATGGACCGATCAATATGTATCGTTGTTTGGTGGGATACACAGGTTTGAAATGTTAAAGCGGTCCCTACTGGTTGATGGATTCTCAAAGGTATGTTTAAATCGGGTTTCTTTTACATCATATGGTTTGCCCTAACCTAAGCACGAACAAACATGCATATAATATATATGATTAACTGATAATTTGCAGGTAATGATGGATAAGTGGATGGATATCACAGATATGGGTCATGTAATTGCCTCAAGATATAATATCATTGTAGTATCCCTGTCACTCAAGCAAAGTATGACGTTCTTCCCTCTAAGAAGTCAACCACCTAGAGATCCCCGAGTTCATCGCATATTGTGCATTGGTCATGTGTTTGGAAACCATTTTGTTCAGGTAATTTCAATGTTCGTATCATTTTCATGCATACTTTTTTTTACCAGTATTCATCATTTATGTATGTTGTTTGTGCTAAACAGGTAACCTTGGCAGACAATTGTCCTTTACCGTGGACGGCATGTTTGTGGGCTAGTCACGCTAGCACCGAAGCTCAGCAGTGGCCCTATCATTACATTGATCGCATGCAATTGTATATTAAAGCAATGCAGTTGCGTAGACAATACGTTGATTTAAGAGATGTGTAGAGATTTAGCTAACACTGAAAATGTATTTCTTCTATGATATAAAATGTTGAATGAGTAAAACCATGTTCCGTCATATAAATGTTCTAAGTGACTAAACAATAATTACAAATAAATTTCTCTAATATCTAATAATCAATGTCAAAGTCTCTGATAAATATCAATCACGAGCAGGGGAAGGTCTCCTCTGCGGTCTGAAACTCCGTCTAGCTCGGGTGTAGACAATGTCATCGTCAGTCACGCCTCGAACCAGATGCAGGAGCTGCTCAGTCATCGAGTATGCATCTGTGCTTTCTGTCACCATCCTCATATCAATCATATGCTGGAGGCCCTCAGCAACACGTTGGCACACATGCTACAAAAAAACAAATGAAATGGTTAGGTAATGGATAAACGTGTATTGAACGTCAATTAGGTTTGAATTTAACAATTAATACCACGGCATGAACTGGTCTTTGCTCATCTATATCAGTGGATGGATCAGTAGCGGCACCATGGGAATGAGTCTGGGCTGGTGCAGGCTCAGGCACGGGTGGAATCTGGGAAGTCGCCTCCTGATACCGAGATGGGGTCATGAATTGATGGGAGATGCGGAAGAACCACCCCATGTATGCAGCACCACAGTGACCTGGATACTCAACCAAGTCTCCGGTCGGCACCATGAAGTCTAGGAAGTGGCTCCACCTGTCTTCAAGATCATCAACTGAAGGAACATCTGACATAGGCGGGGGTGGAATGTGCTGAACATACCCGAACTGCCGGACCACCTTCTCGGGTAAATACCTAGTCAGATGTGGACCCCCATCTAAGGAATCCAGAGTACATGGAGATGACCTCAAACTCCCTCTGTCCACGATGCTCCCCATACGGTGTCCAATCTACATCAGACGGTGTCAACCTATCTACACGTTTCCGATAGGTTGACACCGGTAAGGCCTTCGCGGTCTTCCACCTGCAGGCACGAGGTTGCCTCTCGTCGTATTGGTCATCCGCATCGACATTTCCTATACTAGGAAAATGCTCGTATATCCAGCACTACAAATTTCAAACAATAAAAGTAACGTTAGAATGCAAACAAAACATACTGATACAATTGTATATTAATCGTTATGCATTTGAGAATGGAAATCATTACCTGTAACAGTGTGATGTACCCTGTAAGATGTTTCCCATGGTGCTTGCATGCGTAGCTCAGGTTCTCATACATGTGGACAAGAGCACCCGCACCCCACGCAAGACCCGCACACCGGTCGAAGTCTCTGAACGCCTCTAAGAATGCCACAGCTATATGTGTGGCACTCTTGTTGGCAAACAGCGTGCATCCAACAAGGTGAAGTAGATATGCCCTGGCGGCCAATATCCACTGTCTTGCCTCCACCTTCGCGTAATACAGTTCACGGAGCCATGATAGCCTAACATAAGCACCGTGACACTGTGTCGTCTCAGCAGATGCCTCCTGTACAGTGACATCGAGCAGCTCCACCAGCAACGTGATCGCCTCTCCGATGTCTAACTGATCGTAGGTGTCGAATATGCCCATGACAGGGAGATGCAGCAGTGATGACACGTCGTCCAAAGTGAGTGTCATCTCTCCCACGGGCAGATGAAATGAACATGTCTCGGGGTGCCATCTCTCAACAAATGCAGATAGCAACCCCCTATCTCCAGTCTCCACCGAGCATCCAATCAATGGAGTCAGGCCAGTAGCTGCGATAAAACCTTCAATCTCAGGTACAGGCTTCCCGAATTTAATGACCTTACGGCCATGGGAAACAAGCTTCAACTCTGGACGTTCCTGCAGAGAAGACATAATTTACAGTTAATCATGTATGGATAACCAAATGAGTTTGACGTTGGTCTATGTAGTTGAATATGTCAATACCTCTCCTGCCCAGACTCGTAGCGCCACATGATCAGCAAACTGAGTAAGCACTGAAGAATCTTCCGGCCCTCCAGGAAAAGATTCGGAAGCTGTGTCCATATCCTCGATCACCGGGTTAGCAATCTCGGCATCAGGCTCAGGCTCAGGCACAGGAGGATCATCATGAATAGCAACACCTGCCCTATGACGACGAACAGATGCGGTTGGCCTACGCCGCTCAGGGGCATCTTCAGGATGACCTCTAGCATGTGTACCCGCAGAACGGTTGGGACTTCGACCAACAGCCCGACGCACTCCTCCTCTCGTCTTAGCCATAAACTGCATCCACATAGTATTTTTCAGCTTTTGAGTTTCAAGAACAACATCATTGGATACAGATTTGTGTAATTCACAACCATACCAACTAAGGAAGTCCAATTCACAAGCATATCAACAAGTGTAATTCACTAGCTTACCATATACTCAACTCCAAACTTAATCAAAACCAACCAATAGTTATTTGAAAACAACGCTTCACAACCATAGCAAACAAAGAAGTCCAATACTAATGCAAACCAACGTATAATGGGTTGAACAAGTGCAACTCACAAGCAATTGTATATAATATAAGTCCAATCCTAATCAAAACCAACCAATAATGATTTGAAAACAACGCTTCACAAGCATACCAAATTCTAATCAAAACCAACCTATAATGGGTTCAACAAGTGTAATTGACTAGCTTACCATATACTCAACTACAATATGATCAAAACCAACCAATAATGATTTCAAAACAACGCTTGACAAGCATACCAAATACTCAACTGTAATTGTAATCAAAACAGAACTATTTCTGGGTTCCGGACCTGCCTTGCACAATGAACCATATCATCAACTTCAATTCTAATCAAAACCAACCTATGAAACTTTTCAACAAGCGACATTCACAACCATCGTGCATTTCTATTCAAATCAACTCATGAAACTAGTAATTTTCACCCAGAGGCACATACATTTATATTAGACTGCATTGCTATTCATTTCATTTTAAAAAATTCAATTTTAACAGCATTCAACTGGTATACGGATTGCTCAATCCGTACGACATTGACCCACGGATTTCCGAATCCGTTTCCGCCATTAACGACCTGCAACAGCTTCAGCAGAACACCATAAGCACCAATAGCGAGAGAAACCACTCACTAGGGTCACGACACGCACAAACAACCCACCACCAATCCACGAACAAAGCTCGAACAAGGTGCGGCGGAGTGAACAACAATCAACGACATGCAACGGGAAGTATCAATACCGGGAAGAACAACGAGCCACTAATGCTGTGCTTGCCGGAGAAGAAAGCGCTCAGGAATAGCAATGCGAAGATGCACAGGGGAGAAGAAGAGAGGGAAGAAGAAAAGTTTAAAAAAATATTATATAATTAAAATTTAAATTCAAAGGGTAAAATGGGAAATTCACTGTGGCCAAATGGTGTATTAGAATAAGCTAATGGTGCAGGAAGCTCAACACGGCACACACCCTCAACCTTGGTAAGGCTTTTAAGGAGCTTATAAGCTACTTTAACTATAAAAAAATTATTTAGTACAAGCTTATTTTAGTAGTTTACTTTCCATAAAGTAACTTATGAAAAACAACATAACTGATAAGTTATTAGCTTTTTCCCCCTTAATTTTATTCTCATTAATTTTAATTTCTTTTTACCCTTTTATTCAATTTAAAAATTATTTTACCTGTTTTAACATTCTTATAGACACTAGATGCCATATTTACTTATTTTAGTTGTTATGAAATTTGGAATTTTTCTTTTTTATTATTTTTTTAATGTTAAACTATTTATTTTAATTAATTAATACATTGCTTATTTTTTATTTAAAATATTAAGTCAACAAAAAAAAGTTGATAAAAATCAAAATTATAGAGAAAACACAATTTTTTTTAAAAAATAATATTATTGATAAAAATTATTTTAAATAATATAAGTTTATTTAATTTAATTCTAATTTTTATTATAAAAAGGAATTTTTGATTAAAACACTATTAGTTTATTAAAATTCGATTTTAAATAATATGAGTAAAATAGCCAAATCCTTACTATTCCTTTATAATACAAAATTATCGCCCTACTTATTAAGATAATAAATTGTTAGAAATAAATTTAAATATTAAAAATATTAAAAAATTATTATTTAAAATTTATTAAGTAACTTATCCATTAATCTTATCCAACATTTTTAATTAATTTAAAAGAATTCAACTTATCAGTTCCTAACAGCTTGTACGCTTTCAATAAATCTTAATAGTTTTACTTTTACCAAATGCTGCGCATAAAGGCTAAAAGGTGGAAGGATCTTGATCATTGGGCTTGACCCAATAACAACTAAAGTGTACACAACCAAACACACCATTACGGTGGATTATTTGGACTGGCATCTATAGATGAAAAGTGGTTTTAAAATAATGGCAAAAGAGATTTTGTACATGGGAATCTCACAAAGGGATCTATTTTCTACCCCATTGAAAATCATTGATAGTACGTTTATAATTCTATTACATTAAATATTAGGTTAAAATATAATTATAATTTTTCATTCTGCAATTTTAATGCCTTAATTAAAAAAATAGAGATATTTAATCTCAGTTCTAAAAATAAAAAAAGTCTTACCATCTAAATTAGTATGTTAACCCATAAGTTCCTAATAATGATTGTGTCGTAAGTGACATGTCAGTAACAATTTTATTTTTTGAAATTATTTATTGATGACTAGATAATTCAATTTAATAAATAACTATTCAAAAATATAACTTTTTTATTAATTTTTATTTTAAAAAAATATGACCACCTAAATATAAACAAATAAAATCTTGCCCATCCGAAAAAATATGAATAAATAGATGGTTAGTTACTGACCAATAATATCGGTTAAATACTAATAAACAAATTGATAGTAAATGATCATTTTGATCTTTTAATATATGTAAATTGATGATAATTCAATTTTAAAAAAACGAAAAAATCTTATTTAGTCACGTTAAAGTTGGATTACTAGTTCTAAGTTCTTGATTCCCATTAATTACGGCAGGGGTAAAACCAAGAAGAAGAGGGAAACTTGACCTTATTGCCATTGTTATGGGACAATTGAAGAGGATTCGGCAGGCCACAGCACAACTATGGTTAAATGGACGATACAGGGCGTCATGTAGGCTAGGTTTATCTGAAATGGTGAATAATTCCTTTTATAAATCCCTAAAAATACATCATGAATCAAGAGGTATCTAAGCTCTTCCGTGGAGTAGTCTAGCCAACACAGAAAATATTACAACATAGAAATTACAAATTTTACCAATATTATTGGTCAGTAGCTAAAGCAATCTACGGGAAGCAAACATAAGAAAGAAAAATCAGTACAATGCATTACCAATTTGTTCTGTTTTCTATTTCCATACAAAAAAGTCTTCATTTGTCTGAACTAGAATGAAAGGTCTATTCAAACTTAAACCACACAATATGAGCAAAGTTCAGTACTTCAGTATCATTACAATGAGATGATATCAACATTTTAAATGTTTGGTCGAGAAGTAGACTACTTACACAATGTCATTTCTCCAGATTTGCCAGAAGTTCACTGAAAGAATCCAAATTGTCCAGATGACAACTAGGACACACACATCTCCTTTGAAGCTCCTCACCAAGTGAACTGTATGCCGCTTCCAATTTAGATGACTGCTTGTTTCCAGTTAAGTACATAACTCAGATGCTCCAATTATGCTAATCAATTAAAATCCTTTAAGTAATTAATGATACTAAGATTACATGAACTAGAGTAACTAGTACTAAAATTTGGGAGAGGAGGGATAGAACAGTGTCTTTGGTAATAAAATTTACAAAATTAATTTTAATATTTTTTTATTATGTTTTATGAATATAGTATATCACCTCTATATTGATGGGTCGGGACTCTACTTTTCTCTGTTATTGAAATAATTTTAAGATTTTTGGTTACGTAACCTATGAAACAGAGACTATCAAAACTATTAAAACAATTGGCACTAGTTAAATATTTGTAAGGATATAAGGTCAGATCCTGCAGTTGTTTTGTTTCCATGACTATCATGCTCATTAAAGACACCTTTCTTTCACAATCAATCAATTGCTGCTGAACCTGCAGGTTCTCCTTAACTTGAGAAAGAGTGAAATATAAGAAAATAAAGAGAATGAAGGAACCTTGACATTCTAGGATTTGATTCTCAACTTACGTTCTCATAATTTTTTTGTTCTGCTTGGTATTCCTCGTCCTCTTTAGCAGTTTGAGATATTACCTCTAAAAGTGTACTTTCAAGAGCCCTTAATGCAACTTCAGCATCATTCTCGTTCATTATTATTTGTGCTGCATCTAAAAACAATATCAAAGTGCATCCTCAGCTTAGTTGTATAAGAATACAATACGTAAAATTTTCAAGATAAAGAGAAAAGGAAGATCATTTGAATGAGGGATGTCCAACTACTACAGCAGATCCAGGAGGTGTGCATGGGGTGAACAGGATCATCTATAATAAGCAATTTTTATCATCTACACAGTATGAATATAGGTAAATAAAACAAATCAAATCCTACTTATTACTGACAAATATACAGCAACTAAATAGGGGATAGTAACTCGAAACAACAAATAATTTTCAATAGGTTCTTCATCTGCTGTTAAATTGAATCAATCCCGCTTTTCATTCTCTAATAACAATATTACCTATAAAACAACATATGTGCATAAAATTTTCTGAGTGGAATAAAATCTTATTTGATGTCTATTATATCCATATCTTGTGTAGTTGTATATTGAAACAGTAAAACAAACATGTACCAAAAGATCAGCAGAAAATTTGGGCGAGCCAACTTTTCTGAATGAAAATGATTAATAAATGAGACTCCTAGTAGGAGGCCACTCAAATGAGTAGCATAAAATACAATCTGCCTCTTGTTGTTCAAGCAAAGTGAATGCACTATATGAGAAAAAGGAACGGAATCAAAGCAAAAACTAATGTCCTGCTAATAGCCTAAAACACAAGAATCCTATAGTTCTGCACTTCTCATGTCCTCATATTTTTATTTTATTTTATTACATATAAAGCAAAGAATATAACAGTGAAAAGTATAACAGAACCTGTGGAAGCTGTTGAATCAATGCCGCAAGTAATAATACTCTCTTGAAATTTCCTGCATTTACTGAGGGATCAGTAACTATAATGTAGCAACTATAGTACATTTCACTAATGCATAACAATATTTTGATAAACGCGAGGAACCTTATCTTGCCATTCATATGAAGCATGTTGTGGAAGAATTGCTCCCTGCAAAGTGCAAACACACATGGAAATCTATTGAAGCAATAAAACAATATTTTAACTTGGAAAAATGGTGGAAACTAGTGGCGAATGATGTGTTACCGCAAAGCTGCTGCTTCACTCTTTGGTCATGAAAGCAGAACACACTATCACAAACAGGTCTGATGATGACAAGTTATAAACAAGAGAAAAACATTTGAAATCCGACGGCGAGAGTGAGTGAGAGAGTGAGACTCGCCTTGAGAGTTTCGAAATCAGATCCGACGGCAGAGATGTGGTCCTGAATTAAAGATACCCTCGCCTGTGTCAGTGTCAGTGTCAGTGTGTGTTCAATTGAATTGAATTCTATCAAAAGAAATCGATTGAGTGAGTATTAAGTAACCTCCAGCGTTTGAACGGAAGATTCAGTCAACATCAATTGAACTTCGAAGCCTCTAAGATCCTGTTCGACTAGTTCTTTGCAGCGCTTCGCATTTTCGAGCTCCGCATTGGCCTCGCTCAGCTCCGATGCAAGCTTCTCGATTTGCTTTCTCAGATTCACCACTCTTCGTTCTTCAAATTTCAAATTTTCAAACAAAACAAATATCACGAAGCATCGCTCTTCCTTCTAATGGAAAACTGGAAACGATGAAATGACAGGATTGAATAGTGAATACCTACCTCCTTGAGATTTCTCAGCCGCGAAATTGCGGATGAGGCTCAACAGTTGTTTCTGCGAATCGCTTCCTCTTCCCGTTCCCGCCATATTCTACCGCTTCTTCTACAAACCAACCTTATTTATAATTCGTTCTCGGCACCCAAATTCAATTTGTATGTCCTTTTTCTTTTACTGTACTCATATTTTATTTTATTTTATTATTTAAATAATTTGTTCTTTATTTTGTCACTAAAAAAATTTTAACTTTTAAATGTTTTATTTTTGTTAAATTAATTTTTTGTCCTTTCCATTATTTTTAATTTAATTTGATCTTTTAAGTCTTTTTAAATTCAATTTGATCGTTTAATTTTTTAAGTCAATTTAATTTGCTTTTTCAAACTAAATTATAAAAAATCACTTTATAACAATTCAAAATTATCTATAATAAAATATATATTTTGCAAAAAATAAATTAATTTTAAAAATGAAATGACCTAATTAAACAAGAAAAAGTTAGAGGACCAAAATTAAATTGATTTTAAAAATTAAATGTCAAATTAAACTAAAAAAATAAAATATCAAATTACTTAAATAATAAATCAAGAAGACTAAAAAAATTAGTTTAAGATTTATTTTTTACAAGCTTTTTTTATTGAATATTTTTTACAAGTTAGTTTGTTTGGAATTAAATAGTCTATCTCATCACCTAAGTATCGCATTTTATGAGTATTAGGTGTCATAAACCTTTTTGTAAGAAAAATATCACAAACCTTTTTCATTTCATTCGTTGTAGTCTTTATATATAAAATTCAAAAAATTAAAGTTAGTTTTTGTAATTGTAAGATTAAAATGATTGATATCCATAATTTTAGGTTCTGTTTACAGTTTTCACAAAAAAAAAAATTATATCTAGAGTGAAGTAGTAAAATCTTTCCTTACCGGTGAGGCACCAAAAAGTTTACGGTATGATATATTATTAAATATTCAATGGTTAATATTAAAACAAGAAAACTTGATGGACCAGTAAACGGAAAAAAAATTAAAATATAGTAATTTTAATAAAAAATTACTAAAATAGTGCAGTTTTGAATGTAATTACAAATCTATGACACTGAGTTTAGCCAGTACGTGTTTGAACACGTCTCCACCAGGCGTGATAGGGGCTTAGTCACGCCCTCCCCAGACGTGATTAATCACGCCTCCATCAGGCATGATTCATGAAGTAGTCACGCCCCACCCAGGTGTGACCATGCTAGCCTATTTAAACCACAATTTCAGCATTCGCACTCCACTTCTGCATCTCTCTAGTTTTTGTTATCTGACTTCTATCTAGATTTGTGTTTTAATTCGAGGCTTTGTGCAGCGAAACTCTGTCAGTCAAATAAGTGTTGCTCAAATATATGCTTTTTAAATTACATGGAATATATTATACTGTTGTCTTAGAGAATTGTTATTGATTTAGAAAATTGTTAGTGACCTAGGTTTATTGGAAATAGTTACTTGTTAGTTGTTATAGGGTTATTGTCTTACAATATTATTAGTTAGTGAATTAGGTTATCATTAAGTACCTCTGTAAGGTTATGACGTAGGTTTTATGACCTGGGTTTTAGGGTTTAGGGTACTATTAGTTGGTGACCTAGGTTTTCATTAGTTAGTTATGTAGGTTATGACCTAGGTATGTTGGCTTACAATATTATTAGTTAGTGACTTAGGTTATCATTAAGTACCGTCGTAAGGTTATGACCTAGGTTACGTAGGTTATGACCTAGGTTTAATGACCTAGGTTTTCATTAGTTAGTTACGTAGGTTATGACCTAGGTTTATTGGCTTACAATATTAGTAGTTAGTCAATTAGGTTATCATTAAGTACCGCTATAAGGTTATGACATAGGTTACGTAGGTTATGTTACATAGGTTATGACCTAGGTTACAATATTAGTATCAATTTTTTCAAATAATTTTTCTTTCAAATTAAATAAATTATCATAATATGCTTACAGATTTTTCTGTGTTACAGGTGTGATCGTACTCCTGTCAGCCATTTCCCCTTTTTAAACCCAATAAGGACTTCACAACTCGTCACAACTGTTGTTCAACATGTTCACCTCTCCTATTCCATCTCTGTATAAACTTTCTTAGCTTACGAGCCCAATTTTCTTGGGCTTTACCCCGAAGGGTATAATCATGAACACCTTTCAATTTTCCAGCCCTGTGAGGTATTGGTTAATCCCGCCCAAATTGCCTCATGCATCTATCAGGCTGCGAATACTCAACAATGTGGAAACAAATAATAGGTGTCCTAGCCATCTACAAATGTTGTGTCTCAGTAGATGCACCCAGAAAATCGTAATCACCATAGGGTTGCCAAACCACCTACACAATTAAATCATATATAGGAGTCACTTTCATATTCACATCCATTTTAAATAAATATATTTCATTAAAAAAGCATACCTCATATCTAGTTAAGGTGTCTAGCCTGTCTCGATACCAAGTCAGTGGGTACGGAAGCGACTTAGAGCATTAAATCTAATATCCAGATTAAACATTCAATTGTTAATTGTAGTACGCATAAAAACACGGTCATTCAAGTAATACAAAATAAACATACCTGTGTCCGAAGTGGCGGTCTGGCTCAGACAGAGTAGGCAATGGGGGAGCAATTGGTGGAAATCTGAGCCACGCCCAAATCTGAAGCAAAACAGTGCAATCACCAATGTCTTTTCTATCGGGATTTGTGCATTCACACAACTGTCTAAACAAGTTTGCCAGAACCGCAAACCCCCAGCTATATGTACCAATATCGACAAAGTCACCACCAAGTAAGGCGATATAGCGACATCCTACTACGCTCCCCCCCCCTCGATCTGTCGCAAAGGATCCAAGATCCTAACATTCGTGCAATGTGAGCCTTCGTGAAGTATATCACATTCTGAGGGTTACCAGCAACTACATCATATGAAGGATACACTCTGTCGAAATATGATAACCTCAAACTACCGATGGCTAACTCGGTGTCCGCATCAGGACCGTTACCAAAAACCTGATTACACAATTATGCTCAATTTGTGTAAGTCTGTCCGGTAACGACTTGCCCATCAGTAGGCAATCCTAGAATACCTGCAACATCTTGCAAGGTAATTGTCATCTCACCCTGCGGCATATGGAAAGTGTGCGTCTCTGACCTCCACCGCTCAACCATAGCAGTGATAAGACCAACATCAATCTGAAAAATACAGGTAAGGTATCAATTTTTTAAGTTCAAAATACACTATGTTTGAAACCAGCAATTTCAACATTAAAATTTCAACACATTAAACATAACAATATTCGTAAATTGATACCTGCAGATACTTCATGCGAGCCACATGTATGAAACCAGTCTCAGTCAAATACTGTGCGACTACGTCCAGAATATCGTCGGGTCGGGGTCCACCACTAGGTCTACCTTCGCGATGAATCTTTAGCTCTCTTTGTATCTCCTCATTCCAAACTACCTGTGAAATATGAGTGTGCTGTCTGCGCCTCCTAAGTACATCTCATCTGTATGGTCCGGGAAGAACATGCGTTGTGGGATCGGTTGGCTCATGCTCACGGTTACAACCAGAACGAGGTGACTTAGATGACGATGACTCGGCCATAATAATATGCTACACATTTTATAAATAACATTACTTTTTTTTAATTGGGCCCCCAGATTGCTTCCTGCACTCCCTTTATTACTTACTTTACTCCTTGTGGTTCATTTTTTTTTAAACTAAAAACTGGACGTGTTTTAATGCCAACTAGGGATTATCAATTTATTTGTGTTTATGATTTTCCTTTTGTTATATTTTAGTAATATGAAAAATAGCCATAAAACCTAGGTCATAAAACCTAAGTCATAACCTACGTAATGGTTAATAATATTCTAAGTCACCAACTAATAGTATTCTGAGTCATAAAACCTAGGTCATAACCTACGTAACCTAGGTCATAACCTTACAACGGTAGTTAATGATAACCTAATTGACTAACTACTAATATTGTAAGCCAATAAACCTAGGTCATAACCTACGTAACTAACTAATGAAAACCTAGGTCATTAAACCTAGGTCATAACCTACGTAACCTAGGTCATAACCTTACGACGGTACTTAATGATAACCTAAGTCACTAACTAATAATATTGTAAGCCAACATACCTAGGTCATAACCTACATAACTAACTAATGAAAACCTAGGTCATAAAACCTAGGTCATAGCCTACGTAACTAACTAATGAAAACCTAGGTCACCAACTAATAGTACCCTAAACCCTAAAACCTAGGTCATAACCTTACAGAGGTACTTAATGATAACCTAATTCACTAACTAATATTATTGTAAGACAATAACCCTACAACAACTAACAAGTAACTATTTCCAATAAACCTAGGTCACTAACAATTTTCTAAATCAATAACAATTCTCTAAGACAACAATATAATATATTTCATGTAATTTAAAAATTATATATTTGAGCAACACTTACTTGACTAACAGAGTTTCACTGCAGAAAGTCTTGAATTAAAACCCGAAATCTAAAGAGAAGTCAAAGAACAAAAGATAGAGAGATGCAGAAGTGGAGTGCAAATGTTGAAATTGTGGTTTAAATAGGCTAGCATAGTCACACCTGGGTGGGGCGTGACTGCTTCATGAATCATGCTTGGTGGAGGCGTGATTAATCACGTCTGGGGAAGGCGTGACCAAGCCCCTATCATGCCTGGTGAAGACGTGTTCAAACACGTACTGACCAAACGCAACTAGGTGCCATAAATCTGTAATTACATTCAAAACTGCAGTATTTTTGTAATTTTTTATTAAAATTACTATATTTTAATTTTTTTGCCTATATTTTTTTACTTCATAAAATTAAAAAATATTTGTTTTGGTGCCTAAAAGACGAAAATATATTTTTTAATTTCTAATATTATAAATTGATAATGTATGACGATTTTTATCCATCTTCAATTAATTTTTATTTTTTGGTCACTAAAATTTATATTTGAAAATTGTCATAAAATACTTAAAAATCATTACAAAATGTTAATTTATTATGTTAAGGATTAAAAATAATAATTTTTCAAAATTATGGACTAAAAAAGCACATGCACACCTCCAAATTCAGGATTGAAGAAGTAATTAAGTCAATTTTATTTATGTGCCTTTTTTTTAACTGACCTATTATTTTATTTTTAGTATTATTTAAATAGTTTGTTCTTTATTTTGTCACTAAGTTTTAACTTTTTAAAGTGTTTTATTTTTTTACAATATAGCTAGTTTGGAATCTTGGATAGTCTGAGCCGTTTCAGATTCAGAAATTTGTTTCAATGGGGTAAAAATAGTCTAATATTTTTTTGAATAAAAAATTATATAAAATTTATTAAATTGGTAATAAAAATAAAAATAGTAAAATTTAAAATGAAAAAGCGAGTGAAATTAGTATTAATTTATTCTCTCTTTTATATTTTACAATTATTTACATTCATCTTATTAAAAAAATATCTTATAATAACAAGATCTATTTTTTTATAGGACAAAAAAAAATATTTATTCAAGTAAAAAAAGGAACAATTGCCCTCACAACTCAATGAATGGAATGGATCCGCCATTGTCTATGGGTATATATTAGGTATCATATACACTTTTCATTTCATTTCTTGTAGTTTTAGTGTATATATATATATATATTTGGTTGGATGGTTTAAAAAGAAAAAAATCACAGATTTAATTCATCCACTAAAAAATTTAACAAAATATATATAATTCAAAAATTAAAGTCAATTTTTTAATTTAAGATTAAAATAATTGATATCCTTAATTTCATATAGCAAATTGAGATATATATTGTTCTTTGTTTAGGCTTTTTATTGATTAATGTGTTTAGTTTTATAAAATAGATTAAATAAATAACTTGCATTACACTGTCTTAAATTTTGATAATAAAATATGTATTTTTGTCTACGAAAAATAAAAGATTTTTTTTTTATCCAAGAGAAAAATTCATAAGAATCTAGATCCACACACATACAAATTGTTTTTTTTTACATTTGAAGAGTACTTTTTTTTAAAAATGAAATTGGTGAATTTTCAAAAGAAAAAAAAGAATATAAATTAATTTGTTAATTTTTACAAAATTATCTTAAAGTAATATTAATGATAATTTGTGATTGGATAAAAACCATTATATCAATGTTAAACTCTTTTAAAAATTATATAAATGGATAAGTCATGTTCTCGAAGTTCCAACTATGACAATAAAAATTGTTGTAGTGATTCTAGAAAATAAGTAGCATAATATTCACCAATCATTATGAAAAAATAAAATAAAGTTTCTTATACTTTTGGCTTAGTTCTAATTAACTAAGGAAGATAACAAAATTATTTATTCGAGCCATGTTGAAATAAGTCTCTTTAAATAAGATATTGAGTTTGAACTTTATAAATAAAAAAAATAAAAAATATTTAATTATATTTTTCAGTGAAAATTAATCATTAACAAAACTATTCATTTTACACTAATGTCATGGTAAAAAAAAAACCTCAAATTTAATGTTGTTTTTGTTCTCTAAGATTTAAACATGTGTTTTTTAGTCATGTATTTTGAAAATTATTTAGTCATTTTCCATATGTCCGTGTCAAATAATAAATATTGGATTCTTTTTTTTCTTTTGCATTTTTTGACCTATCCAGTTGAAAATAAGAAAATGGATGGTTTTTTTTATAAGTTTGGATGGACTTCTCTAACTTATTCAAACTTCAAATTTAAAAGTTTTTGGAGAGAAAGAAGAAAGGAGGAAGTTTTGAATCAAAAAATACACCTTCTCCCCGGAACATAAATTCAAACCCAAATCAATTGCCCACTTTACTCATATTATAATTTAATATTAATTATTAATTTTTCCGACCTTTTTTTAATATTTAATAGATGTCTATTCCCTGTATCAAAACGAAGAAATTTTATTCTCAAATTGTCCGATTTGAAAAAATCAAGAATCAATGAGTGGTACCTTTTAACATTTTTTTTACTGTGCTTCTTTCCTTAATTTTGAATGCTTTTAGAAACATGTTTAAAGGGGCTTTTGGAAGCTATTATGAGCCAAGAAATAAAAAATACGTAAAATTATGACTTTATTGCGTCAAATATAAACCTTATCTTTAAATTTAATAATACCTACTTTTTAAAATTATTTCTTTGAAATCTCAAGTCGTGTGGTTTTAATACAAAAAAATAATCGTCACAGCTTTTGACTTATGTATTTAATCGATGTGACATTCATAATCATTCTTATTACATTTGACATTCATGGTAGCTAAATTTTTATACAGTATTATCAATTTATCATTGAAAAGTCCGACGATTCTTCTGTCATAATGTATCTTTAAAGTGGTTTATTTTTAAATTAAATATACAAGACTAACTTTATTATTAATTTAATTTAACATACATTGCATCTTTATTTAATTTATTGAAATTGAAGAAGGTAAATATATTTGTGTAATTTTAGTCTCATTAATTTTTAAAAATATCACAATTTTCTTCAAATCTTCAATTTTACATATAATCATATATATATATATATATATATATATATATTAGTTAATTAAATTATTTTAATTATTAAATATTAGTTTCCACCGCATAACAATACTAACACATCTTAATCAATCATAAAACACTTTATGTAAAATTGGAGATTGAGCCAAAATTACAAATACTTTTAATATTTGAGAACTAAAATTGTTAAAAATCTTAAATTAAGAATTGAATAGAAACCAAAATTGTAATTAAGAATTTGTATTTTATGACTTCAAAATCAAATTTATTTGGTGGGATATTTTAAATTCCTGCTTTGCATATTAATAAATCATTGATTTGAGTGATATTTGGTTCAATTCTTTTAAGTAAAATTTTGAGTTTGAATCTTATAAATAGAAAAAATGTGGTTAATAAGGGAAACTCTAGATTTTTTTTATGGATATTAATTATCACAAAGCTAGTGGATATTCCACAATAATATGGAAAATTCTTGTTTTGCATACATATTATCTAATAAAAAATAATGAAATATTTTGTTTAAATTTTATAAATAAAGAAAATGAAAATTTAGAGAAATTTATTCACGAAATAAGTCTTACTAACTAATTTTCTTAAAGTACTAGTTAAGAAATTAACAATAAAATTTTCTGATTAAAAATCATGTTGGGAATTCAATGAAAATCACAGTAAATATATATTACTGATATTTTAATAAAAAAAATCACTTCAACTATTTAAACCATGTCAAAACAACAATGGTTAATGGTCCAGATTTAGTTAAATTAATCTGATCAGTATAATTTTTCAGTATGAAATTTCCAAACAAAAAAAATGTTCTTATGTAACATGGAGTACGATTAAGAGTGTGTTTATAACATTTTTTTAATCTTAATATATTGACATATATTGGATTCAAACTCAGTTTCTTACAGTCATCATAGAAATCAAAGACCCCAATTTTAATAATGTGTTTAGTAACACTATTTTAATTAACTAGCTGAAAGCTTATTTTAGTAAGTGAAAAACATATCTAGTTAATTAACTTTCTATTACTAATTAATTTTTTAACTTTTAACCAACGTATCCCTTGATCCTTAATGTTGCCAATTAGGCAATTATACCGTATACTTTGTGGTCCTGTCCTGATTCCGGCCACTACTTTCCAACTTTCTCTGCTATTATTAATTTATTATCCCATAAATGAAAATTATTTGCTGATACTTCATCAATCATCATGTACCACTGCCAAACGTGGCCACGCTTGACCAAACACTTTTCTATTATTATTCTTAACCAAAGACCACATTGTATTGTGTCATGCGTGACATCAATGATGTCCATGTGCTATGACATCTGGTCTTTATCCATATTTGGATTAAACCTTACCTCTTACTCTCCATATCTTTGTTTTGTCCATTACCATACCATTATGGTGGGATGGTCATAGTTGAAGGCAAAAAAAATTAAATATTATTTTTATATTAAAAAAAATATAAATTTATAGTAGTTTTGAAAGTATATGCGAATCTGTAGCAATAAGTCACACCTAGCCAAGGCGTAACAAGTCACGCCCCCAAGGCATGACTGGAGCTAAGTCACGCCTCATCCAGGAGTGACTGGTCACGCCCCACCTAGGCGTGACTCGTCACCCAGTCACGCCCCATCAGGCGCGACCTTGCTCCCCCTATTTAAACCCCAAATTTACTATTTAACTTCACTTTTTAACTTCTACCTCTTTCTAGCACTTTGCTTTGACTTCTCTCTAGTTTTCTGTTTGAATTTGAGGCGAAACTTTGTCAATCAAGTAAGTGCTGCTCGAATATCTGTTTTTTAAATTACATGAAATATACTATATTATTGTCTTAGAAAATTGTTATTGATCTAGGAAATTGTTAGTGACGTATATTAGAAATAATTACTTGAAACATATTTTAGCGATATAGTTAGTTAGTTATAACATGTTTATTGACTTATAATATTATTAGTTAATGACCTAGGTTATCATTAAGGACGTACCTAAGACATAAATAATCAATTTTTAAAAATAATTTTTATTTCAAATTAAATAAATTATCATAATATGATTATAAAATTTTAGAAATATAGTTTGTTAGTTGTAATATGTTTATTGGCTTAGAATATATTAGTTAGTGATCTAGGTTTTGATTAAGGACCTACCTAAGACATACATAATCAATTTTTAAAAATAATTTTTATTTCAAATTAAATAAATTATCATAATATGATTA
>CM023946.1:18663060-18681100 GCA_013407115.1 Glycine latifolia | reverse complement strand
TAAAATGTGTAGCATATTATTATGGTCGAGTCATCGTCAACTGAGTCACCTCGTTCTAGTTCTAACCATGAGCCTGAGCCTATTGATCCCACAACGCATGTTCTTCCCGGACCATATAGATGGGATGTACTTAGGAGGCGCAGACAGCGCACTCATATTTCACAGGCTGTTTGGAGTGAGAAAACAAAGAGAGAACTAAAGATTCGTCGCGGAGGTAGACCTAGTGGTGGACCCTGACCCGACGATATTCCAGACCTAGTCGCACAGTATTTGACTGAGGTTGGTTTCATACATGTCGCTCGCATGCAGTATATGTAAGTATCGATTTACGAATATTGTTATGTTTAATGTGTTGAAATTTTAATGTTCAAACTGTTGGTTTCATACATAGTGTATTTTCAACTTATAAATTGATAAGTGACCTATATTTTTTAGATTGATGCTGGTCTTATCAGTGCTACGGTTGAGCGGTGGAGGCCAGAGACACACACTTTTCATATGTCGCAGGATGAGATGACAATTACCTTGCAAGATGTGGTAGGTATACTAGGATTATCTACTGATTGGCAAGTCGTTACCAGACAGACTTAGATGGATTGGGCAGAATTGTGTAATCAGGTTTTTGGTAACGACCCTGATGCGACCACTGAGTTATCCTCCGACAATTTGAAGCTATCATATTTTGACAGAGTGTATACTTCATGGGATGCAGTTGTTGGTCACCCTTAGAATGTGATATACTTCACGAAGGCTCACATTGCACGAATGTTAGGATCTTGGATCCTTTGCGACAGATCAGGGGGGAGCATAGTAGGATGTCGTTACATCACCTTACTTGGTGGTGATTTTGCTAATATTGGTACATATAGCTGGGGGTCTGCGGTTCTGACAAACTTGTTTAGACAGTTGTGCGAATGTACAGACCCGGAGAGAAAAGACATTGATGGTTGCACTATTTTACTTCAGATTTGGGCATGACTCAGATTTCCACCAATTGCTCCCCATTTGCTTGATTCGTATGAGCCAGACCGCCACTTCAGACACGGGTATGTTTATTTTGTATTACTTGAATCACCATGTATTTATGTGTACTGCAATTAACAATTGAATGTTGAATCTGGATATTAGATTTAATGCTCTAGGTCGCTTCAGCATGAACTCACTTAATTGGTATCGAGACAGACTAGACACCTTAACTAGAGATGCGTTCTGCTTTGTTAATCAAATATATTTATTTAAAATGGATGTGAATATGCAATTGACTCCTATATATGTTTTAATGTGCAGGTGGTTTGGCAACCTTATGGAGATTATGATTTCTTGGGTGCATTTTCTGACACACAACATTTGTGGATGGCTAGGACACCTACTATTTGTTTTCACATTATTGAGTATTCCCAGCTTGATAGATGCATGAGGCAATTTGGGCGGGATCAACCAATACCTCACAGGCCTGAAAAATTGAAATGTGTGCATGATTATACCCTTCGGCTAGCAAGCTAAGAAAATGTATATAGAGACGAAATAGGAGAGCTTAACATGTTGAAGTGCCTCCTGTAATACATGGTCTTATGTCACCCAACCATAAGTACATGGTTTGGTATAGACTTTCCTGCAAGTGATATGTGACGAAGCGGACTGCCAAATTAGGACGTTGTGTAAGTTATTTACTCAAAATCATTTTTTTACTATTATGTTATATTTTTGTTTATGTATATCTGCTGTGAGTTATAGGTTGATGGTCTGGAGAATTTGTATTTTGTCACCACGACTGAGCAATTTGGGAACCACAGTTTGGAATATGTACATGAGGAAGTAGGTCGCCTGATTGTTGTTTTCAGAGAGTCTACTCGGGTGGAGGAGGTAGGTCCAGAGGCACCCCTGACCCAGCTTTCGGAGGAGCCACAGTTATCCATCGACATTGGGCGTCGTGCGAGAGAGGGTCGAGGGTTAAGACATCGTCGACGACCTATTCCACCAGTTCCTGAGCCTATTCATGCACCCAGGCCACGCATGAGTGGATGGTTTAGGCCACCCTTCATAGGTCATGAATACGATTTTCAGCAGACATTTTACGACACTACGCAGGTAGAGACTCATACATATTATCAGCTAGAGGGCCCACCGATGGACACACAAAGCCAGCCGGCGTATCATGTCAGTCCAATAGCCATGCCATCCGGGGATCAGACAGGGAGCAGTAGTCAGGGACCTCAGTCATAAGATGATGTAACTATTGAGGAAATGTATACCCAAATAGATTTTTCACCACACCAGTCAGACTATCGTCCAGAGCTGCCGGTCAAGGACACTCCAGCTCCATATCATGTGCAACAACCTTCTCCTACTCCACAGTATTCACGTGGACGTGGCAGACGCAGATTGCCAGATCGTCAGGCGCGTCAATGGCCTCTTGCTTCATAGACTTTATATTTTGTATTTTTTAGTTGTTAGTACGTCTCGTTATTTTTGTTTTTTAATGTTATGCTTTTTGTGTTTGTCTCTCTAATTGCTATTGTTTGTACGTTCTGTTATTTTATTTGGTATCCCTGATTATGTTTATCTATGTAATTGCTAAACATTTTTTGTTGTTTTAATGTTTTAATTTCATCGTATAATATAACTGAGATGAGTGGTTTCATTGAAAGGTTGGTTTATTTTCAAAGTAGAAAAGAAAAAAAAAGATAAAAAATAAAAGAAAGTCAAAAGAAAAGAAAAGATCGAAAACACATGACGATTATGAAATATAACAACAACAAGAAAACATTAACAACAACATAAAGAAATCATGAGGTAAATGGACGACTAGGACAATTTCGACGGTTATGACCAGGTAATCTGCATATACCACACCTAGTACGACTTTGACTAGCTTCAACTTCATCCATCTCCTTGTGTATTCTAGTTGACTTTGGACGACCCTTTGCATGCAACTTAGACTTGTCAGGTATGACCACTGTATCTGCTCTAGGTGGAATTGCTTGCTCATTACCAATTGGTTGACATGGAAATGAGTACGCTTGTACCAGGTTTGTTATAAGGAATATGTCATCCACATATTGTGCCAGTGCACGACGAACATGTAAACCGGCTGCTGCGGCATGACAAGGAAACTTGAATGCCTTAAATTTCCCACACTGACAAAATCGCTCAGGAAGGTTTATCGAATACGATTTGTCATAACCATCATCAACCTCAAATACAGTTTGTTCAACATTATATGTACGGACATAATGACCAGTAGCATTGGACTCATTGACCTTCAACATAGCAACCACATTTTTGCAATGACGATAAAGACCTTGCAATTCATTAACAACCGATTGCCCCCTGCATACAAAATATTCCACCAACCCTGTTATATGTGTGTTTAACCAACGTGGTTATTGACATATTTCTTACACCCTTTAAAACCCTGTTAACTGATTCGGACAAATTTGTTGTCATATGTCCATACCTTCGTCCCTCTACATTATATGCACGTGTCCATTTTTTCTTGGGGATGTTATCAATCCAGTTTGCAACCTCAAGACTCACATCATGAAAACGTGCCAAGGTTATCTTAAATCAATAATAGAAGGAGTATAGCCTGCAAACAAATTAAATACCATTAAAATTTAGTAATACATGCAAAATTGGAAGATGAAGTTATTAACCATACCTAAATTCATAACTGTTCTCTTCAAATTTTCATTTATGAACTTTTGATTAAAATTGCTAGCAATATGACGAAGGCAAAACACATGATAAGCATGCGGTGGCTGCCACCCACGATGCCTCTCAACTGCAGACAATATGCTTCGGTGCAGATCAGAAATAAGACAAATAATTGTCTTCTTTGTAACATGAGCGCGAATGTTATCCAGAAAGTATTCCCAAGCTTCCAACGTCTCATCCTCAACAATAGCAAATGCAAGTGGAAAACATTCATTATTTCCATCCTGAGTTGTGGCAATCAACAATTTTCCTTTGTACTTGCCATATAAATGAGTGTCATCAATTTGAATAACCGGTTTACAAAAATTGAAAGCCTCGCAACATTGTTTGAAGGTCCAAAAAATGCGGTGAAACACGCGTTTTCCATGAACGATTCTATGAGCCACATAATAATCTTTTGTTTGAAGATGATAAACAGAACCTGGTGAAAAGCGAAACATATAGTAACACCACCTCGGGAAAAATGCGTATGATTCCTCCCAATCACCGTACATAATTGTCATTGCTTTCTGCTTTGCATACCATGCCTTTCTATATGAAACTTTGTATCCATAAGAATGAGTTATCCTCTCTTGGACTAGTCCAATTGAACATGATGGATCATGCTTTATCATCCCTAATAATAAAAAAATGTCACGTTATCATTAATAATAATAATAAAATCATTAATTCTCATCATTATCATGTCATCCAATAACGTACCTAGTACGAGTGAAACAATAACATCAACATCAAGTTGTTTGTGGTCCCGAGAAATGTGATCATTTAAGCAATTGTGATCCCCACCCCATTTGGTAACCATCCATCTTTCACCGTACGTTGGTTTAATTACCCTAACCCTCCACAGACAATTCTGGTCATGCACACGACATTTCATGCTTAACTTTGTCAGTGTACTTTCAACCACAACAACTTCATGATGCTCTTTCATGAGATTCAGCTTGATTGCCATCTGCACCTTTTTTTTTATGCAAATTCCTATTTAAATATCCATGGCCCCTCAACTAAACCTGAACCAGTGCCAAAATCTTGTTCACTCGGATGATCCCAATCAATGTATGTGTAATGTGAGATTCCATTCCAAAAAGTATTATTACCCTCACCTACATGTGCAATTTCCCATTTTTATTACAAAAAAATACATAAACAAAAACTAGACATATATGTAAATAATTATTGTTTGGTAACACACCTTCAGATTGTTGTGGTAATTGAGACTCCCCCACGTCCTCGTGTGGTTGGATTTGAGACTCCCCCACAAAAGAGTGATGTATTTGTATTTGAGTTGCGCTTGGACCATCATCCTCATAATTGTCGAAACTACTAGCATTCTCGGCAAGAAGACAATCTTCCATTGCGATATTTTCATCATTGTCATCGTCAATATCGTCATCCATAACCCAAGTAGGGTCATTTTCATCTTCCATAGACAAATTAACAAGTGGAGCAGTAGATGCTGATGCATTATGGGAATAATTGAAATCAACTGACCTCATTGGTAAAGCGACATCCTCTGCTTCAGCACTATCCACGTACAACTCTAAGAAATCTTTCCTTGATTGGTTGAAGAGTTCTCCTATTACTATTTCTACATCTTCGTCGTCTATTACTTTCATGCTAATATATAGTGATAGATTCATTACCTTTGAGAACTAATTTTTAACAAATTTTCTGATGCAATTCGTCAATAGTTGAGTTGCGCTTAATATGCGTTGGTCTTTTCTCACATTCGAAAACAACACCACGTCGACCCTTAGTTATCCTACCATTATAATATAGAACAACACGAACAAAATTAGAATGTGTACACATTTTTATATATATAACCAAAAAGCACAAAAGAAAGTATAAATAAATAAATATTGAGATATCTAAGACTAAAAAGATGATGAAGAAGAGTTGTGAAGAGGATATTGAATTTAAATAGGGGGGAAATGACTGAAGGGACAAAGTCGAGCTTGGGGGATGTGACTAGCTGCAGAGTTGCGCCTGGGTGACCAATCACGCCTGAATGGGACGTGACTTGTTACATCTTAGCTAGACATAACTTGTTGCTACAGATTCGCATATATGTTTTCAAAATTATTGTAAATTTGTAATTTTTTTTAGAAAACAATTTTTAAATTTTTTTTTTCCCCAGTTGAATGCCAAGTCTTTCTCTCTCTCTCAGCTTTTGTTATTTTTTATGAATTATTTGGAGAGTGATAATCCCCAAGTGGTTTCCAATCTTTAGTCTTTACTACCATGTGAATATAAAATGTGAACATGAATAAAAGAGATGCCTTTTCCGCTTCTTTTTTTGGTTATAAACACTGCAATATAATAAATGCCCTGAAATTTTAACTTCCAACACGACAAAAGTGAATGAAGTAATCAACTAAGTCAGCATGATTTGCTAGGTGCTCTTCGTTTCTCCATAGGCTAAACCACCATCAATACTTAATTTAAGAGAATTGTTAAAAGTCAACTACGGCGAGAAGAAAACATGTACAACTTGATCTCCCTGTCCTTTTCCAACCGTGAAAAATCATGGCTTGTGAACAAGGGCAAGAGAGAGAAACTAAAAGGGTCTTTCTTTACTCAGGTGGTTGAGGGAGTTTCTTTTCTTATAGAGATGTTTGAATGAAACAATGGGAGAGTTGACCATGTAGGAGTTGAAGACAATGGTTGAATATTAAAGGAAATGATGGAAAAGGATAGAAAGTGATTGTGTACTTTAAAAATGAAGGTGTGTGTATGTGCGAGATAGAGAGAGAGAAAGCGGGGGGGCATGAGACACAAAGCAAGTTGGCACAAATTAGCAGAAAGTTCAACACCCCATAGAGCTGTTTTCAAATAAATTCTGTTCCTTTTTGTCCCATCAAGTCAACTTAACACAAAAGTTTGTGTCTTTGGAATTGGGGTTCTGGGATTTTGCTATATATGAATTGAAGTGGAGATGATATTGGTGTAGTGGGCTTTTCAACTGGTTTGGTGAGATGAAGTGTGTTCTTTCCATCAGCTTCTTGTTTTGTTGCTTGCTGCTGCTTTTGGATTCTTCAGTTTCACTTCCTCTATGCGTTGATTCAAGTGAGTTTTTCTCTCTCTCTCTCTCTCTCTTTGTTTTAGCCTTTGTCGTGTGTGTTTTATGCATAGTTTTTTGTCTATGGTGTAGGGGCGCCCTTTACCTTGAACAAGACACTTGGGTTTTGTCCTTACAATGGAAGCACGTGTTGCAACTCCACACAAGATGCACAGATAGAGAAGCAATTCCGAGCAAGCAACGTTTCAGATCGTGGCTGTGCCTCGGTTTTGAAATCAATACTTTGTGCGGTAAGGTTTCTGTTTTTATTCTTCCCAAAAGCATGGATTTAGACCGCGAAAAATGTCTTTTTTCTCTGCCCCTTTAGTTGGGGTATACTAACAAGTTCTTCATGTTTATGGCGTGGCATTAAGTAGCAATCAAGAATTAATAAATGCATCATTGAGTCTTAATGGGTGGAAAATTTGGGTTCAAATAAATGATTTTGGCAGAATTTTTGGTAGGGTAGAAACAAAAATAAACCATCACAATTCATCCCAAAACACCCCTATTTTATGTCATGAATATATGGTTTATATACTGATATTTGAGGGTCAAGACTCAAGAGCCTACTTATCAATTTCTCATGAATGGGTAGTGGCACTTAACAGGCTTCAAAATCTAAACTTTGTAATAAAATTTTCATGTATGGAAAGGGGATAATCATGGCTATAGTTTTCATGAAAGTTTTCTTTTTAATAGGTTGACATAGAGACTACTGTTATACTTTCTCTATCCATAATAATTTCTAGAAGCAAGAATGAATCAAAGACAAAAATATCCATGATAACTTCTGCCTTGGATTAATTTCTTTTTGTAGAGGTGCGACCCATTTTCAGGGGAGCTATTTACTGTTCAATCCTCACCTAGATCAGTTCCTGTGCTTTGCAATTCCACCATACCAGCAAATTCTTCTCAATCAAAGACAGAAGTGGAAGATTTTTGCTCTCAAGTATGGGACACATGCAATGATGTATCTATAGTGAATTCTCCATTTGCCCCTTCATTACAAGGTCAAGCAGGAGCACCAGCTCACAACAATGCTACCAAACTCACTGGTTTATGGCAGTCCAAAACAGACTTTTGCACTGCATTTGGTGGAGCATCTGATAATTCATCAGTGTGCTTTGAAGGGGAACCTGTTTCACTGAATAAAACTGGGACCTCTATTAGTCCTCCTCGCGGCTTGTGCCTTGAGAGAATTGGTAATGGATCTTATCTCAACATGGTGGCTCATCCGGATGGCTCTAACCGTGCATTCTTCTCTAACCAAATGGGAAAGGTTTTTCTGGCAACACTTCCGGATGAGGGATCGGGAGGAACATTGAAGCTTGATGAATCAAGTCCTTTTGTTGATCTGACTGATCAAGTTTATTTTGATACTCAATTTGGAATGATGGGCATGGCATTTCATCCAGATTTTGCTAAAAATGGACGATTCTTTGCCTCATTTACATGTGATAAGTCCAAGTGGTCTGGATGTACTGGAAGATGTTCTTGTAATTCAGATGTTAACTGTGATCCATCAAAGTTAGGTACTGATCATGGCGCCCAACCATGCCAATATCAAACTGTTATAGCAGAGTATTCCGCTAATAGCTCTGGATCCCAGCCTTCCTCGGTACACACCTCTTCACATATAGAAAAGTAGTTTGACTTTTTTTGCATAATGCGTTTAAGTCAATGAATATACACTAAGTTATATATTTTTGCAGGTGGAAAGTGCTAAACCAACTGAAGTGAGAAGAATATTTACCATGGGGCTCCCATTTACATCTCAACATGGAGGTCAAATACTCTTTGGACCCAATGATGGGTATTTATACTTAATGATGGGATATGGAGGAGGTGCAGGTGATCCTTACAATTTTGCACAAAACAAGAAATCCTTGCTTGGAAAGATTATGAGGCTTGATGTAGACAACATCCCAAGTGAGTAATGCACATACACATAGACGATGTATTTAGTGTTACAAGAAGATTTAATTTTAGCAATACAACCATGCACGAATGGTCAAGATAAACTCTTCACATGCTCTCACTCTCTTGTAATGTGTGTATTTTTATCTTACCCTCGGCATTGACATCTAGGCATCTATCTTTAATCTTCAGGTGCAGCAGATATTAGTAAACTCAGCCTTTGGGGTAACTACTCCATTCCAAAGGACAATCCTTTTAGTGAAGATAAAGATCTGCAGCCTGAAATATGGGCCTTGGGACTAAGGAATCCTTGGCGCTGCAGTTTTGATGCAGAAAGACCTTCCTACTTTTTGTGTGCAGATGTTGGACAGGTTTGTGAATATTTATCTAAAAACAATTTGGTGGTGTGTTCAATTCATACAACAACTTTACACAATCAACATTTGTGCATTATAACTTTCCAAAGACCAAAATGTGCATTTCGAAGTGAAACATAACTGTCAGTTTCCTTAATAGAGAAACATGAGAATTTTTTTTTTCTTTAAATTTTGACTCCTTGATCATCTTGATTCTTGAAAACTGTAAAAATACAAGTAACAAGCACCAATTTGACTTATAATATCCTTTAGCCATCTAGCATAGCGCTATAAAACAGGTTCCTTATCAATAGACCTTTCTTTACTGCAATGGCAGAACTGTTACCATTCCAACATAGAGCTATTGACCCATTTGTATAGGATAATAACATTACTGTTAAATCCCGAGATATGTTGGAGTTTGTTGTGCTTCAAGAGGAAGAACTTTTAAAAATACATGACTAAAAAAACATATAACTAAAGACTTTAACTTCTCTATTCTTAACATTCTGTGCTTCCTATAAAGTGTTACCTAATTTTGTGAGAGTTTAGTGGAACATTCTCAGTTACTTAATTGGCTTTCAGGATGTTTATGAGGAGGTAGATCTCATCATGAAGGGTGGAAACTACGGCTGGCGTGTTTACGAGGGCCCCTATCCGTTCCAGCCAACACAATCACCTGGAGGAAATACTTCGGTAAATTCCATAAATCCAATTTTCCCAATAATGGGTTACAACCATTCTGAATTAAACAAGAATGAAGGATCAGCATCCATCACTGGAGGATATGTCTATCGATCTACCACTGATCCTTGCATGTATGGAAGGTAAATAATCTTCCACACAATAAAGTTTATCAAATATAACAACAAATTCTAATTTTATTGGTGATCAAAGTTAAAATGAACCATATATTTCTCATAAGTAAAATATCAACTCATGTACCTCAAATTATAAAGAAGTTAGATGAGAAGATTTTCTAAAATAGTTAAAGGGCACATGTCAATCTTAACTTTCCTGCAAAAATTATATTATTTTTCTTTTTTATTCTTTAATTTCTTTTCTATAAGTGTCTCTTTTGACAACTTTATTGAAACTAGTTCCTAGACTCTATTAGAACAAACTATGCCAAGTGGACAAGTACTAGGAGGAAGGGTGTTCCTCAGTGCACCTCAATCTTTTGTACTGATATGATTTTATTTGTTAAATTTGGTTTCTTTCCAATCTATGCAACATCACCATTGCTTATTGTTAAAAAAATCACTGAATTTCAGATACTTGTATGGAGATCTATACGCGGGTGCAATATGGGCAGGCAACGAGGACCCGCAAAACAGTGGAAATTTCAGCACCAGCAGAATTCCCTTCAGCTGTGCGCGTGATTCTCCTATACAGTGCAACTCTGCACCTGGAAACCTTCCTGCTTTAGGCTACATATTCTCATTTGGCGAAGACAACAACAAAGACGTTTACATCCTTACAAGCACCGGCGTTTACCGAGTTGTTCGTCCAAGTCGCTGCAGTTATGCTTGCTCTCAGGAAAAGGCTACTACTACTACAACTTCAGCTCCCTCTCCCTCTCCTTCTCATGCTACACGTTGGAGTGCCCTTTCTGGATATCTGTTTTTGCAGTGTTCATTTTTGTTGCTGCTTTTGTTGGGTTCTATGTAGAGTGATACGATCTTTGTACATTATGTAGTAGAGATCGTAAGAGGAGAATGCTTACCATTTCTTCTGGGTTTTCTACATTTTGGTTTCCTTCCTTATGCTTGATTAATAAAAGATAAGTGAGTTGAGTTGCTGAATCAATGTGCTTTTGATTTTAAACACAAGCCAGTTCATGCACCAATTAAGCTAGCGTATGTTTTGTTAAATTTTTTTGTCAACAATAAGCAAGGCTAATGTATAAAGATTTGCATTGGTGAAGTGATTAAATGCACCAACATATATATGCTCTCATAAATATGCACCAACATACAGATGCATCTTATTAAATGACCAAACACATTCGAGATCACTGAAAAGATCCCCACCCTTAAGTCCAAGCCAGTGATCACCGATGCAAACTCACCAACCAACTCTAAGGGTGTTTTTGGCTTTGAGGATGGAAATAGAAGATAATTTTTTGAATTAAAGTATAAAAGGTGTGGGTCTCAAAACAAATACAAAAATTTCTCTCAAATATTATTTCTCTCCTTTCTACCAAACACACCATAAAATGAGGATTGTAATTACAGATATAGCATTATGTTTTAATTACAAATAAAAATTTCAAAACTAACAGCATAAAATAGAAGAACCATGAACCTATTTTTCCTTTAATTCAGAGGTTTCAAATCAAAACATTGAACTCAATACCTACCTCTACAAAATGCAGTAATAATAAGTGAGAACAATATATGCACAAAAATATCAGAATCAACTTGTTAAAAATTTAGCTTCTACAGGCTGAGTTTGGACAAAAAAGTAAATGAAGAAAGAAATGAAATCTTGGGTAGGTTTCGATGGGCAATGGATTATTTACTCAAATTGATTGCTGTAGCTAGATGTCTAGGGATGTGCTGTCTGTTGTGTATGAATGTATGATCATGAGAGTCTCATGATTTGTGCCACGTCCAAAATATGTATGTGTGATGAGAAAGTTAATGCGTATTTATAAATGAGTGAAGGTGGATGCTAAAGGGTGTGAAAAATGGATGAGTAGGCAAAATTCATCATGTGCTGTATTGACGTACTGCAGTGCATTGGTTTCTTAGTGAATGAAGGTGAAACAGAATACAATAAGTGCAGCATTTTCAGAGGGTGAAAGAATGAAAAATGGTGGTTTAAAATGACTGATGAGAGTATCTATGAGAATGGAAGTATCCACGTGAGGAGAAATGGAAGTATCTCAAGAAGACAACCCAACCAGTCTAGACTAACAAGCATCACATCTTTTATTTCCTGATTTATTGTTAATCCAACCTCACAAGCAACAGGGGATTGACAAATAGTTCTTCCATTCTTATATGAATTTTAGAGATTGAAATAAAAATGCGTTGTTTTTCAAAAAATTATAAGTAGGCGCAGTCACTCACTTATTTACATTTACAATTTCTTATAAGATAATGAAGCGGTAAAACAAATTTTGTTAATTTTCAGGTTTAATTTTTTTTTTTTGAATTAGAAAGTATTTAATAAAATTAATTAATAAATGTAAAATGATATATAAACATATTTATATGATGTTCATATAATTTTTTAATTTTATGAAATTTTATTTCTAAGTAATTATAATTTAAAGTTTTTTAGTTGATTTTGATCTTTTATATTTTTTTACAACTCCTATGATTTTTGTTTAACCGTCATATTTGGTTAAAAATTTAAAATAAATAACAAAATCATCAATGTAGAGAAGGTAATGATGAAAGAAAAAAAATTAGAAGTTATAAACTCAAATTTTACTATAAATAACGTTCAGAAAAAAATGTTATGACCTTTTTTAAAAGAAAAATAAATGTTACGATTTAATATAAGATAAGTTCATTTAGAAAATATTTTTAATTTATTCAACAAATGGATGGATCAAAACTACTCAATTTTAAAAATTAGAGACTAAATTTGCATAACTATAAAAGGGAACAAAAATAGCAAATTAAGAGTAATTTATTGTTTACCTTAAACAAGTTACAACTTAAATATTACATTAAGGAAGATCAAAAGTGTAATTTAGTTAAAATTAGAATGATGAACTATAATTAGGAGTGTTTGTGACTTGGTTTGATTCGATTTTTATCGAAAAATTACCAAAATCAAATTTAAAAATATATGTAATTTGATTTGGTTCGATTTTTACTAAATTATTATTTTATTAAATTTATATACTTTCTTTTCATATTTCAAATAAAATTACATTAAAAAAATTGTTGATAACAATTTAAGAAACTTATTAATATATTAAACCTTTTATAATAAAAATTTATAAAATTTCATCTATTTTAAATCAAACATATCTTAAAAAATCATATGAAAAAAAAATATACATTATAAGTTTCATAAATATAATATTACAAAATATTATGAAACTTAAATGGTACGTATATAAAATACATAACACTAAAGTAATATAAGTATTTGTATTAGTGTTGCAATTTGATTTGATTTCAAAAATACAAATCACAAACTTTGAGAAAAAAAATCATCCAAACAAATTAAAAAAATCTGTTTGATTTGATTTTTGATTTTTTTAGCGGTTTTTTATTTTTATTTTAAATCAATTTGAATTTAAACATCCCAATACAATTAGAAGATTACTTTTAGATCTAAGTATTAGACTTGGTTTTTCCCATGAAAAAGTGAAAGTGAAATAAGTGAAAATAAAATAGAGAATTATCATTGGACACTACCTAAAAGAAAAAGATCCTTTTGCCCCCATTTCAAAATTGCCCACTCCTCCCTCCTCTTCCTTCCCTTACTCGTGTCTCCCCCCTTTTGCACCCCAAAACCTCTCCCAAAACCTTCACTTCTCCTTCCCTTCCCAAACCCTTCGTGCTCCCCTAACAAAATAGAAAGAGTTGAAAGGAAGAAAAAAGATGATAGAAAAAGAAAAAGGGAATAGAAGGAAATGGAAGGATTTTTAAAAACTCATTTAGTTTTTAGTCCATAAATTTATTTTCCGACAGCCTATCTGCCATTGAGGTGGCTTCCACGATTGTACGTCTAATAATCAATGGAATTACAGAAGACGACAACAAAAAATGCAGAAGAAGAGATTGGTTGGTTGTGGCCTCCCACGTAAAAGGATATAAAGGGATAAACTCCCCATCATCCACATGATGACCCTGATCTCAAAATATGTCTGTATCCAAACTTAAAAGAGATAAAGACGAAAGAAATAACGTGATAATCCAATTAATTAGTTTCCTGAAATGTAACAGAGACCAAAGGTGCAGCCATGCCACGGTATAGAGCAATTGGTCCTTCCTTGGCCACCAAATTTCTGAGGATGGTGAAGGCAGCAGAGCCATTGTTGGAGCTCTGTTGCATCACACGGAGCGTGTCTAATGGGTAACCTGAGATTATACCAGCAGAGCCTCCAAATCCTCCAGCTACAAACTCTTTACCCGTACTACTAGCAAGGAATTCTGGCCAAAATTCCATGATCACCTTCCTCGATCTCTTTGCCCCTGCTGAAATGAAAACTAATACAATTTTCAGCGTTATATATAGAGGGCCTGTTATGAGAAAATAATGAAAATACTTTACCCGCTGACTAATGAATCATTAAAAAGTGGCAAACTTACTCAAGGAGCTTGGATGTGATGTGATTTGACTGATATCAGCGTACAGTGTTCTGTAACTGTTCTGAAAACAACAACGTGTGAGGAAAGGAAATGATGTGTTGTGTTGTGTTATTGGATGGTAGGTTGGAGAACTAGACAGTATAAGTGGGAAGTGGGTTGGAGTCTTGGAGAGATCAGCTTTGTATTTGCTTGCCAAACCAAAAATAAAATATTTTATAACTAAATGCATTAACTTTTTTGTCAACAAATGCATTGAATATTTAAAAAATAACAAAGTTTAACAGCAACCTTGAAAAATATTAATTAGCATTGAAACTTTCGAGATATGTTACCTAAATAAAATAAAACTTTCGAGACTTACAGATCAGATTAATTATCATATTTGTAGATATATATACAAACATACAGTGAAAATTTTGTCCTTAAAAGTTATAAAGGTTAAATTTAATTTTGTTGCATTGTCAATGTAAATATTTTACATTGTTAACTAATTAAAAATTATTTTAAATATAACTTTTAAAATAATTATTATTGTCATTTTTTTAATAAATAAAATGAAGATAATTATATTATTTTATTATTACATTTAGACAAAGTAATTAGTACCATTATTTATATGTTAAAAACACTTTCAGTGATTTATCTTTTTCATTGTATTATTTTAGTCTTTTATATTTTAAGATGTTCTGTTTAGTTTTTTATGTTTTTAAAGATAGTCAAAATAATCATTTTAAAATAATAATGTTTTTGGTTTTAAGATGTAATTTTAAATTTTTTTATTGATTCCAAACATAAAATTATTCTATTAGATTCACTTATTTACATGAAAACTATAAAACATAATTAATATAAGAATTAAAAATCATGAATCTAACAAACAACTAAAAATGGACAATAATAAATTCTTTTTCAATTCATTTTTTACATGATTTTCATGGTGAGGAATCCTTTTTTATTCTACTTGTATTTGTATTTGAGATTTTCCCACACCTCCTCTGGATTATCTCCTTCTGAAAGATAGTCTTGGGTGATCTTGTTTTTTTTTTTCCACCGAATAAAAAAAAGACAAAATTTTGTAAATAAAACATTTCGTATAAAATATTATCTAGAGGTTCTTGCTAATCAATGTTTTTAGGATAGAGTAAAAAAATTATGAATAGCATAACCAGTGCTTTATCTAAAAGAAGTAAAAGGCTCAAAGCGGCCACGCTTTATTGGCACAAACAATAATACCAAGAACTCCCACGGCCAGAGTGATGCAAAAATTTCTAAAACTTAACAAGTGGAATTCGGTGTACACAATTGTCCAGTTATCTTGCATACGTACTAGAATTTGTTACGACATTTAAGGAATAAATTTCTTGCTGGCTGTAAGGAAGTTCCGACTCTTCCACAACGTCATTGATGAAAAATGCTGGCTGCTTTGGTTGGGGAAGTTGGATTGTATCATTTGATAGAAATGAAATAATATCTACCATTGTAGGTCTATCCGTTGCTTGATCTACACACAAGAGGCTGATATGAATACATCTCAAAACTTCATGCTGAGAACACAATCCATTTAATGTTGGGTCTATAAGCTCAAGAGCTCAGGCCTTCATTCCAGAGCTGCCACGCCTACAAGAATTCCAACATTCACAAAAAACCATCTTTGATTGTTAAGCATAAATTTAATGGACTAGTCATTTGAGAAACTTAAGTATCCTATGTGGTCGAGTGGGTGATCCGAATGAAGCGACTATTATTCTTTTTGCTACTAACTATCTCTATTAGCAACACACCAAAGCTGAACACATCTGTTTTGATGGAGACAACACCTTTTATGCATACTCTGGAGCCATATATCCACTGGAAAGATAGATGTTTTCATAAACTTATACCAAAGACCAAAAGTTTTAAAATTTGAAAATTCACTATCGTTTATAAACTTACAATGTACCAACAACTCTATGTGTGTTTTCTTCTGGTACTCTTAGTCCAAATATTCGAAGCCATGCCAAAGTCAGATATTTTAGCATTCATCTCGTGATCAAGCAATATATTGCTTGCCTTTAGGTCCCGATGCATCACTTTTAGTCTTGAATACTTGTGAAGGTATAGAAGTCTTTGAGCAATGACTCCAATGATGTTCTACCGTTTTTCCCAGTCTAGCAAATCCTTACTAGCCGAATCTGCTTTAAAGTAAGGTTGCTTGTTAACATGTGTTAATTATTAATTTGCTTAACACCCTTCATTAAAAAAAAAAACAACCATGCGAAAAGAATATAAAACCTCAAAATTATAATAATATGAAAATATGTCTTATATAATAAATAAAGTCAAATAAATAAATTTTTACATAAATAAAAATATTATCCTCAAAAACACATTTAAACTAAATGAACACTCAAAATATAATAAAAGTTACCGCATCCTATATCTTATTTGAAGTACTAACCAAACTAAAATAAATATAACTAAAAAATTATGTCTTCAAGTTTCCTTAAACTCAACAACTTATTCTTCATTCTGAAAATAATACTTATGATAAAATGATAATATAAGTGAATAAAACAACTAACAAGAGCTCGCAATTAGTGTTGTTCTCACCTAGCATGGTAATCAAAAAAGTCAACCATAATATCCACACTTAATTTAATATAAGATTATATATATATTTACATACCAATAAAAATCATATTAAACAATCACAATTAATAAAATTTTGAATAAATAAAATATTAAAATTTTAAAATAAATAACAAAATCATTAATGTAGAAAAGGAAATGATGAAAGAAAAAAAAATAGAAGTTATAAACTCAAATTCTACTGCAAATAACCTTAAAAAAAGTGTTATGACATTTTTTAAAAGAAAAATAAATGTTATAATTTAATATAAGATAAGTTAATTTAGAAAACACTTTTAATTTAGTCAACAAATGGATGGATCAAAACTGGTTAATTTTAAAAATTAGAGACTAAATTTGGGTAATTATAAAAGGGAACAAAAATAGCAAATTAAAATAATTTATTATTTACCTTAAAAAAAGTTGCAAATTAAATATTACATTCAGGAAGATCGAAAGTGTAATTTAATTAAAATTAAAATTTGAACCAAATCAAGCAAATATTTTATGGTTTGATTCACTTCAATTTTTACTAAATTATCGATTCATTAAATTTATATACTTTCTTTTCATATTTTAAATAAAATTACATTAAAAAATTGTTGATAACAATTCATGAAACTTATTAATATGCTAAACCTTCTACAACAAAAATTTGTAAAATTTAATTATTTTAAACCTAACATATCTTTAAAAAGTTGTATGAAAAAAAAGAAATATGCATGATATACGTTTTATATACATAACATCATAAAATATTGTGAAACTCAAATGGTATATACATAAAATATATAACACCAATGTAATATAAGTGTTTGTAAGTGTTGTGGTTTGATTTGATTTAAAAAACATAAGCCGCAAACTGAACTGAACCAATTGGTTTGAAAAAAAAAATTGGTTCGATTTGATTTTTGATTTTTTTTAACGATTTTTTATTTTTATTTTGGATCAATTTGAATTTGAACACCCCTGTTGCTTTTAGATCTAATTATTAGACTTGGTTCTTTCAACGAAAAAGTGAAAGTGAAATAAGTGTATTACACAAATTTATATATATATATATATATATATATATATATATATATATATATATATAT
>CM023946.1:18652495-18663050 GCA_013407115.1 Glycine latifolia | reverse complement strand
TAATTAGATAGATTTGCTACTTTTGTCACATAAAGGTGTTTGAAATTTTCAAAATTGATTTTAAATGTATAATTATCAAAATGGGCGCAGTTTTAGACTTTTCGTATTCATATTATATAGATATATATAAAAATTAAAATTAAATTACTTGAAATTTGGAATGCATATTTTTTTTCATAACTGTATATTGTTCTAGTCCAATTATATAATTTCCCAATGGTTAAGAAAGCACACTGACGGTGCATGCAATGAATGGGCAGGCAACATGTGATTTTCCAAAGCATTTGGCGGTGCCGTAATTTTTTGCTTGATTTAATTAACTGACATTTATATCTATCATGAATATATAAGTTCCTCTCCTCTATGTAAGATTCAAAACTTACACTCCCCTGTTATAAAACATAAAAAAACAAAAAAAAAAACCTTACCCTCCCCTCTGCAATGGCACACCACGAAACACCACCAGATGTCTGCCTCATTTTGCTCAAATAGAAGGGTATATATGTGGAGGAAAAAAAAGTTATATGTATGTTTATTTGGATCCAAAAGTTACTTTCACTAGCATCAACACATTTAAGTTTGTTCTACTAAATTAAGTTAATAAGAAAGTGTCAAAAATAATTTAGGAGAGGGTGGTTTTGGTAACTTAACTTAGTAGAGGGTGGTTTTGGTCCTGTTTATAATGTAATTTTAAACTATATAATATATCTTCACAAGAATTGATTTGCTTGCTTAATTTTAAAACTATCAGAATATGAACTGATACAGTGACACTTTCAGGGAACACTAAGTGATCAGCAAGAAGTAGCAATGCAGCGACTTTCTAAAAGTTCGGGACAGGGGATAATAGAGTTTACGAATGAAGCCAAACTCATGGCCAAACTCCAGCACACTAATCTGGTAAAGCTTTTAGGGTTCTGAATCCAGAGAGATGAAAGAATATTGGTCTATGGGTACATGCCTAACAAGTAACAAGAGCATAGATTTCTACCTATTTGGTTGGCTTTTTGTTTTATCTTTTGTTAAGGCAAAAATGTGCAAAATGTTAGCATGTAGCATATTAACAAGCAACCTTACTTTAAAACAGATTCGGCTAGAAAGGATTTGCTTTAAAAAGTGTAATTTTTAAAAAAGAATAATATTTTCATTTCAATCTCAAAAATTCATAAAAAATATTCAAACTAAATAATGAATCTCATGGGTAGTGTGAGCTAGAATTAACCAAAGAATGATCAAATAGTAAAAAAATAAAAATAAAAAATATGATGCTTATTAAGCTAAGTTGGTTGGACTGTCTTTATGAGATGAGTCGACAAATAATCATAATATGACACATTAAGATGTACAAACCCCACTGTCCTCCTTAATATTTCTGATCCGTTGTCATTTTACAAAGGATGAAGAGGAGATTGGTTCTCAATGTAATATATTAAGAGTCAATCTATTGTCTTTTCTTCTTCATCTGCATTTTTGGTTTGTTGGTGAATAAAAGACAATAGATAGGCTCTTAAGGCATTATATTAAGAAACAATCTCCTCCTCATCTTTTACAACATGACAAGGGACCAAAAATGGTGAGGAGGACAATGGGGCATGAGCATCCTAATCTGTCATATTATGATTATTTGTCAGCATGTATTGAAACTCTGAGTAAGACAATCAACTAGCTTAACTTAAAAAGTACCACATTTTTTATTTTACTTTTCTTTAAGGTTAGATAATTCTTTAGTTAATCCAAACTCACTCCCCACATGAGATTCAATATGTACTTTTGACATTTTGTATGAATTTTTGAAATCGAAATAAAAGTGTCATTCTTTTTTAAAAATTATAAGTAGGTGACGTTGTTTCACTCACTTATTTATATTTACAATTTCTGAAAAGATAATGAAGCCATAAAACTAAATTGGTTCATTTTCAGGGTTAAGTTAATTTCAAGAATTAAAAATATTTGATAAATTTATTAATAAATTATAAAATGATATATAAAATATATTTATACAACTCCTAGGATTTTTGTTTGACAACCAAATTTGACTAAAATTTTAAAATAAAAACAGTAATGCACTGACGGTAATGATTTAAGAGAAAAAAATTAAGAAGTTATAAACTCAAATAAACTCAAATTCTACTCTAAATAGTATTAAAAAATATTTATATTTATAATTTTAAAAAAGTATTCATTCAATTAGGTGATATCACTTAACAATTTCATATTCATTACCTCTAAAATAATAAATATAATCCTAATAATACAAACATATTTGGAATTAAATTTTAAAAATAATATAATACCAAAAAATCAAATTCTCAAATATAAATTCAAATAACTAATACCCTAATTATATGAAAAGAATTGTATTTAGATCCTATTCAAATTTTTCTTGATCCAATCACAAGACTCATTGAGGAAAGTTGGTTCATTGCGCATTTCTTTCAATGAGCTATCAAGTTATTTGAATTAGTACACTAAGTACTTTCTTGCGTTACTTCAAGCAATCTCTTGTGATTGGATAATAAGAGAAATTTGAATAATTAAGAACCTAATACATTTATTTCCTAATAATGTGAAAGACAGATGAATAAACAAATAGCAAGGAAAATTACCATTCCATATGCATTTTGATCAAGGACACTCCTAAGAAGTTCGGCAATGTCTTTCTTGAGAAATTTCTGCACCGTGCTCCTTTTCTTGCGTATCATATCTAGCCTCATCTTTATTAACTTCAACCGCGATTTGCTGTTTCACAATTTAATTTCATCATCATCATTATTATTTTAAGAAGAAAATAAAAAAGGAAAGGAGGGAAACAGAGAAGGTTTATTACCACTTGGAATAGAATTTGGGCTTGAATAGCGCATCAAACATTTTCACTCCCGAGAATCCGAATATACGAAGCTGGAAAAGTGAAAAACGGGTTCTTGCAGAGAGAGGGTATGTTCTTGTGAAATCAAGAATGCAGAGAGTCTTGTGAGGAATGGAATGAAACTCACGAAGAAAGAGCATTGAAAAAATAGAAAGAAGGAATGTAGCGAGAGAGAGATGGGAGCAATAAAAAACGTGAGATGAATATCTATGAGAGAGAGAGAAAGGGTAAATGCATAATGAATATCTATGAGAGATCACTGTATGAATTCGCAGAGAGAGAAACGTGAGATGAAAAGAAAGAGAGTGTTGTTCTTTCGCCACGAGAGACACAAAATATATAAAAGGGAACCCTTTCCCTTTGTTGTAGGCACCCAAATCAGTGCGAAGTCACTGCATAAGAAAACAACATATGGTAAATAAGCAGTCAAATATTTAGCGTTAAATTTTGGGAGGTCCTAAACTTTTTAATCACATTCTTGAAGTAGTAGTTAATTTTGTTCCAAAAAAAAACTTTTCGGGATTTACTACTATTACTATAAAAGAATAATGTAAGATAAGAAAATAAAAAACAGTTAAGATTACGAGGTTCATGTTAATTTACGTATGTATTATTATTACTACTTGTTAATAAACTTTTACTCCATCTTTCTTATCACTATCCACTTAAAAAAAATCGAATATCCTATAACAATATAAGTGTAGTTTAGCTGACCGTCTATCATTAGCGTAGCCGAGCTTCTTAGTAGCGAGGGTTGGTCATGCCCCTCAAATTTTTTTCTTCCCTTTTATATGTATATAATTTTCTTTATAAATAAATAGATAAATAGTTTTAAAATTTTTATTTAATTATTTGGTCCCCAAATTTTTTTAACAATATTCGCCACTGTCACCCACCTTGAGTTTATAGACAATAATTCATGTTTGATTTTCATAAAATACATCATTAGAAAGGAATAAAAAGTAACTAAATCCTGAACAAATTATTAGTCTTATAGTGGGTCTAAAAAAAAATCAAATATCCTACTAACAAATGTTAAAAAAATTAAAGGGAATATCTATTAGAATTTTGTACCCCTAAGTTTTGATATACAAAGCAAGATAACATTTGTAGCATACAATCAAAAGCTGGCCGGAGTTTAATTTCAACTGTCAAGGTTTTTTTTATAAAAAAAAGCCATGGGCCATAAAATTGTGAAATTTGACAATTGGCAATTGAGTGGAAAAAGGTACTGTTACGGATAGGCCCATTTATGATATTTGAATTATGCAACCACCAAAAGATCGATATAATAGAAGATATATTTATAACCGTTGTTAATCAGTTATATAGATATTCTGAATATCTTAACCAAAGATAATGGGTCTCAACCATCCTTTTCCCAAGGTCCAGATATCTTCCTATAAATAGAATGTTGTTCATGGTGAAAGGTACACAATAATCCTAACTCTCTCTTCTTCATTCACACTACACACACAGCACACCACTTGTGTTGTTTCTGGCAATGATCACCTTCTCAAGGGGTGCTTCATCTCTATAAGCATCTTCGTGGAGGAAGAGTTTGATCCCATAGCAAATCCCAGCAAACATTGCTGGGTACATTCTGTTTCTCAATAGCAGAACAGTGGCGCCGTCTGTGGGGACGATAAATTTCGAATCCCACCAATTCACAATGGTCAACACCAGAAGTCATCAAATCGTTGGACGTGATGCACCACCACTTCAGAACGCGAACCTGGAGAACATGGTAGCAGAAGATGCGGCGTCCCATACCGCTTCCTCTCCAGCGATACCACCAGCTCGTCCTCCCCCATCAACAGCCGAGGTGGAATTAGACACCAACCAACGTTTTATCCATAATGCTCTAAACTCGATTTTATCTCGGTTAGAGAATTTGGAGAAGCGCTATGAGCTTCAACAACAGGAGGATGCTCGAAATTTGTCCAAACAGCGGGGCAATCCTAATACTGAACGACCGGCAACAACGCACAACGAGCAACCTCGTTCAGCAGAAAGAAGACATGAAACAAGTAACTCGGCACCCGCAGCCGAGGCTGGTAATAGAAGACCAACCAGTCAATCCGAGCAAGTCAGAATATCCCAATCCCATTCACGCAAGGAAGGACCTCGGCCCACTCTGTCAGCTGGAATCCCAGAGCGTGCCGTTGTCAACAGACCAGCAAGAGAAATGATATGTCGGCCCAGACGAGAAGACGATACATACCAGAGGAAATATCGCCGAGGTCATCAGAATAACAGCCCATTCGTCAATGAAATAGTAGAAGCCCAATTCTTGGAGGACTTCGATGGTTCATTTCTATCCAAGTATGATGGGAGCCAAGATCCCCGGGTGCATATAGACGAGTTCGACATGCAAATGTGCGTTCGAGGTATTGACGAGCCTATAATTTCTCAGATTTTTGCTACTACTTTGACTGGGGCCGCTCAAGTGTGGTTTCACAATCTTCAAAATTTTGGACAGAAGTTCTTGTTGAATTTTGCAACAAGCAAGAAACAGCCCAAATCCGAGTTCCTACTGGGGAAAATACGTCAGCAACCCGGAGAGACACTGCAGAGTTATATGGACCGATTCAAAGAAGCCGCGTTGCAAGTACAGGGCCTGGAAGAAAAGGTCCATGTGCATCTCATCTCAGCCGGGCTTAGTGGGTCGTCTCGTCTCGCCAAATCCATCTATAAAGATCCTGTGAGAACTCTAAACGAGTTTATGATCCGTTCCAAGAAATATTTGGAGTTGGAGCAGATGGAAATCGCTAACTCGGCCCCGAGGGAGAATAAGAAACCTACATCGCCGAGAAACCGACGTCACGAGAATGCACAATCCAGTCAACAACCCATAAATTTTGCCGCCAATCGACCTCCACGAAATTTCCCAGACCCTAATCTCAGGCCCAAAAAGTTTGAGTGGAAATTTGACAAGTATGCTCCGTTGAACGCTCCACGAGGTCAGATATGGAAGGAAGTTGCATTTACGGAGATGAGGAAAGTAGAACGCCCACGACCAATAATGAAAAAGGAAGGGCTAGACTATTCCCGATATTGTGATTTCCACAATGGACCGGGTCATACGACTGACCAGTGCCGAGAACTTCGAGATGCGATAGAACAATTTGTTCGCGAAGGAAAACTTCGACAATATGTTATCCGGACTCAAGGGCACCAAGGAAAAAGGAAAATCAGCAGAATAAAGACCGAGATGAAAAGAAAGCTAAAAAGGACGAGTTCCCAGAACCCGAATTCGAATGTAATGTGATTTCAGGGGGCATGGGAGGTGGAGGCGATACCGCCAGTCAACGAAAGAAATATCTCAAGGAAGTTATGTCGATAAGGGATCAACCCAAATTCAAGGAAAGCAGCAAGAAATCTGCACCACCGCTAATCTACTTCACGGAAGACGAAATGAAAGGCGTGGTGCCCGGACACGAAGACGGTCTTGTCATCACAAGGACTGTGGCGAATTTCCGGGTTAAAAGAATATTTGTTGATAATGGTAGCTCAGCCGACATCATCAACTTGAGTGCATTTCAAAAGATGAATCTGAAGGAGGAGGACTTAAAACCGTGTCAAACCATGCTGATCGGTTTTAATGGTGGGGGCACCGGTTTGAAAGGCGCAATTGACCTCCAACTGACATTGGGAACAAGGGAAGGTTTCAGGACAGGCCGAGTCAAATTCACCGTTGCCGAGTTCACCTCGGATTCGACAAGAAGATCCATCAGAACAAATAGAGAGGCCGACATCCCGCAAGCCGGTTAATCTTGTAGAATTGGATACGGGAGATATTGAAGAATGGAGACCGGAGCCAGTAGACGAACTAGAAGACATTCAGATTGGAGGATCTGCAGATCAAGTTACGAAAATAGGCACACGGAATAGTTCAGAAGCCAAAGGCAAACTAATCCAATACCTTAGGGAGAACCAGGATGTGTTCGCTTGGAAAGCCTCTGAGATTCCCGTAATCGACCCACATTCTGTTGCCATAAATTAGCCATGTACCCTGATTCCAAACCAGTGGCACAAAAGAATAGGAAGCTCGGCCCGGACAGAAGACAGGCGTTGGAGAAACATATCAAGGAACTGCTAGAGGCCGGGTTCATAAGAGAAATACAGTACACCACTTGGCTTTCAAATGTGGTGATGGTGAAAAAAGTCCAATGGAAAATGGCGAGTTTGTATCGACTACACAGATCTGAACAAGTTTTGTCCGAACAATTGTTATCCGATGCCGAATATCGATCAGCTAGTAGACAATTCTGCCAGTTTCCAATCGCTATCGTTTATGGACGCTTATTCCGGGTACAATTAGATACCCATGTACCCGAGTGATCGAGAGAAAACAACATTCTGAGGCACAGAAGCAAATTACTATTACGAAGTGATGCCATTTGGATTGAAAAATGTCGGGGCCACTTACCAACGGATGATGAATAAGGTTTTCGCCGATCAACTCGGGCGCAACATTGAAGTATACATTGATGACATGATTGTCAAAACGAATGAAAGCGGAGACCACATCCAAGATCTGGAGGAAACATTTTGCAAGTTAAGACAACACAGTATTCGTTTGAACCCTTCGAAATGTGCTTTCGGGGTAAAAGCCGGGAAATTCCTAGGTTTCATGTTAACACACCGAGGAATAGAGGCAAACCCGGATAAATGCAAAGCTGTGTTCGACATGCAATTCCCTACTAATAAACGTGAAGTTCAACAGCTGACTGGAAGAATGGCGGCTTTAACACGGTTCCTCCCGAAATCTGCGGAAAAGGCCTTACCATTCTTCAAGTTATTGAAAAAAGATGCCACTATAGGATGGAACCAGACATGCGAAGAAGCTTTTCAGGAAATAAAAAAGTGTCTGGCTTCACCCCCAGTTCTCTCGAAGCCAGAGCTTGGAGAAACACTTATCCTATACCTTGTAGTAGGAGAAGAAGCCATAAGCGCGGTTCTAGTCCGAGAAGTGGACAAGTGTCAATTGCCGATATACTTCGTGAGTCGAGCTCTCAAGAACTCGGAGTTGCGATACCAGAAGCTCGAGAAAGTGGCTTTCGCTCTGCTCATAACGGCTAAGAGGCTTCGCCCATATTTCCAAAGCCATACCATAATCGTGAGAACAAATCAGCCAATCCGACAGATATTACACAAGCCGGACTTAGTAGGGAGAATGATGAATTGGGCTATTCAATTATCCGAATTCGACATCAAGTATGAAGCTCGTCACGCAATCAAGTCTCAAGCTCTGGCCGACTTCATAGCTGAGTTAACCCCAACATTTTCCACCCAGACAAAAAATAGTGTGTGGAAAGTATATGTTGATGGATCATCCAATTCCAAGGGAAGCAGAGCTGGGATCATTGTTGAGAATCCCGAAGGAGTATCACTCGAACAATCACTGCAGCTTAATTTTTCGACGTCTAACAATCAAGCAGAATATGAAGCACTGATTGCCGGTTTAAATCAGGCCAGAGAGCAAGGAGCACTGAAAGTTAATGTCTACACTGATTCTCAGTTAGTTTCAGCTCAGATCAAGGGGAGATATCAAACCAAGGGTCCTCTGTTAGCAAAATATCTCGCCAAGGTTAAACAAATAATATCCGAGTTCGATGAGTTCACCATAGCTCATATTCCAAGAGAAGAAAATACTTGAGCCGACATATTATCAAAGTTAGCAAGTACAAAAGGAACGGGGAATCACAGAACAGTCATTCAACAAGAACTCGCCCAACCTGCATGCTTTATGGTGGTCTTAATCACCGAAGACTGGAGGAGGCCGATTATAAACTATTTGGAACAAGGGATAGTGCCAGATGACGGAATGGAGGTAAAAAGATTAATCCATGATGCTTCCATGTACACAATCGTTGACGGAGAGCTGTACCGACGAGGTCTCCACACCCCATTATTATTATGTTTAAGTTCCGACCAAACCGAATATTTACTCACCGAGATACATGAGGGCATTAATGGCCAGCATATGGGTGCGAAGGCTTTGGCATTAAAAGCTCTTCGTGCCGGGTACTTTTGGCCGACGATGAGGTCGGACGCAGCAGAGCATGTGAAGAAATCTGACACTTGTCAAAAACATGCAAAAATATTGTGGACTCCTCCATCCGAGTTAAAATTAATCACGACACCATGGCCTTTCTACAAGTGGGGAATGGATCTTTTGGGACCATTTAAAGCAACGGAAGGTCAAATGAAATGGTTGATAGTAGTCGTGGACTACTTCACTAAATGGATCGAGGCCGAACCTCTGGCCACTATCACCTCGGCCCACGTCCAAAAATTCTTTGAACGCAGTATAAAAGCAAGATTCGGAATTCCGGCAGAAATTGTTACCGATAATGGGACGCAATTCATGGACAAGAAATTCCAAGAAATGATGGTCAGACTCCACATAAAACATCATTTTTCGTCGGTAGAACACCCACAATCTAATGGCCAGGCAGAAGCAGCGAACAAAGTTATTCTAGACGGATTGAAAAAACAAATGCAAGAAGCCGGCCCGAACTGGATTGAGCAACTTTACTACGTCTTATGGGCATACAGAACCACAGCTCAAACAGCCACCCACGAGACTCCGTTCAGAATGACATATGGGTGCGAGACCATGATACCTGTAGAGATCGGCCAACCATCTTGGAGGAGGCAAATGTCGCATCTAGACAACAATAAGGCATTAGCTGCCGAGCTAGATTTGATAGAAGAAGTCCGGATCGCAGCACATCGCCGAGATCTACACATGAAGAAGATATCAGCTCAGAAATTTAATAAAAGGGTAAAACCAAGATCCTTTGAGGAAGGTAATCTCGTACTACGACGTGCGGACATCGGGAATAAGAATGCCCGAGATGGAAAATTAGCACCCAATTGGGAAGGACCATATCGGGTCACCCAAAACTTGGGGCAAAGAGCCTACGTTTTAGAAACCTTGGGCATTAGCTGCCGAGCTAGATTTGATAGAAGAAGTCCGGATCGCAGCACATCGCCGAGATCTACACATGAAGAAGATATCGGCTCAGAAATTTAATAAAAGGGTAAAACCAAGATCCTTTGAGGAAGATGATCTCGTACTACGACGTGCGGACATCGGGAATAAGAATGCCCGAGATGGAAAATTAGCACCCAATTGGGAAGGACTATATCGGGTCACCCAAAACTTAGGGCAAGGAGCCTACGTTTTAGAAACCTTGGAAGGCAAGCAGATCAAGCGCACATGGAATACCGACAAGCTAAAGAGATACCATAGTTGAAAAGACCCACGTATCCCCCGGCAATTAGCCCGAGATCGTGAAGCATCGTTTTTATCATATTTCCCAGTAATAAGTCTGAGATTCTAAATTATTTTCACGTATTTATCTGTGATCGATTCATAAGCTGAGATTCAGGTGAATCCTTCATAGGGATCGTGATCTATGTATTCATGTGTTTCTCATTGGTTAAAACGGCCAAGGAATATAAACCCGACATAAATTTTCCATTGCTACCACGAATTTTAATGTATTCAAGTGTTTCTCATTGGTTAAAAAGGCCGAGGAATATAAACCCGGCATAAATTTTCCATTGATACCACGAATTTTAATGTATTCAAGTGTTTCTCATTAGTTAAAAAGGGCCGAGGAATATAAACCCGGCATAAATTTTCCATTGATACCACGAATTTTAATGTATTCA
>CM023946.1:18544892-18652485 GCA_013407115.1 Glycine latifolia | reverse complement strand
TGTGTTTCTCATTGGTTAAAAAAGCCGAGGAACAAAAACCCGGTATAAATTTTCCATTGATACCATGAATCTGAATAATCTTCGAAGAATAAATAAAATCCTCATAAGGATGTTATATCATACATTGTGCACAATTTTTTGAGAGCCTAGTCGTTGTTACGTATTAATCCGGTCTTGATCAAACCGGCGTAATTATTCATGGATGAGTCATCGATTATATCAAAAGAATTATATCCTTTAATATTACGAGATACATTTAACAGTTGCTAGGACAGGAACTCGGTTCCAGAAACGATTTTCGAACTAATGATTCGATTAAAACACTTGGCCGTTGGAGCCAAAGTAATATCCGAGTGAGCAAATCAGCAATGATGAAGCTTTTAAATACGATGAAAAAGCAAAATGCAATAAATAAATTGTTCAAAAGAAACAAGAAAAAATGTTCAGATTTCCCAAGAAATTACATGCAAAACCGGCATCCCGGCCTTTCAAACACCTTCCCCAGGATGGTCCTCATCAGGTAGATCTGTTGTGGTGGGCTCGTCTTCTTCCTCACTATCAGAGAGGGTTAATAGTTGGCCGCCGCCCACGTAAGATCTAAAATGCACACCTGAGGTGTTTAATTCAATCCCGAGATTTAGAAATCGGATTTGATCCAAGGCATTGTTAAAAGATGCTTCCGCAGTCCGAGATACTTGTGATCGCACAAAGCTTAGTTCTTTGCTAGTTTCTGCCAAGTTAGCTCTTGTCCTATCATCAATCTTAATCATCTGGTTGCAGCGGTCGAGAGCATCCCGGACCTTCGCCCGAGCAGTGCAAAGTTCAGACTCAAGTTTAGAAATCTTCGCCCGAGAAATCTCTAGTTCAATCTTACAAGTCCCAAGCTCGGCTCGAGAAGCTTCAAGTTCGGAAATTGTCTTCATCGCCGAATCTCGAGCTTCTTGCGCCTCAACTCGGAAAGTCTCCAAACCAGCACGAGCAACCTCTAATTCCTTCGTCAAAACCTCCAGAACCTCCCCATTTTTCTGGGCCACTTCAAGTTGTTTCAACAGCTGCTCATTCTCCTTCTTGGAGGCTTCAAGATCGGCATCCGCCCTGCACGCCTTTCTATTTAAAGATGCTAAGCTCTCAACCAAGGTAGCGGTTTTTAAGGCAGCCAGCTCGAGATTGCTTAGCTCTTCTATTTCGGCTGCAGAGAACGGCACTAAATCAGAATATCTTTGCGGTGCTCGAGCAACGTTGAAAAACTCCTGGGTAACACCTTTCTCCCAGAGAGTGCGAGGAGCCAACTGAAAAATAATGGGTAGAAGGTTCTGGAAGCGGAATGGGGGGATCAGCAGTTCGAGGCTCCGAAACCTCGTCCGCCACAGTAAGGTCAAGGTCAACGAGCGGCACTTCTTCGACGGCTGACACCTCGGTTACAAGAGGAGAGTTTGTGGATGAAATCTCCAAGTTGATTACTGGAGTAGGATCAGTTGGTGCGGGGAGTGGGACAAGGTCGTCAGCTTGATGCTTATCCCTGGCGACCTTGCGCTTCTTCCTTGAATGCATAGCTTTAAGAAGATTGGGCCGAGGAATGGAGGTGGAGTCCATTGCTGCAAAGAAAGATTAAAATGATTATCGAAGTTCAAGTTTATTCCGGCACTATAATCAACAGAATCCAAACTAACTACGCTGAATATAATAAGTTATTGATGGAAGTTTCTTCAACTCTTTGAGAGACATTATACGAGCCGCAGAGCACAAATCTGAATCTGACATCTGGGCCTCATCGGTTCGGTAAAAGGAAGGAGGAAAATCATAATGGACAGAAGTCCAATATGGGGGAAAATTCCAGCTGAATAGATCCAGATTATGAAGGAAAAAGGGGTGATGGCCAGGTTCAACAACGACTTTAAAAAACTTGTCTTTAAAGCCTTTGAATGATTCAACAAATAAGGAAAAAAGCCGACGGTCAGCATGACCACGGTCATTGCGACCCCGGAAGGAGACCCACCCTTTTCTGTTGGCAGGTTCTTTACCAGATCGACTAATTTGGACAGTGAAGAAATAAAAGAACAAAGGATGAGTGCACGGAATTTCTAATTCTCGGCATAAGAATTCAAAAGCCTGCATAAATGCCCAACTATTGGGGTGAAGTTGAGAAGGGGCAACGCATAAGTAGTCTAACACTTGCATTTGGAATTCGGTGAGAGGAAACTGAACTCCTAAATGGGTTATTACATCTTTATGAAAGAAAAAGAAATCGAGGCTATTCCCTTCACGAGAAGAACAAATAGGCTCGTCTGGATAGGGAGCACAAATTTTAAAACCCTTTTGAATTCCGATAGGAATTGTGGCAACACTTTCAGAATCCAAGACCGAGGTAGTACGTAACACCTTGTGGGTTACCCAGGGATACTTGTTGGTCAGAATAGGAGGAATAGTTTGAGATTGAGATCCGACAGAAGATTCCTCAACAACTTCCAAAAGAGACGAGTCCATGATTACCTACGAAAATAAAAAGGGAAAAAATGGCAATTAATAAAATACTTGGGAAACTGGTCATTAGAGGGCTAGTGGTTGATGAAGCTTGGACCGACACCGGGGTATTGGTAGAAATCGGCACCTCGGACCCTAAATTCGATCCACTAGAAATCAATATGTTGGTTCTTGGGGGAAGAGATTTGGGGACAACAATAGGGTTATGCTGGCAGTTGTCAAGTAAAGCATCGGCTTGATGATTATGATCGATGCTAACGAAATAGAAAAAATTGTCAAGACATTTCGAACAGGGTTCGAATCGAGTTTCGAAGTGTTGTTTAGGTACATTATCTTGTCTAGAAACACCTAAAGGAATATTGCTTAAAGATATGGGGGTCTGAGTAGAAATCCTACGCTCAGTATGGGATAAAGTAGATGACAATCCTAATCTAGAAGGATTGATAGGTTTAGGGATATTGGCCCTAGAACTAATAGGACCAGATGGAGTTCGCAGAATATCCTTTTTCTTCTCTTCATCAGAGATAGGAAGACCCCAAAGCCAAAATGCGGATTTGGGGGGAACGTTCTTGCGAACAAATGCTTCCTCCCCAGGAGTGAGCGCCATTACTAAAATGGAGGAGGAGGAGGAAAATTTAAAAGTAAAGAACACTTAAATAAAGAAGACAACTAAGGAGGCAGATATTCAAAGATCGAAGAATGCAAAGGAAAGACGAAACAAGAATACAATATAAATTGAAAGGAGATGCAGTAAATACCTAGAAAAAGAACTTCGAATTAAGCTTCAAGAAATGCATAAACAGAGGGAAGAACACAGACAAAAGAGATGTATGAGGTGTTAAGGAGGTAAGAATGAGAATGAGGATAGGCAAAATGAAGGAAATATTGTAAATATTGATAATCGCCAAATAACTTCTCATGAAATGTTTTAAAAAACGTGGCTTACAAGATATGATCAGACACCCAGGGGCATCAATGATATTTCCCGACTCATACAAGGGGCAAATCAGGAAGAAAATTCCAAACTCATGATGGAAGCGTGGGAGATAGAAATGGCGCATTAAATGTTGGGAGCAGGGAACGTCGCCAAGGAAAAGATGAAAAGACAATCCTTTGTCTTTTCAAGTAATGACTTTAAAATAAACTAGAAAGCTGAGATTTTGACCGCGACCCTCATCATTAAAATATATCTCGGCTTCATAAGGGAACTTGAAGGGGTAACAATGAATTTGCAAAAATAAAATAGCTCGGATATAGTTGAGACCGGACCGTGTTAACGTCCGAAAAGATACATACCTCGGCAATGTAGCTCGGCAAGAAATAGCTCGGCATCGGTTGGAAACGTCTCATGTCAAATTGAATTAATTATCTCGGCATGGGGCAACAACAGTAACCTACGATGGCATAAAGATCTTGGATTCAATATAGCTCGGACCTATCCATTTGATACATCCCAGTCATCCAGAGTGCTAGATAACCGGGCTGTGGGGCATCTGTTATGGATAGGCCCATTTATGATATTTGAATTATGCAACCACCAAAAGATATCGATATAATAGAAGATATATTTACAACCGTTGTTAATCAGTTATATAGATATTATGAATATCTTAACCAAAGATAATGGGCCTCAACCATCCTCTTCCCAAGGTCCAGGTATCTTCCTATAAATAGAACGTTATTCATGGTGAAAGGTACACAATAATCCTAACTCTCTCTTCTTCATTCACACTGCACACACAACACACCACTTGTGTTGTTTCTGGCAGTGATCACCTTCTCAAGGGGTGCTTCATCTCTGTAAGCATCTTCGTGGAGGGAGAGTTTGATCCCATAGCAAATCCCAGCAAACATTGCTGGGTACATTCTGTTTCTCAATAGCAGAACAGGTACAAAAATATAATTCTAGTTTACCATTAAATTAATGAATTTAATCATCGTTTGCTTGCTCCATCTTGCTGGAAAAGTGGCAAACGTAAAGGGGATAACCATTAACCATAAAAAAAATAACGAGCTATTATGATGTCCTAAAGGCATTATAATATCCATGTTATTCTAGTAAAATAAGTCACTTGGATTTAATAATTAAGCCTTATAAAATATAGTTTATACAATTAAATAACCTCATTTAGACATTTTATAATATACTTGTTAACTATGAAGCACTGACACGTCGACACAGTGTCCGACACGCGGTCAAAAAACTTGACACGTTGACCATTTTTGACATGCGAATGGCATTTTCGTAGAAACATACCTTTTTTATCAGGTATAGGGTTTGCTTCTGAATCATTTTTTCTTCTTCACGTGATTTGCCTCTCCACTCTATTCCCATCGCGATTTGCTTCTCCACTCTTTGCCCGTCGCCAGTTGCCCGTCGCCTGTTGCCATCACCTGTCGCCCCTTGCCCGTCGTGACACGCTGCTCACTGCCCATCATTCGCTTATCTTCACAGGTAAGTGAAATCTCTCTCTCTCTCTATTTTCTTTTCACTCACTCTCATTGCTCTGCTTTTCACTCTCACCTTTGGTAATTTTGTCTTTTTAATCTTCTTTCCCGCATCTTTATTTTAATGTTGTATGTGTTGGGCTGTTATTGGTTGTTCATTTTTGCTATCAAGTTAATTCATATTTGTATATGTCTTCTATACTAAGTAATGGAATTTCTTCAACCAGGTAAAATTAAAAAAGTGCTTTTAAGAGGACTAGATATCAAAAGAATGGATTGTGCTATCTTTATTTTTATAGAATGTATTGTGCATCGTTATTTGTATATGTGTTGGGCTGTTTGGGACTGAACCTTAAGGCTTGTGCTATCTTTATTTTTTTAAGAATGGATTCAAGTATTGGAAGTAGTGGAGATGATGAATTTCTAAGGAAGCCAATATGGAAATATGTTACCAGATTAGGTACCGGAATGGAAGCTGGAGGAAATATATTTTAGAAATGCAATTTTTGTGAAAAGGATTTTAAAAGTTCATATACTAGAGTAAGGGCTCATTTGTTAAAATTATCAGGTAAAGGAATTGCAAAATGTTTACATGTGTAGACAAAAGATGTAAGGTTTCAGGTGTTCACGTGGCACTTTAACATTGTAATGTAGTAATTACATAGTAATGATGATAATTATGACCCTGTGGTATAATTCGGGTTCGTATGACTGGGGTGTCATACAAGGGGGGAGTGCAAATTAGAACTCGGATAAGGGAGGGGTGTAGATAGAAACTTTGCAAAGTCGGGATCGTGCTAAGTATGTTAGCAATTACAAGAAGACCGGGTTCAAAGTGTTACCGGGATATCGCTTATGTGTTATGGGAATAAGCGCTGTAAAGAAAAGAACCCGAACAAGGAAGGAAAGAGTGATCGGGTAGAGATCCTGGATGGGCTCGTATCTTTCTTTCCTTCGAGCTACCGAGTAGCGACTTCAGATGAGCTCATGTATTCTATTCCTTCGTGTTACTGGGTAAGTAATCTCAAATTATCTCGAATGAGGGAGGAACCTTGTACTTGGGAAGCGCTAAGGTTGAAGCCCGGGTTAGGTCGGATAAGACCGGAAGAGGGCGGAAACACAGATTGTTGGGTGCCAAGGCAGGAACCCGGACGAGGCCGGACAAGGACAGACCTCGAGGTTTATAAAGTGCCTTGGACGGATTCCAACGTTATGCAATTAATTAAAGACACTTTGGACTCACTCGATACCGTGCACATACACGAGGGTATCCGAGTTACTAATGTCAAGTTGCGCAAAGTGGGATCCCAAACAAGGCCATCAGGGCGGCGCATATTTTATTAATTAAACCAACCCGACAGCATAGTAAGAATATGGAGATCCCAACATTTATACATAAAAACTAAGATATGTTTTTAACTCACGAACCCGGTAGTTGGTGCTCTCACCAGCTCACCTTATGCACGTGATCCACATTGGTTACTAGGCTAGTTAAGTGACACGTGTTGACTTCAGTGACGTATGCGATGTGCGCTGACTCAGTGGGTATATATATAAGTAATGCGAGTTTGGGTCATTTCCCTACCTAACCCATTTTCTCTCTGACCTTTCACCAAAGACATTTTTTCTTCCTCCATTAACGAACGAAGGAAAGTTTCAAGTTAGAGAAGAAAAGGCGATTTTGAGACATTTAAGCTTGGGAAAAGCTATTTTCCAGTGTTGTTAAACACCTTAGAAGTAAGAAACGCAGGTAAGAACCTCAAAATCTAACTGTTAGGGATTTTGGACCCTTTTGGGGGTCTGCATGTCACCTGTTGGGTGACTAACTCTTGTAACCTGGAAAATAAGTGTTTCCTTACATGCAACGGGGGAGAACCACTTTTAATCTCTTGCATGCATGTATGTAGGGTGTGACACTGAGGACAATGGTGTTTGGAACCGCGACAACGAAGAACAAGTGCAGAGCTTCGGACAGGTAAGCTCTCTATTCTTGGAAGTCGTCCCCCTGACGGAGTTCCACCATACTCCGAGGAGTGATGGTTAGTGTATGTCATGATGCATGTATTGAAATAGTGTGTTACTACTTTGATTGAGAACATGTATATGATTTGCATTGTGATAATATGTTGTGATTATGTGAGAATTCTTTGGCCAGTAGAATGGACAAAATATGGACTTCCATTAGAGCCAAAGTGATGTGGAACAACTCTAAGTGGTCAATTAGTATATATGAAAACCTTAAGAGAGAATGTCCATTAAGTTGGATGAACCTCTCTTGGAAGATCCATATACATCCACGTAGAACCCGAAGGGAATGTGCCCATTAAGTTGGATGATCTTCCTCAGGCAAGGGATGTACGAGAGCATGTGCCCATTAAGTTGGATGATCTTCTCTCGTATGATTCGTGTGATTGTATACATGTGTTATATTGACGAAAGCCGGGGTGGTTAGTGTGTGTAATGCCTGTTTTAATACTTGTATCATGGAAGTAAACCCGGGGAAGGAGAGGCCTTCCAGAACCCGGAGTTTACTGAGATTTTTATCTCACCCCGGATGGAGATTATATGTGTTGCAAGTGAAGAGCACAAGGATGGAGACGGATCTCGGGGCAAAAGGCCCGGGTAGTAAGGCAGTCCAAGGGATTCTGGACTAGAGGTCGAGCCGGGATGAGTTTTGCGTGGAACTTAGCTATATTGGGGCGTGCCGGTTGTGTTTATAGATTTATGTATATGTGTATTTTGTAACCCGACCCCTTGTTATGTAACCCGGCCCTGAGGGGTGTTTATTTCACGTGTATTATCATGCATAATGTACAAATATTATTGTAAAAGATAGGAACACTTCACACTTAACCAAGAGGGGGGTGAATTGGTTAGGCTTCGTAAATTAAAATTCTTTTAACAAAATTAGAGTTTCCCTTAGGATCTTTATCACTTTTGAAACCAAGAATTCTTACTCAATCAAAAGCTCAGCCCAAGGTATGCAATTTGTTCAAAGTTAAATTGATAAGCAAGACAAGACAATCAATATATGTCGAAAGTAAGCAAGCACGAATTTAAACACAAGACTCAAGAGATTTATACTGGTTCACTTCAAACACTATGAAGCTACATCCAGTTTTCTTTCACTCAACACTAGAATGGAGTTCCACTATTGCAATTTTCTGTCTTACAAGTAATTACAAAGTTTATCTTTATCAACCCTAGATAAAGTTCAGAAACCTAAAACACTATTAGGTTCTTAGAGACCAACCCACTGAGAATTCACTCAGCACACCCCTAGAGAAACTCTATCTCTAGATTACATGCAAGAAACTCAATTACAATAGAAATTCAATTACAATTCAAAACAGAGTACAACCTCAAAGCTAAGGAAAGAAATCACCTGATGATCCAGTGAATAATGATGCATATGAATGAATGAATCAGGTTTAAAGATCAACACAAGACTCAGAACAACTCATTCCTTAAACTTTGAAAAGAACATTCTTGCTTCAAGAATCAATCAATAACCCATAGATGTTTTAATGTAAGCAAGAACTCCCAGAACCCAGAAATCCCCAAGAAAGTATTTAGAATGCTTTATGTTAGCTCAGAATTCGAAATTGACAAGTTTTATCAAACACAGCAAGGGTTCTATTTATAACAAACTTTTTCAACTGTCAGTAATCGATTATTTAGCATATGTAATCGATTAATTTGTTTAACAAAATTCTGGGTATGGGCAACGAACCAATTAATCGATTATTCCGTTTTGTAATCGATTAACACAGTGAGTTCTAGAAAACTTGAATTTCAGAATGTCACTTAAAATGCACTGTGTAATCGATTACTGTCTTTTGTAATCGATTAAGACAGACAGTTTCATGAAACTAGGAATAGCCAAATGAACTATGTAATTGATTACGAATTTTGGTAATCGATTATTGTATAACAAATAGTTAAGCAGAAGTTTATAATGTAATCGATTACAAGTATTGGTAATCGATTAAGGCAGTGAGCTATGGTTTTCTATTTGGCCTCTGTAATCGATTACAGTCTATTGGTAATCGATTAAAATGTTTATCAAGGTTGTTTATATGTAAACTAAGGTCAAATAATCGATTAATCCGATAGGTAATTGATTACATTGTTCTTGATAAGTTTTCCAGAAAGAGCTAAGAACAAAGTAATCGATTATATGCTTAGGTAATCGATTAAAATAGTAGAAAACAGTATTTTTCCAAAAACCTTTGTTTTAATTTAAACACTTAATCAAATTATCAAAGCCTTGTAAATTCTATGACTCTAATTGAATATCTAAATGAATGATATGAATGCAATGCACTTGGATCACCAGAGATGCTTCTTCCTTTTACAATTAATCACAAGTTATTCTTCAAGTCTTCAAGGCATGTTGAAAGTTCAAAACCAAGCTTGATCTCTTGTCCATTCTTCAAGTGACTTCTTTGAAACCAACAATTATTGTATATAATATTGACGTGAGGTGACGTCATTCTTTTGTTGCTTCCAAATTAACTGTTGTTAATTTATTTGCTGCGTTTAATGATCGGATTTGAATGTTAACAACTGGATGCATACAGGGTGTTACAAAAGACTTGTTAAAGATGGAGAAATTAGAACAATAAGATAGTGAGAGATTGAAGAATAATGCACCCAAAAATGTACCTTTACCCTCTTCTAGTTTTTCCATTGATTCAAACTCGAAAAAAAGAAGAAGTGGGAGTGAGGGTGGAAGTTCATCTAGAAATCCTATTGAAAGGGCATTCAATGTTGGGGCGCGGGAAGAATTGAACCATTTGATTGCTAGGATGTTTTATTCAACAGGATTGTCATTCACTTTAGCAAGGAACCCATACTTTCAAGCCGCCTTCACTTATGATGAGGATAATAATATTGGAGGTTATTTGCCACCAGGATATAACTCCTTGCAAACCACTCTTTTGCAGAAAGATAAGGAAAATATTACTAGGTTGTGTGCACCTATTCGAGCTGGGTGGAATGAGAAGGGTGTTAGTATTGTGAGTGATGAATGGAGTGATTCACAAAGGAGGCAACTTATTAATTTCATGGCAGTATTTGATGGTGAAACTATGTTTTTTAAATCAGTTGATTGTTTAGGAGAGACTAAGGATAGGCATTTTATTTTCATGTTGTTAAAATAAGTAATTCAAGAAGTTGGGCATCAAAAAGTGGTTCAAGTAATCACGGATAATGCTGCAAATTGTAAAGGAGCAGGGCATCTTATTGAGCAAGAATTTCCATCTATTACTTGGACACCATGTGTTGTTCACACACTGCATTTAGTTGTGAAAAATATTTGTGTTGGATATAGGGGGAGTTGGAAGATGTTGCTTTAGAGTTTTAGCTTCTCACATGCCAATCAAATTGAAGGCATTTGTAATTTGCCTAGTTGTTCAAGAAGATTGTCTTGTGATCCTTGCATTGCATGAGCATAATCATATACATGTATTCATGTCTTAAGAAAAGCATACAAGATTACATGTTTGCATTTGAAAAGGAATTCTCATGACTTAGGTTTTGAAAAATCAGATTTTGCACTGCCTTAATCGATTACAGGCAATAAGTAATCGATTACCAGCTTGTGTTATTTCTGAAAAGCAATGAAGAACACTTTAATCAATTACAAGCAAAGCATAATCGATTACATAGCCTTATTTCAAAAAAACATGTCTGACTGCCTTAATTGATTAACACTCACTATAATCGATTACTCAAGCGTAGTACAAAACATAACATGACTGCCTTAATCGATTACCATTCATCTGTAATCGATTACCAAGGCTTATTTCATAAATTGTGTATGACTGCTTTAATCGATTACGTCACGGTTTAATCAATTACATTATTCATGAAAGTTTTCCAGATTGTCTCAAGAACATTTTAATCACTTACCTGACATATTAATCGATTACATAATGTAAAATAATCGATTACACTTAGGTATTAATCGATTACATTCTGTTAAATCTGTTTTCTATTTAAAGTCATTGGGTTTGTGCTTTTGAGAAAAAGTATACAATCATAGTGTACGAACAACCCAATACTTTCTGAGCTTTCAAAGGTCTAAGAAATAGATTTTCTGAGAGATACATTTCTTGTTTGAGATAAAAATAATACATGCTTCATTAATGATGATGTGTTAAGACAAGATTTTCAAAAGAACTTCAAGAGAGTTGATTCTGTGCTTTAACATTCATGCAATGGAAGTGATTAGTAATATTCATTCATTCATTCATTCATGCACTGAGGATCACAGGTTGTATATCTCTTAAACATTTCTAGATAATTGTTTTGTGTGTTTGAAATTGTTGTAAGACTAAAATCAAATTGTTTTCTTTCAAGCTTTCTAGAGTAGTGTTCTCTAGGGGTAAAGAACTGAGTAGGATTCTCAGGTTCTTTGTGATTTGATTTCTAATAGGGTGTTAGAATTATGATTCTTTATCTAGGGTTGATAAAGATAATCACTTGTAACTGCTTGTAAAAGAATAGATTTGATTTAGTAGAACTCTAATCTGGTTTTGATTAGAAGACACTGGATGTAGCTTCTCTTTTGAGGGGTGAACCAGTATAGATCTTGTGTTAAACTTGTTTCTAAATCTTGTAATTTGTATCTAACTTGTCTTGTGGTTTATATCTTTCAAGATTAACATAAAGAGTTTCTAAAATTGTGTAAGGTGAAGGGTGGAGTCTTGATTGATTAAAAAAAATTGTAGTTTTTATCAAGTAAATTTTGTGATACGATCTACATTCCGCTGTGTATTATAAAAAGTCCGAGGTTTAAACCAATTCACCCCCTCTCTTGGTTTAGTGTGTGTATTCATCCTTGTTTTCAATTTGTGTTGCTAAAAATGTGGAGAATAATCAAATAACATATGAGGAATGTAGTTGGATTTCTAATATTGTTGGAGATGTTTTTGCAATAAAGCATTTCATAATGAATCATTCTATGAGACTGTTAATGTTTAATGAGTTTGTGGGATTGAAGTTGCTTTCTATAGCTGAAACCCGCTTTGCTTTCATGATTGTGATGCTAAAGAGTTTCAAATTGATAAAAAAGTGGTCTCCAAAATATGGTAATCAGTGAAAAATTGAGTATGTATAAAGATGATAATCTAGGAAGAGCGAGATTTGTTAAAGATAAGATATTGGATGATCTTTGGTGGGATTTTTAATTGATTACATACTAAATAAAGAAAGCTATATACTTGCATGAATTAAAGAGGATGGATGAGACCTCAACTTTTTATGACATGGTGCATGACATTCTTGTGGATTGTTGGACCAAAAATTCAACTCCACTTCATTGTTTGACACATGCTTTGAATCTCAAGTAAGCTTTTAAATATGAATGAATTTAATACTTCTCTTATTTGATAATTGATATAATATGTTAATTGTTTTTTCTTTTTCTTTTTCTTTTAGATACTATAGTGAACAATGGCTTGATGAAGATTTTAGTCGAGTTCCTCCGCACAAGGATCACGAGATTAATCAAGAAAGACAAAAATGCATAAAGAGATATTTTCCTAAGTTAGAGAACCGAAATAAAATAAATTTGGAGTATCTGGACTTTGCTAGTACAAGTGAGGGTTTTATAGATTATGATGCCATCGAAAATCGATATTCTATGGAGCCCAAAGCTTGGTGGGTGCTTCATGGTGCTTGTGCACCTATGCTTCAAAAGATAGTAGTGCGACTTGTTGCACAACTTTCTTCTTCATCATGTGCTGAACGCAATTGGACTACTTATTCTTTTGTGCATTCTGTAAGGAGGAATAAGATGACTCCAAAACGTGCTGAAAACTTGGTTTATATATATAGCAACCTTAGGCTCTTATCAAGAAAGAGTCCACAATATACAAAAGGGGAGAGTAAAATGTGGGACATTACTAGAGATACATTTAATACATTTGAAGATGTTGGAATTCTTGAAGTTGTTTCTCTTTCACTTGATGAGCCAAAGATAGAGTCAAATCTTATTGATGAAAATGCTCCATGAAGATAATCTCCATATTTTATGTTTGTCTATTAATATTCTCTATTTTATTTTTTGCTTTCTCTTAATGATAATATGGAATATTTAATATTGAAATGCAGTCTCTTTGAATTTATTTTTTTTACATTAATGAGTATTATTAGTTTAGTTTAATTTTTTTTGTTAAATTATTGAATATTAAATGAAATATACACTATATAAATTAAAAATATTATTTAATATTAAAACGTGTCCTAATATGTCGAAATCCATAATTTTTAAGATTGACGTGTTGAAAAGTCGAATCGTGTCGTGTGTCGGTGCTACATAGCTATTTACCACTCAATGTAAATTTATGACGTGTGGATGAGGGAGGAATGATTAAGTGAGGAATGAGCATATAGGAGGAGGCAAATTCTAGAGAATGAAACTTTATTTTATTTATCGAAAAAGTGAAGCTTTAACAAAAATATATATATATTTTTACGGCATACAAAAAAGATGTAAACAGGGTGCCTCATCACAATTTGGTACAAACCTGTCTTGTAGAGCATATTTCATTTGTTAAATGTAAAAAATGCATTTATTAGACCCAGACGCAAATTAGGCCGATAAGATGTATATTATTTTTCATAGTAATATATTAGCAGCTTACATTATTGTCTATATCAGAACCAGATACATTTTAGCTTGGAAAACACAACCCTCCACTAGTATAGGTGCAAAGCTTATTGATATTTTCAGTTATAAAACCACAGATATGCTTTGTGCTTTCTAGGGCCTATAGCAGAAACACTAAGCCCCCAGCAGAGACACAGGATATGTCCCCATTACACAAAAAATACTAAAAAGGCCAACAAGGTGATGAAAAGTTATGTCATTACTTCAATCAACTCAGTCTATCAATGCTGAAAACATCATATTAAAGCTCAATGCTTAGTAAACAATTGACAGAAGTAAATATAACATGACACTTGACAGTGACATAACAATTAAGTGCAAAATCTCTCACCCTGTAGAGTTATCAATTTGAGATTGATCAGTTTCACAAACTTGTCAATCTTCATCATCAGAGCTGGCATCATCACTACTATAATCACTAGTATCACTTCCTCCAAGGTCCAAATTAACTGGCTGCACTTGAATAACTTCTGGTTGCTTGGGCTGAGGAATGTGAGGTTGCATTTGTGGCTCTGCAAATCTTGGTATTTGAAGCGAGTCCATGGGAGGCAACAGCACAGGATCCCCTGTTTTCCACCCAGGCGGGGGCAGTGGCAAATCAATAGGCAATTGCACAGGCATCCCCGGCTTCCAGCCAGGTGGCATCGGAGGTAACATCCCTTGAAATGCAGACAAATTCGGAACTGCATTAGTATCCACCTGTGGTGGAGGCTCAACAATAGCTTCAACAATTTTCTCCTTGATTTCAACTTCTTTAGGCAATCCAACATCAAGGTCAGCAAAATTATACAACTGTGAAGCTCTCATTTGCTCTTCTTGTGGTCCAGGTGGCAGTGCGCCACGGAGAGGAGCTTGGCCAGCTCCGAATTCTGGTGGTGCAAAGGTGGTGTAACTTATCCGGTGGGCGTATGATAGCATATCCGACAGCTTCAGCTGAGACGAGACGGTCGATGAAGTCATTGAATCATCATCTCCATATTTTGATCGCTTAGAGCGGCGGTAATTGGAGTAATCATCAACAAGGATGTCGAGGCAACTCGCGGCCTCTTTGAGTTTGTTGGCAAATGCAAGTAGTGTTGAATCTTGGGAGCGAATTTCGCGGTCAATATTTTGCTTGGCATCTTGAAGGTCAAGAATCTCTTGGAGTTCAACAACAGCTTCAAAGATTTGGGTTTGGAGAACAGTAAAAAGGGAGATGATTTCTTTGCCATTACAAGGAGAAGTGTCAAGTGGGGTAGACGAATGGGAAGAGAGGAAAGTTGGAAGGGATCCACGGAAGGCAGTGATCCAAAGGGACCGATTGGGGGGAAACTTCAAAGAGCTTGGAGGCTAAGGAAGCCATTTGGGCAAGAAGTGCATGGGCTCTGGGGTGAGGTGGGCGGATAGACAAGAGAGCAGAAGAAGGGGTTGAAGAGTTGCGGTCTTGGGGGTGATGGGTCTGTGTTGGAGGGAGCTTCGGAGGGGTAGGGTTCGGAATTGATGGGGAGTTAGGATTTGCCAGGCCTAGCTTAGCAGGGGACTGAACAATTTGATGTTGAAGCATTTGTGGTTCTAGAAAACATTATAGGTAACAGATTGGAATGAAGGGAAGAAGAAAGGAAAATTAAGTCCAGAGGTTGAAGGATAATTGAACTTCAAGGCGCACAAAGCATTATCTCCTTTCACCGAATCATTGTGGTATAAAAGACATCACTAAGAATGAAGCACAAAGCTGAAAAGCATCATAAAAACAATGAGTTTCTCAGGAGCTAAGATAATAAATCCAACACACTAAGAATCACAAAGTAATGAACCAAAGGGGAAACACAGAGAAGGATAAAATAGAGTCCAAAAACTAACAAGCAAAAGAATCAAACACTTGCTGCCCAACAGTTGTATTGTACTTTAACCTAAACCGGACAAATAGTACATCCATTGTAACTTTCAGAAATATTAAAATAAAATATAATAACAAGCTAACAACAGCCACGCAATTCACTAATAGGTTCTTGGCACGGGTTCTTATGTGCAAGAACCGTCCTTCAAAGAGCCCAACCAATTGCAATAAAAAAATTTGATTTTTAAGGTCTCTTTTTAACAGATTTTAAGAGGAAAAGATTAACTAACCATTTAGGGTTGTACAAGGGCTGGGTTGGGTCAGGTTTGAGAAAACCCATCACCCAACCCAATTAAAAAATCTCGGGTTGGGTTGAGTCGGGTTCCAGTGATTTTGCTGCCAAAGTCAACTCAACTCTGTCATGATCAGGTTGGTTCGGATCAATTGGATCATGAAATTTAAAAATTAAAAATTTCATGGACAGAGAAGGATACTGCTTTCTGTACTATACAAACACTTAAGCAGAGAAAGCAAACTTGAAAGCGGTGCCCCCCTTGCATAAACAAAAGTTATATAAAAATGAAGACATGATTGATAAAGGCATTATCACATGAATTGACCAAAGTTATAGACATACACTAATGTAGGCATACAATTCATCTCAAATCTGTAAAACACTGAGAAGCCAAAAAACAAAAAAATCAAAACACTGTATCAAAAGATCAGAGATCAAGAAACAAGAAACCTTTTAATTTGGTGTTGAAGGAACCTCCGACGTCAACGGAGGCGGCGACGGCGGCGACGGCAGCGACTGACGAGAGCGCCGCCGCGACGAGAACTGGTTTTCGTGTGAGATTGAGACGAAGGGAAAACGAGAAGAGAATGGAACTGTGAGTGCGGGTGGCGGCGCCGGCGGTGACGCGGTGTGAGAGGAGAGAGAGAGAGACGCGAGGGAAGAAATTTGTGGAGTATCAGAGATTGAAAAGTCACTAGTTAAATTGCTAGATGATGGAGTATGAGAAATTCCACAAACAATTTAGGGTGTATTTGGTTTGAAGAAATTTTATATTTTATTTTATGAGATTTATATTTTTATATTTTATTTTAATTATAAAAATATTATTTATTTATTATTTATTTTCTCTCAATCAAACACATCCTGCAACGTACGGTGTTAGATCTCCTACAAGAAAATAGAAGAATATTTAGAGGAGAAAACCATTGATTAAAACCAAAAAAATAATATAATTCTAAAATCCCTTCCGATTGCTTGACTAAAATTGTAAAGGAATCAAGTGTGTTTAAAACAAATTTTATCCTTCCAATTGCAACAGTGAACTGGTAAAAGGATAAAGCTATTTGATTCACAAAGAAGAATGTCAATAATTTAAAAAACAAAACCATAGCAGGTTTTTCTATATTTTATTTAATTATTTTACTACCTTTAAACTTCGTACTTCACCTTTACCATTGGGATAGTAACAATCACTGTTTTGGTCAAGAATGCCATCAACAAACAGGATTAACCATGAAAGATTGAAAAACACAAAAATCCAATTAATCAATCCATGCTTTGCAAAGGATAAAAAAAATAGTGGAGAATATATTGAGTGTTTCTATGCACAAAACAAACCGTTAATACATGAGGAGAAATATTATATTTTCAAATCTTTATATAAGCATACCAAGATCAGAAGAAGTGAGTAGAACTAAATAAATATATAATACACCTGTATATGTAGTTCTTGTCCAAAATTTCAAACTATATAATTAGAAGAAGCGGGCAAAAAACAAATTAGAAGAAGAATCATTGCTTAACTTGTCGGGGTGATTGGTGAAGACAATCACATGCCTACAATGGTGAACATATAAAGGATTTGAATCAATGAATTAATTGAGTAATATGATATGTAGTATGCAATCTAACATTTTGACCAATAACCTATTTATAATGTTTTATTATAGGTAAGTTATAATAATATATGAAAAATATTATAAAATAATTTTATGTAAAATGTGAATTTTCTTAATTGAGGAATATTTTGAAACATAAGATATATAATAAGATTGCATATATATACATTAACTTTTTGTTTCATTTAATTTTCACTTTATTGTTTAATTTTTTTATTATATCATTTATTATATTTATAAATTTTTTTACTTAAATATAATTTTTGTTCATATATTGTGATGATATTATTGTGTGTCACATTAATACAAAAGTCACATTGACATCATATCATCATTATAAAAAGGGATTAAAAAATACTTGAACTAAAAGAAAAGAAAAATAACATATTTGTAGACATATACAAATATTTAAGCCTTAGTTAAATATATTGTATAACTCAAATTTAAATATTCCTAAACTCTTTTTTTTCCTCCTTCAATATTATAAGTCCACTCACATATTACATAAATAGAGAATGCAACTAGAGACGAACATAGGAATCGACTAGGGGGTAAAAAATTAATATTAAATGTTAAATTTTAATTAAAAAATGGATAAACTAAAATTTGCTAATAAAAATTATTTAAGTTAAACATAAGGTAAGTTCAATTCAAGACATAAGTGTGTAAGTAATAGATAACAAATAATATGTTCTAATAAAATTAACTAATATAAATCACCTATAAACAAATAATATGAGAAAATGTATGCAGTAATAGACGATTCTTTATTTCTATTATTAAATTGATAGCTAAGCAATATGGACAATTTACACATTCTTGATTTTCTACTTATGTGTTGTATCGTAGTTAAAGTAGTGTTTTATTTTTATAAACAAATCAATATATTACTAAAAGGCACAAAGGAGCTCATAAGTACATAGCAAACTTACAAAGAGAAAGTATGACATGCATACCCCAAATCCTATATGCTTACCATTCAATACATACAGAAGTTTACTAATGCCTCACAAAAAAAAGTATGAATTAGGAAGCGGTGTTAATAGAAGTTGACAAAGAATGGTGGGTGGGTGGGGGGTTACCCCCTCGTGAATTCATCTCTAAATGCCACACTATAAAATCACACTACATTGCATAATATGTATAACCTTTAACACATTCATCATGCTTTAGAAGTCAACCAAATGAAATATCCATAACATAATGACAATAAGTTCCATAATATAATGACAACAACCACGTTTATTGTTGTGTTTGTGTATGTTGGTTCTAATGATGACTCACTAATAGCAACACAATGGCTAGTGGGGAATACGATTGGTGCATCAAGGTAATGTAGGTACAAAGGGAGTAACAGTAACATGTGTGAGCATTAAGAGAAAATGTTATGTGAATGAGAAAAGATGTAAGCCTATGCCATGCCTAAAGGAGCTCTATTGTTAATGATGGAAACATGTCAAACTTACGATAGGTTAAGCTTTTACTAACAACAAAAAAATGAATGATTGAATATGCAAGCCTGGCCTTTTAACTCAAAGTATCTTACTAGTTAGTGCCTTTATGACATTTGTTAAAGAACTAAAAAGAGAAAATATTTATTGTGAAGATTATAGAAGAGTGTAGAAAATGTCATAGACAACACAATTTTATGCATTCCAATATTTTTTTCCTTTTAATTTCTTGGCTAATGTCCTATGGGTATTGATTAACATTTATCTTACTTAAAAAGATTTTTTAAAAATTCTAAATCTAATTTAATAATCAAGTTAGGTCATGTCTTACATAAGTTACATTGATAATTCGAGCAAAGCATTGTTAGTAACGTGACACCAATGATGTGACACTTTTTTGCTAAAATGGTACATGATAATGTTGTCATAATGTTAGCAAATCAACATTTGTAATGGAGTTTGGTGGTAGATATTCTAACATCAAATTCTCATGTATTGTTAAAATCATCTTATTTGAAGTATTATCTATTTTGGTATTCGATGATTCATCACAATTTTATTCTTATTAAAAGGTGTTTATAAACTATCATTATTCTTGACTCTTGAGTAATGTGTGACTTTAAAACAAAACCCCAATAAAGCTAAGGGGAAAGAGTGACCTATGTCGTGCATCTAATACTAATGTTTTGACTTCAAATTCTCAACCATCATTAGAGTCATCTCAATTTAAGGTATTACTTGCTTTGATGTCGATAGTCTATCGTGATTTTATTATTATTAAAAGACTATTTAATGGATTAAAGGATGATGTTTATAAATTGTACTTAATTTTGACTCATAAAGAATGTTAGACTTTTTGACATACCAAAATAATAAAAAATTAAAATAAAAAGTTATGAACATACAAGAATAATTGTAAAATAATTATAAAGTAAATAAATTATAAATACGATAAACCAAAAAACACTAACTTATATAAAAAAATTGTATTCAAGCAAATTTTCTATCACTATCTTTTTCTCTTTCCCTGCCATTTAAATTCACCCCATCTCAAGATAGAAGTTGATTATTATCCTATAGGTGAAAGGTGTTAGGGATCTGTCGATTTAAGTGTACCATATATGATATATTGTTGATATAATATAGACTATGGGTCTACCATAATTCTCCACCCATACAAAGTTGTTTTCTTAGACCTTGCCAGAATTATTGGCCGAAGATATATTCAATTATTTAGAATAGATATATTATTATCGTGTTTGCCCCTTTTTTATGGGTTAAAAAGAAAAGGGAGTTTAATTTATGTTTTGTGGGTGTCAGATTTCCAGTTTTTATATACCGGTAAAGTAATGAATCTGCAAAATGCAATCTGGTTTCTGTAATCCTTTAGCCAAAGAGGGGAACATAATCCGCATTTGAAATTCATCCCTCGAGGATGCTTAGGTCAAATTGGACATGGAGTTGCCAATAGAAACAACAAACAAGTAACCCACAATACTACTACTAATTTCCCTCTGGTTTAGAAAATTAGTGCTATTTAAATTAGAAAATAACAAAAATTAAAATCAAATTATTTGCTTAACTATCAAAAGTTATTAGTTTGAGTAAACTCAATCTTTTTAAATAAAATCTCAGATTACAGAGATTAATCGTCAGTAGAAGGATAAATACTCTATCCTAACTAATATCAGGTATAGAAAAATTACATGCATAACTCCTAAACAAAAACATAACAACCGAACGACTAAAAATTAAAAACAGAAGCAGTTTTACCAAATAAGTGTAAAAAGAATAATCAAATCTTCAATTCAATCAAACCCAAATTCCTAGTACTGTATTTCTGACCCTCTCCAAAATCCATCTCTCTCTCTCTCTCTCTCTCTCTGCTTCTTTTCCCTTGAGTTTCTTATATTTGCAGAACAACAACATAGGCACATGCACCTTTGCATTTGAGGGTTTGTGTCCCTAACTTCGGTCCATTAAAAAAAAAAAAAAAAAACACTGCTCCAATATTCTTTCTTCCAACGTTCATTGTTTCTCTCTCTAAAAAAGAAGAAGCAAGAAATACTTCTCTCTCTTTCTCTCTCTGCAACCCTTCTTCTTCTTCACTTTGATTTTCCCGTCTTCAATGCGAACCCAACCATGATCCTCTACACGTAATCCCACCGTACCTAACCTTAAACCCTTTTGATCTCTCTGTTTCACACCATGTCCCAAGGATCTCCCCCTCAAGACACCACCGAACCCTCGCCGGAATCCGATTCGCGTAAGGAGCAAACAACCGCCACAACCACCACCACCGCCGTTACCACTGCCGTAGATGCTGGTGCTCCTCCCGTCCCCACTCGGAGTCGCCCCTCCCGCGCCTGCACCATTCGCACGGCGGCGCGCCTCCTCTCGGCGTCGCAGCCGGTGAAGCCGAAGGCAGCCAGGAGGGAGCCCCGCCGCGAGGAGTCGCCGTCATCGCCGCCGCAGCTGCAGCAATGCAGCAAGATCGTGACGCCGCTGGTGGAACCGCCCCCGCCGGCGCAGTTGCCGCGCTACAACCTCCGGTCCATGTGGGAATTGGCTTCAATACTCAATTTTTTGAATGTGAGCTTCGAAAATGTTGTCGTTTTTGCTTTTCGTTGGGTTTGTTATGCATTCATATTCTCTATGTCTCAAGGTTTTTGTGGTTTTTGTTGCAGCTGTTTAGGCCTCTTTTGAATATTTCAGGAGAGTTTTCGGCTGAAGAGTTTGAGACGGCTTTGCTCACCCCAAATGACACATTGGGTGATATACATATGCCTTTGCTAAAGGTTGGAGCTTTTTGATTATTTTTCTTCCTTTGGTTTGTTCTTTTGTATAAACTGCATTTCTTCTTTCTTCTGTGAATGTGGGTAATAACTCTTAAGTTCTAGTCTTTGTGGGGTGTGTTAGTTTTGTGCTTGTTGTTGCTATTGCTAAGAGTTTGTTGGATGTTGCATTGGTGTGTTTTTGTTGAATTTGAGTCATTTTGCAGTGGTTGTGTTGGGGTTATGGCTGCATATCTTGAATTTGAAGTTGTAGTTTTGTGCTAGTTTTGTTGAGTGTGCCGTTGCCTGGGTGTGAGAGAAATTCAGAGATATGAAGTGGAATTCTTGTTAGTGTAGGGTATTATTAGGAGGCTGCTTTGGTTGAAAGAGAATAGATTGTGCAATGGGGCATGTGTTTTGGTTAGTGTAAGTTTTGGGAATGTAAATAAAATGACAAAGATGTGAACTTGTCCAAATTTTCCTAGAGAATAGTTCGAATCTGAATGATAAACTTGGGTACAAGTCACTACTTGACTGTTGGAATGAGTCTTAATTCAATGGGGTGGTTTAAACTTTTGGAATCTGGAAATCGATGGAAGGAACTGAACACTCGCAAATGTGGAGTTTGTAAGTACATTACTTGTTTGATGGGCTCATGGCCACAATATGGTTGAGCAATATAATATTGGAAGATCGACATGATTGTTTTGCTATCGAGTTCAATGTTTGACTGAAATTGGTTAGTATAAAGCAGGTACTTGATTGGAGGTTTTTGTTGCATGTAAGAGAAACCCTTTCTTCACCTTTTGAAAAAGATAAATGTGTGTTGTTCCTTTCATGTGCATGAGTGTTAAACTGGGGATTTCTGCTGATTGTGTGTGCTCTCTGCTCTGATTTAGAGGCCAATTTCACTGTTGAAGGATAGTGTTTATTTATTCCTGTTGTTTCTAAGTACAACATAATATGCTGTATCAAATGGTTACAACATCCAAATGTACTTGCGGAATTCTTTTAGCTGGGTTTTGGCCTTGTTGGCCCTATTCCTAATTTTCTGGGTTCAAATCAATCTCAAAGATAATCATGATCATTATTGCAAGACTCTGATGTATAATTTGCTGGACAGTTTATATATAAAGTGATTAGGCATCATCACAGAAATTACTAAAGAAAAGGCCTACTCTGGAGAATTCTCTGAATTTGAGACAAGTCTTCTTTGTACCTAATTCTTACTGTAAAGTTTCTTATATGAACTATAGCTTTCTAGCAGATTTTAATATTGTTGGAAAATTATTCAGTAAAATGTTTGAGGATTTAGCTCTGTATTGAAACTCCTGTACTACAATGAGAAAGTGTTTGTATTAGAGGTGGAGCATATTCTACACTTCCCTGATGTAATGAGTTTGTCGATGGAGATGAATTGATCAAAATAGTGGTAGTTGAACTGTTTTGAAATTTAGCTTTTTGGTTGAGTATTATAATGACATCAATCTGCATGAGTCTTTTACTAGTATCTTAGTTCTTAGGTACATAGGTTGATGAGTGATGAAAAGATAGTGGGGATTGGGGTGTGAGAAAGTTTAGGCTGTTAATGTTATTGGTCAAACACTTCCAGATCTTGCAGAGAGGTGCTTGAAGTTTTGTATTTTAAGCTGCAGTAATGCAGTGAGCCCTGTCTCTGTCTCTCTCAATGTCTATGCCACTATAAAGTCTATACTTACGCTGGTCATTCATCTATTGAGTTATGTGCAGAGTGGCTAAGCAAAACTTTGGTGATACTTGAACTCATTTAAGTTTTTAAAATTGGATTAAATATTATAATAATATCAATCTTGCTTAGTCTCTTTTGTGAGTGGATAGGTAGATATTGTCAAATGAGCGAGAGAAAGTCTAGGCTTTTTAATATAAGTGGTCTTGCTGTTTAAGAGCTTGTAATAGTTGTTTGTCATTGTCTTTTAAGCCAGAGTTAGCCTTACAGGGCACTGATCTCTCTCAAAATCTATTCCTCTGCAATATCAATACATTTTTTTTGAATACAATGTCACAAGTTTGCAAAATTGCTGCTGGTCTGATAACAACATCAATTCTATGTTTTTATAGGCAATTCCTCCCATTACGCGAATGGCACTCTCACATGATACTTGGATAACCGTATTATGCAGAAAATTGAGAGATTGGTGGCAATGGGTAATTAGACATTTTTTATAAGCAAAGCAAGCTGATAATTCAGAATTCAGAATAATATAACATTTTGCATTTTCAAGAGCTAATATGAAAATGGAATTCAAATGCAGGTTGCTGATGGGGATCTTCCTATTGTTGCTTCACATGGGTAAGTAATCAGTTAGTCTTGCAATATCTAAAATCCACTTTATGCGTTTACCAAGTCTCATGTTATGCTGACATGACAGAACGGAGGTTGAAGTATATAAATCACTTGATCCAGAGGTTCGTGTGGTCATCTTAAAAGCATTATGTGACATTCGTGTTGAGGTACTTTTACTATTAAAGTTTATGTATCTATATTTCTTATACTCCTTTTCCTTGAATGAGTGAATGCCAATATGGTAGGATGAGGCCATTTTAGCTTGAATTTTTGAACTTATGCAATCTATTCATGATGAATTAACTTCCATTATGATCCATACATGAGATTTATACTATTCACTATTTTTGTTTGCCTGGTTTTGTGTTCAAGTTGCAACCACCCTTCTTAGGTTTATTTTATCCCGTCTCTCATATTGAGTGGTTCTTTGGGCTTTTGTAGTTAGATAATCAGCCTCAATAGTTTGTCTTGTAATTTTTTTTTTTGGGGGGGGGGGGGGGGGGAGGAACAGCAGAGTACAGCAAGTATTCAAATTCCCAAGATCAAAACTACTAAGTGCGTCCGTGAAGGCAGATTGAGGGGCAAATCATTCATAGCCTGACTGACATATCTTACCTTTAATCATCCCTCTTGGTAATGCACATGATTAAACTTGGCTTTTTTGCAGCAAGAAGATATCAGAGGTTACATTGACAGATCAATCAAACATGGCATTCCACTTTCAACATTCCGTAAGGAGCGTATTGGTGGTGATTCACATGGAGTTTCTTATTGGTAATATACATGTGCTTTCACTTCAAACTGTTCAAAATTTGAAGTGTCATACTGGAAAGTTAATGTACATTTGTCTTTTTTTGCTTTTTATTCACATGAGTGCAGGTATGAAGATGACCAAATTATTGGTCATAGGTTGTATCGGGAAATAAGGAAAACTGAGGTGGTTCAAATGAAGAAAGGGAAACCAAGAGGTTCCCAGGTTTTTTCTAATACAACCTACCAGTGGGAAGCAGTTGCTACCAATTTTGATGAATTTCAGGATGTTTCTGTAAGTTACTGAAGCTCATCTATTATCTATGTTCAGTGGGCATGTTTTAACAGTTGATCAGTGTTTTTGCTGGGAATTGGCACTTTTGAATTATAAGTTTTGAACTAGATAATGAATCACTTGATAGATTAATAAGTAAATTAATGTGATGTAATATCTGGAATCACAAATTGATACTACTTTTATAATGATTTAGAAGCCCTAACTTAAAAAGTTATAAGTGAACTTATTGAATAAGAAACTGTTATTTAGTAGAAATCCAAAGTTAATTATTGTCCTTGAATGAATCCATTAGATTCACAAATTATTAATCAAACCTAATAACAAAAAAAATCAAAACCTTGATTTTTAAAATCGTATGATATTCTTACATACATTATTTATGTTCTTCACATTTCATTCTTTTTTGTCATTTCACATGACTGCTAAAAATGAAAAACCTTTTTTGAAATATCAATAAGTAAATTGAAAAAACCTTTAAATACTATATCTATATGCTAAAGAAAATATTATTTTTCCCAAAAGCGAAATTTATTGAAGTAGAGTAAGTACCAGAAGTAGAACACATTCTGTAATCTGTAGGACACATAAATAACGAGAGACAAAAGAGAAAAAAAAGATGAGAAGGTTATTCTGTTTGAGATATGTGAGAGAGAACCTTGAGAATAATACCTCGGATGCAAGAAGCACAGTTTGCTATCTAAAAAAATGAGATGATAAAGCTTGATTTCTGAAGTTGCAGGCATTTCTGAGGCAAGAAACCAAGTGAAAGTGTCTCACATTATTGCAAAAGATTTTGCCTGTCAATGAGTAATGAGAACATTTAATCATAGTTGTCTATCCTGCTGTTCCCAAAAATACGATAATGGAATGGTGGATAGTGGGATGGTCGCTATACCAAGGATTATGGATACACCATGAATAATTCATACTAAAAATGTAAATGGTCCAAAATTAAATTAACCAAAATCAAAGATGTATTGCTAATTAATAATTAGAACTTAGAAGTCAAGTATAGCCATACAATCACCTTCAATATCAAGCATAAATTATCAAGTCAATAATCAAACAGCAAAATTAGAGCACTGAAGTGGGTATAACCAGAAATAGAACAAGCGTGGGTGGCAACTAGCCAAAACTGAGCAAATGGAAAATAAAAAGAGGGTAACAAGTACTAATAACAATTGTCTAACAAGTTTGTGCGCCGGCACAATTATGTACTCAAACAAAAACAATAGTTAAATAAGTAACAAGTATAATCAAATAGAACAGAAAGACTAAAAAATAAATGACCTATGCAAAGCAGAGATGGGCAGAGATATGCAAAAGAGGAAGAACATGAAGAAAAGGAAAAAGTCATACCAAACAGAGACGGTGGATCAAAGATCTGAGAACAGAGGTTTGGGCCACTGGAAAAAGGACATGTTTGGCCTTAAAATGCTTGGCAGCTGCTGGGAGGTAGTCTGAAAATGTGTTGGAAGAGAAGAACACCAAGGTGTGAACAGAGTGTGGCTGCTGGGTTTTTCTGATGGATGAAGAAATTCTAACCCTTGAGTTGTACTGATTCTAAAAAAATCAGAAATAATTCCCTAAAAAAATGATCAGACAATGGCAAAAAGTTGGACAAACAAAACAGGAATTTTGCCCAGTTCAGAGTCACAGCTTCTATAGGCAGAGTTTGTCCATGAAAGGCTGCAATCTCTGTCACAATATGCATGAAGCAAAGAACACATTCCAACAGAGAACTTAAAGCAGTCAGAGGGTGCAATTTGGCACTATTAGTATCAAGTACTTTCTATTTATAATACAAATTAGTATGTTAAAAAAATCCGCAATTATTGCACTTTATGAAATGAAAGAAAACTCTCCCATTAGAAAGAAGTGTATGGCATATTTATTACTCCTTAAGCTTCCTTTTTGCGAAGGTGGGGGTTTAGTTTAACATTGTTGGTCAGACTGAAGTCTTCATCAGTGTTGGGAACCTGAGAGATCAGCAACAATCATTTAATGGGATAAGATGCCTTTGACCAATATTACTTTATAGTTTCATTATAAACTTTCAGAATGCTGATACAACAACTAAGCCTTTTCCCACTAAGTGGGATTGATTACCCTACTTGAATCCTATGGTATACAACTCCCTCTATTTCGATGTTGTTTTCTAACAGACCCAAGAATGTTGATATATTTTTTTATAGATGGTAGTGTTGACCATTATTTATTTTTTTCATTTTCTAAGTAAGGGAAATAATACAAGAATGAACTAACTTTGCCATTTTTCATAAAGATTGCAACTTTTTATTTTCTTTGTAATTTTTTCGGTTGAGCTTCATCTTATTTGCTTTTATTCATCTGATTGCACAGGAGAAGCTTTTCACAAGTAAAAACAGAATGGAGGCATCTGTAGGGAAGAAGGTGAAAATAGACATGCTCCCGGAAATCGAGAAAGTTCACAAGGTACTTTATTTTTGGTTTGTTTACTTGCCCCACCCCTTTTTTAGGTTATGGGTGGCCATGGGTTGAGAAAATTGAGAAGATGGGGTATTCTGAGAATTGAACTTGAATTCATATTTGCTCTTCTTTTTACCTGGATAAATGATCCTTGAAGAATCCTATTGTGCTTTTAACTGACAAAATTGATCTCAAAATTGATCTCAAAATTGATCTGTCTTGTGCAGAGAAAGGAGAAGTTACTGAAAAAACAACACAGACAAGCTCTTCTTCTTGACAATTTCTTGGGTGTTGATGGGCTTGCTCCTGGGCGTTCACTTCGTGATAGAAAACCTGTTACCTACACTTTTGGTAAGAAGTTTTATCATAGTTTGCATTTTGTTTTCACAGCTGGAGTTGGCCTCTTCATTTTCCTCATTTTTTTTTCTTTTCTTTGCATGGACTACTGGAGTATATTAGACAGTTCACTATTTTTGCAGTTGATTGTTGTGGGTATGTGAGGGCCCTAGGTACCTTCTGGGGCAAGTGCGTGAATAACCAATATCTATTTCATTCTTAGGAAATGTCTGGTTTTAGTAGAACTAAAAAGGTTTCCCCATGGACCTCGGGGGCTTCTGATTCACAAGTACAGGAATAATTTAGTGGGACTTTCTTATGGCTGACTTTGGGTTTTTGGATCATTCATTGAGATGTTGGATCTAATAAATGTTTCATTGGATTTTGCATAGCTACCGCCCCCCCCCCCCCCCCCCCCCCCCCCCCCCAATACAACCATATTTGTAACTGTACTGTGCTGTGCATCGATAGTGATGAACAGTGGTAACAAAATCTGGACATGGGTAAGTTGACAGTTTCATTGTGCATCCAGGATGCAACTTTCTACTTCAACTTCCTGTTTTGCTATTATTATTATGATAAAAAGTTTTACCTGAACTACCTAATTTCTGTTTGGTTGGACAAAAGTAAACTTTTTAGTATCAGTATTTGCTGATTTTACATTGACCTAACTTTTGACATCGCTGTCATTGCAGATGATTACGATCGATCCATCAATGAAGCAATTAAGATAACCAAGTATGGAATTCATCTTTTGATCTTACATTCTGTTCCTCTTTTTGGCTGTTCTTGATGTGTTTTCATATTTCAATATTACATATGGCCAGTCATGTGCATCTGTTTACTTTGTACTCACAGCATAATATATGTTTTTCTCTTTATCAGACGGAAACCATCATCCCCAGAACTTATACCCAGGAGAGAAGCAGGAGCAAAACCTGAAGCTTTAACCAATGGTAAATGGAGTGGTCCTTCACATGACCCTCAAGACCTGAATTTTGGCATGCCATCTCCAAAATCACCTGACTTCGATGATATGGAGGAAGAGAATCAAACTGACATGTTAGACTTGGATCGAAGGTTTGTAGTTGTTTTTTCTCCCTTCAAATCTGTTCCGATGACTTGTATCTTATTTCACTGATAATTGTTATTTCACATCAGCAATCGGCGAAGACAGAAGCCTAAACGGTATTCGGAGAAAGAGTTTGTTGAAGCACTGTCGGATAATGAGGCTGACTATGACAGCGATGATGATATAGTTGGAGAAGCCGTGTATGATGAAGAGTATCTCCAGAAACGTAAGCAGAGAAGGATGGCTTCTAGTAGCTCTGGCTCTGAAGGAGATGAAGAATATCATTGGGATGAAGATAATGTTGAAGACGAAGAAGAAGATTCCTTGAGTGTCAGTGAGGATAGTGACAAGCCCCGTAAATTCAAGCGACTGGCAGGCCGTACTAGGAGGGAAACTAAAGTCAGGTATGTGGGTGAGATTCAATCAGGCCTAAGACGTAGTAAGAGGGCAAAAACAAAAAGTCGTATAAATTACCGAAGGTACGAGATATCTGATTCAGAGACAGAGTTCATTAAATCTGACAAGTCCAATGCATCAGGCGATCACTCAGATTCTACTGAGAATGGGGATTATATGATGGAAAGTGAAGACTCCGATGGCAACGACGAGGAAGAACAAGAAACCAAAGTTGAGCCCGTTACTTACCCTGCAGAAGAAAACAACCAATCTCCTGCTGTAGAGGAGAATGAACAAAACCAAAACCAGCCTCCTGAAAAATCTAGTAGTCCAGGTCAGGAGGAAGTTGAGGGCACCGCAAAGCGACGTTTCCTTGATTTGAATGAGCTTGCCCCTAGCTCAGGTTTTGATGATGGTCCAAATACAACAACACTAAAAGATGAAGGCGGCATTGATGATAATTGAAGCTACCTTTTGCTTAAAAGCAATCAAGGAAGCCAATAGACATGTATGATAATAGAACTATAAATTTTGTTATGTGCCTAGAGGAAGTTTCGGCTACATCTCTTCCTACGGCAATATCTAAGCAGCAGCAATTGGTGCATGAGTTTGCCACCAGAAGCAGCAGCAGCATGATACTGAGTTATGTAGATTAGGTAGTCATTTTTTAGTATTTAGTGTTTCTACATCAAAAGAAGGGTCTAAGGAAAATGAATGAGAATTTGTTGGGCGTTATTTGGCCCATGCAATCGGTGTACAATAACTGTTAACAATTACTGTAACTTTAAAGAGATATTAAGATATGGCTTTGGGAATTTCTTCCTAAACCCAACAAATATCCCATACACCCAGTAATAACAGTGTAATACCGATATTACCCTTTATTGAAAGCTTAAGTTTGGTACGGACAAAGTGTTGCACCATTCGCAATCCATAAAAATCTTATGGATTATTGCTCAATCTAGAAAAACCTTACGGATTGTCCAATCCATATGGATTAAAAAGTTCACGAAATTATTTATTAAATCTATGATTTTTATTTGCCCGTAAAAAGCAATCTTAAGTATCTTTGATTTTGAAATTGAATTTCTTAAATGTACCTTAATATCTATAAATTTTTGTTAAACCTTTGATTTTTGTTTAAAATTTATATATGTAAAAAAATACGTTATTAGATAAAAAATAATTGTTATAAAATTTATTATGTAAATTTATATGTATATTTAATATACATTACAAATTTTAATGTTATATATAGAGATATTAAATATTTTTTAATATAATTAGTCTATTAGTTCAAGTGATTAGAACATCATGTTAATAATACGAAGGTTGCAATATTAGCATTACACAGTTATTATTGGGTTTGGGAAGAAATTTCATGTCTTTTGATTATCAAGTCCGGTAGTTTTTTTTTTCTCTCTCTTCTTGGACTCTTAGATAGTGATCAGTTTTTTACCAATAGGGCTAGGGTTGTTGGTCTTTGTTCATATGATCAGATAAAAAAATGGTCTCACTTTTGATTTCTCTACAGAATTTGCTAGTTTCCCATATGTTTGGGATTGCATGCTTAAACTATCTTCTTAATGTAGTTGGTTTTCATGGTGATTTTGCTATATGAAATATTTTTTATATTTTTCTATGCAAAATAAAACTTTTAATTGAATGTTTCGCATATAATATGCAATTTTTAAAAGCATTGCAACAATTTTAAACTATTAAAAATGATATAGCATGGAAAAATTACATTTTTACCCATATGTTTTTAAAATAAAAAATAAAAAATCACATGATATTCCTGAATGTACTTTGTAAGGGGTCATTGTAGGTGTTAATATAATTTGTATAATATCAAGTGAAATTTCAAGAAATGACAAGTAATAGTATAATTTGTTCAGTTTTTACTCTTCTAATGTGTGTGAAGTTTTGCTGATAAAAATAAAATGTGTGAAGTTTAATGAGATATGTAAAGTGATAATGTGTATTTGTGTATATTTTTTTATCACTAAATAATAATGAGTATGATAAAAAAAAAGTGAGAATGTAAGACATTCTATCAAATGACATTCTTATAAATATTTCTAACAAAGAATATTATTTTTGTAAATCTAAAATTGTGTTTGGTTAAATTTAAATATTTTTAACAATATCTTATTTTAAAACTTAAGTGATAAAAAAAGTTGGAGTGAAAATGAAAGTTGATAATTAAATTAGATAATTCTCCCTATTTCCTACCTTTATTATTAGAACATAAATATCTTCAAAACAAAATTATTAGAACATACATCGAACAAAACATATAATATTTTATTCCTACGAATCAATGATATCTAGGATTTTTTTTTTAAAGGAAAGAGATGCCAAGGTGTTCATAGAGTCTCAGGAATACTTAAAGTTTACAACAATCACGAAAATCTTACATTGCTAGGTTTACATTGTTATGAATGATTTTACAAACCCTAAAACAAATACACTCTTAAGAATGAATATATCGTTGATAAAGTGGGTTAAGTTTGTAAAGCACTTTAATTTTTTTGGGGTAAAGAAAGTACTTTAATTCAAGTAATAATGGATACATTGATCATAATTTAAACGCCGAAACCACTTTTTCACTTAAGATGTCTCTCTAGTTGATATAGACAAAATAATATTGATCATAGTTTAAAACAATTTAAACCATTGGATTTTAGAACTTCAATATCTTTTAAAACTCGAGAAGGTTTTCTTCCGGAAAATAATGGACCAATAGGGCCATCTGTTGCACCTAAAGAAGCATCACATAGGCCAATAGCTGCATTAAAGATTAGAAATTCAATCAATGCATCATACTGATGACTATGTAATCGTATCAAGAGGCAGACAGGAGAATGATGGATAGCACTATTAGTGGACCAATAGTAAATATTTTACTTTTTTTCCTTGAAGTTATTGGACAAAGAAGAAAAAGAAAATCAAATTCACTACTTAATTTCAAATACAGTCTCACATTTGACATACGAGAAATGCAATGCACCATTGCCAGAACCGTTTGCAATCCACCAGCTTACCAGACCCATAGGAAATGCATTTTTATTGCGCTAAATAAAAATGGACTTCCACCAAAATCTAAACTACATCCATTAATTATGCACACCAATCTAAACTGGTAACAAACCACCAACTAGAAATGCACACTAAATAGACGACAGTTTTCAAAGTCAAACATGTACTGATATAAATCAGATCTGGTGAGCACACTCAAACTGCGCATAAACCAAATCATACCCTACATTTCACTAAATATACCTATATAAGAACCAAACCATGTTCCATGATATACATGAGAAAAAAACTAAAATAAATATTAATAGAGAAAAATAATTAAAAAAATCGAGTATTAGTTAATATTTGTTTAATTTTCTTCTAGTAGATTTTATTTCTAATTTTACACATAAATTTAATAATAAATATTTTTCTAGAACTTTTTATTTATTAAACAATTATTCATTAGAAGTTAAATAATAATTGTGTAAAAAATATTTCAACCCCCATTCGGTGCATTTTCCGATCCGTCCCAGATACCAACATAGAAAGCATTATTTATCGGAATAGAGTAGTATATGCGAAAGGCCCATGAGGCCCAAGCTCATCCACGCAAGTCCCTCACGTACAACTACTAATCACTTTGAAAGCTTTAATCACAAGTTGATAAATAAACAAGAGAAACAAAACATGTCTAGGCAATATGAGGATTCTTGCCTTTTAAAATACCTGTAAAATACAACATTATGGCGTGTTAGAGAAGCATTAATTTGCCCTCGACATCTGTTCTTACTTCTTACAAACAGTGGCAACTTTACTTTCGTTAATTTGAATTTTCTTGGTATCATTACTGCTCTTGGTGATCCAGTATAAGAGCCCATATTCATCCGATCTTTGAATTAAACACACCCCATTATAGACACGCACAGTCCATCTTCAAGGTTCCCCCAATATGTATTTTAACGTCAACGTGATAAGACATTGCAAATAAATCACCAAGAACAATATTTATATACAAGTCAATAAGGTATAATCAAAATAAATAATTCTAATTTCCAACTTAACACGCTAATTTCCAAGTAAAAGTCTATTTTCAAAATTAAATCATAACTCCCAACAACTATGGCCAAGTGAATTACAATGAACCATAATCATTGCACTAAACAGTGAAAGAGAAAGATTGACTCACGACTAAAAACCAGAGTGCCCACCACGCTGTGTCACCAATTACTATCATTCATTTCCGCAAATTTTACTAGTAAATATCCAGGTTAAACTCGATGAAATTCCTTTTTAATATAAATAATTTGGTAAATAATTATTTTCGTCCCAGATCCCTAAAAGATGAAAATTCAAAATTTTGTCCCTAAAAGTAAAGAAAAAAGTGTGACAAATTCATCTATGCGTTAACTTCCATTTGTTACCATTAATTAAAATAGCTTACATAGCACATTCAGGGACGAATTTGTCGGCTCTCTACTAAAAATATATTTTAATTTTCATATTTTCCATTTTAACCATTGCAAGCATAAAATTATAATAAACGCTTAAAAATCAAAAAAAAAAGTATAAGTTAAAACAAACATAATAATAAGCATAATATTGATTCATAAGTATAATTTGTTTGTTGCTCTGACATCTTTGTTGTAACATTAGGTAATGAAAAAATTAAGTTGAGTCTTATTTTTTTGTAAGAATTAACTTAATAACTTTGCATTGTTGTTTGGGTCTCATATTTTGGGTAAGGTACTGTCACATTAAAAATTTTAAAGCAAAATATGAGACTCAAACAAATTAAAATGCACAGCTATTAAATTAATCCTTACAAAAAAATGAGACTCAACTTGATTTTGTCATTACCTAATGTTGTTATAATAGAAATTTTAGAGCAACAAACAAATTATACTTATTAATCAATATTATGCTTATTATTATATTTGTTTTAACTTATAAATGTTTTCCTAATTTTTAAGTGTTTATTATAATTTTATGTTTACAATGATTAAAAAATGGAGAATATGAAGATTAAATTATGTTTTGGGTAAAAAGTTGACAAATTTGTCTTTGAGTATGTAGAGCGCTAACAAATTCGTCCCTGAACGTATGCTTTTTCAATCAACATTAAAGGACAAAAGTTAATAGAGGGATGAATTTGTCATATTTTCTTCATTTTTAAGGACAAAAATTTAAATTTTTATCTTTCGGAGACGAATTTATCAATACAATACATATTTACATAAAAAATGACTATTTATCTTGAATAATTTATGTAAGTAATCATTAATTATTGAGTATAATTATCATTGGTTGAGACTGCTATCAAGAGCACTCACCATTTCTCCTTTTGACCAGAAATTCACAAAATTTATTCGCAGTAACTTCTCTCCTCAACGCTTTCAAAATGGTGACCAAGTCAGTTTGAAATAGTGAATGCAACCTTGGATCATGAATTTGGTGAAAGAAGAAAGATCGAGTCGTGTCATGCGTATTCCGACTTGATTTTTTGTTTTCATTTAAGAAATTTAAATAATTAGAGAAAATAAGTTATTATAATATAGTATTAATCACAAGATAACAGGGATGGACAGCTTCGATGATAGAGTAATTGAGACGAAATTAACGTCTCCAATGCAAAAATATAATAATAAAAAATAAACCTTGTAGGTAATGCAAATAGGTGTGTAAACCTGTCGAGTTTAGTTGGAATTAGAAATTTAAGCTTAACTTGTAAATAAATTCAGCAGCTTTTTGCTTAAAAAAATAATTGGATGGCTCAAGCTCTCTTCTAGAGGAGTAAATGAATTAAGCTATTTATAAACTATTCAAAGCTGACTCATTAAATACTAACCCAGCTTGTTTATTTAATTAATAAATAAATTCATATTTAAATGAAACTATTCCAAATTTTACAAATTTGACATTAATAATTCGTTCATGCACACACAAATATCATAAAAAAATTAAAATTATATAGATTTTATAATATCATACCACATCTTTAACACTATTTATATTTGTAGATTATTATCATCTAGTATAAAAATCTTAAATACTAAATTAATAAAATTAAAAATAAGAAAAAAAATCAAAAAATCAAAAAATAAAAAATAAAAAAAATAAACAAGTCAAAACTTAAGCTTAATTATTACAAATCCAAACTTTTAATTAAACTAATTTAAATAAATAAATCAAGGTCATTCACTTTTTTTCACAGGTCAACCTAAATTTCTAGAATTCTAGTTTTATGATTGACTCAACTCATAGTATCATGCTCGACTAAGTTTATTTACGACCTAATTATCTCATTTATTTAAACAAGTCTAACGTTTGAAGTAACATAACTTGTTTAACTAATTTATATATTTTTATTATTTTGAGAAAATTTTCCTTTGAATTATTTTAAACTTTATCAATACATTTAATAAAACATTTTAATACTAAATAATAATCTATAAATATAAATATATGCTAAACAAGTAATATGTTATAAAATCTTGGTAGTTGTAATTTATGTTTGACTTGTTTAAATAATAATGAAGCCTAATCCCAATCTTAAACTTATTTATTTTATTAGACAAACGAGATTTATAGCTTAGCTCATTTACAACCGTAATTGCAATCTAATCTCCAAAACAAGCCTTTGCATTTTATTTTATGAACCCGTCTCATCGTGGTCAGAGTTAACTAATTAATAGCTGCTATCATTACCCCCAAAGGGGAAGGCGATACTTCCTAACTGTAATTTGACCAACTCATCGTCCAGCCACACCTTGGTGGAAGATTACTAAACAAAAAAAACCAAAAAAAAGCAGAACCAGGTCAAAATGATAGTGAAATAGAAAAAGGTTGGAAACATGGAATTAGGGAAAAAGCAAAAAAGCACCAGCATGGTGTAATAATAAATAATCTATATTTTCTATGGATATCGAATGCTATCCCTCAAATAATTATACAGAACTTGCATCTGCATCAATATATTCCCATCCCACCTTCCCCTTCCTTGTCATCTTCCAATCCCCGACCAAAAGAATTGAGAACCCGAAAAAGGGGTACTAAAAAAGAACCAGAAAAACACTAATAAATAGAGATTTTTTTTAAAAAGAAGGCCTTTTTATACAGGGCGTTGTTTAACTAACCAAGCTCCACAGTTATTTACACAATACGAAGGGTATGGCTCCACTGCAAAACTTGTTTTCTCTGTCCCTCTTCACTGGAATCAAAGATCACACAACCTATGTTTTTTCTCTATGTCATCTCATGTTGCAGCATTGAGGCCTTGAATTCCTTTGCAGTTTATCCCACAGGCACATCATCTGCCTAGGCGATTGGTAATGGGCGGTGTAATAGTCTTCTATGCAACCAAACTGGCAGAACTTCAAGCTATGCGAGTAGTGTACTGGTTTTGAGCTGTTGAATTGCTCCACCCACATTCCCATACTCACATCTTCCATCTTGAACAACTGCATAAAGAAGAAATCACAGAAACATTCAGCCAAATGGAAGGAACTCAGGTTCTGCCACTATGGAAGAACAGAGAAAAAAGGGCAATGAAAAATGTTTACTAACCCTTAATTTATGCATATTGAATTCAGATACGATATAGCGTGCAATATCTGATGACAAAATATAACCCGGGCCATTAGCATAGGGTGGGTAATCCTCTTCTGGCCACTCCTGGAGAAAAAGAAGGTAACAACAACAAATTAATACAAGAAGTTTAATGTGGTCACAGTAGGAAAGTATGGGACATAGGTTGTTAAATCAATCACAATATGACAAAAACACACTTAAGGACCATACTATACAGTTCATAAATTCAGACAAATGACAAAGGGTACAACTGCAACTTGTAGCTAACTATAATTAGAGAGGACAGGATGGTTGAATGCATCACAAAATGGGAAGTGGAAGCTAAGAAGAAAACAGGCATGTTTTGGATCAAAATATAGACATTTTGTTAATTGACATTAACATAAACAAAATTACAATGTTTTCCAAAGTACTCTCACTCCTTAATTCTAAACAGAAGCACTGAAATGGTTGTGGTTACTTACTTCATATGTTACTGCCCATTTCCCATAGCGCAAGGGTTTGTGGTAGTAATTTATGTTCCCAATATAAAAGCTTGAACCATCTGGAACCTTCCTTGCTTCATCGATAACGGCATCCACTCTAACAAAAGTGTCATCATCACCTTTCATGACATACTTAGCAGAAACTGTATGTACCTATGAACAATAAGAAGCAAATCTTATACATCACTGAAGAATTTGTATTTTCACAACTCTTTTTTTTAATTAATCAATATCTCACCCCATATTCACATATGGCCACTGTTTTCAACACAACAAGGTCATAGTTATCCAAATAAGGCACTATAACAATATCACCAAAAAATTCTGCTTCCTTCTTCAACTCTGCATTAATTTCTTGTCTTGCATGCTGCCAAGATTTCAATCAAATAGTAAGAAACCCCAACTGAATATCAGAAATAAGATCTTAACTCTAAATACTGAAAGCCTGTGAATTAGTAACCGTTACCAGTGCCACAAAGAAACGAGCAACCACTGCTCCAGATTTGACGAGCCTATGCTGCATCCATGACTTCCTCACAGCCATACGCTCAGCAAAATGGTTTCCAGCCGAGAGGACACCCATGAACAATTCGATGCCAGACTCAGGAAGTGGCTGAGCACGCCACCTAGTGGAAAATTCAAGATGCCGCTGTGGGGAAAAACTGGGATGTGATGAAGGCAAAGATGCCGCAAATACAGAGTGGACATCAATGTCTCCAGTCAACGAAAGCCCGGTGGCATCCTCAAGAGTAAAACCCTGCCAAAACATCAAAAAGGCAAAATCAAGCTATCATGCAAATCAATCTACAAGTCCAGGTTAGCAACTTTGAGGGGAAAGATATATATCACTCACAGTGCGATAAGGAAAAGAGGTCACATGCCTCCCATCAACAGAAACATGATACCCCTCCAGCCCAGCACTAACAGTAAGAACAAAAAGCTTCCCCTCAGAAAACGGGAATGGCCAGTCAACAGTTACTTTCTTTGTGCGCCCTATCAGTCTATTCAACCACCATGTCGCCTTAGACCCCTCCAAGTGATCTTCATCATCCTGAATCCACTTCTCACACATCACCATCCTATCAACTGCATCCAATGCAAGCAACAACTCAATTCAACATAATCAATCACAATCAAACCCAAGCAACCTCACACATACAAATTGGAATATCACAAATTGGAATTGGAAAAGCAAATTAAAAAAATTAAAAAACCACCAAAGTTCAACAAAAAATTGGAACATCGAACATTTCTTTAAATAATGTTCATCCTAAGTCAATCAAAATTCATCATTGAGATGACTCATCACTAATTTATGAGTTTAATGATCATGCAATAACAATGTAAAGTATTTACACCATTGTTCGATCATAATTTGCCTATGACTTTTAAAGTAATTATCATAAAAATCAACAAACTACCGATATATGGTATGGTGAGTTGTGAGTTGAGATTGGACGACGGTATAAAACTTTTTACACTTTGAGTGTATAATCCTATTTCTCCTAATTTATTATAAAAATCAACAACCCTTACTATGATCGAATGAGCTTGTAAAGTACGTTAGCTATTCTAAGCAAATTCATCAATTCAAAGAGGAAAGAAAATTAAAAATCAAAAACAAAATCAAGACAAACCATAAACATTTCCTAATTTAAGAATTCCCAAATTTAATCAAGCAAGAAAATAAAAAAACTTTTAAATTTCAGTTCCGAAACTCACCGGTATCATCATCGGCCTTAGATTTCCAACCGTCACATCTAAGAGCAGAACCCCACTGCATGCGGTAACACGTGTTGAGTTCAATCACAGGTTTACCACTCCAATCCCCCTTCAATCTCGGGTTGAAATGAAAAACCCTAGGAGGCTCTTCACCGTCAACGGTCTTCAGCCCCTGCAACTCCATCACGAATTGCGACACCATCACGGGCTCGTTCTCCGTCACCACCGTTATCTTCGGCTCGAAATCGGGCTTCGCCGCCAACGGCTTCCCAACGACCGTTATGTGGGACCCCAATGTGAGCCCACACGGTAACGGCACGACGCCCGAGACGTCAACAACATCCGAACCGGAAAGCGAAACCGAACCAGGACACGAACCGGGCCGGCTCTTGGCAACGGTTCGTGTTAGCGGCTTTCCAGATTCGAGGTCTTCCCAAAGAGTCCTTCCAAGCTCGCGCGCGTGCTTCACTTGCTTGTAGAGCTCAGACGACCCGTCGTTTACGTGGGAGTCGAACGCAGCGTCGTTTAGCACCAACGCAGAAACGACACTGATATTGCGGCGGTGAGCGAGTTGACTCGGCGAGTCGGCGTTGGAAACCGTTTTCAAAGGACGCGCTGGGGACTCTTTACGTAGCGAATCCTCCTCGCTTAGGAGCCTCGGGGGGCGCGTGGTGGTCACGCTTGCGAAGTCGGTTTTGAAAACAAACGGGATTTCGAGTGTAACGAGTACGAGGTACAGGAAAAAAACACCGATTAGAAACTGAATCGATCGTTTTCGTGTTAGCCACACCAAGGTTTCTAGCTTTCGTTTCATCATCGCTGAGATTTTTTTTTTTTTTGGTGAAGAATGAAGATTCTCTCTCTCGACTCAGTTATGGAGAAGAGAACAGGCACCGAGTGAAAAAAGGAGGAGGAGGTGACCGACTTTGTGGAATAATAAAAAATAAAATAAAATAAAATAAATAATGAAGAGAAACGGCAACGGGTTGTTTGAAAATTTGAAAGGAAAAAAATAGGAAAAAATGATAATAATAATGGAACTGAAATTTCGTTGAAGTGGCCGGGGAAGGTGGGACCATTCAGCATTAAACTTTGTTGCAACGGATTCTTTTGCTTTAACGAGTTATGTGGCAGTGGCATATCAGACGAGATCTTCTGTACTAAATTGGTTTTTTTTTTTTATGATTAGTTGACGAAATAAATAAGATTATTGAATATATTTAGTGTTAGATGTTAAGTAAAATTTTGAATTTAAGATTTAATTTTTATTAGATTTTTTAATAAGAGAAGTGAAGAAATCTTTAATATATAATGAATTATTGTAGAAGAATTTTTAATATATATTGTTAAAAAAATAGTTTTTTTTCCTTTCTTGTGAAATTTATTATTAAAGAAAAAAATGGAAAATATAAGATTCACAAAAAAGTGTTGTTAGATCCTAATTTAAAATTTATAATTAAAAATTTTCTTTATAAAATTTTATTTCTATTAGAAATAAAAATGAATATTAAAATAAAAATAAAGAATAATAACTTTGTTATTTTAATTTTTTAATTTAAATTAATATAGAAGAAAATCAAAAAAATATCTTCAACAAAACACAAAAAGTATATTTATAGATTTGACATCTGTTAACAAAAATTGAAATGTGTTTTTCTTATAAAAAAGTTGTTTACTGTGTTTGAAATAGTTTAAAATATTTAATTGAATTTATGTATTATTTTTAGAATGTGTTTACAGAATGTGCTTTTATGTTAATGTGCTAAATAATTAAAAAAGTTGATGGCTGGCAAATTAAATAATTTTTTATTCTCTAAATTATCTCAAGAAAATATGTTAATGTGCTTTATAATTTTTTTTTCTCTTTAATAACTACTGTGAAAATGATGAAATACGAGGGATTATGACCTAGTTGATATAGATGGGAATTGATAGGATCGTTGGTCGAGGCTCATGGTCTGGTTTATATTAGTGAGGTGAAGCCGATGAATTATTATTTATCAATTATCTATTATATTAGTATTAAAAAGAATTTATTATGCAAATAGATATTTCTATTATTTTATCTTGTATATTACACAAAATAAGTATTTATTTTACATAACTAAAATTTAGAATTTATAAGAAACAAATACTTTTAATATATAAATTATATTATAATTAAAATCAGTAATAATTAACATATAAATTATATTTTATATTTATGATAAATTCTTCAGTAAAAATTAATATATATATATATATATATATGATAAATATTTTTTCTTATGATATGCTGTTATTTATAATTATCGATAATTTTTAAAAAATCAAGTTATAACTAAAGATTTAAAAAAAGATAGAGGAAAAGAGTAAAAAATTAACACAAATTGTACAAGTAATATTTAAAACATAAGATGATATATGTATATTATGAGCGTACTTGAATTTTGAAAATTATATATATATATATATATATATAATATTTAAATAATTATAAATCTTGGCTATTATCCACTTATGTTACATTAGATAAATGGTATAAAATAATATTTAATCATGGTAGATAAAGGTTCGATGAATTGGTTCTGCCATGGTATAACTATAATTTCACTTAATTTTATTCAAAATAATTTTATATTGATAAATAATTTCACCAAATTATTCTAATATAAAAATATACTATAATTCATTTTTCTAAATTAAAATGACACTTATTGAGGCTACATAGATGTATTTTGCATAAAAAATTTCAAAAATTCAGAATTTTTTTATTTTTCTAAACATTAATCAAGTTTTTTAAATAAAAATAACTACTAATTTGTTGTTACCGTCTATTTTCTAGGGTCACTTTTCAAGCTCCGATTTATAAAAATTATTAAAAGTCAAAAGTAGATAATATTCATAATTCTGAATACAATAATCTTTATTAAATTTTCAGAATTCCTAAATGAACTCCTAGAAATAATTACAAAAGAAAATAAAAAAGATATAAACAAAAATGAAGATTCTCTACTCCTTGTATAATTTTGGTCTTTAAAAGAATTAAGGATATAGCTCTGATATTGCTCTTTAACTCTCAAGTTGAATCTTCATCATTTGTGTGACTCTAAATCACCCTATTAAAGAAATACCCTTTTGACAACTGGTTGTCATCTGGGGTGCTTCCACCAAAAGTCTTCATGGTCCAAATAGATTAATTTGGGCCCTTATTGTTAATGGGAGTTTCTCCACATATGAGTTAGTTGTTGGTACTAATCCTATTGGGCACTGCAGGTTGGAAGAAGGTTTGGGTCCCTTGGATTCAACCTCCACAACAATGTTTTTTATGGAAAGTCCTTCAAGATGGTATTGTGACTAATGATTTCAGGATGGCTAGGGGTATGACTGGTAATGCAAATTGCCCATTGTGTTAGGTGAGGCAAGAGACTAGACTCCACTTGTTGAGGGATTGAGTGGTTGTTAGACCTATCTAGAGGGGTTTGCAATGATATTTGAAAAGAAACTTCTTTGATGATCATTTAGGTGATTGGATCCATAAGTATATCGCTGATTCTAGCACGTGCTTGGGTGAAATCAGATGGGGGACTCTTATTGCTGCTATCTGTTGAATAATAATAAACTTGATTTATGTCCATTGGGCTTAGTTGTTAAATGACCAAATATCTAAAAATATCCAAGAGATGTTTAACCCAAAATCTAGAATAATTTACTCTAAATATCTCCATAAAAATACATAGAGAATAATTGTATCTAGAAATCTCCATCATAAATATCTAAGCTAGAAGAGTATGGAGAATTCTAGAGAATAATTTGTAGCCATTAGATAAGAATTGTGTTGGCATAATCCTAGCCGTTGGTTAAGGAGGTGCTACTAGTATAAATAAGAGAGTTCTCCACCATTTTGTATCAAGCTAAGAGAAAAGAGTTGTGTAGTAATAAAATGTTATCTTCCTCCTTCCAACAAAGTGGTATTAGAGCTTTAAGATCCTTTTTTAGGGAGATGGCAAGTAGCAACATGATTCCTTTCCAAGTCCCTATGCTCACCATGGGCAACTATGATAATTGGAGTACCAAGATGAAGACCCTCCTTGGATCACAAAATGTGTGGAAAATGGTAGAAAAAGGCTACGATGAGTCAAAATAAGGAGTTACTTTATCCCAAGCTCAAAGGGATAGCTTGAAGGATTCAAGAAAGCTCTAAATCTCATCTATCAAGGATTGGATTATGATGCTTTTGAGAATATTTTGGAGGCAACCACCGTAAAGGAAACATGGGAGAAGCTACAAACCTCTTACAAGGGTGTTGAACCAGTCAAGAAGGTACATCTCCAAACTTTAAGAAGTGAGTTCAAAACTTTACACATGAAAGATGCCGAAAGTATATCTAACTATTTTTCTAGAGTCTTGACAGTGAGTAATCAATTAAAAAGAAATGGTGAAAAGATAGATGATGTAAAAATTATGGAGAAGATTTTGAGATCTTTACATTCGAAATTCGATCATATTGTCATTGTCATAGAAGGAACAAAAGATTTAGAAGCTATGACAATAGAGAAACTCTTGGGATCTTTACAAGCCTATGAGGAGAAGCAAAAGAAGAAGCAAGGATTTGGTGAACAACTACTTCAGTAACAACTCAACTCCAAAGAAAAAGAAAAAGACTTTGGCAACACAAGAGGACGAGAAGGATATCGTGGTCGAGGAAGAGGTCATGGACGTGGAAGAGTAAGCTTCAATAACAACTACGCCAATGAAAATCAAAGAGAGAGCTCAACAAGAGGTCATGGAAGACATAACTCCTAACCAAGGCGTGACAAGTCTCAAATCAAGTGCTACAACCATCAAAGGTTTGACCATTATGCTTCTAAATGCAGAGTCCCTACAATAAGGATTCAGGAAAAGGCAAACTATGTGAAAGATAAGACTCACGAAGATGACACTCTATTGATAGTACGCAACGACACTATATGAGAACAAGAGAATACATGGTATTTAGACTCAGGGGCAATCAATCACATGTGTGGAAAAAGAGTCATGTTTGTAGAACTTGATGAATTGGTGAATGGCAATGTCTTATTCAGAGATGAATCAAAAACACTGGTGAAAGGCAAAGAGAAAACATATGATGTTCACTTAAAGAACAATACTCTTTCTTTAAGTGACAATCAAAATAACTTGATTGCTAAAGTGCCTATGTCAACAAATAGAATGTTTTTGCTAAACATTCAACACAATATTGCAAAGTGCCTCAAGGTCTGCTATAAGGATGCATCTTGGCTATGACATCTGCGATTCAGACACCCCAACTTCGGGGTCCTTGAATTTCTATATAAGAAGGAAATGGTGAGAGGATTGCCTTCAATCAATCAACCGGATCAACTATGTGAAGGGTGCTTACTTTGGAAGCAATGTCGAAAGAGATTTTCGAAGGAGGCTTCGTCTAGAGCCAACAAGCTGCTTGAGCTCATACATACAGATGTTTGTGGACCATTGAAGCCAAGCTTACTTGGTAAGAGTAATTACTTTCTTCTCTTCATAGATGATTTTTCAAGGAAGACTTGGGTATATTTCCTAAAGCAAAAATCGGAGGTGTTTAGAGTCTTCAAGAAGTTCAAGGCCAACGTAGAGAAAGAAAGTGGACGCGAGATCAAAGTCATGAGATCTGATAGAGGTGGAGAGTTCACTTCTAAAGAATTCCAAGAATTTTGTGATCATAATGGAATCTAATGGCCTTTAATCGTTCCTAAAAGCCTGCAGCAAAATGGAGTAGCTGAAAGGAAGGATAAAACCATTCTCAACATGGCAAGGAACATGCTCAAGAGTAATAATATGCCCAAGGAGTTTTGGGCTGAAGCCGTGACAACTGCTATCTACCTTTTATATCGTTCGCCAACAAAAAACGTGAGGGGAAAGACGTCGCAAGAAACAGGGAGTGGAAGTAAGCCTGATCTCTCATCTCAAAGTGTTTGGAAGCATAGGCTATGCGTATATCCATGATGAGAAATGGTCAAAGCTTGATGAAAAAAGTGAAAAACTCATCTTCACTAGGTATGATTCTAATTCTAAAGACTATAAACTTTATAATTCGAATAATGAAAAGACCATCATTAATCGTGATGGGGAGTTTAATGAATGAGAAGAATGGAATTGGGGTCTACAATATGAAAACTACAACTTACTTCCCAACTTGATGGAGGACGAAGAAATCGAGCAACCAAGGATGGAGCAAGAAAGACAAGAGACTATTACTCCCCCAACTTCACCGACCGCAAGTCAACAAGAAGAACCAAGGTCAACTGGAAGTTCAAGTGAAAGAGTACCACACTTCAGGAGCTTGCAAGAACTTTATGAGGTAACGGAGAATCTAGATAATCTCACTTTGTTTTGTCTCTTTGCTGACTGTGAGCCAGTGAGTTTTCAAGAAGTTGTCCAAAGCAAGAAGTGGAGAGATGCAATGGATGAAGAAATCAGGGTGATTGATAGGAATAAAACCTGGGAGTTAACCTCACTTTCAAAAGGGCATAAGGCGATTGGTGTGAAGTGGGTCTACAAAGCTAAAAATAATGCCAAAGGAGAAGTTGAAAGATACAAGGCACGATTGGTGGCAAAAGGATATAGTCAACGATTAGGAATCAATTATGATGAGTTATTTCTTTGGCAGCTCAAAACAAGTGGAGCATACACCAAATGGATGTAAAGTCAGCATTTTTGAATGGATTACTTGAAGAAGAAGTGTACATCGAGCAACCAACAAGGTATAAGGTCAAAGGACAAGAGGACAAAGTATTGAAGCCAAAGAATACATTTTATGAGCTAAAGCAAGCACCACGAGTTTGGAATAGTCGAATTGACAAGTACTTCCAAGAGAACAGTTTCATCAAGTGTCCTCACGAACATGCATTATATGTCAAAATCAAAGATGGAGATATTCTAATTGTATGCTTGTACGTGGATGACCTAGTCTTCACTGGAAACAATTCAAACATGTTTGAAGAGTTTAAGAAAGTGATGAAGAAGAAGTTTGGTATGACTGATATTGGATTGATGGCATACTACCTTGGCATTGAGATCAAGCAAAGTGAAGAAGGCATTTTCATCGCTCAAGAAGGTTATGCAAGGGAAATGTTGAAGAAATTCAAGTTGAAAGATTGCAAACCTGTTAACACCCTCATGGAATGTGGAGCCAAGCTATCCAAGTATGGTGATGGAGAAGAGATTGATACAACATCTTTCAAGAGCTTAGTAGGAAGTCTGTGCTACTTGACGTGCACTAGTCTTGCATTCTCTTTACTGTTGGGTTTGTTAGTTGCTACATGGAGTCTTCAACTACCACGCATTTTAAAGCTGCAAAGAGAATTCTTCGTTACATTAAAGGTACTATTGACTTTGGCTTGTTTTACTCACCATCTAATGACTATAAACTTGTTGGATATAGTGATAGCAATTGGGCTGGAGACATGGATGATAGAAAAAGCACCATCAGGTTTATGTTCTTCATAGGAGATACTGCTTTCACATTGATGTCGAAGAAAAAACCTATTATCACTCTGTCTACTTGTGAAGTCAAATATGTCGTTGCTACATCACACTATTTGGCTAAGGAATTTGCTGAAGGAGTTGAATATGCCACAAAAGAAACCAACCAATATTTATGTTGACAACAAATCTGCAATAGCAAAGAATTCAGTCTTCTATGACAGAAGCAAACATATTGATACACGTTATCATTATATAAGGGAATGCGTCGCAAGAAAGGAGTTGCATATAAAGTATGTGAAGTCTCAAGAACAAGCTGCATATATCCTCACCAAGCCACTCAAGAATGAAGACTTCGTCAAGATGAGAAGATTGCTTGGAGTTACAAAAATCAAGTTTAAAATGGGGTGTTGAATAATAATAAACTTGATTTAGGTTTATTGAGCTTAGTTGTTAAATGACTCAATATCTAGAATAATCAACTCTAGATATCTCTATAAAAATATCTAGAGATTAGTTGTATCTGAAAACCACCATTATAAATATATAAGCTAGAATAGTGTATAGAATTCTAGAGAATGATTTATAGCCATTAGATGAGAATTGTGTTGATACAATCCTAACCATTGATTAAGAAGGTGCTACTAATATAAATAGGAGAGTTCTCCACTATTTTGTATCAAGCCAAGGGAAAAAGAGTTGTGTAGTAATAAAGTGTTGTCTTCCTCCAAATCTTTCTAAACCTTTCATTTTCTCAAATATCCTGATTCCAACACTATCCTCTAAGGCATATGGAATCATCGCAATAAGCTAGCTAGTGTTCCACTCAACCCATTTGATTCAAGGGTGGTGTTGGTTGAGGCGAAAAAGGTGGTGTTGGCTGAGGCAAAAAGGTTGGTTAATGCAGAGTTGAATACCCAGGGGTTGTCTCACTCAATTGTTATTTTTAGATTTACTAATGTTTTGAGTTATTATGATATTAGTGTGAAGTATTTACGAGCTAATAATTAATATGTGTTGAAAAACTTGACTGATCATCTTTAGTAAAATATTTTTTTCTATTCACATTAACACTTAAATTCGAAACCTTGTCTAAAAAGCTTAAACAAACCTTGCTTAAGGGTGACAATATAAATTTCAAGTTTTTTTTTAAAATTTAAAAAAGTGTAGAAATTAAGGGACAACCCATTATAATTTTAAGGACTAAAAAGATAATATATTCTTTTTAATATCAATACTTCTAATATTTTATATTTTAATTTCCATAATTGCTTGTATTTTTTATTTTAGTCCTTTTTATTATTACATAAATTTTCATATCTGTCATTTTTTGTTGCTTCATTTTTTTAATTTCTTTTTTGGTGTATACATTTTCAAAGTTGTCAAATGTCCATTTATCTTGCGATAATGACAAACTTTAGTGTTGACATACTTGTCATCCTATACTCATTAGTTTACATTTTTCATCGTTTGTAAGTACGATGTGTACCCCATTTTTTTGCCTTTCTTTTCTTTGATGGAAAAGTGATGACTTTTGTCGATGTAAACCACGTGTGCGGTTGTTGAACCATCAGAGTGTCCAACAATATAGACGTGTATATTTCATGCTAATTGTATTTTGCCTTGGAAGAAGAAATCACCCTACTAGTCTATTTTATCTTATTCTATGTTATTCTTGTAGTGCACTGTTTTGTATTTCTAACCGCCCCATAGTTTGAAAAAACTATTTTTATAAATATATTTTATCTAGTTAATACATATATGAATCTAGTTAGATGTATATCACGGGTCAAGATTCTCTTTATTCCAACATTATAATTTTGGAAAAAGAAATTAAATGAAGTTAATTAGAATGAAGTGTAATTTGAATAATTTTTTCAACAAACATCAACATTATTATCATTATCATTGTAAATATTAACATCAACGACACCTTTAATTCAAATTAATTAGAGTTAGTGATAGATGAACCCAATAATAAATCATAAATAAGATAAAAAGAGAGAAAAAGAAGCGGAAAAAAGGAAAAAAAAATAAAATAAAAGAAGGATAAAAGGAGAAGAAAAAAATGAAAAAAAAAATAACTAAATAAAATGAACGATTGAAACATATAGATACTAATAAATTTAATCCTCCATTAAATTTATAACTTTTCTCTATTTATCTTAAGACGTACCGTCCGTCAATTTATTTCTCACACCATAAAATTAATTAAAATTAAGTTGTGCATCTCAATTTAAAAAAAAAAAAGATTAAATGAAAGTTTTTTTTTATAAAGTTAAGATGCATAAGAAGATTTCAATTTATGGAAGAAAAAAATCATTTGACCTTTTTTTGTTGAAAATTGTTACTGGAAAAATTATCCAAATTGTACTTACGGGAATAATAAAAATAAATAGAAAATGGACTATGGAGTAAGTTTCAATGACCTAAATCTGGGAATTAGACAACAAAACCAACAATAAGGTTGTTAACAAAGGAACAAGTTGCAAGAAGCATCATTGTGTCATCCGAAGTGCACTGGGTCGCGTTTGGTTAGTTATTTGCACCTGTCTCTTGCGCTGGAAACTTCAATATTTTATACTTGGATAGAGCTTGAATTGGCTGTGTGCCAGATGTTAATTATAAACAGAACAAAAGAAGCATGTATCATTCATATATTAATATAATATATTATGCTCATACACAAACATAAAATTACGTGGATTCCCACACTTCCAAATTATGCTGCAATGCAGATCATTGATGTTAAAAATTAGTTGGCTTATAAATAAATTATAATGTGAACATTACATTCACATTCTTGACTTGTCTCGTATCACCGCTTCTCTCTGATTTTATCTTTTTATACTGTATTAAAGTATTGTTTAGATAAATATATTCTCAAACCGCTTAAGTCCTGTAATGTAAAACTAATTTATGAATAAATTAATTTGTAGAAATTATTTTTCATTAACTTATCTAAAGGTTAATTTTAATAATAAATAAATAAAGTTTAATTTACATTATTATAACATGATCATACTTATTTAAGACAAGGACAAGTGTTATATGTCATCTTAGACTTGTCTTAGGGGTTTTTATTCACGCGGTCTTTCCCTGTCTTGTAATAATGATAAACTAAATCTTTAACTCTTCATTAATCATCAATATGAATATCTTACAATGATATTTTTAGACGATCATTATAACTCTAGGGAGAGGTTATAAGGGTGGTTAAAGAGATTACGTGGGAGAAATCATGAGTCCATCGACAAACAACTGGCATCATAAGGTATAATTTATTAAAAAATTATTATTTTTCTTCTACTCCTATATGTATCAAACAAAACTTAAACAATTTCTACTTGCACTCTCTCGGAATCTTATCGCGTCCTTTTTTTCGTTGGCTGCTTAATCTTTTAATTCGAAAAAAAAAATCCTTTTAAATAAAACTTAAGCAATTCAACAAATGACTTTCCTTAATCATGAAGAGATATCCTAGACGCGTAGCATGGACAGTCAACAATATGAAAAAACGTTTCTTTTCCACGTTTTGAAAAGTATCAAGAGTCTTAACTTTTAAGTCGCGCGCTTTAACTGACATTTGGCTTGATAAGTAAGAATTTGAATGAGTTGTTTAGGGTTTTAAATGAGTTGTTTATCATAATTTGTGATTTTAAAATTTTACATAAATTTAAATACATGAAAATTTATTTTAATATTAAGATGATTGAAGTGATTGATTAACTTAATTTTGTGAATTATATAATACTTATAAATAACGTCATGTCATGTGTTTCGTTGGGGTAAAAAGTTTAGTAATGTTGTTTAAAGTTAAATAACTCATGTTATTTAACATTAAGTAACTCGTTATTTAAAGTTAAGTAATTCATGTAAACACTTCCATAAAAAATGTTCTTAGTATTATATTTGTAAATGCTTTAGGAGTAATTATTTTTTATAAATAGTTACTCAATTATACAAATTAGAACTATTTTATTATATTTTAAATAAATTGAATTATTACAAAAATAATATGTAATTTATTTTAACTTAAAGACGATAGTACAGTAATAATTCTTCAAAGACTTAGTAAAAAAATTTATTCTAAGACAATTAAATTTGTTAATTTTAAAATAAAATAGAATTTGATTTAATTTTGAAGAAAATAACATATTCATAATAATATTTGTTATTAAAATTTAATTAAAATAATAATATTGTTATAATTTAAAATAAAATGTAATTTATTTTAGATTTAAATATAAAATGTATTATTTTTCCTCCTTCAATCATGATGCAATGATATTTACAAAGATATTTTGACGCTTAAGTTAACAATGCAAAAATAAAGAACATATATTAAAAAGTAGGTTAGAAATACATTACATTACTTGGTACTCATGCTAACAAGAACATATATATATATATATATATATATATAAAAGATTTTTTAGGTCTCCCTCATAAATACACTATAATGGTGGCAAGGATCATAAAAATAGAAATAAAGATAATTTTTTATAGGCAAAATATTTTATTAATGAAGAAACAAACAAGGACATAAGAAACACCCCTACCAAGAAAAGGGTACATATAGACCTTATAAATCACAACACAAACCCAAAAAGAAATTAATAGTTTCCTATTATAATGCACCAATATGATCTTAACATAATATCAAGGTCATCCCACCAACACGTGACAAATAACCACAAAATAGAGATAAAAATTGTATATTTTCTTTTCTTTAAGCGGGACGATGAGACATTTTTCCTTTCTTATTTATGTTGGTTTATGATTATTTTGATCGGCTAGAACCTATTCGGTCAATCAATCAAAATTGAGTAATATAATATTTATAATAAAAAATTTAAATTTGAAAAATTATAAAATCTTAAAAAATCAATATCACTCACATAAATTGTGTGGAGAATCACTATGAAATAAGAGGAGCGAATATAAAAAATGAAGTAATTAAGAGAGTTGGGAGACTAAGTCATTGAAAGTTCTAATATCCAAAATGGATACTCAAATCCCCCTTTCTATATATACAAACATGTACAATTATCTGTTTTCTCAGGTCTTCACTCTTCTTCATATTCCCTTTCCTTAATTTATAACAATTTCAAAAACTAACGTTAACAATCAAACCAGGCAATAAAGGGGTGGTTGACAAATTGAAGAGGAGTGATGTTGACTACACTGAGCTCGGAGCTAGTTTGCATGACTGCGTGACAGTTTTATCTCAAAATCCAACTTTTAGTTTTTGATTTTGTTAAGAGACAAGTCAATGGGAGTTACTCATGAGTTAGCCAGGATATTGTTCCATTTTTTCCTAGTTTCTGTACCAGTTATCAAGCTATTCCATGTATTGAACAGTTAAATAATTAAATTATAAGTGAAATGATAAAGTAACTTTCAGTAAAAAAAAACAATCAAACCAGACAAGGCCTTATCTAAGTATCAATGAATTAATGCTGAAATTATTTCAACTAATAATATGAAAATATAATAACTTTTATTCTTTTAAAGTTCTCATGTTTGCAATCATTTAAAGGTTTTGTAATGTTACATATCAAGCAGAACTGACGGTTTAAAGTTTCAAAGAGAACAATTGGAAGGTTCTTTACTATCAATATAATTAGTTGAATGTTCAGTTTAAATTAATACTCATCAAACTTGTGAGGGCATATCAAAATCCAGAGTTAGTCATTTACTTTTAGAAAATAGACCAATCAATTTTTTTCAATCATAATTTAATCCATTTAAATTTAATCTAAGTTTAACCAAATAATTCACCGAATTCAAACCTGATCTTAAAATGCATATGGTACAAGCATGTCAATTGTCGTCATGAGAGTATTGTTGTGTTATAGAGTTGGTCTTCTTTATTCCATCTCTCTTCTGAAGTTTGTTGTGAATGCTGACAATCATCATGCAAATTAAGTTTAATTCATAACAAAGTCTCATGCATTCCTTGCCTCTATCCATACTTGTGTTACCTTTAAACCCATCTCCTCCATTCTCTCTTTCCTCACAAAGAGTGTTTGTAGAACAAAGTTGTATGAAGCTGCATAAGACACCTCTCTCTGTCCTTGTCTTAAACTTGACATTTTCTTTTTGATTTCATATGCTTTTTTTTTTGTAAATCCTTTGTGATCTTGGATTAATAAATAAGATGGTGAGGTCTCCTTGTGAAAAAATCAATGTCAAAAGGGGTTTGTGGACTACAGAAGAAGATACAAAGAAGCTTGCATTTGGCTCCAAGCATGGATCTGGTAACTGGACTTCTGTCCCCAAAAAATCAAGTTAGACAATTTTTTTTTTTTAAACTTACAAGTTAATGGAATTTCTATATCTCAATTTTCAACTTCTTAACTAAAAGTTTTGCACTTGGGGCCATTAACACAGGGCTCAAGAGGTGTGGAAAGAGTTGTAGGATTAGGTGGACTAACTACCCCAGGCCTGATCTTAAAGACGACAACTTCACTACCCAAGAAGAAGATCTAATAATTAAGCTTCATGCAGCCGTAGGTAGCAGGTGATTAGTGTGGCCTAATTCTTCAACTTGGTCTTGCTTTCTATACTTTTGGATTATTTTGTGACTGAATGCAGCCCCCTCTATGACCATGAATTGTTAGCTTTAATGCTTGAAAAAGGTTATAATTCAAGAATTAAAGGAGTTTTAGAAAGATGACAAAATGAAGTTATCCCTAAAAGGAATTGCTATTTTATTCCTCCTCACATTATAGTTGTCAGGATTTTGTTGAGTCCCTTTCGGTCATGGGCCCTGGGCAATGGCACTGCAAAACAACCCCAGGATCGGCCCTGCATATGCAAATAAATGGATCATATGATTTTCCATTAAGTTTCTTTGTCATTGTTCCAACCCTAGTCATATAATGTCTTGTAGTTATTGCTCTGTCATTTCTCTCTTGGTTGCTATTTGAATGTTCTACATATTCTAGAGTTTTATACCCTGCATAGATAATTCTTGGCAATAGAAAGAGGCACAAATGTTAAAACACTATTTATTACCAGGCTGTATTTGTTCTCTGAGCACCCCTTAATGTTTACACACTTCTAAGCAAAATATATAATCTATTATCTATTTTATATCCCATGTTCATGACAAATATAATTGCTGACTTTTTCATGTTTAGGACATTAGAATGGTTGTAGTCTTAATATCTATGTCGCAGGTGGTCTATAATAGCCCAACAACTTCCTGGGAGAACAGACAATGATGTAAAGAACTATTGGAACACAAAGCTAAAAAAGAAGCTTTCTCAAATGGGGATTGACCCTGTCACCCACAAGCTCTTCTCTAAACTCATAGCTGACTATAGAAACATTGGGGGTTACGAGAAACCAAGTACTCGAATTGCTTCAATCAATAAGGACTTCAAGAATGCAATGATGCTAAAATCAGAACCCGATCAAACCCTGCCACAAGGATTTATTACAAACATCAATGACCAACCAAAGCCACCACCCAAAATGGAAACAACTGGAAACAACTTTTTGTTCAATAGAACTCATGGTGATGACCTCTCAATGAATCTTGACCAGTTCCAAGCCATACCAATGGTGTCGGGTGCCTCGAATTGCATAGACTTTGAGAATGAGATTGTGTCAGTGTCTATGTTGGGGGAAGATTGCTTGTCAAAAACTTCATCACCATCTACTCCTTCTACTTGTTCCACTTCAGCTTTTAGTTGGAATGACTTCCTTTTGGAAGACGCTTTTACACCACTTGCTAACCAAGAACAAGACTTGGTGAGCCAAATAGAGGATGTGACCAGACAAAATTGGAATCAAATAGAGGTCAAGTCGCTGCAAGTCTCAAGTAGTGACTTACAATTTTCATCATCATCTGACATTTCATTCATGGAAGCCATGCTTGATCAAGAAAATGAGATGTTCCTAAGTTTTCCTCACCTCATGGAGGAACCATCCAATTTGAATTAAATTTGGTGCTTTTATTACCTTATTGTGTAGCAATGTTATTGTTTTTGTTTTGTTTGACAATCATGTATCAAACCTCAGTAGTTTGAATCTTCTTCCACTCATTACTAACTTGTAATGATAAATTATCAATGAAGTTTACATTGGTGACTCAGTATTTAAACTTGGGTGTCTCTCCTTCAAATGTAATCCTAGTACTATGCAATTTTTAAGGATTTAAATTTAATTTTAATTTTAATAATAGTTTGTTAAATTATTTTGTAAAACACGTCGAGTTTTTTTAATAATTGAAAATGATGTTTTAAAAACTTTCGACATGTTGTTTTAATTAATAATGGGTTAAAATGTAGAGCTTAATTAAAAAAAATCTGTATACAAAAAATTTAACATTCTAAATCTATTAGAAATTACCTTAAATATTAATCTTACAGCACAAAAAAAAAACTATTTTCAGTTAAAATTCGTTTCCTATAATTCTCATACTATAAACACTAATATGAATAAAAAAAATCCTATAAACAATTAAACACTAATTCTATTTTTATTTTTCCAATGTTACACCATTAAGAAAGAAGACGAAATAATTTGAAAACAATCACGCATATAAAATTTACGTATAACTTTACTGCTTATATAATTTTTTTTTTGGTGAAATTTTTTTACTGTCTATTTATAGTATAAAGATTGAAGCCTGGATCAAATATATTTGAAATTTTTTAATTCTTTGTCTGTGATAGGAAACCTATATAACAACCCAATTTTCTGTTACGAAAGATGAATGAAAACAAAGAAGAGTCAAGAAGCATGGTGGCAATTTCGCTTTACAGAGGGAACCTTCACCGAGTACCGGACGTGCCTCGTCGATGGCCAATGCCAGCCCCCAAAATCACTCTCAAAGACTTCAAATCCCTTCTCGCTCGTCGCTCCAAGGCACTCTCGCGCCTTCAAAACCCTAACTCTACACCTCTCCCCAACGGTTCCCAACCCGAACCACCTCCCCCCGTTACCGTTAATCACGGCGAAGGCCCTTCCACCACCGTCGCCCGAGAAGACGGAGATCGCAACGAAACGCCGCTCGTCGCCGTTAGTTCCGCCAAGAAACCGCTCGCTGGATCTGATTCGGAGAAACCTCAGCTCGATTCCAAGATTGATGAGGCTTCGGAGAAAAAAACATCTGACGGTGTCGCCGCTCCGGAGGAAAAACAGACTGAGCCGGTAACCGGTTTTTAAATAATCGATTTTTTCTTCTTCTTCTTCTTCTTCTTCTTCTTTAAATCGCTTAATTTAAGTGATTCTTGCGTTGTGTGCTTATAGATTGCGTTGGTTGTTTTTTTGGCTAGGTCACTGAGAATGCGGATCTGCTTAACGAAAAGAAGAAAAGGAAAAAGGAAATTGAGGAGAAGTTGCAAGGGTTGAATGATAATAAACATAACCTGGTGTTGGTTTTGAAGCAGGTAAATGATGGTTTGCCGTTGAGAAATTCTGAATAGTATGAAACTAGGAAAAGTTTTATATCAATGTGTTGATCCATTGTGATTTCCTTTGGATATTGTTTTTTGTTTTTTCCATTTTTAACTTGTTATGTTCAATGATAAAAAGCCACGTGTAGTTCGTGCCTTTTTGTGCAGAGGATTTGGTATTAATTAGCAATGTTGTTCCCTTGCATTGTGCGAATGATAGGTTTGGTTGTGTAAATTGGCAGATATTGAATGCGGAGGAGGAGTTGAAGAGACGAAATAGTATGCAAGTAGTTGCGATGCGTGGTCCGTCGGTTCCACTTCAAGGGGATGGAACAAATGATACTGGTTCAATGATTAGGCATATGCCCCCGAGGTTGGGATCCGAGGGAAATCTTGTTGCTGCTGATGTGGATGGTGGTGGTGAAGGGGATGATTTTGCTAATCATATGATGCATTCTCGCCATATACTTCGGACAAGTAGCATGTCTCCTTCTTCAGAGTCCACTCTTCGGAGAACCCCTAGCGTTCAACAGAATGTGGTAAGTGTGTTGGTTATTACTGTTAGTCCATGTTGTTGATGTGTTTCGCCTTGTCCTTTGGTTTCTAGCAAAGTGTAGGTTGTTGGATGAAGTTATTGTTATGAATGTGTGATTGTATATGTAAATTATAGGGTGGATGTAGGAGGGTGAACTGGTGAACTATGGAAGGCTAGTTATTATGTGTGTTTAGATATATAATGATGAGCAAAATAAAGTTAAGTTACTATTCTTGTTTGGTTATTTTATTATAAAGTGGTGGAAAAAGAAGTGGTTTTGTGCATACCCCTAAATTGGAGGGTAAGAATTGGGTGATGGAATGCATTCTATCTGGTTTGATTTTATTCAATTTTAAACAATCCAAACAATAGAACCTAATATCATTCCATCAATCTAACTTAGGCTAACTAAACCCAAATTACTCACTGAACATTAAATGCTTTGCGTCTGATTTAGCCCCACTAGTTGCAGACTCAGTTCTTTTGAAAGGGTTGAATAATGTACCAAAATATGTTGAATTTGCATGAATTGGAATTTTCAGAGGCCAGATTGAATTTATGGTCATGTTCATCTGCTTTGTTGTCTGTTACTTTTGATTGTTATGATTCTAAGAACTAGCTTGTATTTGTATAGAGTATGAACATACTTTGCTGTTTTGGGACATTGTCTAGGCTACTTGCATGTCACTCAGCTTTACTTTAACTGTTCAATATACTCTTTCTCCTTTTTTAGCTGGTTACTTGATAACTGTTCAACTGAATATACAAGTAAAGGTCAAGCTGGAACCGATAAATAGAATGTTACCTTGAGTTTCCCTGTTTTCTATCACATACATGATTACATATTGATGCTTAGCTGTTACATTTTCTATGAAGATTTCACATCCTTCTCGAGCAAATATGGGGGCTGCTGGTAGTCCATCACGCTTTGCTCTCTCAGGTCATCAGGGAAATCCCATGAACCTACCTTCAGTGTCTGTGTCAGGAACTAGTTACATTGCATCATCCCCTTCCCCAGCAGCATCTGGTGGCACTTCTGTTTTCAGAGATGCCCGGCAGCCAAGTCCATGGAAGTAGAAGCTTTATTCTCCCTTTTGACAATATCGGTTTTCTGAATCTGTTATCATTCTCAATTTCTAAACTCTGGTTTGATGTACATAATTTTATCAATGAGAAATGCTAGGAAGACCTCTACCTTTGTACTAAGAATTCTATCTATTTTTTTTTTGTTTCTTCCACTTGAGGGGGAAAAAAGCTCGAAGGACTGCCTAGCATGAGCTGTAGTGCCAAATTCTTTGTCTTGCTGTTTTCTTGAGCAGGATTTCCAATTACAATACGCGTATCCTTTAAAAACATCGAAACATGAATGTCCCTTTTAATTTTATATACTTCTTAATTCAGAAATTGTTCTTAGCATCCGAGCTACTAAGTGTTCGCTTTTATCTTTTGGGCCGCTTTCTATCAATGCTCGGGGTTAATAATTATTTTCGATCTGCCAGCCCGTTTATGATTTCATGAAATGTGCAGCAAAATGAGTTACTCTTGTTTTGTCTAATGGATACATGTTAGATAATTGAATCGTTAGTTAATTTCTTTTATTAAAACAAAACCCTCAAATGGTAATGCATTTCTGTCCTCATTACTTGTGAAAACATTCCTATACAAGGGTGATTCAGTAATCTTTCTTGGTTTATTTACATTTTTTTCCCATTTAGATTTTTTTTTTCTGATTAAATCAACTATTGAAAGATTAAACCCACTTAATTAATTGAAAGTCAAAATTGTACATAAATTTACAACAAAAGGACTAGTAGAAGTGGGGAATCTGAGGTGTTATGTAGGGATAAAAGTTAATATAAAGTTTGTGTTGTAGTTGTACTCTAAAAAGAAAGTTATCATACATCTTCGATTCACAATGAAATGGACTGCTTAGTGCAAAACTCCAAAGTCTACCTAATGGTATAATTTACTAAAGCACTATTGAAGATTAATTCATTTTAACATGATCGCAATACCTCAAAATTCTTTAGTGTTAAGTGAAAAATTATGATAAGCAATATCTACCTAAAGCTTCAATATCCCACAAAAATATTGATTGTTACTTTCGTACCCTTTAATGTTGTTCTAGATCAGAATTTAGATATGCGTCCCGTATACATGAGGCCCAAATCCATACTTACATGCACCTAGAGTATGTTCATGTTGAGTTCTTAACACACCCTCCTGCAAAGCCACAGGACTTTTCACATAGGCTATTGCTATTTTTAGCTTCTAATTGATAAATACACATTCCTTTCCTTTTTTTTAATATAAAATATCCTTTTACTAAAAATAATATTTTTCTAGTATAAAGGATTCCATGTTAGGGTATTTTACAATCAACAACTAGACAAGAGAGTACACAACCTTCCAGCCTTAAGTTCTACTAAGTGAAAAGGCCAAGTATTATTCAATTTGAACAACCATATTAGTTGCTGAAGCGAAAACGCTTGGCACTGAGCTATCATCCTATACTTTTATGTAGGAAGCTTCACAATCTCGTTGAAATCACATCTCACAAGATTTGTCTTGTAGAGGTATTATGAGGCGTAAGATCCTTGACAAATACATATATTTTTCTCTCATCCTCTAGGCTTATACGTTTTTGGTCTCTAACTCTAGCTCGACTTTGGCTTAAGAAATTCTATGGGTAAATATGATTTCACGCCCGAGACGCCTTCCTTCTTCTCCAAATCCCTTTTCCTCACCATAACCTCCTCAGCCTCAATGTGACATGTTACCCTTAAACGTATCTTCCCCATTAACTCTAGTCAGTGATGCACCAAGGATTCACCAAATTGGTTGACGCATAACCCCTTGATGAATGCAGCCACAAATAACCTTAAATCCAGTTGGCGTATATGAATTGTAAATGATGTAAATCTGGCTAAGTAATCCTTTAAGGACTTTCCCGCCTACTGTCGAACGTCAACAACAAACAATCTCAAAACTCATCAATTAAGGTGACAGAAAGATAAGCAAGACCGTTTAAATTCGTTCCAACCAAAGTGTCATAAAACATCATACATTTAATAAGGGCATCGCTTCCACCGCTAATTAACATTTGCACCCAAAAGGTGGTCAAGTGTCGATAAAGATCTGTCATCTCGTGAAAAGGTTCCATCTACGGTACCAAAAAATAGGGAGGGTTTGAATATGCCTAGATCGCCCATGAAAACAATTGAAAATCACACAATGGTTTTGTTGGAGCTTCACCCTCTAAATGCCGAGGATTCTTGATATGAGCCATTGAGCCCTTAACGCTTCTTAGAACTTGTGTGATCTCCTTCGTTTTCACTACATATGATCTTTAGTGCTTCCCAGACTTTCTCTTTTATCCGCCTAACCTCCACATTCTCTTATTGTAACTTATTCACGATGGTTGTGAACTTGTGATTTGTTGTAGGGTTTGAGGATAAAGAGCCTGGTTCTCTCAAGTAGTCTCATTTCGTGATGATTTTATGGTCACCTATTATGTGTTGCTACAAAGCTACAAGGGTGTGGGAAATAGTTTCATCATAGTTGCGTGGTGGGTGTTATAATGTTTTGGTATAGTTTTCTTTAGGGCTTGAGGTCACATATCAAAAAGCATAGGGTATGAGCTTTAGAAGTGAACTCCCTAGGGTTATATGTGCATAACTGTGATTGGGTCCACTCCCAAGTTTTTTAGGGGTGGTTCCCCTATATCGTAGGTCAAACCGTCCTTCAATATCTTTGCACTAGTGGATAAGATCATTAGTGAGGCATACCGCATTTTAAAATTTGTATTGTTATAGTTAGTAGGACTCACACTTCACCATTGAAGGCTTGGAAGCTGATTGAAGGATTCAGTGATAGGGTATTTTATCGATTAGCCATTAGAGGAGAAGGTACACAACCTTTTGGCCTCAAGCTCTAATGAGCGAAAAACTAAGTATAATTTAGTCTTAACTACTAAATTGGTCGTCAAGATGGGAGGGTACAAATATAAACTTTATTCTATAGATCATTTCTATTAATTTTCTTTTCTCTCTCTTCTCTTTATAGAATATATTAAAATTTTACCTTATTGTAGTTCCACTACAATAATTAATTTATATATAGGATCATTTGACATGAATTCTGAATAATAGAGAAAATGAAAAAGAGAAAATAGAAATTTTATTGGTGGGGGGTGGTTTGCTTTTTGCAGTAAAATATGGATATGAATTTCTGATAAATTACAAAAATCAAGTTATATAATTATGATTAAAAAATGTTTCCTTTTTGACTTTTTATTCTATCCCCAAATTCATATTATATTTACCCTATGTTTAGTTGAATTGAAAGAAAAAAGAAAAGGAAAAAAAATTAAAATATGAGTTGAAGAGAAAATAGGAAGAAGGAAAATTTAAGAATTTGTTTGATTTTCTTTTCATTTTTTGTTTTAGAAATTATTTTAAAAATAATTTCATGCTAACGACACTTTCTTGTACACACTCTTTTTCATGCTACTCAACAATTAATTCATCATCTAAAATCTATTAAATTTAAAAAATTATTTATAAAACAAGTATTTAAAAAAACAAATAAAAACAAAAGTAACTTAAAGAATTCTCTCCTTCTATTTTGTGATCCTAACTTAAAGTTGTGGTTCATATGGAGAGATACTAAATGTGGTGAGACATGAACTTAATGAACTTAATGTATGTGTGTGTTTGTTTTTATTTAAAAATAAAATATTTAAATATCTTTTTAGTTCTTTAAATTTGGATTGTTTTTGTTTGTAGAATGTCAAATTTAAATTTATTTTTTTAGTCTAATAATTTTGAAATATTTTTTTTAGTCTCTTGTGATTGACTTTTGATAGTTTAGATGTACAATTTGTTGTGATTTTGATTGCATGAGGAACTAAAAAAATATTTTTAAAAATTGAAGGGCTAAAAAATAAATTTAAATTTAAGGAAAAAAATATAAAAATCTAAATTTAAAAGATTAAAAACATATTTAAATAAAAAAAATCAAACACACCCTATTTTTTTTATATAGATTTACATATTTTTTAACTTAAAAGAACATACATCATTATCTAAACCTCAAATAGGGGAGAGAAAAATGGGGCAAGTTTCTTTTAACGTGGTTCGTGAGACATCTATGACATGATAGTTGGCACGAAACATAAACCTATCTTCATTGGGCAAGCTTATCTTCGAAGAATTTGTTGTCCTATAAAAACAAGCTTTAATTTTTCTGCTAAGGGTCACATACACGGATCAAGATTGACGTTTGACAACCTCATCCTTGTAATTCAAGACATTTCACATATATTCTCGTAGTTTTGAAGCTGATGCTCAATGCCTTGAGGCCACCAACGAACACGTATATATTAGAGACATAGGTTTTCTTTCTTTACATCTTCAAGAACCTCTTTCCATTCATTGATTGAATCTCCGTTCACATAGGAAAATTACAAAAGCGTAAGCTAGATCATGACCTAGTAGTGAAGCTAAAATAGCATCATCTTCTCTTATATATATATATATATTCTTACATGGTCTTCTCTACTATATTTAAAACATATTTGGTATATTTTATATTTTAATTATTTACTCACGGATAATATATTTACTTTCGTAATTTTCTTTTGGTTTAAATATATTTTTTCTTGTACTTTAATTTTTTTCATTTTTGTTCTTGTAAAAAAAATTCTTCATTTCAGTCCTTGCAAAAGATATTTATTATGTTTTTTGTCCTTAAAATGCTTTAAACAATACTTTGATCAATAAAAAGTGTTTTGAACATTAAAAATATATCATCTAAAGTATTTTAAGAACGAAAAATAAAATAAACAAATGGTTAAAATAAATTATTTTTGTAAGGACGAAAATAAATAAAAAATACTAAATTACAGAAAAAGATATTTAAACATTTTATTTTTTCCTGTGTTTTTTATTTCTTAATTCATAAAAAAATATAGTAGAGAAGATATTGTCCTAAAAATTAATGAAGCAAGAGGTAAAAATGTATTTATAACGATAAAATAATTTATCTATAAATAAATATGAAGTTTCGTTACGCTGAATCATATTATTGATGATTAGAACACAATTTAAGTGGATATGTAGATGTAAGAATAGTGATTAAAAACTTGCTGATGAAAATACTTGCCTAGACAGGTAAGAATACTCAATAGAGACCTACATTAGTGATAATATTGGATTTAAGGATTAATTAGATTTTTGTGATTAATTTTTTATAATGACAGTTAAACAAAAGAATTTAATAAATAAAAAAATTAAATTACTTAATTAAAAAATTGCAATCTAAAGAATTAGTTTAACATTATCAAATAATTCTATAGTGATATTAGTTATGGATGTTTTTAACTTCTTATCCTACCCTGGCAACACGTGCACAATTTTCTGGAAAAATTGTACAAATATATTTTGGCATATATGTCCAGCACAAGTCAAGTTTTGCACATTTCAAGAATAAATTTAAAAGACTTTTTTCACATTCTTACTCTTTTATTGATTTGACAGTAATTTGAGTTTGAAATTAAGTCATATTAGAATGAGAGGAATTTCGAAGCTTATATAATTCATAATAATTTAAAGAAATTGAATGATATTATTTATATCATTAAGATATATTTATTTTTGGATAATTCATCACTTAGTAACTTTACAAAAAATCATTTTAATTTGTGGGTGATATGAGATTACCTATTTATTCCAAGAATAGATTTAAAATAATTTTTTTATTCCCCATCTTTTTTTTAGTTTTAAATGTTTATCATTTTTTACTAATAAATCACTTATTTTAGTTGTATTATTAGTTTCAACTATTATATTTTTTTATATTATGTATTATGCTAATTTTACACTATATCTAAAAATATTTTTCAATCAATTTCAAAATAAAAGTAAAAATAACATACACCAAACGACATAATGTCATTATGTTAATTATTATAATAGTTAAAATATCTTAAAATATAATATTAAAAATTATAGAATAAATAATAAAATTATCATGAATAGTATAAAAAATGAGTCTCATGAATAATTGGAAAAGAATTTGATTTTAATTTTTAAATTTTTAAATTTTTTTCACTGGATTCATTTTTCATATGAATATTATTGGATTTATGTCTCCTTTTTGGTTTAAATATCAATTGGATCTAATAGTTATCATTGATGTAAATTTAATGATACAAATTTCACGGATCAAATTAGTAAAAAAAATTCAAATTTGTGTTCCAAAATATAAAAAAATGATTATTATTTCAAAAGAACTATTTTGATTCACTTTAAAAATACAAAAGATTAAATTGATTTTTTTTAAAGGATAAAATATCAAACTGAACATAATAAAAAAAGTAGAGGACTAAAATTCATTTTATCCTTAAAAATATTCAAAATAATAAAAAAATAAACCTATATTATATCAATATTAATATCTTTAACTATAATGTTAAAATAATAAATAAATATCATAAATAGTATAATAGTTAAAATGAAAAGTGTAATATAAAAATATCCAAAAAATAATGAAAAAAATCATTAACAATATCTTATACAATAAAAGGATAAAAATAAGAAAATTATGTTTCATGTATAAAAGGGTAAAAAAAAAATAATAAAATAGAAGAGAAATCAACTTACACCAAAAGTTATTTTTCATCTTCACCAATTTTTTTTATAAATCTAATAATAATAATAAATAATTAATCAGTTGATCTCTCATTATATATATATATTCTTACATTGTGTAGAAAATGGTAAAATTCAACTAAAACCCTAAGAATTAAATATAAAAAATTATAAGGTCGAAGTTAGTATTTTAAAAATCTTTACTTGAACTAAAGTCTTAAAAAATACTACAAGTTATTAAAAAAGTTTGATTATCAAACAATTTAAAGTAGATTAAACAAGTTAGTATTTAACTAATAAAAAATGTTAGAAACTAACTGAAATGATATGTGAAATATAACTTTTAAATGCTTAAAAAAATAATTCTTAATTATCCGTGCATAATATGATTCAAATTTATTTTTATCACTCTTATGTAGAAATGATTCGATGAAATACTTTAGCATTTATCCTATTAATAATCCAACCATTGAATTATAGTTATTAATTTCCAATGATACTATATACTCAAATAGTTTTTTTGTATATATTTTAAACATATGCATAATATTGTTTTTTTTTACAATTACATAATATTCTTCTTAATAGATATCAATAATGTATTAAATAGTAACTTCAACAAATTGATGTTTTTTTGGAAGGTTCAACAAATTGATGTAAAATCTATATATAAACTATACCATAATAATCTCCAATCTAATTATAAATTTCAAAATAAATTTATCCGATAAAAATTATTAAATATAATATAAAAAAAATACTTTCATTAACTTATCCCATTATAACCACCAAACGAACCTACATCCTTACACCGATATAAATCAATGCCTTCTTTTCAATGAAAATATGCACACCGAACTTTGACGTTACATGGAAATTAGTTTCCATTTAGCAACGCATACGCGAAATACTAATGTCTAGGAAGCATGTGATGCTAGAATGAGGTGGCGGAAAAGGTTGTGATAGTGACAATTCAATGGAAACGGTTTAATTCCAAAATTCGAATTGATTTTAAGCACGTTTATAAACCCAATTAAGATCAAAGAGCTATCCAGAAAAATGAAACTCACACTATGTCCCTCTCATGATCCCATCAATGACACACCCCATATTGTCTACATATATTAATTTGGGAGAAAAAAATTAACTTGCAAATGCATCACGTGAAACTAACTAGTAACCCGTATTTGAGCATTGCATGCAGAAACTTTCTCGGCTTTAGTTAGTTTTCTTGGCGGATTATCACTTTTTGATCAAACAAGTTAGGCAATGACGAGTGTTGGTTTTGCCAGTGAAAACATTGGTAATTGAGGGTTAGTGAGTGGGTAATGGTGTACGTACTATATTATTGTGACTGGAAACTAACCCTCTTGTGTGAACTAGTCAATGCTTTTTGATAATTAGAGGGGTAGTCTTTGTCACTGTCAACAACACATGAATTGTGGTTTGGTAACTTTTGACGCATCAAACTAAATACAATACACACGTAAAGAAGGGACTAAATGGTATACTAGTTTAGGGACAAATGTTTGTCACCGTACCTGTAATGTAGTTCATGCAACTTTTACCTCCTGTGTAATGAAAAACGTGTTAGTCGTCGTATTATGTGAGGATTATAGACTATAGAGTAAACTCTAATTTTCGTTCTTGAAAGATATTGGTGCCCATAATTTAGTCCCTTAAAGATTTTTAAAGACAATAATGTCACAATAAAAATTATTCTTATTTGATATGTTGTCATTTATCACATACGGGTGAAAATCAAGTTATTCCAAGACTAATTCCTATAAAATTACTCTACTCAATAATTATTTTTATATATTAAATTTAAATGATTCAACTATGAATATTTTGATGTTATCTCAATTTTCAATGATCATATGCACACCAAATTTTAGATAAATCAAACATATGTAGTTAAGTAATTTTATATACAACATTTACAATTATATTTTAGAAATTAAAGTAATTAATTATCAAATGTTAATTTAAATTTATTTAATAAAGTACCAAATGATTTTCAAACTTTATAAAAATTTATATAATTGATTTATTCAATAAGAATTTTTAATTCAATAGTTGAATAATTTAAATTTAATATATACAAAAAGTTATGGAATGAAATAACTCAATCAAAAGTTATTACTTTCTGAGTAACTTGATCTCCATCCCTTCTCTTTGTATATATGCTAATTAATTTATATATATATATATATATATATATATATATATATATATGTATGTATGTATTTTAACATGTTTTTCATTTTTCTTTTGAAGAAACCATGTTTCTTCTGGCATATCTCAATTCTGTAACCAATTTTCTCACAAAATGTGAAATTTTATTTGTATTATTGTAGCCCGAATTATTGACAAAACTTTTGCCTTTACCATTTCCCTTCTTCTTACCTGAATCATTAGCTAATATTTGTGATTCTTCAACCAAACCAAACCGTTGTCCTTTTGTCTTTCATGTTGCAACACTAGTGAGAAATGATTAATATTAGGAAGGGGATCCATAAGTAAAGTTTGTGACTTCACAACACTATAAAAGAGTCATTGAGTCACTTCAAGAGCGCGTATTGTGAAATCTTGCTCTATATATCTTTCCCCCCTCATAATTTCATAGGAATAAAACACGACTGTTAAATTAGTGAAATAATCAATTATATTGGAATTACCTTGCTTAAAGGTTAAGATTTCTTGTTGTAATTCTAACACTTTGCCTAAATCTCCTTGTGATAACCTACTCTTGAGAATACCCCAAACTTGTGCAGCATTATCTATGTAGACGATGCCATGTGCAATCAATGGTAAAACTGAGTTGAGAATCCAAGAATGCACAAGATTATTGCATAATACCTCAAAAGCAGGGTCAAAATTGTTAATAGGTTGTGGCAAGCTCCCATCAATATATAAACTCGATGTTTATTCTTGGAGATTAATACTCTTCACATCGCTTTAGCTAGCCCAGGAGTGGTAATTTTTTCAAGAAATGATTGAATTTACCACTGCAAGTGATGGGGTTTATCCAAGAGATATAATAAGGGTTATGTGTAATCCATATCTTGCACTATCAAACTCGAGGAAGAACTGGTTGGTCTAGAATTATATGAAAAACCTCTTCTAGCTAGCCATGATTGAATCAGAAGTACCATATGCATCTAAGAAGATAGAGCAAATGAGAAAGAAAGGCAATGATAAAAATAGTAAAGACCTATAGTATAATAGAAATATAAATATATACACATGGATTACTTTTAACCGTCAAACAGAATAAACTAATTAAGCTAATTGTAACAAACTAATTACTAGAGATATTAGAATTAACTTACTCCTTTATTACTATTTAAGAAATTGATTTTTTCTAATAAATATTCTTCCATATATACGTAAACATGTGAAGTAAACTTCTAATCACAATTTTCAAAAAATTTAATTATCTATCAACTATCCTATATTATACTAATGCATGTTTGGTTCTTTAAAAAAAATGTATGTTTGGTTTCACGTGGCATGCACGTGCTACCTTTTTCTAAGTGAGTTACAGTAAAAACTCCAAATTTTGTACTTCTACGTTAATTCTCCAAATTAACGTGATTTTATTATCAGCGGAGGATACGAACACTCTATAAGTTGGTTATATTAAAATATATCACAGTATATTGATTTTAGAGTGCAGTGAAGCAAGCACGATATATTTATGTGAGTAAAGAAGGCAACGTGTCAAAGGGTTCACATGTTTGAGATTTACGACAAAGCCAATTAAAAATAGCATAGATACTATTGGGGATCCGAAGATTAGGAAAAGCTTCCAGTCATCGTTGTCAAGTTTAAGGTCAAAGAGTTCATATCGTATTGTAATTGTGCATTTGACTACTCTAAAGTCTAAACTTAGGGGTCTAGTAGACTCTAAAGAAGTAGTAGCTACAGTAACTAATGTTAAGATTTAAATAATAGTTTTGCCATTTTTTTTTTGAGTAATAATTATATCAATTTTTTTAGTATTAATTAATAAATATATTTTTATAAAAATATGTTAAAAATATATTCATTATCTTTTGTAATTAAATATTTTTACTTCTAAATTTTTAGCCATAATATTCAAAATAATAATTTATAAAATTATTTTTGTAAATTCATACTTTAGCATATATGTATACATATTTATTATAATTTGACAAGTTAAATATTTGATTTTTCAATGCTATTGATATACTGCAACTATAGTACAATACACCCTCAAATTTTAATTAATTCCTTTTTTTTATATAAATACTTGGTTTTCTTCTTCTTCTTCATCTTCTTAAAATAATAATAAAATATAATAGTCATGAAAATTTGTGTCATCTTGCTAGGTCTCATATAGAATTTAAATGATATATATAATAACTAGTGAAAGAGTTTTTCATTTTCAATTAATTTAAAATATCATTAATATGACTTATAATATAATTATAGAATTCAAAAAGTTTATTATTGTGGTCAGTTTTAACATTTTACGAGCCTCAAGTGAAACAATAGATAAAAACACCCTTATAAATAAGTATTTCAAAATGTAAACATATATTGTATAAAAAAAATTAGAATTTAATAACTAAAAATTAAATGTTTTATTGCATTAAATAAATAGCATGTTTTAATAAATAAAAAATATCACATTTTTATTTAATCTATTTTTATGTTATTGTTTATCATTGAAAAAATATTATTGTCATATATTAAAACTTACATATATTTTTATTCTTGATTGATATATTAACTTTTACTTTTTAATTTGTATATTTAAGTTTTAGTTTTGTTTTTCTTATTTTATTTTTAAAATGTAATCTCTTTATTTAAGATGAATTCATGAGTGCAACAATTTAGAATGGAAAACGAAGAAAGTAACAATACTTTTTGTACTTTCTAGATTTAGTGTATGATAGATGATTATTTGAGACACTTTTAGTCTCATCACGCCACAACACATGAGGTTGATTGATTACTTTCTAGTCTCTATGGTTGACTAAATATTGTTTGAGATTCAGTATTAATCCTAGTATGTCATAAGACTTGGACACTGAATCCTTTAAGCCTGATGCCAAACCCAATATGTCTTCAGCACTCTAGCTCATTTGGCAACTGCAAGCTCCATCGCGCTAGTGCTACATTTGAAAAAGTGTTGAAAGATCATCATTCATGGTTTAAAATATGTAACACTACTCTAACGATTCTAACAGTTATTTCAAAGACAATAGAAGATAATCAATTCATGATGAGCAAATCACTCCAAGAAGTTTGGAAAAAAATTTGAGCACAAACACGAGCTATAAAACCCTAAGCATGGCCTAAGAAAGATAGATATACTTTGAATAGATAAACTCAAAATTCCATAAGAAGAGTCCGATATCAAAACACTTTTTAATCATATGTCTTTTAAGATCAACTTTAATTTACTATATAGATATGTAATTAAATATAACGACTTTTATACGGGTACATGTATTATTACTACTACATATTATTACATATTTATGGTGATGACACTTGATCATCCTAATGAATGTAGGAAAGTTAGTAGTAGTAATTGTGTAGTTGGGATTTGGCGAAGAAGGTTTAGGGTGGAAAAGGATAAGAATGACGGTGTGCGCAGTGCGCCACATACTCGGATGAATGCCTTTCCCTCTGTCTCTCTCACACACACACACGCTAGTTTTCTCTCTCTGACTGTCACCCTCATCCATTAACAATCTCCATCTCTCTCTCTCTGTTCACTCCCTCCTAATTGGAATTTAATAAATCCACCTCACTCCTTCATCCATTCTCCAAAACCATTGAATGATTGTATCTCCCAATGGATCCTCCTCTCATCACTGACTCCACATTCTCCCCCGCTTACTCTCTCGCCGAGATTTGGCCCGGAATGCCCCATTTCCCCCCTCCCTTCCCCCACCCCTCCTCCGCCGATCACTCCACCCTCACCGACCTCACCGCCACCCCCTGCAAGAGAAAGGACTCCTCCTCCTCCTCCGCCGCTGCCGCCGACGAGGACGACTGCTCCAAGCTCCTCTCCTCCACCACCACCACTGCCAACCTATCCATTGTAATCAAATTCATTTCATTTAATCAAAATCAAATTAGTGCTCAACTTTCCATTATTTTAATATTACTATTCCAAGAGTTCTAAGTCAATAGGTTGAACAAATTACGCTGTAAATCCCTGGTAGTGTCTTCGATTCCTACGGATTTTTTTTTTAATATTGCTATTATTTTAGACTTTTATTAGGTGAGGGTACTGTCTTGTGCTCATGCTTTGGATTCGTTGATTGCATACGTCAATTACAGTATTTTTTTATTAGAGTCTAATTCGTCAAGTGAAGTCCAATACTTTGATTTTTTATTTTTATTTTTTTTGCAATTCCCGAATGTTTGGAATTTCCTCAATTATACCTAACTTATGTTGTCTTCCCACCAAACAGTCACAATTCCAAGCTGTATTATCAACTGTTTGAGTCTGTGGTGTTCAGCAATTATACACTGTAGGGTTTACTTTGAATATGTTTGGTTTTTTAGTGAATTTCATTTGTTTTAATTTGTCCCCGTTTGCTTTAAAGGAAAGAAAACTAGAGAGATTGAAAAAGTTTGAAATTTGAATTGAAGACAAAATTGGAAGGAAAGGAAAGTTTGAGTTTTTATTTTTAAAAGTTAATTTTTCCTTCTTTTTTTTCGTTTGTCTTCACTTTGACCAAATAAAAGGAAATTGTATTATTATCCTTTTTTTTCGTTTGTAATTTTGTTTCTTAGTGCGAAGCTGAGTACTGATGGCATGTGTGGAAATTTGAACAGAATGATTCTGGTAGCAATAAACGGATGAAGTTAGGAGGGTCCAGTGTTGAAAACGATGGTTTCAAAGCTGAGGCGGAAGCGAGTTATGCGGGTGGTAACAAGTCAAGTGAGCAAAGCAATAAACCTGGTGAGGCACCTAAGCAAGACTATATTCATGTGAGAGCAAGAAGGGGCCAAGCAACCGATAGCCACAGTCTGGCAGAGAGAGTAACTCGTTTCTCTCTCTCTTTTTATTTCTTGTCTCTTGCAAGTTTTGCTTGCTGTTGGGCATTTTTTCTTGACCCAGAAGCAAATGAAAAGTATTGGAACTTTTAAACTTTCTCTTTTTGGTTCTTTTTATTTACTATTTTATTCACGGGCATGTCGCCTTATCGCCCCTGTTTTGGCAGGCAAGAAGAGAAAAGATCAGCGAGAGGATGAAAATTCTTCAGGATTTAGTGCCAGGGTGTAACAAGGTAAACAATAATATTGAGTTGGACCATCACAAGGTTATTGCTTCTGTTTTTCCTTTATCATTGTTTTTATTTTTTAATGTTCAGGTAATCGGTAAAGCACTTGTTCTAGATGAGATAATCAATTACATCCAGTCACTGCAGCGTCAGGTTGAGGTGGATATCTTCATCTTTCTATATCTGTTTTAGTATTTTTCACTCAATGATGTTTTCTTTTTAACCCACTATATCTAATTCTGTATGCCAAACAAATTGAGTTTTGTAGTTCCTTTCAATGAAGCTTGAAGCAGTTAATTCAAGAATGAACATGAACCCTACTATTGATGGGTTTCCTTCAAAAGATGTAAGCCTATCAATTTTGATGTTGATCATATTGACTTTTAATATTCAATTCATTTCCACTTAATGTTATGTGAAATTGTATGCTGTCAGCTATGGAGTACTGCAGAAGAAAGTTACCCTAATGCTTTGTCTGAACAATTGCTAACTAAGATGATTTATTTTATAGTAAATTATTCTTCTTGACTACTTTAATTTGAAAAATGTCAAACGAATAGGACAAAATGATTTGTGAATATATGGATCCATTTGTGACATCATTCTCGCTGATCGGTTGAGAAAGCTCAATAGAAGTCAAGTTGGTATAGGACAAGAGAGGAAGTGAAGAAAAGAAAGGAATTGAGGGAGAAAGGCAGAATCAGTGTTGAACAGGAAAAAAAAAGATCAGAATGGGAAAACAGAAGAATGATGTCTGATGCATTCTCAAATTCAAGTCTTGGTATCCAGAACTTGGTGCACAACAATCCATAAATTGGCATAACCAGCTTGATCATCAAGTAATCCAATGGCTCGAGTATCATCATATCTTCCTCAAAATATCTGAAGGCTTATCAGTAGAATGAAAGGATTGAATTAGCATATAATTTCTCTGATCTTGTCTCCAATTTAACATCCATTTTAGATGGAACAACATTCTGTAGGTCAACCTTCATGTAGAGGAGAAAATGTTGATGCTTTCAACTACATCATTTAGAAGTGTTCAAGATTTTTAGAGGCTCCAAACTGGTGTCAATAAATTTTTTCCTTTGGGTAGAGGTGCATTTGGAATGTGCAAAAGAGCATTGAGACTAGCAAATATGATGTATGGCAAGATCTATCTCAAACTACAATAGGTTAACCCATCTGAAATTCACTTTGGCAAATCCTAAATTAGCTGTATTACAAATTTGATTTGAACATCTTTGGAGGGAATATGTCCATAAATTCCATCAGATTTAGAGTTCAATCCTACATGTCATTATGATCACTGATCATATGAATCATAATTGTAGTTATCAGTGTTGCAGGCATCATCATGAGTTGGGAACTAGAGATGTTTGACTACCATAGTTCTGGTGGAATGGCTAGTAGCTTGATTTCAACTTCTTGTTCTCATTGTAATTGTTATGTCTTGAAACTTTACCATAATGTTAGTTATGTCTGGCACTTCAATATCGATAGGTCATGAGATGATGAATTCAAAATAGGTGATGATTCAAACTAATGTTCATAACATTGAAAATGCTTCAAGTATCCTGACGCTTCGTGCAGTAAAATTAACACCATATTTTGTGGAGGTCCAAAAGCTTGGAAAATGGTACCTAGACTGCTGAAAAGGCGTGGCCACTTAAATCCACCAAATGGATGTGGGGAGTGTGCCCTTGAGATTGCCTAGGATGGGTGTTGGTTAATGTGAAAGATGGCATGAGGATACTATTACCATATAACCAAATTACACACACTAGTCGAAACACAATCCTCCATCGAAAATGACTTGGTAGTTGGTAGTGAACAAGACTGTTCTAGGCAGGGCGGGCCAGCCACCTTCGAATGGTTGGTCCTGTGGACCATGATTGGATTAGCCTCTGGCCTCTATGTAAACTGTAACCCAGTACTATTGCCCACGATGGGTTCCAATTACTATCCTAATGAACCTTGCAGTTTACACCCTAACCAATTGGAGTTACATTTTCCTGTGTCAGTTCAAATCTTTACCAAATTAGTTAGACCTAAAACATTTTTCCTAAGGAATGTAGTTACTATAAGACTGTTTGTTCTCATGGTTTTGATCAGTTCATTAATCGTTTCAGGTTGGTACTCGGCCATTTGACATTGCTGGAATGGTATTTGGATCGCATGCAGCAAAGGGGTATGCTCAGGGATCATCATCTCCTGGATGGCTGCATATGCAGATAGGAGGTGGTTTTGAGAGAACAACATAATTCAGAGAAGTCTCATTGGGAATGGCAGATGAATTGATAGGATTGATTTTCTATTAAAAAAACAAAAAAATAGTGGGTTGATTACAGTGTGCTTTTTTAACAACCTAGTCAACTGTTGTCGAATGTTGTAGGTTTGTATTTCCCATTGTTATAGTCTGAAATTATTTATAGAAAGTGCATCTAAATCGCATGTGCTTCATTATATTAGCAATTAGCAAGTAGAAAACAATCTTAGTGTGGTTTTCGTTTTTTAATCCTGCTGTGATAGGACTCCTGCATCCTGATTTGATTTGTATAACATTATATATTGCAGGTATGCAATTGTGTATTCTGAGTGATGACAGTTTGAAAATTATTGAGTTTGACAATTTGAGTCATTACTGCAGTAAAAAAAAAGACAATTTGAGTCATTAACAGGAACAGATTAAGAGAATGCTAGTGCGTTTGAAATCATGTGCTATCTGTCAATCTAAGGACGCCTGAACCTTATGCTGTCATTGCTGATAAACAATAACGTACAAACTCAATATTGTTTATAATAATTATTCACATTCAATAATTTTATATCTGCCCTCTTGCACCACAGGAATTTTGTAGTAGGCCCTGCTCCTGATACCTGACCCTCATTATGGTATGGCTGAGTTTATTAATGTCTCCGGTTTATTCTTCTTTTTGTTGTTTGATAAAAAGCATAGTTTAAAATTGTAGAACAGGAAATAATTAATTTTTTTAATTAAATTGTTATTAACCAATTTTCTTGAATGCAATCTTTTTCATTTAAACTGTTATTTGTTTACTTTGTACATCTCACTATTTTTGTCATTTATTATCTTTCATTTCTCTCTTTAATTTCATGACTAATGTGAAAAATAATTAAAAATTAGTTAAAGATATAGAGATGTTAGCAAAAGTAATAATAAATATTGTATTAAGTTTTTAAAATGATAGATAAAAGAAACATTTTTTTTCTTCTAACAAGATCCACACTTTTTATAATAAAATATCTACACCTAAACCGAAATGGAAGTAATTGAAAAACAATAATGTAAAGGCAAGCGAAATGCATTTTAGAGGCGAGTCAAAGACTTGAACAACATTAATTACTATTAGGATGCTGAGTTTTTCACAAATTCAATCGTTATTAAGATGAAATATTAATAATTGGCCGCACGTCATTTTATCAGCTTTTTATGTACATGCGTTGATGCCCTTTACTACAAAAATATTTGTTTTTTTAAAGTTAATTTTCTCTCTTCTTTCTCTTCAATCATATACTAACATCTACGCCACATAATTATTTAAATGAGTTACATCATAATTTTGTGTAACTTTACAATTTTATGTAAATTTAAACACTCTATATGAAATTCATTTTAATGCTAAAATTATTGAAGTGAGTGATTAACTTAATTTGACATATCCTATAATCTAATGAAAAAAGATAATGAACAACTCATGTAAATACTTCCATTCAATATGTTCTAAGAAAATTTTAAAATTCATGCAGGTTTTCCTTTTTCTTTTTCTATCTATCCAAACAAAGGATCGGAATCTCCTCCTATCTTTGCTTCTTCCACTGTGTAATTGTCATTATGAATCATCCAGTATAATCCCGATTTTAAGAATCACTCGAGCATCATAAGCGCTCTTTATAGCACTTAAATGGAGCTGCTTAGATTTTTTTCAACTGTCAATTCATATTTTACTCATACATATATGCTAATTATATTTTACGATTCTGGTAACAATACATACCAAGTGGAATGGTTTACGTGAACTCTTAATTAAACCAATACCAATTTCTGTGATTCTTTAAGTCCATTGTGTAATTTGTTGGTAATTATACGAGTAGAAGGATCACGCAATCATATTACTCATCTTGCCGTTCAATTTGAAACTAAATGAGGTTACGTAGTTCATGGCTTTTTTATTATATTTGGATTCAATAAGTTGAGGTCGTAGTCGTGAGCAAGAGTTAAGAAAATTAAAATACCTAGCTCACAAATATTAAGAAAAAATGATCCATAGTATAGCGTGGATAAAAGTTTCTCACCACAGTACCTATAACTAATCCCCAGTCCGTAAGATAATTATCTTACAATTAGAGCACACTGACTAAACATTCAACTAACACACCTTTCCCAAATATAAACGGCGTATGGGTAAGTTAATTCTCAACTCATTTGCAGGTGAGTCGTTGGTCAACTCCAATAAAGTTCAATTTCCACCCATTACAAATTATACATCACACCTATTAAATGTCCAATTTTTTCCACACACCTAGCTCTGAAATGGCATTTAACTCCCCGTGCCCTTTCATCATGGGATGATGGGACCCTTCAGGCAAACAAGATATATTCGAAGTTTTGAACCACGAAATGTGACATTCAGGAAATCTCACTAGCCTACACCAAGAAGTCTAAAATTAACCGTACAAGAAGTTAAAGCATAGCCATTCTTGCTGAAACACGTGTGCTTTAGGAAAGTTTAACTTCAAACTTCACATAGTTCAAACATTACAGAAAGCATACTGTACTTAAGATGAATGATTTGAGTATCCAAACTTCCAATCGGTCAAGGATGGTGGATGCAATCATTCAAGGCAGTCCAGTGTCACTTGATGAATTGGTTATCCTTTACTTGTTATACAAAACCCCAGATCCAAATCCTTTAGCGCTGTACACTAAAGGAAACCACAAAATTTTATTGAAGATACACTATTGTAAGTGTTCAGGATCAGCTGTGAAGTCCCGTGCCAGTGTCAGAGATCCATGCTGGAATTGTTCACTAGGTTAAAATGACTAAAATTGACTGAATTCTTATTCAACATAGGAAAAAAATGAAAGGTTCTGTTAATTAATGCTCTTAGAACATTTTTGGAGAAGCATTTAATACTCTCCATCAACAAAATTATATAATAAACAAATCCTCCTGATAGCTTAAAGAAGAAAATATTGAAGGCTTTATAGATTTACAAGGTATTAAATGCTTCTAGTTTTTTCATTCAATACTTTTTAAAAATTAGAGGATGAGACTAGGTATGACAGTAATGTTGATGCCTTTGTGACTTGGAGGTCGCAAGCTCAAATCTCTACACATGCCTGGTAAGGCTTCATACATCTACCCTCCCTAGATCCCATTTGTGCACTGGATCGCTCTTTTACCTTTTATTATAATATCTTAACTAGGATTGTAAGGCCACTCATTGACAAATTCCAAAAGTAAATGAGTTTGTTCAGTGATACCTGTTTAAGGCAGTTGTACTGATGGGAATCACACCTTCTGGAGATACCAGAGCATCAACGGGAAGATCAGATGAAGTCATTGGTATTACTCCTTCATCCAGTATTTGTTCAGAATATGACAGTGCAACTGCAAATTCAATGCCAAATTGCTTGATCATGACATATTTTTGTAGGTTTGGTTCAAACAAAATTATGCATCCTAGAAGGCATAAATGCATACCAAGCAAGGGTTGCTTCCAATTCCGCGTCTTTGCAAGGTCTTGGTAATTCTTCAGGAAGGTATCATAGTAACTGTAGAACCGGGATATTAACTATAAAAAACTTGGTCTATGATTTTATAATGATAATAATAATAATAATAATAATAATAATAATAATTCAGGATATAATAAGTGAAATGTCCAAAGTGAAGCATGAGAGTTTGTGAAGTAGTCCCTGTTCTAACAAAAACAGTTTTTGAATGGTTGGTTTGGTAATATAAGACAGGCCATAATTGTTAATTCAACTCATAAATTTCGCTACAACTGAGAACTTACAGAACATGAGACAGATTTCAACTGTAAGAAGAAACAAATATAAAAGCATACCCTCCACCACGACCTAAACGTCTTCCAGATCTGTCAAATGCAAGTCCTGGGAAGAAACATAATAGAAAAAGATTAGCTACATTCAAGCTAAGACACTAATAATTAAATAAGAAATGAGAAGCTCACCAGGTAAAAGGAACAAATCAACTGGATCATTTGCCTGCATAACTGTACCAAAGAGATCTTTCAAATGGTTGTTGATATAGGCCAATCAGGATTATTAGAAAATACATTAAATGGAAGTCAACCCTACAAGAATCAGAAAAATAAAATAAAATGCACAAAAGTAGCCGAGATAGGGAGAAGAAGGATCCACATAACTTTTATCCGGTCCTTTGGAAGCGGCTTTGTAAAAGTTATGCCGTAGCAAAGTTTTACTTTGTTGTTTTTTCTTTAAAAAAACAAAGGAACTCATATCTTTTAGCTGAAGAAACCCCAATTAGAATATGCAAACTACCTATAAATTTATGTCATCAAGAAACTGTTCACATTGACCCAAAGAAAAACCAGAAATTTGACAAAATTTTACATAAAAAGGAGGAGAACCAGATAAGTTTCCAAATATTAGTCTCAGTGCTGTTACAGAGTATGAACTGATAATAGATTTTGCAAAACTTCCAAACTTAAATCAGAAAGTTAGGCACATTATTTTTGCAACTAGGCTACACCTATGAAAGCTAAATCGCAGGGCTTTTAAAAAATTGTAACACAACCCCAATTACGGTTGAACGTCAAGGATTTGGGATCTCAATTGCAGATTCATTAGCCACATTTGATTGCAATTTTCCACAACATTAAAAATCACAACAAAGTAATAACCACAATTACAATTTAAAAAATGTTGAAGCAGGAAAAAGATCAAGAAGATCAAAACCACGAACCCATTCACACATTCAGACAATCAAAAAGGTTGGATGAAGATCAACCGACGCATATTTTATATCAACAAATCTGACTTAAAATATGCATATGAAATACACACGGTCTGATCTTCATCAACGGTTCCAACTGATGACTGCGTGTATGCAGCAATCCATTTCTATGTCAAGAACAAGAGTTTAATTTCTAAGATACTTATTATAAAAGTCAACACACTTACCTACACGACTACTTGTGATGGAATTTCAGCATAAAAATCTTTTGCTCTATTTACTCAAAGAACCAAACCAAAAAAGAAAAAGGGAAAAGGCAAGTGTACCATCTTCACGCGCATTTCCATCAGCATCAACCGGAGCAGGCTCTAGTATGTCCATTGAGTTTGCAATGAGATCATCAATTCGCGATATGTGAAGCATACGCATGTGACTATTCTTATCCTCCACGCGCGGCACATAAAGTTTTTTTCCATCTGCATAATATTCAAAAATGTTGAACAGGTATCTAAGAAAAAGCAAATAATATGTAAAAAAAAATCTAATTTGAGTATCAGAAAATGCGAGGCCGCACCAGCAGTATTATTTTGTTGCAAAATCTGTGACAAGATTTTTAAAGTGTCGACTTCGCGAAGAGCAGCGCAGCTTATGTACGCGCACAACCTGCGACTGGATTTGAACCACGGAGCCTCCAAAACTATGTCTTGAACGGCGTTATCTGGAAAATAATGAAACAAGAGAATATTAGGTTATAAGATTGTTGATTAGTGAGTGACATAAAGGGTAAGTAAAGGTGCGGATTTGAATTCAGCTAAAAAAGAATTAATAATACAAATAATTAAAATTTGTCGATAAAAATAAAGATAGACATAAATAGTGATACCTTGGTGAGATCTGAGGGAGGGATGGATGGATTTGAGGGTTTTTCTGACCTGCGTTCGAAGTAAGCGCTTTTGTTTGAAAATGGCGTCGATATCGTCGTGTTTGGGGGTGTTAGTGTTAGTGCTCATCCTCAATTGCCCAAACGCTGCTGCTCTTGTGCACCACTGTGTCATCAGCGTCTGTGCTCGCATCTTTTATTTTTCAACTTTTATTCTTTCTTCATTATAAAATATATTATTATTTCCCCATCGTCTCCTCGTCCTTTCATTTTGGTTTTTTATGCAACTGGTTAAAGTTAAAAAGAAAAATTGCTTTTTAAGATCATTTACATAGATTTTAGAATGTTTTTTTTCCTTCGTTTGACTAAAATGTTCTATTTTTGGCCTTCATTGTACGTTAGGTGTTGTAAGTATCTGATAAAAGAAAGGGAGGGAATAGAATGAAATAAAGTGGAATAAGAGAAAATATTTAAATTAAAATAATTTGATAAGAAAGAAATAAAACATGAAACCTATATTAAACTCAAAAGTTTCTACACAATTCTTTCCAATCAAATACATGCACATTATATTTTTACACGATTCTTTTCCTTTTTTCTCTTTTCCATGATAACCAAACAAAGATTTAGAGTGTTTTTAGAAACACATTCTAGAATTAGTATCATTCATTTTGATGTAAAAAATCACGTTCCAGATGTTGTGAGCCTTCATAGTTTTTTTCCTTAAAAAACATCTTAATAAGTTAAGTGAGAAAGATATTTATAATTAGTCCGCATCAATTCTTAAGTGATTGAGATATTTTCATGGGATAGAACAGTAGCTTTAAGAGTCCAACAGACCAATAACCTGTTGAATTCACCAAAAATAAAAAAGTAAAATTGGTCTGTTGGAAACTCTTTTCTCCCCTATTTCTCAGCAGTCAGCATAAGAAAACTACATTTCAATATTATGTACAAATTGCAGTAGCATACAGGTTTCAATCCTGAGCAATTTTCAACAGTAGCTCATCATTCTTTCTAATACTTGCAGATTTATAATTCTTGCAACTGGTCCAAACTTATATTGCTCAGGTTTCTAAGTTGCAGCCTTGCCAACTATCAAGAAAGGGTACGGTATTCACTCCGAAAATGATTAAGGATTTTACAGAGTAGGATCCTCTTATCTTCATTGGATTGAATGACTATTTATGATAGATTGGTTGTCACCATTCTTTATCTTCAGAAGTACATTGGATTTGCTCTTTTGTCCCAAGTAACAACTATTCTTTATCTTCAGAAATACGTTGGATTTACTCTTTTGTCCCAAGTAACAACTATTCTTTATCTTCAGAAAAAAAAAAATGAAATGTTGACAATAGTAGTCATATAAACAAGCAAACCCTAGGCAAGTTTGTCCAAATAATCCTAGTAAAGCTAGCCAACCCTAGAAATGGGAATTAAAATCCTATTACAAGACATGCATTGAGTGTTCAAGTCCTTGACCTCTAGGCATTTAGATATTTTACAGACACATTCTTCAGGCAGAAGAAAGTCACCCATGCTTCAGACACTCGAGATCTTAGTGTCAGAATAACTCACAATCTTCACCACAAGCTAGACTTTTTTTGTGTTTCATTAGGCTCAGCCTCATGAAATTCAATTATCTTCATTCTAAGCATGATCATTTGACTCCAGTACACTTCAAAGAGCCAATTACTATAAAAGAAAAACAGGCATCATGCATTCTCTATCTCAAAGGAGGTCATAACAAGGTGACCGAGTTTCTCTAGATTCTGTGATATCTCTGTCAAAATTTTGGTTCCTTCACTATCTTTCTCATCGTTATTGGAAACAAGCTCTAAGAACCCACTGTTTCCTTCCAGAGCTTTCACCCTTTCAGCAAGGAAAGACAGTTCTTTTGGTAGAAAGGCTTCACCTCCTTTTCCTGTTACGACACAATCATTATGAGGAATGGTAATAAGCATAATAAATTAGAGAAAACCCCAAATATGTCGTCCAAAGTTATATGTATTACCACCTTATTTTTTTTAAAAACAATGTGACTAACTCAGTCCATTAATGATCTAAAATGTCACAATATTAGTCTTCTACAAATTGTCATCAAACTAGTTTTTCTCTAAAATGTCATCATATTCATCTTTATACAAGACCAAAGTGGTGACCAAAGGAAATTTAATGAAATTGTGACCAAAATTTTTAAAGGACTAATGTGGTGATGCATGTAACTTTGGAGGACTAAATTGAATGTTTCCTCTAATAATCATTAGAATTATAATGCTATCTATTCATGAAGGCATGTCTGCTATGTTACCTGTCTCACTGTCTAAATTATTAACACTGTCAGGGCTAGACATTAAGGAATAAATTCCACTTTCTGCTAAGGGTGTTCTATTTTCTGTTTTCTTCATCCGGCCTAGAAGATATGTTTTCTCTGCTTTAAAATCTCTGACTGATTCATTTTGTCTTACCCCTTCATTTTCTGCCTGAGATGATACAACTTGAGTAGAATTGAGGCCTTTTTCTCCATTACCTTCACCTTCATTGAGCTTGAATGAAGAGCTATTGTAACCAAGAGATGACTTAGATTCCCTACTAAAAGTGTTTTCTTCTGCTAAGCTTCCATATTGTTTTCTAAAAATCTCCAATTCAGCTTCTAAAGCTTTGAGATCTTCCTCTCGTTTGATAAGCATATCATTAGATGCTTGGAGAGCTTCTTCATCATACTCAGCCTGTTCCTCCATCATTCTCTGATACTGCAAAGCCTCCATTTGCACTGCTGCCTTCTCGGCCTGTAACCGGGTGATCATGGCCATTGCATTGTTGGCAGCAACAGCTGAAGCACTTCTTTCTTCATCCAGCTCCATGTACAAAGCCATGAGTGATTTGCGATCCAAACGAACTTGCCTCTTCAAATTGTTTAAGATGGCATCATCAAAATCAGTTTGGGGATTTACATCATTAGAGTCAGAGGCAAATTCTGTCTTTTCCAGTGGTAATTTCCTGTTAATCCTGTAGGTCCATCTGGGACTGTTGTTTGCAGAATCGGTGAGCGGGATTCCAAAGAGCTTATTTCCCCTTGTAAAAGTTGGGGTGAATTTGCTGGACTCATCATTCAAGTCTTCTACTTCTCCCAATAGAGGCAAAGAGGTAGATTTGGTGTCTCCGCTTGCTGTATAGAACAAAAATATTATTTTGTAAAAGATGCCATAATCACATTTTCAGTCATGAGTAAATCTAGTACAAGTTCAGTGTCTATAGGCACAACTAGTCAAAAGTAGGATTTATTGAAATAATAACCATAAAGTTTGTGTTGACAACAATGTTGAAGTGACTATAATATTATTCAGACAATGTGTTCACGTAGTCCTCTATTTGATTCCAATTAAAGCATATTTAGTATAATAAAAACTCAAATACAGCTAGAAAGATATAATTTTTAATCTGCATAAACTAGGATATGCATAGTATCAGGAAATTCTAGTTTTGCAAATACTCACATTTAACATTCGGACTATTAACATTGAAGCCAAACACATCCTCTTGAAGCTCCGGATCTGCCATAAACTTGAGTTCTTTGTACCTGATGTGAGGCAATTCTAGACCATTAGGTTCCAAACTTCTTGGTGTTGAAAATGGAAAAGCTCTCGGTGAAGGAGTTGGGGCTTGCACAAATGATAACGAGTGCTTCACTTTCGCATTAGAATTAGAAGACTTCATTTTCAATGGCTCTCCACAGCATGAACACTTTTGGTTGTTGTTTCTATCAACCAGCATGAACCCATCATCCTTCAAACTCAACTGAATTGGTTGGTCATCCTGAACAAAGCACTCCAAGTCCTTATGCAAAATCCCCACAAGGGACTTGTAGGTGTCGCAATCCGATTCCTTCTCGGTTGCGAATGAAAGCAGGCACCCCTCACACATCTTCCTTATGTCAGAGAGCTTCTTGTGGTTATGACAAAATGCCAAAGACGACATGTCCTTCTTGTGAGCCTCGCACACGGACTCGTTGTAATAGAAATCAGGATTTCTGTGAACCATAACATGATCAAACCTGGTGCAGAGCCAGCAAGGGATGTGCAATTCAAAGAACCTAGCAAACTCATTGGCCAAAAATGCAAGAAAACCATCAAGGAAGAGTATGAATATCAGCAACCATTCAAGCAACACATAGATCACAAAGTGTGTGAACTTCCCCATTTCTTTCTCAACAAAATGAGAAAATGATCGAGTAGCCATGTTGGAAGTTTTCTTTCCTTTTTGTTTTTGTCCTTATTAACAACCCAACATCATGTAGAATGTAACAGATTGGAATAAAGAAAAACAAAATTTCTGTAATCTGTAGTGCTGTTGAAGATTAAACAAAAAAAAAAAGTGGGTGTGGATGAAGAGAGAAAAAAAAGGAACTTAGAATGTGGGAAGATGGAGGAAGATCATGACCTTGATTGGGGACGAGGATCAAGATCTTTTCTCAGCGTGTGTCTCTCTCAGTGGCACGTTTGCAAAGGAAGGATAAGAGATAATGTGAAAGGTGGAACTCAATTACGCCATAAAAATAGAAGAAACAAAAACCAATGGAGGCTGTTAGGCAGACAATTACCTGAAATAACGGTCTATCATGCCTCTCTTCCAATTTTGTTTCCCAATTACAACAGATATCTCATGCATTTCCTATGGCAAAGCCTATACAAGATTTTTCATACGCCACACTGATGTTGGTATCTAAGTATATTTATTAACACCTCATCCTAGGTGGATTTTAATATTTACGAAAACCATTTCTTTTAGGTCCTAAATATCATGTGTGTCCCCCAATGCATCCCAATTCATTGGGTAAGAGACTAATTCCGCTCGTAATATATGACTATCTCTAGTTCAAGAGAATATGACTCACGTTGAGAATCGAATACAGATTTTCTAACTAAATAGATTATTTCCACTAACGTGAATACAACGAAACCTTACATCACTACATCAACCCTTTAGGTTATTTACAAGAACTATTGAATATCACTACTTTTGTTGGGAAGAATTAACAGAGTTTAATTTTAATACACATTAAAGATTTTTACATTAACTAATTAAAAATCACATTAAATACAATAGTCATTACAAAGTCAATCATATAGACATACCAATCTATAATTAGATAACAATATAAAAAGAGAGTGCATTCTAATTAGTTTGATTAATATAGAACTTTACCTACACTTTTTACATTATTATTAAACTCAAAAAAATAATAATCAAAGTGGTTGAAATATAATTTATCTATCAATTCTATGAAATATTTACAAAGCATCATTAAACTTATATTCCATTTTGAATGATTCTTTGAAGACTTTTTCAATTAAAGTTTCAAACGGTTGTATTATTTTTATTTTTATTATTTTCTATAAAATAGTATATGTAAAAAGTTTTAACATTATTATTCAATCACAAATCAATTGATCATGAATAATGACTGGTTAGTCATGAGTATGTTAGTTTTTTTTATTCATATATGATAACCACATTACCTTTTAAATAATTATTTAAAAAGTTATACTAATGATAATTTCAAATTGGTTCCTTATATAATTTTTTTTACACCAACAATACATGAAAACTAAACTCATTTTATTATTATTATTATTATTATTATTATTATTATTATTATTATTATCAATAAAATCACTTTTCTTTTTAAAAAACAATTCATTTTTTTTATATTTTAAATGTATCTAGATATTCATATAATGCATGAAAGTCAACTGAATTTAATGTATAAAAATAAATCACTTTATATAATACAATATCCATACCATATAATTGACAATGCTGCAAAATTTAATTGAAAAATAATGCTCTATAGCATATGTAAAGTATACTAATATATATGTGCTTCTTCCATGGGAAACGAAGCTTCTGTAATAACTATAGGGGGTTGGCTAACCCGCTAAAATGCTAGTATGCCTCATAATATTCCTCGTTGTCAACACATGAATAACTAGCTTGTAGTCAAAGTATTCGCTGCCATGTAAGGGGAGATGCATCCCTGTACCTGAAAAGAAGTCATTTTTTATAAGACATATGTATTAATTAATCATGACATCGAGAAATATTATTGATATATGTAATTTGTTACAATATTTTGAGGACGAGTCCTGACACAGCAGTAAAATTGTATCTTTATGACTTGTTGGTCATGAGTTCGAATCTGGAAACAGTCTTTTTGCGTATACAAGGATAAGGCTGCATACAATATCTCTCTCCTTTATCTTCGGATAGCGAGGAGTTTCTGGATAATGAGTTACATAAAATTTTTTTTTTTAATTTATTACAATATTTTAACACCATTACTCATTTTACTCATTTATACTAACTCGATAAGTTCTTGTGGCCCAACAGAACCTAATACTAAAACAAATAAAGATTAAAAAAGATGTTCCAAGTTCTAACTAAGATAATCTAAATATACAAATATTTTCAAACACTCCACCTCATGTAAGGCAACCAAACAAACCAATTTCTGATTTGGTTAAACATTAATACATTATCTTCAGATTCTATAAGATTATGTTAATAAGAAAGTAAAAGAATGTAAAAAATTTCTTGCCTGCAATAAACAAGAGGGAATTTGGATATAACCCTGTAGCAAGAGGTTGATTCTTTCCAGAGAACTATGTGGCACAGGAGTAATGACATAGAGCACACCTTTTACTGTGTCAATGCCCCTCACAATCCCTGAAACATAAGAAATCAAGATATGTTCAAATAATCAATATGCTTAAAATTATGGAAATGCCAAACAACAACAGTAGAAGGCTGTATGATTTGTGTCCATTAGGAATAATACACTTTAACTCTTTATCTTCTACATTTGTGGAATTACGATGACCTAAATAGGTAGAGATCCCTTAAAATATATTACACTTGAGAATGAGATGTCATTGCATAGCTAAGACGTACATATGAGTTCTAATGAAGCTAACCCAGAAATGCACATTACTTCACAGTATTTTGTGAGCCCCATTGCTACCAAAAGTTTGAAACTGATTGCCAAGCTCAATAATTAAGTTACTCCCTTTGGATTCGAATATAAGCAAAAAAAAGTGTTTTGATCTTGCATTTAAATATAAGCAAATTTCAACTAATTTCACTTCATTTAATGAATTTATCTCTAAAATACCCTTCATTTAATAGGGGCTTTAATTCCAACGACTCATTCTTTTTCTTGATATCAAATTCCAATGAAGGACACTTTAGGAATATAACTTATTTTCTAATTGAGATTGGTGTAATTAATTGTTGTTAACCAACTTTCTAAATTAGCGTGAAACATTTTTTTTTTTGCTTATATTTGAATCTGGAGGGAGTATCTTTTAAACAGAATTACAATTCCCATTTGTTTGAGACATGAAGTTTTCCAAACTTGAAAATACAGAATGGAACACTTTCAGCAAGTTTGCAATACTACTGCCACCTAAATTGCTTTTTAAATCTGAAATTTCAATTTTGTGAAAGTATTTCAGTAAAATGACCCTCCATTTCAGAGCAAGACAGAATGAGACATTTCAGAATTAAGAACTCAAATTACATACCAAGCCCAAGACACCAAGGTAAATTTTCAGGTCCATCAGAATCAACTGCTAAGCCAACAACGGTAGCATTCAAACTGTAGAATATCTCAGAACTTGGGACCTACATAGATATAGATAGACCATAAAAAATGTTCTGCTCACCGTTACAAAAATAAAATAGATGTATGAAATATTGTTGCATTCCTTAGAAGAAAACAACGTATTTAATATTTATATTTATATTAAAAAGATTTAAAAATCAAATGGGATTAGAACCAAAATGGACCAAATGCATGAAAACTGTATAAAGGGCAGCTCAACTCAATTACAAGGCTCTACTCTTGTGGTGCTTGGTGATGGTACCCAAATTCTGGTATGAATAAGCTCAGGAATAATTGTATTCAAATGGTAAATGGAGAGCAATGCTCCTTACAGCAGAATGACTAACAAAATTAAAACAGCACTACCGGTATGGCAAGGCATGCACACTCCAGTAATGGAAATACAGAAATGACAACCTATATAAGAAAAACTCCTCCCTAGGCCTGCCTAAGGATTCCCTATTTCCTGCAACTTCTCTCTCCACTTTTCTTTTTTGTCCCCCCCATCCACCTTTGCTAACCCGTTCCTTTTCTGCATTGTCGAATCTTCCATTCCACTAACAACCCAATCCCCCTCTCCATTCACCATTTGCCAGCTGTCCTCCTTAAATATCATTCTCATATTCTGCTTTTCCACATTGGCCTGTTGTGGATCTTTGGACTGCTGCCCAATCTGCACCTCATCCTCCCCTATTTTCAGCTCCTCACAATTAAATGGGTCTTTGTTACTCCCCTTGGCCTTCCTACGGGAGTATACATATTTATAAGGCCCATCACTTGGGAAGGGTTAGATGCATGCAACTTTAAGTTCTACACCATCAATTCACAAGGTAGAAACCTTACTGTTGCACTGAGGTGTGACTCAAAATCAGAACAGGTAACAAGTATAATTTGAACAAACCTCACAATGAAGGTGTTGAATCTTTATGCTTGCAATGGGAACTTCATAAGGACAATGAGAGGCTAAGGCATGGGCAAGTTCCTTGATTGTAGAAATATTTGAATCACTAGAAAAGCACTGTTTGAAATAAGCCAATATTCGTAAATCACGTAGTAGGCGTGTATCCTTCTGAACAAGCACCCTATGGAAACAAATAGGGATATCCAATGATACTTGATGCATGAAAAATGAAAAGAAAAGGACCAAACCAGCAGCTGCAATTGATAACTTTCTAATCAGATTAGAACTTACGATCTATTTAACGAGTCCTGATGAGCTGAATTTATCTCAATTAAGTTAATTGTTTCATCATGTTCCCCACCTGACCAGAATTCTCCAGCAGGTAGATTCTTTTTTTCACTGGATATGCTTATCTTAACTACATGTGTAGGACAAATATACTTCAACATGTCCACTAATACATCATAACCAACACCTGAAATACAAGAGAAAAGAAATCATTGAACAGTTACCATAATAAATGACATATTTCTATCATTTTAGAAAAGAAATAGTTTACGTAAAACAAAAGTACAAACGCAGGATTAAAAAGAATCAGACTAACCACTGAAAAGGAATGGAGCTTACCTTTCACCCAACCAGGAGTATTCACGATAAGAGGAACTTCGATCTTATGAGGATATTCTCCCTTATCTGAGATGCAATACTCCTTTCGGTAATAATTATATATGGCAAATACATAACTTAAGTATGTTGATGGATCTCTCTTACAAGAAACATCACCAAAGAAAAGGCACCTGTTACGGAATAAATGACAGATAGTAAGTCAAGCAAGTTCATTACATGTTCAATCAAATAATACCTGAATTGGCTCACACTTGCACAATTGAATACAAAGATCCAAAACAGATTATATATATCATCAAAGTCACTATACATAAAAAATTTCACAATAATAAAAGCCCCCCAACACCCACCACTCCATTCCCGTCAATAAATGAAAAAAATAAAGAGAGAAGAATGGATGTGATCCTTGGCTCTTACAGCATCTTCAGAAAAAAGGAACAACCATGTACAAAACAAAATCATATGAAAAATGTTATAATATATAATATTTATAATTTGTTAGTATAATCAGTAATCAGATCAGCTGTCAAGACAGTTCTACCTAATCTGGAAAGCATGAAATACATCTCAACAGTAATCATCTTAACCTAACTAACAAATGAAGAAACAATTAAAACTTTATGTAGTCCAATATATGTGACTACAGAATAGATGTTCACTGTCATCAAAAGGCAGCAGCCTAGTCAAATATTTCAATTCAAACTTTAAAGCACATTTCAAATATACAAAAAGCACAGATTTAGCTCCCAAATTATCAAGATGAGATAGCACTTCATACCTCTCCGGTGTTTTCAGGCATCGAACTGTCAAATCTGAAATAATTAAATAAATAAATTACTAACTTTGAAATAAATCATAAAGTATTTTCTGAAAAAAAAAATAAGACAGAGATAACCAAAAATACCTGGAATTACTGTATGAACAATGGTTAGTGACAGAAAAGCAGGAGGAGTAAACTCGGGTTGGCCAACATCAGTATCCAGATAAGCTACTTTTGTGTGTTTGTTCAAGAGGACATTTAGGAGATAGCGGGAGAAGGTTGTCTTCCCACAATTCTTTGCACCACATATAAGAGCAATAGGAGGCATTGAAGTGTTTGCAATGGACTCTGTGGCGTCTAACCACTGCTCGGGGATGTTGATGTCTGGTGAAGGAGAAGAATCCATCCCTTTCTCTCTGTAAAAGTGCAAGACAACTTTTCTTGATTAAGCATATTTTTGTCAGTGAGTCATGCAAATTTCCAAATGGTGCAGTGCATTGCAAGCAATCAACAAGACAACAACTGATTTGAAAGCAAGCCAATCCACCTGATTCAGTCTGTCACATGATTTAGACTTAAACATTTGGACTGAATTGGATTGGGTTGATACTTAGTAAAGTTGTGATTTTTTTTCCTTTTATTTGGGGTACATTTCAAATTATACAAGAAATTGCTCATGCAATTGCAATTATTTCAGTAGTCGGGAACCCAGCTTATGGATGGACTAGGAAATCTCAATCAATTTTCACCGAGTGAATCAGACATGACAGTAACAGGAGGCCCTTTTCTTTCTCTACTTTTTGTTGTGCTCTTCTAGTTTGAAATATGACAGCATTGAAGTTTTAAAAAAAAAGTATATAATTGAAGTTTTTTATATACACGTCATACTTCCTTATATTTTCATTAATTATTAGAGTGAAATGTGAAATAAAGAATTTAATTTTAACAATTTAAAGATTATAAAGACTAAATATAAACTCGAAAAACTAAGCAAACATGGACTACATTAAGAGGATGAAAAATACTCTATAATGTATTTGCAGAAGGGATACCTATTTAATATATGTGTACCATCTTAATGTTTATTTGCATGCATGTAGTTTGCACATTTAGTTACTCTTGTGTGAATTAAGGGAATAATTATTTCTTGACAAGATCCACTAGTTTGAAGCAGCTTACTTTTGACATAACCACTGCTCTCAGCTGTCTCTTTCGCTAGAGCATTACAGAATCATATATGAATGTTCAGACTCAGAATAAATCCCCCCTTAGACCAGAAACAGGATACCTCAAATGAAAACTATTCCTGGCTCAAGTTGGTGTTGACAGAGCCTGCTTTCATTTTGCAAATTCTCAGCAAGTATTGATCTTCTAAGTTAACTTTTGGACTTTTGATTATGACAAACGGTGCACCTTGGACTCACACCTTTCTGGATTTTCCTCCTTTAAAGTGGCTAAAGGCGAAGCAATCTCGATTATTGATGAGAAAATCAACCGTTCATTTTTCAAACACATTCACAATTTTGTTATGCCTGTGGACCGTAATATGGATAGTTGATTTTCTCATAAAAAACCAAGATTACTTTTACTTTATCCCTCACTATTATAGAGGAGCTAGAGTCCACCTTTCATACCAGCAAATTACACTGATAACTTGCTTGTTTAAACAGAACCTACTTCCTATTGATACATGGTAATTAATTACTAATCATAGCCATAACCTATCTTATTTATCTAGTATCTTTGCCTGAAGCTATGTCTAATTCATAAGATTTAGAACAGTTTCCTTGTTTATGAAGCATGTTGCAAATGCAATATTTTTTTTTCTCATCAAAGTGGAGCACTACCGTTGGGAGATGGTGCTATACTAGTAATTTCTTATACTCAAAAAGAGTTCGTTGTATACAAGTATTAGCAGATAGAGAAATTCAAATGATGTTTATGGCATACAATAAGTTGTTTCAAAGAATTGATGAACAAAACAAAAAATTGAAGGATCGAACCTGATTGATTGGGAGAGAAGTAGCTACTGAGTGTAAACAAAGAAGACTATAGCGACGGTTCTTCCTGGCAAGGAACGCCACTAAGGGGTCAATTCAAAACGGGTTTTGATTTTTAAAACCCTTTTGGTTTTTTCTTCTGAAATTCAATGTATGACGGATCGGGTCGGGTAGAAAACATCGGTCTTATACTACCAGCCTTCAATTCCAACATCGTTTATTTTAATCTAATCAACAAATTTCATTTTTAACTAATTTATTTTATCTTTATCTATATATATTTTATCATTTAATTGACTTTCTCCCTCAGTTATCCTTTTTATCATTATCTCAAAATTTAATTTGAATAATTTTAAAGGAATTATAAATCTAAAATATATTTTATATATTCATAGATATTTTTATATGAAATTTAATTTATAAATAATATAATTTATTTATTAAAAATAATTTTTTGTATTAATTTTTAAATATATAGAAATAAAAATCTAATTATGTGATACATAAATTAAAATACTAGTATATCAATAAATCAAATTCAACTTAATACAGTTTAAGGAATTATAAAATTAATTTAATGTCTGTAAAGAAAAAAAAAATTGAATTTAATTTTTCACTAATAAAAACTAACAAATCAATGACTCACATCGGTAACTACCATATAAATTAACAACTAATTTAATTATATTATTCACTTTGGAGTATGATTTCCTTGGGGGCGGATCCATAATTTAATGATTAGGGTGTCAAATACAAAAATTAAAATTCATCTAATAAATATATTAACTAGCATGAAATATCGAAATTCAAAAAAGTATTTTTCAAAATAATCTAAAAACTATAATCGATTATATATTTACACAGTAGATAAATTAAATATTTTTTGAAAGTTCCAAAATTGTATATGATAATCACCAATTTTATATGTCATCAAGAATCCTATGAATTTCTAATAAAAATTAGTATTTATGTTAAATATTTTTGCCTGTGAAAAATCTTTATGTAAAAGAAAATTACTAACTTAGAATAAATCATGTCATTGACATTCTTGCATTCGTGAAAATATGTTAAACCTTCCAAATAATAATAAGAAGCAAAAGGGTAAAAAAACAGAAAGAATGATAATTGAAAATAAAATATTTGTAGATATATTTTGAAATTTATCTTATCAACAACATGTTAACTATTAAAGAAAATGATAGTCAAATATTTTTCTAAAAAAAGAAAAAAATAATTATCTCGACAATATATACTACAATAGAATATAATATTTTGTTAAAAAGTAGAAAAATAAATAACGCATAAATGGATTTTTTATGTTACACTTGAATTATATTATTTATATAATTAAACCCCTATTATTTACATAATTAAACCCTTAAGTAAAAATAATTGTTTAAAATATATATTAAAAAAATTGATAAAAAGTCAGGGGGAACAAGACTCGAAAGGCACACTGTGGATGGGTATTACTATTACTGTAGAGTTCTCCTCACACGGCATGCACACTTAAAAAGAGTACTTCATGATATACATTTCAAACATTTGTATGAGATTTCTATACTCAATCTCTCTTAAAATAAAATTCTATATTTATTTAAAAATGATTTTCGTTAATTATCATTATAATTTTTTAACTATTAATTAGAAATTATTTTAAATATAGTTTTTAAAATAATTATAAAAAGTAACAAATTTATCAAAATATCAAATTGTGATAAAATGTTATTATAAAAGTATATTTCAATTTATAGTATTGTGTATATATATTTCTATTTTATTTATTTTCATCTATTTTTATATATATCATCTAAAAATTATATTTAAAAACTAAAGAGACAATACGTTTAATTTAATTAGTTAAATAGAATGTGTGTTAATTAGTTAAAGAGGCAACTTTTTGTTGTCTAATTTTTGTGTTTAAAAGATGTTTGTCTTTAAAATATATAAAGTAAGATAGAAGATTCCACGTAAACGTGGTACACACTCAATATAAACAAACGGTTTATAGTCATTAGTAGAAGGTACATATAGGCATATAGCCATTAAGAAAGTGATTCCGAGAAAAGCATTCCGAAAACACAAAAATAGATAATAAGCATTATTATCGAATCTTGTTCTTCTTCCACTTTAGACTTTGTGAAACATGCCTGATGAAATATCGAACCTCTCACCAACATGTGGCTTAAAGGATTGAGTATTAATTCATGAGGGGAGTTTTATACATACATATATATATATATCAAAATATATTGTTATAATTTTAATAAATATTATATTGTTTTATAATTTTTAATTGGATGATGTTATTTTAAAACTCACAATTCGTTGAAAATTCATTTTACATGTAAAATTATATATTAATCTAAAATTATTTGTTATATTGTTTATATAGATTAAAATCAACATAATATAAATATTTCAAAATATACTAAATTATGAATCATTTAATTGTATTTTTATTATTATTTAATTTTGACAAAATTTGACAACGATCTTAGTAATACGTAGATATATTTTAACAATTGAATAAATAAAAATCATATTTTATATTAAATTACAAAAATAATATAATAGTTATTAAATTTACTTTAATTATACATATATATATATATATATATATATATATCTTTATATATATAATAGTAAAATTACTATAAAATTTCTGAAATATTTAATTCAATAACCCAAATAATATTCAAGCCCATGACTCTTAATTTCGTGTGAATTGAATTACATGTTCAATAATTGTTTGCCTCATAGTAATATACATTTTCTCATAAATGGAAAATTACTACGTAGTCCCAAATAATTATTGTAAAATTCTATTTAATAACAAAAAATATAAAAAAGAAAATTTGAAAGAAAATTATGCAATGACATAGCTATGTGATGAAGGAAGATGAAAGAAAGAGTATTTAAATGATTCTTGGATACTCTTGAAATATCATTATTATAAATAAAAAAAGTCTTTTAAAGATGGTTATTTAATATTTTTTAAGATGATTTTCAATCTGTCATTATAAAAAGTCAACATTTTTTAAGATAGTTTATAAATCATCTTAGAATCTCAAATTTTATATTAGCGTTTTAGAAATTGTTAGAGTGTGGTATTTAAAAAAATGTAAAAAACATGAAAATTTAATGATTTAAAAAAACTATGTTATAATGTATCATTTTTTTCTAAGAAGATTTTTTGAAAAATGTTTATAACTCAAAATCGATGTTGTTTATTTTGTTTTACAAAAAACTCAATTTATAATTTCAAAAAATCAGACCCAGAGAAATTGTAATAAACATTTATACAATATATAAATTCCTCCTATATAAACATTTTTAAATTGCTTGATTTTAACTTCTGAATAGTATATCACCCATTTCTTTCTATATATAGACACTTTCCTAAGATAGGAAAGCAAGGGAGAAAAATAATTTATATAATTAGTAATTTGATATAACAAGAAGGTAGAAATAAACATAAATATATAAAGATTGTCAGTTAAATATGTTTATAATCTTTAGGTTTCCAAAAATCATTCTAAATAATACAATTCTAGTTGAAAATTTTCAAGTAGTAAGGATGTGAGAGTGTGATAGACACAAGGACAGTTCCATAAAATCTTCAATACCCACTAAAAGAAATGGGTACACGTCTTTGGATTATTTAAGTAGAGTTTGGAAATCAAAAGAAACTCAAAATTTCTAAGATTCCCTCTATCTAGCCACATAATCTCTCCTAGTCTCCTAGATCTTAATAATCTTATGCTTATAAATAGGCACATAATTGGTGTTTTCTTGTAACCATATATGCATCATGGATAGGAGAGTGAAGTCCAAGAGCGATGACATGATGTCTGTTTGTGAGAAATCGATGCATATAGTAGCAAATATCTTCACCCTACCCACTTTGTCTTTTGCACACAAGACACTACAAACTTTTACGAGTGGAAAAGCTATGAAGAATCTTTCAAGGTGTAGTGAAGCCTCTGAGAAGGGGCCACTACTCCTCCAAGTCCATGAAAGAAGGTCACAAGAGCCACGGAGGCAACCAAAATCCATGGTCAAGCATGTTGTTGAGAGCAACAATCGTGGATCATCAATAACATCTAATGTGATTCACAAAGAGGGATTAGAAGATGATGTTAATAAAAAGGCTGAAGTGTTCATCCAAAAGACACGTAGAAGATTGCTAAGTGACACCTGAACCTTCTCTTGTGTAGCCATGTAGTGTAACTTTGATAATTACTATATATAGTTATATGTGTATGAAATAAATAAATATGAACAGTTGGCTACTCCTACTTGCTTGGAGAAAATAAATTGAAGATCTTTATTATGATATGCGACTCAATTACCTTTTGCTTTCTTTGATATAATTTTCCTTGTTGAATTAATGGACAAGTCTCGTGTACATAAAATTTTTAGACGATGATTTCAAGAACATGTACTGTTTAATTACATGAAATAAGCAAATACAGTATACGTTGTTCTGGTCAAGACAATATTCTGTATAAAAGCTATTTCTTTTATTCAATCTCCTTTGGGTTTGTTGTAGAAAATATATTTATTGGAAAAGATCTACATTAAACCCAACCTCAGTTACCTCATTCTGATTATAATGAGAATCTGAATTATCGTTTATTGGACCCCAACCTTAGATCATCATCAACTTTGATTATGATTTAGGTATGTTTGATTTATTAAAAAATATTGTACTGAATAGAATAAATATTAAATATTTTTTATTTTAGGTATAAAGTATTGAAAAAATACATATATTTCTATTTTTATATCTTTAATAACCAAAATAATAATAACTAATTAACGTATTTATTTTAAAAAGGAAACACTCATTTTTTTATTATTTTAATCTCTCTCTTTCTTTATTTCATACACACATAAATTTTATATAAATTGTATTATAATAATTAATATTAAATATTTTAGGAAATTTTACAAATCGAACCCTACATTTTTTTGATTCATTTCACTTGTACTATTACATTTTTATTTGTGATTATAATTTTCTTTTTAGATTTATACTTACATGTACATTGTTTATCGTCACTTGAATTCAGGTGTAGCATTCATTGTGAGATAGGAAGATAATCTATAACTAAAAATAAGAAGATACAAAATTCTGATGTACACATTTTTGTGTTGTATTTTACTCCTATAATTACTTCCATATATAAACAATTATTTCTTTCTTATTATCTTTTTTTATCTGTATAAATTAAATACGATACCAAAACATTTACAACACTTACATATTATGTTTAGCCAACTGAATTAGACCCCTTAATTTTTTTCCTACTATCTTAGTTCATGGCCTTATGCTGCCTCTTTCTCTTTACTTCCAGTTAATTTCACTCCTCAAATCCTCGACACACCCTCTAATTGCACTATACAAGAGAGTGTAAATAGTAATTACCTAAATTAAAACAAAAGTCCATTTTTTAATAAATAAAATGAGCCAGAAGCCCAATTCAAAATGCAAAATAAAACTGTAAAAAACAATAAAAGGGGTACAGAAAGCAATATTTGGATTGGCCCAACTAAGGAAAACCTTAATCCCCCACTATATATATTTTTCTTTCTCTTTTTCAATCTTTCCCTTGCGCAGCTCACAAACAAAGTCCTCATCCTAAATCTCTCTCACCATCTCATAGAGTCATAGTTACTTCAACGGAACTGATTCCTTCTCCGACGACTTGTTTTGGTGGCTTTTCCATCTCCGGAGCACTAATTCCTTGTTCGAATCATGTCTCAACCACAACAAATTTTGTTCCTTCTCCATCCAACTACTTCCTCTATCAACCGTAAATTTTCGTTCCTTCTCTGTCTAATTGTGTGCGTGAAGGAGGCAAGCAAGAGTGTGTGTAAAGGACAACCGACAATGTGAGAAGGTTTTGGAGCCCAACAAAATGACATCATTTTGGAGCCCTTTAGTTTTCGTGAAAACCTAGTTCGGCTTCCAAAAATCAGCCGGATTGCTGGGTCCGCATAAAATCGGTCGGGTTTCACCGGATCAGATGCATGACAGGTTCAATCCCTAACCCGGCCCGAGTATAGCTCCGGTTTCCCTAAAATAGTTTTACATAAACATATCTAATTTATATAAATAATTTTTTTTATAAATTTAAGTTATATGCATTGTTTATGTAAAATAGTTTTACATAAACATATCTAATTTATAGAAATTCATCTTGTTGCCAAATCATATAAATAAATAAATATGATGTAGTCATTGAGAGAATTTATGTCTGTATAAAAAAAAACACTATCAGTATATAAAATAATTAAAAACTTATTTTCCAAGCATAATATGGGATATATTCATTCTTAATTTAATTTAAAGTATATTAAAATATTAAGAAAAAATTCTTTAAAAACATTTTATGTCTAAATAGCATAAGTAATGCTATATTTACAAATTATAATAAATAAAGTAAATCAAGCTAAAGTAAATATATCCTTATTGACTCATTTTAGAAACAAGTTCATTAACTATTCGTCATGATAAAATTTAAAGATATTATGCCTTTCAAAAAAAAATCTAAAGATATTATATATTACTCATTTAAAAAAAAAATACACTCTGCTATGCCCAAATAAACTACTATTAAACTATGAATCGAATTATAAATGCATGTGTACGTTTTATACAAACTTATGTTTGACAGTTGTCTGTGTCAGAGTTGAAAGTGTCAAGTTGTTTCGAATCCATTCTCTCTAATTCTAATAAGATACCCCAATCTACACCCATGCTTGGCTAGTAGAAAGGGATATAAGAAGTGCTAGAATATGATTTGGATGGTGATTATTTAGTCAATGTGGTTGAAAGAATGGAGTTTTATTCAAATATACAAAAAAATGATAAGGAAGATAATTCAGATCTTACTGATATGATTGATAGGCAATCTTATATCTTAAACATGCGATCAAGAATTTAATTTTAATTTGTGCATATGAAAAAACCTCTATTGGAATAGAAAAATCTTTTAAATGGATCTCAATGTATTAAGGAATTAGTCATTGACTCTAGGACAAAAAATATCTAAAAGTTAAAAAAATATTTTGGTTGTGAACTAGGTAGGTGTGAACCAAAATAAGAACAATCACAATTAATGATTAGTAATAGTCATTATTAAGTGGCTTTAGTTGTGACTGATTGATTTTTGTCATTATTTATTTTTACTTAGTCCCTTGGCGATTAAAATTATGATTGATAACATATTATAAGCTGACCTTATGGAGAACTTACCATCACTGGTTGCATTCCAAGCAACATTACTTGGAAGGTAATCCAAAAATATTTTCACCATCCATCTTCTATTTGAGTCAACATAGTTTGTCATTGTAAGATTAAGTTCACTTTCTGACATTGAAGAAACAAAATATCTCAACAAGGTTCCTTTCCCAAGCAACCAACTATTGCTCCAAAATTTGACTCTGGTCCCATCTCTAATTCTCCAAATCATACTCTGATAGAAGATATCCACGTATAGAACATAGGCCCCACTAAAAATTGCTTCCCAGTTTGTTCTTATTCACGTTAGGAATAAAATATTCTCCATATCTATATTTGTTTCTCATGATAGATGACCAAAGGGAAGTTTTTTATCATAGAATCTCCAGCTAGCCCGAAGCATGAAGGCTTTATTAACTGTGAGAATTAATGTCTTATGTGAGAGGTATGTGACTTATGTAAGGACTAATAAAATAAGTTAGAGTGCAAGTCCCTTTAACTCTTGTCTCTAGCAGTAAGATGATTGCTCCTTTAGTTGTTGTTTCAAACAACAATGAAGAACAACAACACAATAATGAGTCCATGATACATAATGAACCTATTGTGGAAGAACCACAAGAAGTAATATAATAACCTGGGTTTTAAAAAAAAAAAAAAAAAAAAAAAGTTACTGTAGCACCGCGCTAATAGCGTGAAAATGGCGCGATTAGCGCCACAGATGCGGCCTGTTGGCGCGATTAGCGTGAAAATGGCGCGATTAGCGCCATAAGTGCCCAGGAAACTTTTTGTTGCGCTGTTTTGGCGCTGATAGCGCCATATATGGCGCGGTTAGCGTGGGAAGGTCGGCAGACCTTGTATTTAAAGGCCATTTCACGAAATTTTTGGCCAAAACTCATGGTTCTTCTTCCCTGGACCTCCAACCTCCATTAATGGATGTTTCAAGCTCCTTAGTACCTTATATACTAGCCTAAACACTTTCCTGTGGCCTAGAAACTAGTTTTAACCGATTGAAAACGAAAATCCTTCATCAATTCCCTAGATTTGAGAAAATCTCTTCCCTCAGAGAAAACTCAAAGAACTTGAGTGGGCAGGGACTCATAGCTTGGGGAGAAGGACAATAGAGCTTGAGGAAGCTGTCCTGAGGTCATTTGAGTCGCCGCTGAGGTAAGAAACTCAAGTTTCTTTGGGTAATTGTGAATTTGGGATTTCCTGAGTAATGTGACCCACAGTGAAATGGGGCTAGAATTAGCCCAGGGTCCTGTAGAGAAATTTACTCAGGGTAATGTAATGATGAAGGATTAGCTTTCAGTTTTTGATTCTGATGACTTTGAAGTTTGGCTCTGTATTATCTGTGTGACCTGTGTAGTGGTCACTTGTGATTATCTGTTAATATGCCAGAGCCTTAGTTATGCTTATATTGAGTCTGAGAAAAAGCCTTGTGTGGGCAGACATTGATTAAACCCTAGGATAGGGGATTTCTGATATGATATGTACTGTGAAATATATGCCTGAGTGCTTAGTTTAATATGAAATTACTTATGCCTTGATTAGGCATTGATTCTGAGACTGTTGGGGGTAAGAGCTACAGACCTGGAAAGGAACTATTAGCTGAGACCTTACCAGGTAAGTTCTGAGTCCCTGGGGATTGATTCCCATTTGGTTGCACACCACACTCTTGGGGAGTGATGGTCATATTCATACTGCATGCATTGGTTGTTGCATACTGATATGATGCTGTATAAATGTACATAATTCTGCTAGATTTGTGGGCATTGAGTGTAACTCTGCCATATACTGTGGGCATTGAGTGTAACTCTGCCATCGGTTGATAGCATTGAGTGGAACTCTGCTAGATTTGTGGGCATTGAGTGTAACTCTGCCATGGATGAGATATTGACTTGATATGTATGTTTTCTGATGCTTGTGCTATGAATTGTGAGCCAGGGTGGGAATGATTTTCCAAGGACCTTGAGCTTACTGAGATGTGTATCTCACCCCGTGTGGGGATTTATGGTTTCAGGTGACTCTTCAGATAGAAGAGAGCAGTCTCAGGGCAGGAGGCCCGAGTAGAGACATTTTGCTTGACTGAGAGTAGCAGAAGGAGCTGAAAGGCTCATTTTGTGTTTTGCTATGTTTTGTACCCTGTTATGGGTTGTATAGTTTTGTATACCTCGATGAGGGTAATTATTCTTTTGTATCACCCTGATGTGGTGAAGATTCTGATGTATATGAATGTACAAAACCATGTGGATATTATATGAGATAATTTTCCTCCTGACTTTATAGTGTATGTATCTGATCTGTCTATATCTATATCTGTGAGACACTGGATCAGCAGGGGTGTGTTTTACATGCCTTATATATATATACATGCTTGTTGTTTTAAATGAAATCCATACATAATGAATCAAGAAAAACGATTCTGCACTTCCGCTGAATACTATTTTATGATAATTGCGTGCTAAACTGATATTATTAATGTTAACGCACCGGAGGCCTACGGGGTGTTACAAGTAACATTAAGGAGGTCTCAAAGAGAAAGGAGACCAACTATTTTGAATGACTATATGATATACCTAAATGAAACAAAATGAGACTTAAGCATTAATGATAATGATCCAATTTTTTTTTCGCAAGTTGTAAGCTGTGATAATTTTGAGAAGTGGTTAGATGTCATGAAAGAAGAGTTAAATTCCATGGAACATAATAGTATTTGGGACCTCGTAGAATTGCCAAAGGGTTGTAAGAGAGTTGGTCGTAAGTGGGTCTTCAAGACTAAACATGACTCGCATGGCAACCTTGAACGTTACAAGGCTAGACTTGTTGCAAAGGGATTTCTCAGAAAGATGACATTGATTATAAAGAAACGTTTTCACCGGTCTCATGAAATGATTCTTTCAGGATTATCATTTCATTAGTAGCCCATTATGACTTAGAGCTACATCAAATGGATGTAAAACTACCTTTTTTTAAATGGAGATTTAGAGGAAAATGTTTATATGGACCAACCAATGGGGTTCTCAGTTGAAGGAAAGGAACACATGGTGTGAAAATTAAAGAAATCAACATACAGTCTTAAGCAAGCTTCCTGCTAATGGTATTTGAAGTTTGATGATATCAATGTTTCATTTGGATTTAAGGAAAATACTATTGATCGGTGTATATATCTAAAGTTCAATGGGAGTAAGGTTATTTTTTTAATTTTGTATGTTAATGATATCTTGCTTGCAACTAATGATATTGGTCTTCTTCATGAGACTAAGAAGTTTCTCTCTAGCAACTTTGAAATGAAAAGATATGGGTGAGGCTAGCTATGTGATAGGGATAGAAATATTTCGAAATAAATCACAAGGATTGTTAGGCTTGTCTTAGAAATCATATATTAATAAAGTTCTAGAGAGATTCAAGATGGAAAAGTGTTCAGCATCACCTGTTCCAATTCAGAAATGAGACAAATTTAGTCTCGCACAATGTCCTAAAAATGATCTGGAACCAAAACAAATGAAAACAATTCCGTATGCATCATCTGTTGGGAGTATTATGTATACTCATATTTATACTTGACCAAACATAAGCTTTGCAGCTGGAATGTTAGAAAGATATCAAAGTAACCCAGGAATGGAACATTGGAAAGCTGCAAAGAAGGTTCTAAGATAACAGGGAACAAAAGATCACATGCTTACATATAGGAGGTCTAATCACTTTTAGGTGATTGGGTATTCAGACTCAGACTTTCTTGGATGTGTGGATATGAGAAAATCCACTCTTGGCTATTATTTCTTTTAGTCGGAGGAGCAGTATCATGGAAAGTGCAAAACAATCAGTTGTTGTTGCATCTACCATGGAAGCTGAATTTGTAGCATGTTTTGAGGCTACAATTCAAGCTAATTGGTTGCAAAACTGTATTTCAGGGCTTGGAATTGTTGATAGTATTCCTAGGCCGCTGAAAATGCATTTGATAACTTTGCAACAGTATTTTTCTCTAAGAATGATAAGTACTCTAAGGGTGCTAAGCATACGGAATTGAAGTACTTTTACGTGAAGGAAGAAGTTCATAAACAAAGAGTGTCAATAGAACATATTAGCACAAACCTTATGATACCCTTTGACAAAGGGATTACCGCCCAAGACATTTATAGAACATGTTGAAAATATAGGCATTATTGTTATTGATGATCATTAAGTGTAATTTATCTTATGCATTTTATTGACACTTTGAGCTCATTTATTATATGTTTTTGATTACCTGTTCTCTATGTTTGCATGTATACTTGTATTAGAGTAATGTTAACACTTTTTTTTCTTGAATAAAGACATTATGTTGGACCGATTATGTACTCCTAACTAATGGTCATATTAAGGAGAAGACTAATTTGTACTACATGGAAGAGACTATGTCAATTAAGTGATGTACAACTGTCATGACTCTAATTGGTTCCTATTCTTAATCATGAAATTATGATGTACCCAATGTATAGAACGATTTAGTCATTTTAATGTGCATTATGTTAGCTTAATCTATTTATTTATTTAGTCCATAATGTTTGGTAATGTCACATGAGTCAAGTGGGAGAATGTAAGAATTAATGTCTCATGTGAGAGACATGTGACTTATGTAGGGACTAATAAATAAATATTTAATAATTAAGGACTAAATTGTAATTGGGTTAAAATGGATAAGTTTCTAGAAATAAATATTATTTGATTAGAGTAGTGGTTTAAAAAGAGGTTAATCACATTAACGTAAAACAAGGTCCCTTTATGACAGAAAAGTGTTCTCTTAAAATCCTAATCATCACGAACGTAGAGAGACAGAAAAAATAGTTAAGGGGACGAAATCTTGCTTTCTTCATCTTTCAAGAAAATCAAGATGCACCAAAGACTTTTGTGCCTTGTAGGTGAAACGGCTCCTACCAAGATTTACTGAGAAAAATTGAATCACGATATAAGATAATGGACCTGGGTACTTCGTGAAACCTACAATTTTCAATTGAAAAATGGTGAGCTAAATAGAAGAACGATATAATAACCGAGGTTTAAATAAATAAAAAGAAAAAGAAAGAAAATTTAAATTTCCTAAATTCCGTCAGAAAAAGCGTTAGCGACGGAATTAGCGACGGATTTTGCGACAGAATTTGCGACGGCCAGAGAGTGGCGCCCCAGGCGTGAGATTGGCGCCCCGAGCGTGAGACTCACTGGAATTTGGCGCCTGGAGCGTGAAATTGGCGCCCGGAGCGCCAGAAATGGCCAGAAGGTCATTTTTCACTGGAATTTGGCGCTGGAGGCGTGAAATTGGCGCCCGGAGCGCCAAATCTCGGGCAGGCACCCTATATAAAGGGATTTTCACGAATTTTTGGGGGAAAATCTGATTTCTCTCCTTCCCTAAGCCTCTTCCTCCATTGATGAGTTGGAAAGCTTCATACCCGCTTATCCTTTGACCTAAACACTTGATAACCAACTAGGAAAATGATTAGAACCTCGAGATGAACTAGACCCTAGTTTCAATCTCTCGAAAAGATAGTCAATCGGAGAAATCCCGTTCTCTAGGGAACTTTGGGAAAACTGAGTTTGGAAGGGAAAGAAGGCGATTCAAGGACGCCAAAGCTTGGAGAAGTGATCCTCCAGCATTCCTCGACAGTTTTGAGGTAAGAAACTCGAGTTTCTCCAGTTGATTTGTGATTTGGGGGTTTTGATGAATAGTGACCCACTTCTGATAGAGCTAGAATTAGCTCTGGGTCCAGTTGAGAAAAGTGTTTAGAATCATGCGAGGAGGAAGGATTAGCTTTCAGTTTGTGATTTGGAGAACTTTGGTTTTGGCTCTAGGTGGGGCATGTGTGACTTGAACAGAGTCACTTGATTTGAGACATGCAAGAGCCATGTTGAGGGGCTTAATGTGCCTGAGAGGCCTTGAGAACGGTATCTTGTGACTATGACCGTCCAAGCCCTATGGAAACCCTGAGAATTTGGGTTGTTGAGCTCTGAGCTCATAGTGAATGGCTGGTGTATGAGTCTGGAATGACTCTGAGCCCATGGTTGAGTTAAGCTAGACCACTGAGGGTCTATGGAAGGCTTGTGAGGATAAGCCTGATGAACCCTGGAGTAGATGACTCGGGTTGAGGGAAAGAACTGTGGTTCCTTCCCAGAGGCAGTGGATGAGCTGATGCATGAATATATGCTTATATGGTCTGTGATATGTGTTTATGTGCCTTGTTAGGGCTTGACACTGAGGGTGTCAGAGAAACAGACCGTTATTCAAGAGGCTAAAGCTGAGGGGCACGGCTTGCCAGGTAAGCTCATCGTTCTGTGATGTCTTTCTCTTTCTCTTGTTTGCCACCCAAGTGGGTGATGGGTGCATGCCATGTTTGAATATATATATATGTATTGTGCATGCTGAGAAAGAAAGGCCGTGATGGCCTGTTATTGATGATGATATGTGTTGAGATAAGCCTAGAAGGCTGGATGAATGATGCTTAGGGTGGAACCCCTGTTGTTCCAGAGATTGTGATACATGATACACCCTAGGATAGACACTGAGACAGTGTGAGGGTATTTGACACCTGTGGCTTTAGGTGTGGCCTTGGGCCTGAGATGGAGGAACACTGTGAGGTGTTCCATGGCTTTGATGAGATACAGATCAGAGAATGATCTGTGATGGAATCTATAAGATACTGAGATGGTATCGGGCTAGTTGAGGTTCCCTAGCCAGAGGAAGAGTTTGAGGACTCCCTGGAATAGCTGAGATTCCATGGGAGGTGCCACTGCTCTCCACTAAAGTCCTAAGGGTGGATGGCTCCGCACAGAGACTTCCCTTAGGCAGTCATGTGTAAGACCTGGAGGGCTATTTCCAGGCAAGTGGTTATATGTAAGACCTGGAGGGTTATTCCCAGGCAGTGATTGTATAAGTCCTGAGGGATTGAGAGCTCCCTGTTGTGGATTGTCTCTCTCAGGCAGTGTGATTGGAAGTCCTGTGGGATTGAGAGCTCCCGGTGTGGATTGTCTCTCACAGGCTGTGGATTGGAGATCCTGAGGGATTGAGAGCTCCCAGAGTGGATAGTCTCTCTCAGGTATCTGAGCAGGAAGTCCTGAGGGATTGAGAGCTCCCGTAGAGGATTGTCTCTCTCAGGCAGCTGATGGATAGTCCTGGGGGATTGAGAGCTCCCGGTGGGGATTGTCTCTCCCAGGTAGTGGAAAGTCCTGTGGGATTGAGAGCTCCCGTTGAGGATTGTCTCTCACAGGCAGAGGATTGAAAGTCCTGAGTTGAGAGATTCCTCAGGCAGTGTATGTGAACGTCCTGAGTTGAGAGATTCCTCAGGCGTTATGTGTAAAGTCCTGAGTTGAGAGATTTCTCAGGCAGTGTGTATGAAGTCCTGAGTGGTGGACTCAGGCCATGCTTTATATATAGCATTGGAGGCGATGCCTCTCTGGTATATACAGTGTCCAGTGATTGACACTGATGATTAGGTACCTCTGTGAGATCTCTGTCAGACGTATATGAGAGCCGATATGAGATATTGAAGCCATGATTCTGGCTTGGCTCTGTTAGATGGTCTTGAGATGGCTGTGAGAGCCAGGATGAGGTGTGATACCTCTGATACTGATAGTATCTGATTATGTTACCCTGTAGTGGGTTATGAGAGCTAGGATGATTTCCTAAGCTCGTTCCTGTTTTGGCTTTAGGTGTATGCTTGGGGTGAACCAGGGTAAGGGAGGATCTCCCAGGACCCTGAGCTTACTGAGATGTTTATCTCACCCCGTTGTGGGTTGTGGTTTTCAGGTGTTCCCAGAGGAGAGGACATACTCCAGGGCAGAAGACCCTAGCTGAGAGTGCTGGACCTGGTCATGGGCTGCATATGAAGACTAGAAGAGTCTTTATTTTTATCTTTGTCTTGTATAGGGTGTGAGTGTACACCCGATTTACTGTACAGACGATGATGATGTTGTACTAGTGTATGTTTCCTCCTGATGATCTCTATTTTGAGTTTTATGTATATCTGCCTCGGTAGTTGTAGTTATGTTATGTTTTACCTGGATCAGCAGGGGTTGTGTTATATGTGTTTTATTCTATGCATAATGAAATCAAGAAAAATGATTCTCTCATTTCCGCACTGCGTTTGTTTAACGCTGATAGCGCTAATCTGATGATAACGCACCGGGTGCACACGGGGTGTTACAAACGAAGTGTGTGTGTGTGTGTGTGTGTGTGTGTGTGTAGTGCGATGAAATGGGCATATTTGGTGAGGCGGTCATAGACCACACATATGACGATGTGGTTGAAAAAGGATGGTAAGTGGATACTGAAATCTGTAGTTAGTTTGTCCCAAACTTTATAGGGGTTGGAGTAAATCAAATTTCTTATGATTGAAAACTTTATTTTGTTGGCATCTAAGACACTGTTTGACAAACAATTTGGTATCATTGTAAATACCAGGCTAATAAAAAGATGTAGCCAATCGAGCCAAGGTGGTCTTGAGGCTGAAATGGCCAATCAGAGGAGTAGAATGGTATTTGTGTAGCAAAGTCTAGCAAAAATTGTCGAAATCAAGGATAAAGAGGCAAGTACAATAAATAAAGCAAGTTTTGTTTAACTGAGAACTTAGTTAGATTGGGTTAGGATGTTTTTGTGTGGATGAGGCTTTTTCCTTGTGGTTCAATGGTGTAGTAATGTTGGAGTTTGCTGATTAATGTAGGATACATGAGGAGATGACGATGAACAATTCTGAAATTAAAGGTGGTCGTGAAAGGGTGTCAACAACTTGGTTGTGTTTTTTGGGTCTATAGATGATATCAAAGCTAAACCCAAGAAGTTTAGAAGCCCATTGTTGCAACTCTATTGTGTGGGAAGCCAAGTTAGTAAGTTTTTCAAGTCCACAACCTTTAGTATGCAAAAAACACAATGGTCTTATCCTAAAATCTAGGCCAAATACCTAACTACATCAGAGCAATACTAGGGATGACAACGTGGCGGGTCGGAGATGAGTTTGGCTCTCCCCGTCTCTCAAGACAAATTAATTTGCATATTTATACATTTTCTTACTTCTATTTGAAATAATTTGTAATGTCTCTCGATTTGTTCTGTAAAAAACTAAAATACTTATACTTTTTCTTTTTTCTATTCGATTTTAGAATAAATTTTTTTACAAAATATTTTAAATTATATATATATATATATATATATATATATATATATATATATATATATATA
>CM023946.1:18466415-18544882 GCA_013407115.1 Glycine latifolia | reverse complement strand
GAGTTTTAAGATTAAGAAAGCAAATTCCCCACAAAAAGTGAGACTAATATGAGTATGGGTATGAAAGAGATGGATTTTAAATTTTAATATCATTCATCATTCCCATCGGGTTTTATCAAGTTTGCTACACTTTTTTTATAATTTTGATTGACTTATATATTTGTAAGTAAATTATATATTAATTTTTTATTTATATTTTAATTCAAACAAAGTATAAATATAATGAATAACAGATAAATTAAAGATAAAACATTAACAATTCAATTATATTTTTAGTTAAATGTATATTTTTAAATTTTTTATTTATTATTTAACTATTAAACTAATTGACTTATATTTTCAAAAATTATAACATTTAAATCTTTAATATATATTATGTGTGTGTGTGTGTGTATATATATATATATATATGTTGGGACAAAAAAATTATAAAAAAAACATAATGATGGTGTGTACGAGTAAGTGTATAATTTGATACTCATCATCATTCTCATCTCCGCTTAAAAAGTTTAAGTAATACGACCTGTATTCATATATGGTCAAAAAATGAATATTTCTCGTCAGAACTAGAACGAATTTGGGCAATACATGCTGATACGAGTTATTTGTCATGCCTAAGCAATACAACATCGAAAAGGAAAATATTTAAAATGAGCTAAAGTGATTAGGCATTGTTGATGGATCATTGGACAAAGCCTCTAAGCTAGGTGGGCATGATGATATTCCTAGTGGGCCTCTTGGTGATGTGGGTAGAGGTTACACTAACATATTATTTGTAGGATTTATTTCCTACATCGGACGAATCTCTAATACACCCAAAATAAACATTGTAATTTCGATATTACCCTTTATTAAAAGCTTGCAATCCGTAAGAACATTATGAATTTGTAATCCATAAGAACGTTACGGATTATTCAATTCGTAAATTCGTAAGAACCTTACAGATTGGACAATCTGTATGGATTAAAAATTTCTGAAATAATTTTCAAATAATTATGATTTTTAGAGATAAATTTAAATAAAAATCAAAGGTTTAATAAAAACATGATTTTTATTTAAAAATTATACATGTAAAAAAATACATTATTAGATAAAAATTAGTTGTTATAAAATTTATTATGTAAATTTATATTGTATTAAACATTATTTCAAAAAAATTTAACCAAACCTAATTTATATGAACCTTATGAATTATGAATACTTAAGATTCTTATAGCAAATCCCTTATTTATAAAGGAAGAAGTTGATGCAGCCTTTGTTGTTCTAGTTGCTCAATGTTAAATTGAATGGGAAGACAGCTATTGAAAAGGAATAGGAATCTATCCCTAGTATATACAACATAATGGACTAAACCTACCTATCAATGATAATTTGATAAACATATGTAAGGTCCGATTCAACATTCACCTATATGTGAACATTATTCAAATAGCAACATGCCAACAAGCACTGGACCACAAATCACAGTAACGAATTATAATTTATTTTCAACCACAAGCAAATATGATCAAATAAAAACTGTAGAATATAGTCCAAGCGAACAAGATTCTGTGGCAGAAACGAGATATGCCACGTAATCTTTTTCTAGGTACGAACAAGAAGAGATGGAAAGATTTTGCTTAGCAATTATTGTTCCTTCGTTAACCGTTTATGTAGAAACTTCTCACACGAGACTATGGGATGTATGTACACTCCTTTCCTTAGTTCTAAAACTAGGTTAAAATTACCATTGGTTCAACTAACATAAGTTGTTTCAGTTTAATAAAAGTCTCAGATTATGTCCTAACTGCAACTACATTAAATATTTAAAGAAAATATTTTGTTACCCTATTCTAATCTAATAGAATTGCTTCCAAAGAATGATACATGTGATTTAAATAAAAATAAAATTAGGAAAAAGTTTGAATTAATGTCCTGAAAACTAAGACTGAAGTTCATGATCCAATAGTAGAATTTAGTGAACTGCTTTCTTAAGAAATAAATGAATCATGTAATAACTCATATTTAAGGACAAGTTGACGTTGTTATGCAGTTCTTACATTAACTATCCGCGTTTGTAATAAACAGTTTGATTAAGTTCATCTACTAGGTACATAGCATGGTATGAACACATCAACATTTATCAGTCAACGTGTCTATGGGTGTCTTCCTTCTAAAGATAGCCGTACCTTAAGACAAACAGAAAAAATTAACATTGGATCTAACATCGAGACACAACATTTGTTTTCACGCATTCTCACCGGCCACTTTTTTAAAACCAAAAAGAAAGAAAAATCTCAACGCATTATGATAAAAAAACGTCCACTTGATCTTAACTAAACTTGAATTATTTATTATTATAGGTGCTTAGCATGTTGTAGGACACTTCTTTTGTCCTATAACTGAATTGACAACCCTGGCCCCGCAAGGTGCTCGCAACTGTGACTAGTCATAAAAATAGATCATCAGATCCCACTATCACTAGAAATAAACCTAGGAACTGTAGGACAAGTAGCGTGGGGCAACAAGAATTTCAAGTTTCCTAATCAATCTTTAACGCCCCACAATAACGATGGAAACTGTGTGGGGTTGTCGTGGACCAACAAGGATAATGCAATTGCAAGACGCGTAAACCAGAAAATTCTGATACTACTACAAGTCTACCACATTAATTAATTGTATGAGTAAATTAGGTTATGTAATCACCAAGAAAAACAAAAAATTGTGTCAATCTACTAAGATGACATACAATTCATAAAAGGGCTAGAAATCATGCTTTGATATAGTCCAGATTTATATTCATTAAAAATTAACAGGAAGTACTTGGTTATTTTCAGTTATAGTAACTACAAACATAAAAGTGGCCAATAAACAATAAACAAAAACATGACATGCAAGACCTTTCCATGGTCTGTACAAGGAACAGAAGGATCAAATTGGTCTCATGACTTATTACCTTGCCTTGAGAAGGATCTAATTCATCGTCCTTTCCTTTAACATGTTTTATCTTTCTCCCGCCAAAAAGAGAAAGTAGATTAGAGATAAACATCTCTGTGAATCCAAAGTAGCTATAAATAATGGGCCACAGATATATATTTATCTTTCTCAAGCAACACTTATGATGCTATCTTGATTGTTGAAGCATGGCAGTGCATGTAAAGCTGCATGTATTGATGATGATGTTTGTCTTTGACTAGATGACAAAGATAACCCCAGAGACAGTGTTGGTGGATCAATGGAACTCAAACTTGCAGTGATATCAGACACGGTGGAGCCTCTATGATCTGGAACAATAGGGGTTGTACAAACTAGCTTAGTACTTGGCCCATTCTGTTCCACATTTCCTTGTCCCAAAGTGAGTGTTTCCATTGGATTCCCAGCTTGAACTGACATGACTCCAGAACCAACATCCTTTGGATACATGGACATCATTGGAAATCCATTCATGTTGTTGCTTCCTTCAGGGGTTACAGGGTACACTGGATGAAAGAGAGACACATTATCTTGATGCTGGATCTGTACTCCTTCCTCCATAGGGGTTGTAGATACCTGACACAGAAAATTGAACAAGATCATTAAAAATTACTGAGGTTGCTATCATACCCTAAAGGCTAATTGATTATTGATCTCACAGTGAATGTTGAAAAATTCATTAAATATAGGTAGCTGTCAATATAATACTGGATAAGTCTTCCCCCGGGAACCAAACATGGAAACAAAATGATTAATTGGTACTAAATTAATACCGATGTTTCTCCAATCCTCCCAAGTTTAAAATAGTTAACTTGTTTACCTATAAAGCCTGAAATCATGTGATTCTGTCTGTTGAATTTCTCTTCAACAACCAAAGGACTTTAATTAATAAACTCAAGACAAGATACATAACCAAATGGCACAAGTTGCTTTTGGTTTCACGAAACACTTTTTATTCCCTTTCCCGTTTTTACAAACAATTACCAATAAAAGCTACCACCCTATTTTCACCGGATTTCAAAGTTTTGAACCAAAACAAAGTGAGAATACGTTCAAATTTGCAATTGCTGGTAAAATTAAAACAGAAAACACGGGACTGTTTAGTTTAAGAAAACAGAAATATTTTCAACGAAGAAACACTTACAAATATGCTATACAAATTCTAGAAAAATAAAACCCAACTTAAACTGAACAGTATGGTAATTTTTTTTTCTTTCCTCTTTTCCTTTGGTTTCTATTCTATACTTTGTTTTCCTAACACGGCAAATGAAACCATGCCTCAAATTTCAATATCCCATCAACAACAACGATTAATAATCCGTTGACTCCAAAACACATAATTCCATGCCACAAAAGTAACAGCAAAGTTTAGCATAACACGACAACATGAAAAAACAAGATGGTGAGGTTACCGAGTCGGTGGTGATGTCAAAGAGGCTGGATCTCCGGCGACGGCGATTGAGGTTGGTGCGGCGGAGAAAGTACTTCTGAGCATGGCTAGCAACCTGTGTTGGCGTCCTCGTTTTGACATAGTTCCTTGAGATCCCTCTCCAATCACCTTTCCCCACTTTCTGCAACCCCACCAAGAATAGCTTGTGCTCTTCCTCAGTCCATGGAATCCCTGATCATACATCAAACATTAACAACACCTTCTTAACATAACAAATCAATAATCACATTCATATTCATATTCATATCCTATAACAAACCCACAAACCTCACATTAAAAATAAAATAAAATAAATACAAAACTTAGATACATTAACATATATAAGCTAACATGATATGACCATCTCTCTGATCAAAATTAATATTTCGTATCAATAATAGCTACTTAGGTTTGAATAATTAAAATAGACACTAGTTACGGATAATAAACATTTATATTCCATATCAAAACCCACAAACCTTTATTAAAAAAAAATACAAAAAATATAAAACTTAGATTAACTAACATAGCCAATATGATCTTTTAAAAAAATAGCCAATATAATATGATCCTCTCTCTGATCAAAATTAAAATCCATATTAATAATAGCTACTAAGTTTTTAGTAATTAAAATCGGCAATAATTACAGACATAAATAATGTATTTAAGTATAGCCTAACAAAAACATCTAAATGATTTATCAAAAAAAATTATTATAAAAATAAAAAGCATATAATTTTTGACGGAGTGACCAATCAATTATATGAAAAAAACCAAAAAAAGTAATTATTTATTAAAATAACAAAGCGCGGCAGAGAGAGAAGGTGTTGGTCGGACCTCGCTTGCGGTCGCGGTTCTTGTCGGAGTTGATCGGAGCTGCGTCATCGGCGGAGGCGTATCCTGCAGCGTCGTCTTTGGCGTTGGCAGCGTCGCGAGGAAGCTCGTACTGCGAGAGGTTGTTCATACTCACACTCTTCCTCATGGAGTCCACCACAACTCTGACGCCGAAGAGCATGATCTCGCCGGAGACTGCGGAGTCTGCGGCGACGGAGGAGGAGGAGGATAGAGGCATTTTCCGGCGAACCTTTGGTCGGAAAAGAAAGGTGGTGTTTTTTTTTTGAGGGAAAAAAGGGAAGGTGAATTATGCTGTGTGGAAGTGGCGAATGTGTGAGTGAGTGATTAATATAAGAGAGAGAAGGGAGACACGAGCTTGGCTGAGGGGACACACATGTTTTAAATATAAGAGGTAACATGTGATGTACTTGATACATAAATAATTGAAAATTCTACTACCTAAGATAATTGATTGTGAATTGTGATAATTAGATTAAGGAAAATATTCTTTTTAGTACATCTATCTATCTTTTATTGTTATTATTTGTTAGGATAAATAATCATATTTATTTTTAAATGTGTATAATGTTGATAAATTTATTTTTAAAAGATAAAATTTAAATTTTAGTCATAAAAATAAAAAAAGTGTGATAAAACCATCTATCAGGTAACTTCTGTCAAAGTTAATGAAAAATTTTATGTGGTATAAAGGAACAAAAATGTCAAAAAATAATTATCAACATGGTTATGGAATAGATTGGACTAAAATATTAATAAGATTTCATTGGACCAAAATATCACTAAGTTTACATTGGACTAATTTATTAAACCCCAAAATTTGTTCCATTTAAATGTAAAATATAATTTGATATTCATCTTCCTCCCCTTTTTTATCGTTACAAATATAACATTACAATAAATACTTAAAAAATAGGAAAACAAATATAAATTAGAACAAACATATTAATAAACATAATATTGATTAATAAGCATAATTTGTTTATTGTTTTGAAATTTTAATATGACAATATCATACCCAAAATATGATACTCAAATAAAAATGCATAACCATTAAATTAATCCTTACAGAAAATGAGAATCAATTCAATTTTATCATTATCTAATATTGTCATGATAAAAATTTTAAAGTAACAAATAGAATGTGCTTATTAATCAATATTATTATGCTTATTATTATATTTGTTCTAACATATATTTTATTTCCTATTTTTTTAAGTGCTTATTGTAATGTTATAATTGTAATGATAAAAAAAGAGAAAATGAATATTAAATTATATTATACCCTTAAATGAAACAAAATTTTGGGTCTCACAAATTAGTCCAATAGAAACTTACTAACATTTTGATCCAATTTAAATCATTTTTGTAATATTTTCATTCATTTGTGTCACATAGGCTCTTTCATTAATGGTAACAAACGAAAATTAACCGATGAATAAATTTGTCACACTTTTTCCATTTTCAGAAACTAAAATTCGAATTTTTATTTTTCAAACACAAATCTATTAACACTATACATATTTAGAAAGGAAAATGATTATATATACTATTTGTAATGGGATTAAGAAGATAGAATAGTTTTTTTCTTTTTCTAAAAAAAAGTGAAAGAGATATACAATTTGTTAAAGTCAAGCTAGCTGGCGTAGCCATAGATAATATCCAAATGGATGCTTTTTAGTATAAAAATTCCATTCTTTCAATTTCAGCTTATTAAACATAATCTTAGGTGGTATGATATTAAAGTAATCATTATAAAAATTAATAAATCTATTAACATACATGATATAATATAATAATAGATTTCCAATAAAAAAATATGATTAGAAGATAATTATATTTTTAAACATGTGACAAAAAAATCTATTTATAGGTTTATGTGTATAGAAAAATATATGTAAATAAATATTAATCCTTTAAATACATTTTAGTATGTAAATAAGTTAAAAACATTTGGGTTAAAAATAGAAAAAAAAATATTATGCATCTTGATTTGCAGCAGAATAATAATGTAAAACAACTTTAAACAAACCACATATGTTATTTATTATATTTATTTATATTATTTAAATAAATTAAACATATACTATAAATTAAAATTCATAACTTGGAGGGTGAAGTTGTTGGTTACTCACTTTACTAATTCTCAAACTGTGTTTCTTCTTGAGAGATTTATTTCACACTATTTCCTACAATTAGCTAAAAAAATATATCTCAATCATTTTAAGCTATATTTTTGTTGTATTTATCCTATATTTATTTTTTTAACTGTCTATCCATTTCAATTTAAAATAAATTTATATCATAATTTAAATTATATTTTTATTTAAAAATATTTATATGTTATGAAATATAATTATAATTATACAAATAAATATCATCTCATGCAATACACATGCTAAAATACTAGTTTAATTAAAATATATTTATAGTGTAAATAATTTTTACATAATCATCTAATCTAATGACATATTATGTATAATAAATTTATTGAATTTTATAATAATTACTTTTAAAATCACATGTAAGATGATTTGTGATCAACTGAATCATATATAAAATCATTTATTATTTAGAAAGTTTTTTTAAGAAATAATTTCATTTTAAAATTTCTATTTTTTTAAAAAATAATTACTTTTGTAAATACAATATGCATGCCAAAACATTCACTTAATGTTAAAGTACATGTTTTAATATGGAAGGTTAGATAGTGTGTTGTAAACTTTTCAATTGCATTATACAAAATATTCAAAAAAATGAGAATTTAACGTATACAATATTAACAATGTGCACCTTAGTAATACTTTTTTTAGTTGTAAAAACGAAAGTAATACTTATTTTAAGTATATGCCTTTTCTTACAGTAATTGATAAGATGATAATTTTTTGGTGAACATGATAAGATAATATATATAAAAAAAAGTAATTGATAAGATGCGTATTTAATTTAATTTAATACTATACAATTTTTTAAGGTATTTAATAGTATACAATTGAGACTTGAGAGTGGGATTCCTTTTTTCCAATCTTAGACCAGCTAGCATTTTTTCCAATCTTAATACAAAAAAAAAAGGTTTCTGTGTGCTGTTTAATACGTGGCAAATGGTGGTCCTTTTTATCTGCTGCTATCCTGTGTTTTATCTTGTCTCTTTATGGAATCCTTTCTGTTCAGAATATTTCATGGATATATTTGTTTTTTTTTTCGTGATGAAAATATTAAATGTTTGTGGCCGAATGTCGCTTTTATATAAATAATTTATGAAACATAATGCACTATTATCTATCTTTTTCCTTCTTTTATCTTTTTTATAGGTGGCAATTCAATATCTTTTGAACTAAGTTCGTTAATTTATCTTAATAAAATAACTTAATTTATGACACATACTAATTTAATGAAATTACTTCCGTAAAAATTTCACGAAGTTGAGTGTGCGAGATAACTTTTTTTTATTTATAAAAAGAGATAAATTTTTAAATTACTTTATTTTCTTGGACATTCATCTTTTATAAGTAAATAAATACGTCGTTGGAAACACATCCAAAGCTGCTAACATAATTTTAATTTTAGTTAGCAAAAAAAGGAAACAAATCCAAAGAGGATAGAAGTGCATAAAATTAATCTTTAATGTAAAAGCAATAATGCGGAATATTAACTATCACGCGGTTGTAAACAAGCTATAAATGTTCTTTATTTAGTAGTAATACATAACTGTTTTCGTGACAAATAGAAGCGTTTCTAAATTATATATTATATTATTACTAATATTGACAATTAAAGGACAATAACATTTATGGAGGTAATTGTTATTAAAAATGTAACTAGTACTAGTATAAGAATATAATTGGAATTGACTTAAAATTAATTTAAAATTATATATATATTAGATCTACATTAGATTCCCATGATTGTTATTTAAAATTAATTTAACTTTAATGAATGCATTTAAAACATTTAAGTGTTTAATCTATACCGATAAACTTATGTTTAGTAAATATAATCGATTATTGATGATTTTTAAGCAATTCTTCATATCACCTATTTAAAAAAAATAATTTTACGAATATCTTGTATGGTACGTTTTAATCAATCATAAGCTTATGTATTATCTACCATCCAAACTAGTTTGACAAGAGGTGAACAATACTGCAATAGGAAATAAATATAATAGAAAATGAATATTTTATTAGTTGAGAGGTAAAAGTTTTGTACGAAAAGTTTGAAATATAAAAATGGAAAAATAATATATATTAGTTGAAAGAGAGGTACTTTGTGTCATCTTTATTTTAAAAAAATAATTAAAGAAAATAACGATAATAATTTTTTTAGGAAAGGTGACAGTAGTTATATTTAAAAGTTTACGAAGAAGATAAAACAATTATATATTGAAAGATAATTTAAAAATAATAAATATGTAAACTAAATAGAGTAATTATCTTTATTAATAGTTAAATATAAAGAGAAATAAATATACTATATAGAGAGAGAAAAATAAATAGACATAGACAAAAATTTATTGGCATAAATATTCATTTAGTTCAATTCATTTTTATAAAAGTCAATTTACTTTTATATTTATAAGAATTTAAAAAAAAAATAATATCAATTATATTTTAATAAAAACTCGCCTACGAAAATATGACATTTTTTAGTTCATTCTATATATATGAAGATGCAACAAATTGTGTTGTGTTTTTATTTTGTTTTGTTCTCAAAAAATAATACAAATTACTGAGTTAGAACATATCTTATCATTCAATCTTTGCGTTAAATTAAGTATATTTATGATCATTTTATCATAAAATAATTAACGATTATATGTGATTAACTGGTTATGTAAATATGGTTAATTCCAAGCGGTTCTAAAAATTATGATATATGTTTTGCTAACAAATTTCCTATTAGGAAATTAATAAATAATTTTTTATTATTAAAAATCACATTCACAATAGAAAGTATATATAATAGGAGTGTGTTATTTACACAATTTAATAAAAAAGTGTTTACCTTGATTTCTTAATCAGTTTTCTTATTAGTGGCTTAAGAATACTAGTTAATTAGTTTTTTTTTTATCTTTTTAATGTATGTTTGATTTAGTTTATTTTAAAGAAATAATTATTTAGAAACTAATGATGTATGTCATGATATTTTCATTAAATTATAAATTATTGTTGATATGATTTTTAAAATAATTATTATAAAAGTATTTTCATTACATAGCCTATTTTTATTATTATTTATTTTTATGAAAAACTACAACTATTTTCTATAAATAATCGTTTTCAAGACAAACACCCATTTGATCCACAGCTCATAATGTGATTGGATTACGATTTTCCTAACTCTTGGATTAATAAACGGTTCGCAATATTAATATATTTTCCTAAGTTGTCTCCCGATAAGGTGGGCCGTTCTGTCCTTACAATTTCTCGATGGCATAATGTAAGGTGAACATTTTCTTGGATTATTTTAAAAATGTTTGTGCTAATTTTAACCTAAATGACCCGTGAGGTCCCATTGACAACTTTGACAAAAACCTCAACTGTATACTAGACAGACAATTTCTGGAATTTTTATAGATATTATGGTAATCTAGATCCAACAGTAGCACCTCAAAGAGGGCAGAAATTTGTGGCTGTAATTGTACAAAACCAATAAATCATGTGTGTTTCACCATATTCAAATTTTGACCAAGCATATAACACATTACACATGCAACAAAATAAATTCTCTGGTGGTGGGCCTCAACTATTACCATTAAGTACCTCATTGTCTTTGCTAGTGAGCCTCAACTATTATTATTACATAATTTATTGTCGAAAGATTTCACACTATGTGTAAAGTAAGAGATATTGTACACAGTTTTATTTTTATACATGTAAATATGTTAATATTTTAAATTTAAACTCATAACCAATAAGTCACTCAAATTTTCTTTACCACTGTAAGAAAGAAATTACAAAAGAAAGTAGCTTCAATGGACAATTGTAGAGATATGCATGTTGAGTGAACACAAGTTGTTGTCCCTTTTTCTTCCATGTTCCTCCTGCGGGGTACTTCTACAATTTGGATTGGTTGTCAACATATATAGAATGGCGTGAAAAAGTAAATTTAAATGATGTCATTGGATCTTAATTTCATTTTAAGGTCAAATGATTAACATATACATGATTAAATTATTTACTTAAACTTTTTTTAAAAATAATTTCCTACTCACTAATAGCCATTAACTTGTGATAAATTGTAAGAACTTATAGTAAATAAATCTCTATCTCTTCCCTTATTTTTATTAATACATCAACTCAATATAATATCAATATATTCAGATATACCGATACCAACTAACGGAATCCTAAGAGTAATTACCAACAAAAAATAAAATAAAATCCTAAATCTATGATCCAAGTCAAGCTGCAGGAGACAAGTTCACAGTAGCACCATTTTCTAGTCTTTCACTAATCACTACTAGAACTCAACGCATGCATGTGCTCCTTTTTTCTTATTTTTGGTCGCGCGATAAAACACGTGCTCCCGAATCCTAACCTTTTCTTAAAAAATAAGATCAGTTTATGGACCAAAAAGAAATAAGATCAGTTTCAGGGGGCCACATCCCACATGCATTGGTGGAAACAAAAAGATCAAATATTTATCTATAAGATCAATGCAACTAGGCCATAAACTAATATATTTTACACTAGCTCCATACACTAACTGAATATTAAATTTAATCCATCTGATCAGCATTCAGCACCCTATATTTTTTGGGGGAGTACTATCACTCACAATTACACACATATAAAGTGATAAATAAATTATGTTATCTTATTTCGATTAAATACACTTTAATCTTTTAAAGGCACATGGCATAAATTGGTTTTTCTAAAGAAAAGTCATATCAATTCTATATATATCTTTGAGTAATATTAATATGGTAATTGAAAAATTAACATTGAGTTACGTTTCTCAAATATAAAAATGTAAAACTAATTTTATCTTATTTTATAGAAAATAACATAAATTTAAGTTTTTTTATCAAAAGATTTCGTTAATAGTACGTACTCTCACTATTCATACTTCATAACAAAGACCATTAAGTACTTATCGTCACTTTTCATAAAAAAGAAATTAATTGCTTTCAACTTAATTTTTAAAAATTGAATTCATACCACATGTATTTAATTTATAACACTAAAACAAGTAATTTCATTTTCAAAATTGTTATTTATAAAACATATTTTATTATAGAATATGCAAAGTGAGATATTTATAAAAATCCACGTGAAAGGAAATAGCCAAATAAAAAGGAAGAGAAATATTAATAACATGATATTTAAAAATTTAAAAATATATTTTTTGTTATTGAATAAAATCTATGTAAGCATTATAAATAGTTAGTATATCTAATTTACTCAATAAAATTTATATTAATTTTCATTAATAATGCCAATCACATATTATCTAGACAACGATTTCTCAAGGATAATTTTTTTATTATAATAATAAAGAATTAGAATCCTTGAATTGACTGAACGCTCTACACCCTTACGTGGTTGAATTAAACTTAACAAACATTCTTTTAAAGAGGTTATGACATTTGCTTTCAAAGTATTTATTGTTCTTGTGATTTTTCATTCCCGTGCCTTATGGTTATTGACTTACTTTTACCTTCTTTCTGATGATTTGTTTTTTCTCAGTAATATTGATTGAATTATGGAAATACATAAAATATGTGGTCGTTCCTCGATCCATCTCCTCCTATGGAATTTTTTTATGCGAACCTTTAACTTAGATAGCGTCATTTTTTCTTTTTTCAATTAGACTTATATAACGTCATTGATCACCTTATTCAATGGCAATTAATTCCATAGTACTTCCACGTCTCAAGCAAAAGAACTGATAGAACCTTCTGGTTAGAAGAGAAATTACCATTTTCTTCATAAAGCAGGCAACAATAGCTTCAGCATACTTGTTGCAATACTCAGCAAGAAGAATCTATTGGGATTTCTGAATTTTGGCACATTTTAAAATCGTTATTATTAATAATATTAGATTCACTCAGGAAAGTTTCCTACAAAATTTTCTATAGATTTTTTTCAGTTCATTCGTTGAAAATTTCTTAAAAATACTCCCTCCGCTACGAAAATTTTCTACGAATACTAATTTTTTTATGGAAATAAATTCACCAAAAATACTGTGTCGAACCACTGCGTCATATGATCTACGGTGCACAGCAATTTCTAACTTTTAGATTAATTTTGTCTTAAATCATTACGAATTACGGTGCGCCATTTAATCATCGCGATTGCGAGCAAAGAGAGTGTTGATGATGGATGGCCGAGGATGGTGATCGTGGTCCTTGCTATTTATGTGTAAATTATATATTTAAATTATACAGTAATTATTTTTTTCTCTTTTAATACTTTTTTTGGGATTGAAAATATAATAATTTAACTTGTCTGACCTTTTATCTAATAAATGCTAAAATTAATTGATTTATAGTGTGTTGGTTAAATTTTCTTTATAAGATTACAAACTAAAAACTTGTAAGATGGATTCAGGATATAGACTTAACGCATTACCAACATAAAAAAAATCTAATTAAACAAAATTTTGATTATAAAGAGGAGGGAGTAATCAAATAAAAGGTAAGAGAAATCAAAGAAAAATCCAATACACAAAGAAAAGAAAAATACACTCCACATAAGTTGACTTATATTCATTTTTCTATTAGTTTTCTTTAATTCTCTTTCATTAATTATTGTTCTCTTTTGTTAATTGTAAGTCTCTCATGACAAAGCGAGACTAAATCACTCACTATTGGGGTTCAACAACAAAACACCATTGATGTAATAATTATTATTATCTATTTAATGTTATTTTTATATTATTGTTCTTTTCTGAATTTTCTATTATGTTTGTGGTCTGATTATCCATATGCATGTAATGTTATGATGATTTATGTATTGAGAAATGTCTATACTATGAGAAATGAGAAAAAACATCTAAACAATTCATATATAGGAATTAAATGACATTGGTTAGCTTTAAATATACATCTCTATTATTAAAGCAAATTATTTAATGTAGCTCGATGAAATCAAGAGTGAAATTAAGTAATTTAGACTTTTTCATATTGAGGGATCATAGTTAGAATAAATTAGAAGATGAAAGTAATATGGAAAATAATATTAAATTGTGAAAAATTATTAACATTGCATTAAAAGTAATTTTGGTAGGTTAAACACCTAACATATCTCATCATCATGCACCGACTTTCAAATTCAATCTCTAAGAGTTTGTTTTCTTTTCTGGCTCTTATTATGTTTCGCAATTTATTTGATTTTAAATTTATAATTATGCATATTATCATTTGCATCCCAAAAAATATATTCTGTTAATTGTTTACAAATAGACATATACAAATTCTGAATATAATCAAAGTTTATGTGTACTCAATACTTGGTCTTATCGTTTATTACAACTTGGATGAATTTGTAAATTTGCCAAGGAGTTAACACATGTTAATTGAATTACTCTTAAGATTAAACCTCTGTATATATCATCAACTCACGTGATTTTAACTGAAGCAGTACTAATCAAATGTACAATAGTAAAAATTAGAAACGTGATATAAGGACGATAAAATTGATTAGCCAACTGTGTTGAATATAAGACTATAATAATGTTAAAAGTTATATGCCTCTGTATATAGGCTTAATTGATTAGATATACTTAATCCACACAAATCAAACAGGGGGAGATGATCAATGAGGACTGAGGATGATTACTTTACATCAATAAAAAAGATTGATGTAATAAGAGACAAGGGGTAAAGAAATTGGTCTAAGGGAAGGTCCCTGCTAGCCCCTATGAATTCGTCTCTCCTTATGCTGTCGTAATTGCGGTCAGGGGCGGAAACACGTTGAGGTCTAGGGAGCCTGATCCCTTGAATTTTTCAATTGTTTATATATATATATATATAATTATTTTATTTAGAAATTTAAGTATGTAAATAATATTATTTAAGCCCAACATAAAAGTAATTTAAGCCTTGTTTACTATTTTTTAACAAAATATTCTCTTTTTTTGTAGTATTTATGTTGGAGATAATTGTATAACTTTTGTTGTTCTTGATAAACTATTTGAGTATCGTATATTTTTTTTCTAATAATTAATATGTTATTATTATAAAATATATAATTCTCATTGATTTGAGAATTAAAAGTTATTTATTAATCTTTGTCCATGAAACAAACTTTCAATTATCACTGTTTATAAATTTTGTCTGTTTTTATCATTTTGTTTTTGTTCTTCTAATTAATATTAAGGAGGTTCCAACGTGCTTTTCAGTTTCAAGAAGTACAAGAGTTCATATATATATATATATATATATATATGTGTGTGTGTGTGTGTGTTATGTAAACCTAGGAAAATAAATTAATGGATGTAGCTCAATTATCAACATATATTGAGTTTGTGGGAATGATCTTAGTTTGATCATGAATTCATTCTTGGAAAAAAAACGATAAGCTTTAAATGTGATTAAATCCAAATAGAAGATTAGTCTCATAATAGGTTCAAAAGAATGAAGTTTATAGAAATATTTTGAAATATCATTAGGAAGCCCAATTAAGGTCCTAATTACTGTGAAATCAAACAAAAAAAAAACTAGAAAAACATATTATCTATCAAGTTGTAGCTTAGACTTGAAGGTCTATCATAAAGGTATCACAATATTTTCTTTCTTCTATTTTTCAACTATTTGAAAGCAAATTATTCTGTGATGTTGTTGGTTATTGTTGTTGTAAGGATAATTTAGTAAGCAAAATAATTTATTCTATTTTAGTAGATTTTTTTTAACATAATAATATTTTTCGTAAAAATAAAAAAATGTTTAACATATACACCAATTTATACTATAAATTTATTAGGGTTCTTGGTGACATGTAAAATTGATGATCATCATTTCTAATTTTGGTGTTTTAAAAAATATTTAATTTATATTTTATATAAACACATTCTCTATTATATGTTCTTAAATGAATTTGAAAAATACATAATTATGAATACACAGGAATATGAATTTTGATGCTAGTTAACACACACACACATATATATATATATATATATATATATATATATATATATATATATATATAGGATAAATTTTAATTTTATATTTGACCCCCCTAATCATTAAATCTTGAATCCATTCCTGCTTGCCGTTATGGTAGCCAGCACGAGCAAGGTGGTCGTGGTAGCGGTTAAGGAAGATGATAGATTGTACAATATAGATTAAGCTAATGACTATTAATCAAGGTGCATGGTAGGACAGCCTTAGAATTTGTCATGAAAGTATTAAATGTGAATCTAAATTTGCAGGAAAAAATTCACACCTAATAGAGAAAATTCTACTACTATGTTTTTAATAGTGGGCAATTTTGACAAATACATAATCTTTAAATTATGTGATATTATCACAATAATTATGTGTAATAAATTTAGATATTTAAATATTCATAAGTACATTATTATAACTGTGTCATTTACTTATATTTTAAAAGATACTACGATATTATATATTAAGACGATTTTTTTTTATTATGAGAAATTTTGTATATTTAAATTAATGATTTTTTTTATTAGCATAAAAGTTAGATTAATAAAATTTAATATGTGGATTAACCTATTTAACAGAATAACTTCAACAATTATATGGTCGGTCTCTAAATAAGCAGATCACCCATAAAAAAGCTTTTACTATATATCCCTTGAAATGAGTTGATAATATATGTGTGTTTATGAACCGTTGGCATTGTAAACACTATTCATTATAATCTATTGGTCATAAGGGAAGGAGAATCTGTTTTTTTTATACTTTTTCTAGTTATATCTCCTGACTCATGATGTCACTGGTGTGCCATCTCCTTTGCTCACACTTTGCCTTTCTCACATTCGAAAATGGGAAATGACGAGTGATGGATCGATAGTTGCCTTAGTGGTAAGGAACTATTGGGAATGGAAGATGATCCTTAGATAAGGCTTTGTGGGTTCCACCATTGCATTTTTCTTTTGGCTAGCTATGCCCTTTATTATTGTATCCGTCACAATTACTGACTTCTAGTAAGGTATTTAGTGATATATATTTAGATGCTATCATAACTGTTAAGAAAATTACACCTAATTAATAGTCTTTAATTTCTCATAGATAAAGAAAAATTTCTTTGTACATCATCCATAAATTCATTAGGGTTGGGTCTAACAGAGAGCTAGGCCGAAGACAAATTTTGTGAGAGACTTTTTTAATTATTATTTTAAACAAGAGAGATATATCATATATTAATTTTGAGCATTTTTACTATAATATGTGACTTTTTATTTTATAAATATTAATAATTATTTTTTTATTATTTGTACACTTAAAACTTAAATTTTAGTAGTCTTATCTTTGGATTAAGATATTATCCTTGTGCTTGATTACCATTTTTTTATTCTCTGTCCTTGATTACCTTTTAATCACCTTTTGTCTCCAATTTTCAATTTTTCATCCTTTTCTATCGGGAATGGTAATCCTTTGAATTGAGAGTATGTTTGAAAATCCGTTGGGAAGACTCTGAAGAGACATTCGCCAACATATCTCTCCGTTATTTCTGTTGTGAATGATCATTGAATTTGTTTCGTAACACATGTTGCAGCAAACTGAATGGAAAAACAAACGTGTACTAAATTTTTAAGTTTTCTTTGTTTCTTTTTCATGATCTCCCTTGTCATATATCATGGCCGTGATTCGTGAGAATCTAAAAGCATATTGATGTTAATGCATGACTCACATTGAATTGATGCATAAATACAGAATGAATTACAGCCAACGATTTGCGGTATCTCATCTCAAGTTTGATAAGCCATATATAGTGAATAAATAATACATTTCGTGTACACTCTTTGACTTATGCCTCTTTCTTTGCATGGCTAATGGCCTTCACGAGTGGTGGCTCGCCAACTTTAATTTTTGCTTTTACCAAAGAAAAGAAGTGTAAACTTACACCGTATTTTGGGATGTATTGGGTAGAAGAGGAAAAAAGAGATAAAAATAAAAATATTAATTTAACAAATTTATCAATTTATAGAATGCATTATATTATACTACTATTAGTATCAATCTACAATGTTTATATTAATAATTAATTACACAAACCTTCTAAAAAAACTATTAATTAGACAGAAGAAATGTTGCATCGTTAATAGAGGTAAAAAAAATTAATAGGTAAATTTAATTAATTATTAAAAGATTTAATTTAGTTAATTAAGTAAGATATGCGAGTTATATTATAAACTTCATAATATATGTCTTTAGTTTCTGCATATCAAAAAAAATTTAACCGTTAATTGTTAGTATATAATAGTTTTTTCTTTTCTTTAATTTCTCTCACTTTTCAGGGAGGTTTGCATAATTAATCAATCATGTGATAGGACGATATCTCTTATATTTTAAAGTGGGTAATAAATCTGCATGGCAAAAGAAAATGCAAATCTAAAAGCCGTTCCTTAGTCGCAAAGAAAAGTACATACCATTATACCAACCTTTTATTGATGACAGAAAATAAGCATGTAAAACATGAATGTATGTGCAATTACATGCCGTCTAACGACATCAGAAACATAGAAATGTTGCTAAATTAAATTATTCGACTTTGATGGCGGCATTCACACTGAATCAGATTGCATATAAGATTAGTTTAAATTATATATATATATATCTTCTTTATATTCTAAAAAATATAAAATTAAAAATTTCATAAAAACTAAAAATTTACTCTCTTTTTCCCTTATTCTCTAAAATCTCGTTCCCACACATGTGCTTCTACTCGGTAGAGCTACGTAATATGTAGATATTCTTAGCTTGTAAACAAATATTGGATACAGAGATCTAATAATCAGGTAAGATTTGTCTCTGGATATCACAATTTTTTATTGAGATATCATATCCTAGTAATCAAAGGCCCAAATACTTCTTTTGGCCTTTTTGGTCCACTTAGCACAAAAAAGGCTTTTTTATTTCTTGTATCTCCAATTTGCTTTCTGCACTGGCTTATGGAATAACCAATTTGAAATGTAAAATTATATTCCAAAATGATTACAAATTTTGGCTTTCGGAACCAATCGTATAAAAATTCCAAAAAGAATGCAAGAAGAAACTTAGAGGTGCAAGAAGCAACAACCTTTTTATCTAAATGTATTTTGTTTTTAAGATGTCTAGATTAGAAGATTGTAATCAAATACCAACATTTTGTATAAAGGTAACCTCTACATTTTTACTTTTTAATATTAGCATAATCTCTTTCACGAGCCTGTAATGCCTATAATTCACTCCACATAAAAAAGAACAATAATACAAAACATCCCCTTATTTTAAACATTCCATTCAGACATCAATATATTTTATTTCTTTTTATCTCTCTTTTCATCACATCATAAATCTTATAATACCTATTTTTTTCCTCTCGAGACGTGTTTATGAAGCTTTTATCTAAAAAAGACTCAGAGATAGTAAATATGCTCAACTTTTGCGGTAGGTTGCTCTTTATCATAGGAAAAATAAGAGTTGGGGACTATGGGAATTCCATTCAGCCGTCCCAACCTAATTTCTGGAATCTTCTATTCAAGCACGCAATTTTTTTTAAAGGAGAGCTTATGACCAAAACTAACTAACTAGTGGTGTTTAAAGTCAACTTAACAATTATCGATCATTTGGATCAATTGGTGAATGATTATTTTAATTGAATCAGTGATCTTGAATTTAAGATTTTAAACTAATTTAGTAATTAAAAAAATTAATTGCCGAAGTAAAATAACTTTTTATTTACTAATGCGGATTGTTTTTGACATATAGCCATACTAAAGCTTCAACTGGACTGATGCTATGCAAAAAGCCACATTCGTTTTTGACCATTTTTCATGTTTTCATATTTTTTTTAATAGTGTGAATAAGATCTCAACTATGTTGACACTTTATGTTGTTTGAATGGGTGGTATCAACTTAATTGACTCCTTACGTTGTGTGTGTGTGGAGTCACCACTGTTAACGTGTCTGCCTTGTGTTCAGGCCCGTGCTTGAAGTTTAGTGTGAGTGTTTAAACTTGTTTGAATATCAGTAGTAAATATTTTTTAGAACTTTTTTTATTTAAAATATAAGACTTTTTTAGTAAAAAGACATTTAAAAACACTTCTAACCTCTTACTTTTTTGTCGTGTTATGAAAACAGCCAAGTGCAGTGACTTCTGTGTAAATAGTTTCGTGTGCTCACTGTTGCACGAAATGACTCTATGTGTAATGTTTTGAAAAGAATTAAGTGCAGTGACTTATTGTGTGTAAATTGAGATTACACTATTTTAAATGTAAAGTTGATAAACTTGATTAGCAATCCAAATGAAGAACAATGTCAAAGACAAACTTTCAAAAACAATGAAAAATAGATAGATGGTCAAGCAATGAAGAGAAAGAGTTGCTAAGTAACTATTTTTTAAGTAGAAATTCACACAATGCAAAGGAGAGAAACAATGGTCTTCCTTCAATAACTTGAACTGTTATTGGATACCTCTTTCTTTCCTACATGAACAAGTAAAATCAAATGGAAAGCATCAAGAGAGTTGACGCCTCCTTCACAACCCACCTGACATGTTGACGCTACGAGTCCTGACGCAATCAAACACACGCTTAAAAATAAGTCACATGGATGCTTAAAAAATTGGAAAAAAAAACTGAGATGTTGTGAAGCATCAATAAAAGTGTCTTTTCCCTCTGTTCATTCAGACTCATTTACGTGTCAAAAACAACCCAACTGAGGTACATAGTTTTTTTTCCTATTTTAATTAGGTAAATATTTTTTTATTACTAAAATGGCCAAAAGCCGAGAGTTTGAATATCACATCCAATAACATTAAATATTAAAAAAAAAAACTTTATCATTCATACCTAGTTGGAGCAAGATCCCCTCATTGTAAAGGATGCACTTGGTCTATACCATAAAGCCAACTAAACATGACTTTTACATATTTTTAGAAATATTATTGGACTTTCATAAGCTCACACCATGTATCATAGGGAAGAATCCCATTTTGGATTCTTTATATTCAAACTCTTAAATATTTTTTCTACATATTCTAATTTTGGCTAAACAATATCTTTAATCTATCTATAAATTTTGATTCCTAGGCAAAATCTTCGAATCTTTCGCGGAGAAACAATTGTCGTTTATGCAAGGAGTATCCTATCCTGCTTTGCATACCAGTTCATCCAATATGGCTAACTTTAGAATTATATAAAAAGAAATGGCTTAGGTCACCACTCATAAATAAGAGCAATTGCAACACTGAGACGACGTTTCATTCCCTCATTGTAACTTCCAGCTCTCACTTTGGCTGCATCTGTGAGTCTCACCTCTGCTAATGATGTCTTAATAATCTACATTTTTTCAGAAGAACTCTAATTAAAAGGAGTGAGAAGCAACATTTCTAATAATTAACAATTTCAAATAATACACACACATGCGCGTGCACAGTGCACACACATAATCATTCATTCTACAGAACAAATTCAGGCATGGAGCAGACATACTGATTTTTTGGAAGCTGGGGACAAACTTTAAAAAATTTAATAACAGTGCATCCCACAGGATATAAACAAACTGAGAGTAAAAAAATAGTAATAAGTATTAAGTCGTGTTACGACTTCACTTTAGAAGTCTTGATTTACTCTATTGTGGAGAATATTTCATCTGTACCATTTTTTTGGGTTCATTTTCACCTTTCTTGGGTTTCACAAATCCATACGATTTTAATAATAATAACTATTTAAAAGTATCCTTAATGGGTAAAAAAAAACTCAGCTTACATTACGATCAACATTTCTGACACACTTCACATAATATGCAAAGATTGGAAACATGTTTTACTCGCATTATTCTGCAAAACCACATCTAACATGCAAAAGCTACTCGTATTAGCTTCTATGTGATGCAGATTGGACCTGACGCAATGGAGAAACAAACATGCACTTAATCATCAACATATCATGCGTTTGCAGCCATACATGATGCAATTTTACACATCCGGATTGAAGTTTTCTAGTTGTAGCTTTTGCATCTTTATCCCATTTGTCGTGATTTATTGTCTTTCAAACGTATTTCCAAACACAAAGTAAGCAGCCTGTGTTACATTGTTTCTCCTATGTACAGAATCACCCTCTACTGAAAATAGTAATATTTAGCCCTAAACTCACTGCAATATGTTCCAGCCTTACAATCAGCGTAGCATCCCAAATAAAATTCTGAACACGACCAAGAATGTATTATAGCCAGCTTCTCCTTCTTCCAAGGGAGTAGAGTACTACTGGGTATTTTCCAAATATACGATATGTCCTGGCATAAAAAGTATATATTCTGATTACATCATTGTCACACTTCTCTGGAAGAGGGATTTTCCCACCAAGCAAGTTGATAATCAGAAGATCAAACTTTGATCTGCCAAAAAGTAAGAAAAGAGAAAGAGCCAGTTAGCATTAGACGGTAGAACAGATAAATTAGAACATGAGGGAAAAAACAAATGGGTTGTATTCGTCGGTTTCACTAATCTCAAACATTGCAATATTTTTTGGTAAATTAAAAAAAAAAATCACATTTAAATATTGTTATTGACAGTTTCCTATTAATAAGTAGACTCAAACGTTATAATTATTAAAATTTCTGATGATATGGAGGAATGAGAGATTTGCTTCCAATAAGAAAATAGAATAGTCTAAAATTAATATCAAGGGTGTAAAGATGATAACTATTCAAGCAAATTATGACGCGCTATCATTGCATTGAATTATTTGAGTTATCATTCACAAGAAGGCGAGTAGGGATCTCTTATAAGAGATCAAAAGGTACGCCTTCACAAGGTTTTGAGAATAATAACGAGAGTTGTGTGATGGAGGAAATTTAGTGTCTAAGATATGATGCTTTTCCTTAATTACTAGTAAGCATGTGAATATAGAGATATGAAGTATGATATTTCCCAATACCAAGCCATAATGATTGCCTAGTAAATTGGAGTATATATTGCTAAACGAAGTAAGCCAACCTACTTTTTAAATAGGTTCTGTGCTCGAAAGGAATGAAATCCCACTTGAATTAGTATTAATCTGAATTTTAGTGATGAAGCTCTCCATCGTCATGTACCCTTAATCTATAGCTTGTGAGCTTAGTTTTGGCGATCCTGCCATCTATAGCGAATGACATGTAGTTATGGTGTGCCACCAGACAGAGAGTTAGGAAGATGAATGTTGGTCATGTTTTCCTCTAAATTAGGCATGCAAGTTCTAAAGGAAGTAACAAGTCAAGAAAATTCTTGTGTTATACCTGTATAAGGAAATTATGAGGCATGAGAATGAGAATGTGAGATTGCCTAATAAAAAATTCAAGGGTTAGACCTTCTTCACAAGGTTTTGAGATGTAAGGATAGCGAGGGGATGATTGTACATTGAGGAAATTGAAAGTTCCCTGCAAACATTATCTTGAAATCTTGTTTTAGTAGTAAATTTGACTTCCCATCCGACCCAAGTGTGGGCCAAATCATGCTAAGCTTTATGGGTGTTAGTGTGATGCCTTTCCATATTAGACTTTATGCAAGCATGTGAGCAAGGGATGTAGCATTCCCCAACAACCATAAGGTCACATTGCATACTAAATAGGGGTTATAAACTACTGATATGAGAAAGCAAACCTGCTTTTCAAGCTAGCTCTGATCTGGCAGAGCCTGAAATCTCCCTTGAATTAATTTTAATCTCTGCCAGAGGATTAGTGATGAAGCCTCCATCACCATGGACCCCAAATCCGTGGCTTGTCGATTTATTAGATTCGGCATTCCTGTTAGCTCTGTAATGACTGGAAGCTAGTAATGGAGTGCTACCAGTTCTAGAGAACCGGTATGATGAATACCGGCCCTGTGTTTTCTTCCAGAATTTGGAGCTTAAAAATTCAGCACCAGGTAGCAGGCAACAAGTATGCTTAGGAGCATCAGATTTAGTTATCCTTCCACTTGATACAGCCAAATCATAAGAGATCTCATCCAATGCCAACTCAAGGCCATGCACACGAGTCTCTAAAATACGCATTCCATTTTCAGAGCTCCCCATGAATTTCTGTAAAAAAATATTGTGGACATTGTCAGTCATGCTCATCATTCAAGGGTTGTCACAGGCTACATATAGGTACGCATACGAAAAAGGGGGAATTTTAAACACAGAATGGATATTAACCAATAACCAGTAAGCATTCTTTCCAAAAATATTGCAAACGTAAGTTGAGCTAAACAGATTTAAAAACTATGATGACCAGGATAAAGTGTTTGTCAGCATATGGAACAAACCTGTACAAGATCAAGCAGACTAGACTGCTGCTTCTCAATTTGAACTAATTGAGCACGAATCAAAGATAATTCCTCACTCTCTTTGTCATTCCTATGGAGATCCTTAGTTACACTACAGACAGGACCTGAGTCTTGACTCTCTTCAGAACAAGGAACCACACGAGATCCAGCTTTGGACCCACCAAATTTATGCATCTTGTCATCAGAATTTTTATCGAATAGAGCCCGTTTTGTTTCCGGCTTAAAAAATCTGCTTTTATCCTTTTTGCTTCTTTCCAAAATATCTTCATCCTTCTGCTGACGTTCACCACGATCAGGGGCATTTGACACAGCAACTCGAACATCCCAATGGTTATGGTTCAGTTTCTGCAGAACACCTGAACTCATCCGATCGCCACTTAGTGCACTCTTTTTAGCATTCCTAACAGCAGATCTATCTGGTGGAGTTGATTTGCCAACTGGGCTCGACTTCTTCCTCAATTTACTCATTACAGAACCTGGACTACATGAATTTTGAGAGACAGGAGGATAGCGCCCATCACTTGCATTCTCTGAATCAAAATAGACAACCCAAAACCAGATCACAAAAAAAAATCTTTTAGATCAAATAACCCTGCATCAACACAACCTTTATTTACCAAGATTTCCTTTACAAAACTAATAAGAAAACACAACAGATCAGAGTTTCCTAATTCAATTTTCACGAAGTGATCCAACACTCTCACAGTGGCGACAAATACAAACAAACAATAGATATAGATATAGATCAATACCCTTTGAAGACAACTGTGATTGAGGAGGTGGAGAGACTTCATCTGAAACATCAGGAATCTGCTTCCATGCCTCCAACATCTGATTCATAACCTCCCGAACCAACTTTACCTACAAACAAACAAGATACAAACTCAATTCACTTCTATACAATGCTCCAAACCTCACAATATTGCGACATCATCACCACAATTGCAACCACATTTGATCACAACTTTAACTTTTTATCAGGTATCATCACCGGAGACAATCCTGATCAAGCTGGGCAATTAAATTGAAATAACTCCACGACAGTTGATCCACGTGCTCAGTGCTAAAGCACAACTTCAATTTAAAACCTCCTTTCCAAATTACCATAAATAGACAGATATAACAAAAGAAGAAAAACTAAAAAAAGAAATCTTCTAAACACCTTATCAAATCGCCGATTCTCGAAAACCTTCAAGCATCCACCCTTGAACTCCGGCAAGAGGTCCCTCTCCACGCTCGCGAGCTTCTTCAACGCCTCCGCCGCACCCTTCCTGGTGGCCCAGTCCTCACTCCCCAGAGCCTCCACAAGGCAAGGAACCAAATTCCTCAACGCGTCGCCACTAGCGGCGCCGCGCGCCTCGACAACGCTTCCAACAAGCACCAGCAGGGCAGGCTTAGCCCTAAACACCTTGCTCTTGATCAGCCTCTCAAGCCTCGGAAGCAGCCTCGCAAGCCTGGCAGGGTCCGGATCCGGAGCCGCTTCAACCGCAGAGGCCAGACATAGCGCGGCTCCAGCCTGCGAGCTCGGGTCCTGCTCCGTGAACAGTGCCTCCGCGAGCGGCTTTAGGAACGCGGCGGCGAACGGCTGCCTCGTGACGCGCGCCGAGAGTGCACCGACGGAGTCGGCGCACGCGGCCCGGACTGAGGAGTCCGGGTCGCGGAGGCGGCGGACGAGGCAGGCGATGATTTTGGACAAAAACGGCGAGAGCGCGTCACCGTGCGCTTGGGAGAGCGTGGCGACGAGGTGCACGCATTGCTTGCGGACGGGGGTTTTGTCGGAGGAGTCGGTGGAGTGGATGCACGAGAGGAACACTGGAACCGAGTGCGGGTCTATGGTACGGGCGATGGACTCGAGCTCGGTGGCTCCGGCGGCTTGAGTGTCGCGGTCTGAGAGCTTCGTTAGGCACGTGAGTACCCTCTGCTTTATGTTCTGCTGCGATTGGGAGGTTTTGGGGTGAGGCATTGTCGGGTGTAGACGTAGATCGACGGAGATTATTGGGGTTCCGGCCACATTGCCGGAGCGACGGTGAGCGGTTGGGTTTCGCGGTATGGTATGGACGCATACATTCAATGCGACAACGCGCTCTTCGCTTTTTAACTGCCACACTGGGAAATGGGAATTATAATGCGGGGAAGGAGAACGACGTGTCGTTTTCTTGATTTGTTTTTAGGGGTGCCGTTTGTGCAGCTAAAACGACAAAAGATTTGCCGTTTCTTTCTTTCTTTTTTGGTTTTTATGTTAAACACTGCTCGAGTTAAGAAGATGTATGAACCGTGAAGAGTTATTTTTACGTGAGAAGAGACTTAAGTTATGTGGTTTGTTGTGGCTAAGCTGGGGTTGAAGGAAGTTGGGTTTTACTTAGTGGTAGTGAAGTTTCTAAATGATGCCACGTGTATAGATATGGCTTCTTAATTGCATGCTAACAGTGGTAGCGACCCAACACCCTAAAGGAGTAAATATGTCCTCGGGACCAATGGACCATGAGATTGGGAACAATGGCAGCACATTTAGTACTACAGCATGGGAGTAATGTCCTCAGAATTTCGTAGTGCATAGCCGCGTAGAAGAAAATTATTATGAGCCTTAAGTAGATCATTAATGCAAAAGTTGGTTGAGATAAGTGATTATGGATTTTAAATGAATTTTGGTTCTATTGGAATGATTTTATCTTCAATATTTACACTATTAAATAAGAAAATAAAACACATTGAAGCTTTTTCATAAATTAAAATTAATATAGTTTAAAGATTTCAAAAAAAAAATCAACAAGAAAATCAAATTCACTTAATTTTGAAACTAAAAACTAAATAATACTTAATCAATTCAAAAAACAAATCAAAAGACCCAGATCGTAAGGAGATTAAGCTGTTGGGATAAAATTACAATTTAACTTAAAAAATAACATTATTTTTAAATTTTAAAATGATGAACAAATAAAAACAATTTTTAAAATAACAGATAAAAATGAAAATAATATACTTAAATGGCAGGAATGTTTTCGTTAAAATAAAAAAAAAGTTATTGAGGGTTGGAATCACTAATCATGGGTAATGTATGACATTTAGGTCAACATTGATATTAAAGTGTCACGTGGTGATGCCAAGGGCGTTGCCGTGCAAAAGTTACTATTTTCACACTCAAAGTGCTGTGAGTTTTACTACACAGGCTTGCATCATTGCTTTTTCTTATGACTGAGCTGTGTCTTTGTCGGCACCAAGAGTGAAGTATTAATGGCTTCAAGTGGTTAAAAGGATTTTCCGCATCATGCTAACAGGAAGTTTATAGGTGTAGTTTGTGGTGTTTGTATTTCAATAATTCATTTATATATATATATATATATATATATATATATATATATATCTATATATTATTAAATTAAAATAAAACTAGAAATATTTAAAGAATAATACTTAATTAGATTTCGTCTAAATTATTATAATTACGGAGTAGAAATGACCAGCAATAAAAGAATGAATCTTCACATGAAAACATATTAAAATGCCTATTAACAAATTTAAACAAATGGATAAGAACAACTTTCGAAATTTAATTTATATTCCATTCATAATTAAAGAAAAAGTCGTTTACAGAATCCTATGTCGTAGAGTTCTTTTTTTCTAGAAAGTATACGCTACTTTAAGTTACAGAAATGAACAATAGCAAGTGTTATCAATATTTAAAACTAATATATTCATCAAAATAGTTCATACTTGACATGATGTAACTCCATGGCAAACAAGAAATTAAAACTCAGATGGGTTTATAAATGAAGATCTTAGTTCATGGATGAAAACAGTATCATTAATCATTTTATTAATAGCAGTTGTAAACCCCAGTTGTAAACCGGCCCTTTCGAGTATATTAATGGTGAATTAATATTATACTATTATTATTGTTCATTAATAACACTTGCTAGCTAGTAAAATCATTCAGTAGTGTTATCAATAGTTCTAGTATCATTAATCATTCAGGAGTATAATTAAGATGAGGATGGTAATTCGGTATATTATTGTTGCCTTAGGTAAGTGAGATTTGGCATTCGTTTGGGCAACCATTGTCATTAGTAGTGAAATTAATTAGCTGTATCTTATCATAATGAAGTGGATATATCATACTATATATTGTACTTAAGCCACATAGAGTAATCAAGGTGCTAATTATGATTCAATGTTGAACCTACTCTACTCATAGTGGGTCTCAACCTCCACACCAACCTTTCTTCTTTAAACATACAAATAGTTGTAAAGAGCATCCATCAACGGAAAAAGCAGGCCTCGCTCTGAAAAAGACAATCCAAGTATTTTTGTTAGTTGGAGGCTATCATTCATATCAAATAAATATGAATAATGAACAGTGTGGCATGCATATGCAATTCATCACCTTTTTAACTAGGGTATAAAAAAAGTAGATCAACAATAGAGAAAGGCCAACACAGTTGAAGTTCATTTTTTTTTTCCCATTATGCATTGGATTGGAAATTGCTTGAGTTGGTACAGTATGACAAATTGAAAAGCAATTCGGCAAATTAATTTGGTCCCAATTGGGATTTACAACTGTCGGTTGGACCGAAAGGGACAAGCATGGTTTGAATCATTAATATGCTTTTGCTTAGCAAATGATCAAGAGTAGACAAAAAAATTTAATTACGGAAACAAGTTGGTGAAGAAATTAAATTGACTTCCTTGCTAGTTTGAATTTTTGGTTTTTGGTGAATTTATTAAACTAATTTGTTTGCTAGTTTGAATTTGGTTATGAAATTATCAAACAAGTAGCAAATTAAATGCATCTTACACGAATTATTCAACTCATTCACGTTATGGCCTATTATTAATTAATTAATTAATAAAAATGAACCCAAAATTAAAAAGTAAATAAGGTGCCGACTACGGAATGTACAACTAGTGACGTAAAAACCTGGCTTCATAATCATTAAGATTTCCACAAGATTTGTTTTAATTTGTTTCCTTACCTGAAACCTATGTTCTACCATGTGATGGACATGCACGTCTAATCTAAATTTCAAATAATAGAACGTATTTGAAGTTTTGAACTGATTACATCCGTCCTGAACCAAGATCTAGGTAGCAGCAATCTTTGGCCAGGTGATAATAAACTTGATGATTGCGAATTTGCAATTACAATCGTCAACAAAAGATTGAAGTAAAAGGACCACTGGTGTCCAATTTTGAATCGGTGATTGTGGAATAGTTGCATATTAATATATGTTGGGCAGATTCAAGGGTCAGCTTCTATAACAAAGTTTTAGATACTAATAAAAATTTACTTGTTATTAATTTTTATAAAACGAAAACCTCATATATATATATATATATATATATATATTAATAAGAAGATCCAATATATAGCTCTTTGATTTAAAATTAAAAAGTTTTATCAAAATTTATCTTATATTTCACTTATTTTTGGATCGATGTTGAAGGTATTGATATATAATAGATAAAATATATTTTTGAAACTTTTAAAAATAGTTAGGATTTGAGTTTTTTTTTCTCTCTATTATTTTTTTTGGATTTTAACCCGGTCCATAAAATATAAAATGTGTTTTTTTTACCCAATATCTAATTTCATTGGTTAATTGGTTCTGACATGACTAACGGAGTTATAAGTCAATATTATACATGTGAACATTTTGAATGACTGATATTTACGTGATTATACATTGCAAGATTTTCTTTCTTTCTCAGAAAACTTTTATAATATGATTTTAGTTCTTATAAAACATAAAATTGGAATTTAGTACCTACAAAATCCAAAGTTTAATGTGAAACTTTGTTACTCGCATCAGCACCTAGTTAATGGAGTTAAGTGGATGGAAATAAACACATTTTATATATTGAGGAACCAAAACAAGACAAAAAAATTGGAGGGATAAAAATCAAATTTTGACTATTTTAGAAAGATAAAAGAAAAAAGTATATTTTTTCCTATAGTGTACTATACTAGTAGAAACTTGAAAGTTAGGCACTGTCAGACTTGTATTTTCCTATTTTCTATTCTTTGAATTTTGATTTATTGCATATGTAATTGGTGTTGGTTTAATTTTTTTTTAACTGAGGTGGGAAGTTGAAATACAATATTGAAATAATTTGTAACAACAATTTTAATCTAGTGTAAAAAAGTTTGGAAAATTTTATTAATGTAGTTTATTATATCCGTATGGATGCATTCAAAAAATATAGATCTTGGTGAATGTAGTTTTGTCAATTTTTATCTTAACGTTATAATAAGATTTAATCCATGTGAAGAAAAATGCATATAATTCATGTTGATTATCCAATCCTGCTGCCTACTTGGGCATTATTAATTAGTAGCAATCTGTTTCTGTTTCTGCAGAAATGACGTATTCAAAATAATATGCATATGAATGAGTTATTGTAGATCACACACACCAAGCCTCAATGTTAGTTTTGTCTTGATCAATGAGTTATTGTAGATAAGTTGTACGGTGCAGGGGCGTAGTAGGGGAACTCATCCATTAAGGACAATAGGCCGTTGGAGATCAGAATTGTTTTATGGCATGTTTGGATAAGCGGTGGAAGCGTGATGGGAATCCATAATCCAAAATCGTGGTGAATGAATGACTAAAAAGAAACAACACTCTCATGAGTTACTACACCATCACAATAATTTTGATCACAATCATAATACACCAACAACAATTTATACAATAATTTATATTTTGTATCTAACTCTCTCATTTATCCTATCAATATGTACAACAATTACATTTCAAATTTATTAAATTTATCTTCATTTTCTCTCTTTCTCTCCCTTAATTATATATTTTTCTGTACAATTTATTATACAAATATAATTTCTCTTTTAATAAATTATCTTTGCTTATTTAAAAAAACATGTGATTATAAATTTGACTATACAAGTATTGAAATATGCTCTGGAATATTACCGGATTCTCATTGCACGACATTTTAGGCATCCTTTTGGATCACAGAAACGTATGTGCAATTTGGTGATACATTGATAGGCAAATTTTAAATTTTAATTTTGTCTTCATATAGACCATTTTTATCCTAATAATTTTAAATCATCCTACTACTTCCTTCTACTTCCTTTATATATATAATAGTTATTAAATCATTTAAATATGTTTCATAAGAAAATAGAACATTACTCTCGTCTGTAATACCTTTTGATTAACTAACATATATGTAATTTAAGAATTATAAGCTTTACTTTAAATAGCTATCAAAAAAGAAATATTTACTTCTTTTCTTTTTATGCAGAAATAAATATTTATTTTAAATAATACATGCATGCACCATATAAGTTTAAATAATGGAGTTTAAACGAGATACTTTTCGCATCCTTTTAGTTGAAAATATGAGAGAGAGAGAGAGAGAGAACTGATTTATAAAAGTAAATAAAATAATTAAATTCATTCAAACACATATATTGTAATGATAGTCATAAAAAAAATAATCTCTTAAAAACATTCAATCACAATAAAGGACGAAATTTCTATAGATTTATTTTAAAATTAATGACTTTCATTGATTCAATAAAGAGTTAATTGCATAAATTTTAGTTTTTAATAATAGATTATTATTCTTTCATCATGAAAATGTTTCATGCAAAATATTTTAGGTGTGTTTGGTGGAATTCTCCGTTAATTTTTATCGATGAATAACTCCTTAAATATAAATAAGTAGGATAAGAAATGATTCGAGTTTGATTCAGTTTAATTTGACTCGTTAATATTTAACTCAGAGTTTAATTTGAGTTTTATATGAACATTCTTTTCTGTTCGAATTTGACTCTGTTCAAGCTCACAAATAATTCAATTTAATTCTTTAGCTCAAATCATATGAACCAAAAGTCAAATTTTTTAAATCCTAGACATTTCAATTTGTTTAATTCTATTAGCTTTGTTGGGTCATAAGGTATGACAAAGAAAATATAATTACAACTAAAGTTTGCATAAATAAAAACTATCCCACCATGCTTATATAAAATAATAATAAAAAAACCCTTATCAAATATATATAATATCAAGCCAATTAATGAATCAAACAAGTCAAACTATATATAACTCAAATTTGGTTAGATTTTTAGTTCAAATTCAATTTATTTGACTCATAAATCAAATTTAATGAGTTGATTATCAAATTAAGTGTATCAAATTAAGTGTCAAACCATTTTCTAATTGGTTCAGTTCATTGATATTCCTACCGACAACTACTCCCTATTTGTAGATTTTCTAAGCCTCTTATTGAGTACGGTATGGCCTTTCCAATTATTTTGTTTTTGTTTCTGTGTTCTTGTATTTATATATAATTCTGATGGTGGATTTCTCTCGTGCTACTGGGGTTGGGATCTCAACATAGTTAGAATGCCAACCTCTTTAACTCCCTAATCCTGTTCCATTTCTTTTGCAAAAAAAAAAAAATAAATAAATAAATGAAAATGACTATATTGATATTAATGCACTTTTAAAATTATATTTATGACTTACAAAAGTATTTTGTTCTCTTTTACTAATGTGCATTACGTGTTTGAAAAGAAAACTAAAGCTTGATAGTTACCATAATAAAGAATGATAAAAAAAAAACTAATTCAATAGTTATATTCTTAGTATATTTAGATATCCTTTGAGAAATTTTCATTTTCTAAAAATTGTAACTTATTATGAGGCCTTGATCAGTTATTGTTCTAAATATTAGGAAACATTAGATGAGTCATTAAAAAATGGCTTAAACCAAATAAGTTTTATAAGGACATTATATTGAAATAAATCATGAAAACAAAAATGTGTTTGGTTTATTTACAACACAATTTGAAATACATACTTTCTAATATTGTTGAAGGAAAAAATTGTCTCATCTTAGATTGACTTTATTAATAATTTCAACTCTCTAACAACATCTTCAATGCAAGAGTTTAATTTAAGTTCTTAACTATTTTTTAATTAGTCCCTTTGTTGCCACGTAAGATTTAAAAATACTAACTAATTTTTACTTTAATGATAAAATCTAATTTGGATTCTTAATTTATTTCTAGTGGGTCCAATTTATTTTTCCACTCATACACAAATTCCTATTGTGAGTTAAAAATTATTTTTAATGGTTAAACAACCTTGCTTGTAGTTGCTTAATTCTACAAGAATCTTATAAAAATCCATTTGCTCAATAGCATTTTCAAATTGTTTAACTTTTAAGAACCTCATAAACAATTCTCCCTGAAGAAGCTCTAATCATGCTATCAGTTTAAGTAATATCCCAACCAAGTATCTAAATAGAGCATATTTTAAATACCAGTAAAATAAATTTAAATGTATAATCAAATTTTAATTTAAAACTATAATTATTATTATTATTTTTTACTTTTTGACATTTTATTACTATTATTTTTTATTTAAAAACTAAGATGTTAACCATATACTGTATTGAGTTGGCTTAAAACACACACGTACTGAGTACCGCTCTACTACAGACCCTACTATTCAACAAATTTATTTAGTCCAGCAGTCTGAATGATTTTTGGTTCTCACAAGTAAGACAAAACTTGGGAATCATAAACATTAGGAATACAAATACAAAGTTACAACACTGAAGTAACCAACACTACACCTGCATGACAATACACATCAAAAGCATCTGAAGCTTATAGCTTCTTCATTGAGAGGAAAAAAGACTAATACAGAATATCCTTTCACAGCAGTAACTAGACTAGCTAGAAAGAAGTGACCTTGAGTTCCTGAGGTAGAATATCCCACCACCTAATAAAGTTAGGATCCTTCAAGAACGTATCCTTGGCTAGTACCTTCTCATGATCATCAGTCCAATTTTTAAGGTCTTTTTGAAGCTGCACAACCCTTTGCTTGACATAATCATCAAGAGGCTTCTTGTTGTTAATCCAGCTATAAAGTTCCTCCACTTCAGCCCAAAAGGTTGATTCAGTGATAGGAGCAGGTTTTGGCACCCTTTTATCATGTTCCAACCATCTTTGAGTGTACCTATACCGTTTTGGCCTGGCCCTGATCATGTAAGGACCTGTGTCCTCATTCTTCAAGTGGCGGTAATAGTTTGCAATGTCTAGAGGCTCCACAAGGTGGCGATATTCGGTTCCAAGCTTTATCCATTCTTTGTTCCCTTCGAACTCATCAGGGAGTTCATACCTCTTTAGCATCTCAATGACTTCATCCCATACACCTGCTAGCACAAGCCTCTTCACGTTTGCTTGGAAGTCGTTCGACTCCTTTTGCACCTTGAAGGCATCGTAATAGCCCTTCCCCTTGTGCATCTCACATGTTGTTTTGTAATTTCGAAGCTCTGCCATGCTTGCCAAGGCTTTATCCTGAATCTCCTTAATGATTTTGTTCTCGTTTTTGCGTTTCTGCTTCTCCAACTCACCAGCTGCTCGTAGACACAGCCTTGCTCTTGTGCTCTGAAATGTAGGCCAGGAAATCATCATTTATTAGCTAAGACTTACTATCTAATTTATGTATAGGACCAAACCACATCACGTGTATTAACATGTCATTAGTTCAAGTGAAACTAGGTTCATATCTCTAAAGCAAGATCTTTAGTTCGTTCGAGCCTTGTGGACAAAAAACACATAATTGGAGTAAAAGATTCCACTAATGGTGACTGGCAGATTACCTTACAGAAACTAATTATTATTAAAAAAAATTGAATACTCCGCACCAATATCATAATGAATCAGAAAACCACACTAAGTGTGACACTTTTATCAATCCAACTAAGCGTTGAAAATATTTCCAAAAAAGAATTAATATTTCATCATACTTCTTTATTTAAAGTGACACTACTTGCCTTTGGTATACATGATCATTAAGATAATATAACATGATCTAATGGTTAGATTGATATAATTTAATTTCTATAAAAATATTAAAGACATTATATTACCAAGTTTTCACCTGCTATCATTTGATCCTATCACATGCATATATAAAAGAAAAACAAAGAATGATTACCAGTCCAAGGCCATCCAAGGCTGTTGCAACATCACTATTTGAACCATCAGCAGACAAGGGAAGTTGCTCAAGTTGCTTCAAGTACACTACATTCTGCATTCCCAATAAGCTCTCGTCCAATTCACGCTCATAGTTCCGGTGTTGCGATATGCTTTTGTGGGATACTTCCTCAAGTTCTGCCAAATCGCTTAGCTGAGCAGTGTGGAACAGGAGTTGCAAAACAGCATCTGAGTTTTCCACCACAATCAGCTGTCCATTTCCGTTGCAGAAAACATATGTTCCAAATGGCTTATAAGGGCTCAACTCAACAAAATTCGCCACTGTCTCAAGTAACAAATTTGTGCTGCCCATGAGAATACAAGCAGCATGGCTTGTAACACTCGCGGCGTTTCTCATCACAGTTTTGTAAACTTCAGAAATCAAAATAGCCCTTGTTGGATCTTGGGTGGAAGTTTTGGACTTGGGATTCAAGAATTGGAGAACAGAACCTAAATTTTTCTCAATAGAAGCCAAGGGAGCAAGCAAAATCCTTGGCACTATGTCATATCTCAAAACAAAGTGTATGAAATAGCGTGACCAATTTTCTCTCCTTGAAGCGTGAGAGAATATATGATTGCCAATTAAGGGAGACCCAAAAGTGACACAAAAGGGTGGCTTGGGTTTTTGGATTTTTGTTGGGTTAAGGTACTCTTCCAAGGCCCAAAAGGTAGCAAGAATTGCCACTGCAGCACCAGAGGAGTGCCCTGTAAACACTACTTGCTTCCCATCTAGTATAGCCTTATTCACCTACACATTTTGACGGTTTATTTCCTTAATTAACCAAAAATAGAAACAATCACGGTAACTGAAGAAACTGCCAGAAAAAAAAAACTAAGCAACTGTCTTATTGGTCACGGTGAGCACAAAACATCAAATTGCAACACGTGGAATTAATCCAAAGAAAGTAACAAACAAAACATCTAACATCAATTTAAGGTTGTCAGTTAGTTTAGTTACATACCTCAACTTTAAAGTTAGTTTTCAATAGGCGATCGAATCTCTTTGCGAAGCCTTCGTTCACCAAAGCAAGTTCATCGTTACCAATACTTCTGAGCGAAGGGAACTGGGTAGAATCTATCTTCGATCCCCCAAAGGGTTTGTTAACAAACCATTCAGCGGGATCCCAAGATCCCGAGAAGCTGAAAACATGGTAAGTTCCCGAAGAAATCTGAACCTTGTCGTAAAAGTAGAGCTTATCCGTTGACTTGTGATTGTTAGCTTTGAAGGCCAAACCACACACCCTCTTGATAGCATCTTCCTTCAATCCAATGTTGTCTCCAAGTGATCCTCCAGCCATGTTGTCCCTCTAATTCTACAACAGTTTTGGAAAATTTTTTAGTTTGGCTTTCTTGCTGTGTGTTAATTTTCAGAACTTCTGTATCTTGGTATTATATAAAGGGGGAGCTAGGACATTGATTGTATTACTGAATTGTAGAAGAACTTGTAGTTTCACATAGCTTTATTCTGAATTTCTGATTGACCATAAAAGTCTATGCTAAAGTTTGTTTAAAGTGGGTCCAAAAATGAATTATACTTCTTCATTTGTACCGTCAATCAGAGTGAAGCAAGCGTCACGAAGCTACGGGTGACTTTGCTCTCTTTCGCGGAACTTGCTAAGCAAAACCTATATTTTACTCTCAAAATTAAGGAGTGGAACATTAGAATGTAAGGAGAGAAGGAAAGAACGAGAAAAAACAAAACAAAAAGAGACAAAAACTATTATTAATGAAATGAAAATATTTAAAATTATATGTGTAAATTAAAAAAATCTATAAAAAGTAATCAGATGAAAATAAAAAACAGAGTTAAATAAAATTATTTACAAATATTAATGAGTAATGTCTAAGACATTTGGTAACTTTGTTTGGTTATCTCTCATGTAATTTCATTTATATTCAAGCTAAAATATAATAAATTGGACAATTTTTTCTGTTCTAGATTTTTTTATATTAATTATCACGTTCATTTAAGTTAAAATTTATCTAATGTGATGCACCGTTAAATTTTTAACGGGAGACATATTTTCTATTATTTTAAAAGATAATTTATATTTAATATAAAATATTAATTAAATTTTTTAATTTTTCATTATAATTAATTTAGAAATTATTGATTAAAAATTTCTTTCCATATAATAAATATAAAAGATTATCAAATAATTGATTATTTCATTCATAAAAGATACATGTATATAATAGACAATTAAGAGTCACTCCCATGAGTTGCAATTACTACAAATTCATATATTTAAAAATATAGCAACAATAATTTGATAATACTTAAATGTTTTCATTCAAAAATAATAATATTTTGGTTTTATTCTCATGTGTTTTTTATTGAAAACAATCTTATTCGAACTAGATAGAACCACTATAAAAATGTTAATATAATTATTAAATTTTTTATAACCATTTTTAAATTAAAACCAGAGTAAATACTTAAATTAAGAGATCCTTAGAAGGGTAGTAAAAAAAAAAATGAAAGTATCAAACTTATTAAAAACAATTATAATGGGTTAAACTACCGTAATGATTTAACCTTTTATTTGAAGAAAAACATCAATTAATAGAAAAAAAAACGTATAAATTTACTTAAACTTAATCAATATTAACTCAATCTTTCAACATTTTATTTTTTGAAGATGAACATTTTTTGTATATTTTACAAACAAATATCTTAAAAATATCTCAAGAATAAATATAAAATTTTAAATGAAAAGTATTAATGATATTAGCATATTTTAAGAAAATATTCAAAGTACTTTCACCAAAAAAACTTATATTCTGGAATTTACTTTACAAAATTGACTACATAATTTTTTTAATCATTTTAAACATTTAAAAAAATCTTCTATTCATAATTCACATTTAAAAAAATGTAATATTATATAAAATAATGACTTCATTAAGGGTATGAGACATGACAATGATAACTTAAATTATCCTAAAATCATCAAGTAATGGTCATATTCTAGATTCAGGGATATTTAATGGGCCAAAGTAAGAAATGTGAATACATTGACTCATGAACATGAGAGCCCATGAAAATTCACGCAAAAAAAATACAGGCCATAATACTTAAGGTCAAATTTCAAAAAAAGTAACATTTAAGGTCAACATTGAAATTGCAATTCGCTAGGAATAGTAAACTTTTGTCTTCTAACTTATATTTGAATTTTATGTCATTTCAAACATTTTTAGAAAAATATTTATTCATAATCCACTTTAAAGAAAATGTATTATATAAAATAATGATTCCATTAAGATTTTTTTTTTTTACCTTAACCTTCCATTAAAAATATGAGACATGATGATGGTAACTTAAACTATCATAAAATCATCAACTATATGATCATATTCCAAATTCATGGATATTAAATGGGCAATTAAGAAATGTGAATACATTGACTCATAAACACAAGAGCCAATAACACTTAAGGTCACAATCGAAATTACATTGTGCTAGGAATATTAAACTTTTGTCTTCTAACTTATGTTTGATTCTCATATTAGATTATAGATAGATATAGATTATATACATGCATGCTTTCAAGGTAAAATTATGTATTGAAAAACTTTTTCAGTTTTTGTTCAATTATGCTCCAAAATTAAATTAACAAACACATGTAGATTCTTTAAACCAAAACAGAACTATACAATAACAATTACAAAACCATTTAGTTCACCTGTCATCGATAGTACATATTCATACCCATTTGTTTTTAGATAGATAGAGAACGTACAAGAAACCACATGCTTAGTACATATCACACAAGAGAAAGAAGCATGAAAATAAAATACAATAAACAAAATACAATAAACAAGAGAAATAAGAAAAGTTCACTCAGTTAACACACTTCATCAAAGTAGAACCCTCCAAGAAGACATTTAAGTGTGTGTTTGTTTTACACATATCACACATTTTGAAGTAGGTTGAACGTAGTTTTTGTGAGAGAGCTTTGATGTTCGACATGATTGAATGTGAAAAAAAAACACACACTACCTAATGCATTTTTGTCTTGATCTGTCACTCATTTATTAGATTTCTAATGCATGATTGTTGCTTGTGTTGTAGAGGTAGAGTTTTCCACCACTTGACCAAGGTAGAACCCTCCAAGAAGACATCATTAGCCAATTCCCCCGTTTCGCTCCATGCTCGTAATTGAGCCTCCAATTGCTCAACCCTTTCCTTAACATCTTCAAATGATGAGTTATTACTATAACTGGTTTTGTAGCGAAGATCCTCCACCTCAGCCCAGACGCAAGATGTGGAGCTAGGTTCTTGTGGCCTTCTCTCAGCATGTTCCAACCATTTTTGGGTGTACCTATATCGTTTAGGCCTTCCCCTAAGCATGTAAGAAGAAGAACCATCCTCGTAATGCCTCGCATGACGGTAATAATTGGCAATATCAAGAGGCTCCATTAGTTGTCGAAACCTTGATCCAAGATCTATCCATTCTTTATTGCCTTCAAACTCATCTGGGAGTTCGTAACTTCTTAGCTTTTCCATGATCTCGTCCCACACACTTGCCAACTCTAGCCTTGTCACATTTGCTTTGAAGTCCTCATGTTTCTTGTGCTCCCTAAAGCCATCGTAGAAACCAACGTTTTGATGCTCTAGCATTTCTCTGTATTTTTGAAGGTCTATCATTTTTTGCTCAACAAAAGCTTTCTTTTGTTTGATGTTATCCTCATTGTCAAGTTTCCTTGTCTCCAATTCTGCTGCTGCTCGAAGGCAAAGTCTTGCTCTTGGACTCTGGAGTTTAAGCCAAGCCAAGAAATCATCACTTATTAGCTAAATCTTGTTGTATAATTTATACTTGAAATATAATAACAATAAAATCAAAAGATGTTAAGTGTCAATTAAACATGACAGTATAAAATAGTTTTAAATTGTCAATCAATCATAAATCATGATTGATATGATTTTTAAGATAATTATTATAAAAGTCTAAATTTTTCATATACAATGATTTGTGATTATTGATCATGTAAAATTATTTTACACTATCAACATATAACATTTTTTCAATGTCAAATTTGATAAAATGATACCTTCAATAATATTATTCTACAAAAACTAAATTTTACCAATTCAGCTATTGCATTGAAAAATCTTATAAAAAAGATCCAAGTCTACAAAATTCTATACAATTAAAAACCTAAATGACATTTCATGGCAAATTTCTATGCAATTGGAAACCTATGACATACGATATTTAACATATTTGATTATAGTCTAAATTTTTTGAACTATTTAAAACTCAATATACATAACCATAAAAGTAACATAACATGATTTAATGATTAGATTGATAAAATTTAACTTTTGTAAGAACCTTAATAAAGACGTTATTTTTTCCAAATTGGTAAACAACTGAATCATCTTATTCTATGTCGCACATATATAGCAAAAGAAACGATGAATGATTTACCAGTCCAAGGCCATCCAAGGCTGTTGCAACATCGCTATTTGAACCATCAGCTGACAAGGGAAGTTGCTCAAGTTGCTCCAAGTACACTACATTCTGCATTCCCAAGCTTTCCTGCAACTCAGCCACATAGTTAAGGTGTTGCAATATGCTATTATTGGCAACTTCTTCAAGTTCTGCAAAACCGCTTAGCTGAGCAGTGTGGAACAAGAGTTGCAAAACAGCATCCGAGTTTTTCACCACAATCAGCTGTCCATTTCCATTACAGAAAACATATGTTCCAAAGGGCCTATAAGGGCTTAAGTCAACAAAATTCGTCACTGTCTCCAATAACATGCTTGTGCTGCCCATGAGAATGCCAGCAGCATGGCTTGTAACAGTTGTTGCGTTTGTCATCACAGTTGAGTAAAATTCAGAGATTACACTATCCCTTGTTGGGTCTTGGGTGGAAGTTTCGAAGTTGGGGTCCAAGATTTGGAGAATAGAGCTAAAAGTTTGGCCAACTGAAGAGAAGGGAGCAAGCAAAATCCTTGGCACTATGTCATACCTCAAAACAAAGTGTATGAAATAGTGAGACCAATTTTCTCTCCTTGAAGCGTGAGAGAATATATGATTGCCAATTAAGGGAGACCCAAAAGTGACACAAAAGGGTGGCTTGGGTTTTTGGATTTTTGTTGGGTTAAGGTACTCTTCCAAGGCCCAAAAGGTAGCAAGAATTGCCATTGCAGCACCAGAGGAGTGCCCTGTAAACACTACTTGCTTCCCATCTAGTATAGCCTTATTCACCTACACATTTTGACGGTTTATTTCCTTAATTAACCAAAAATAGAAACAATCACGGTAACTGAAGAAACTACCAAAAAAAACTGAACAATTGTCTTATATTAGTTACAGGGAGTTAAAAACTTAAAATTGCAACATGTGGGATAAAAAAACAACAAAAATATCAGTGAACATCAATTAAAGGTTGCCCATTAGGAAAAATTATTAAATGATCCTAGACACCATCTATCTGTAGTCTCGACTAATCTCTGTATGACATGTGCCATATAGAGATTAATTGGAACCATAGACTAGTTGATAGGCTAAGACCAACTAATAATTTTTTGTTTGTTAAGACTGTTGCATACCTCAGATTGAATTGAGCTAGTTTTCAATATGTGGTCGAATCTCTTTGCGAAGCCTTCATTCACCAAAGCAGCTTCACCATTACCAATACTTCTAAGTGAAGGAAACAGGGCATGATCTATCTTTGTTTCCCCAAAAGTTTTGTTATTAACAAGCCATTCATGGGGGTTCCAAGACCCCGAAAAGCTGAAAACATGATAAATTTCGGAAAAAATCTCAATCTCATGGAAACGGTAGAGATTCGCCGGTGGCATGTGAGCTTGGAAGGCCAAACCACACACATTGGTGATGAACTCTTCTTTCAATCCTATGTAGTCTCCAAGCGACCCAACAGCCATGTTTGTTTCTTACAATAGCTTGCAGTTTCGGAAAGTTTTATGTTTGGTTGGTTGCTTTGTGTTTCATAACTGCTGAAGCATCCCTTTATATAAAGCGAGTGAACATGGACATGGTTTTAAATTACTATTACTATATTGACGAAGACTCTGAGTTCAGTTCCACGAAGTTTTGCTCTTGCTTGTATTATTAGTTTATGGAAATGAGAATATAAATTACTAATTGACGATAAAGTACCGCTCAAGTGGGGCCCAGAAATCTGCTTCATTCGTAGCACCAACCAATGTGAAGCAAGTCTCACGAAGTTACGGGGTGACTTTGTGCTCTCTTTCCCCACGAATTCTAGGGTGGGAAAGCTAACAAGTTTCCCCACCTTAGGAAAGGTGTTTTGCACCGTTAGATCTGATATATTTTAAGTTGAGGGTTCAGATTTTTTCTTTTTGTGTCTTTCCCGATCTGTCCCTGCCCCTTTCTCTCACCCACAATTTCGCTGCAACTCTCTTGCTCCTTGATTCACATGGCAAACCCTCATTTTTATGAAGTATTATCAATCATATGTTTCCAATTTTAAGACAACTAAACCTGATATGTTAAATTAAGTAAATACACATTCGTGCATAAGATCCTTTCATTACAATTCGTTACATACAGAGGTGCTTATATTTTTTTCTTGATCCCTTTCCAAAAAAAATAAATATGAAAACTGACATCTAAACGCTCCGTTTGTTTTGTTTTGTTGTGTCCTAGATGTATAGATCTGATACAGGGCCTTAGGATTGGAGCGTGTCGACCTCGCCGTTGTGAATCGTGACTCTATCGACACCCGGGTGCTTTTATGTTTTTGAAACAATTAATGAACTCTGTTGTGTGGATTGGAGAAAGGAAATCAGTCGATGAAGGTTGTCGGAGGTGTGGTCCGTCGTCGGGAACGGAGGCGGAGAGGAAGAGATAAAGGTAGATGACAAAGAAAAAGGGATTGTACAAGGGACAAATAGGGAAAACTGAGAGAAAAACAAATAGAAAAAATAATTCAACCGTCCGTATAAAAGTAGTGAAATCTAACTGTGCAAACAAAACCTTTCTCACAATGGGAAATGTTAACTTTCCCATCCTAAAATTCGTCCTCTTTCCTGTCCATAACTTGTGTTTTACTACCAAAAGTAAGCGCGTTTTGGTTGGTCCTGCTCTATGTCAAGGACAAGAGAATTTTGGTATCCTAAAATTGTTAGTTTAATCTTCTAGGAATATTTGGTAGGGAAAATGTCAAGAAATCATGAATCATGAAATTATATTTTGGGGCAATCTGTATAAGTTTATTTGGTTGTTGGTTGGAAATATTTACATAATTTTTTTAAGAATGGAAGAGTTATGTAATATTTTTATTAATTATTTATTATATCAATAAAAATAATATGATATTTTTTATAGTAAAAAAATAATAAACTTACCAAAATAAGATTCTCATCTCATAAAAAAAAATTCGTGAGAAACTTGTTAAAAAAATTCACGAGAAACATTGTTTCTCAGGAATGGTATTTTTTTTTAATGGATACCAAACATAGAAAATTAAGGTGGTATTTGATTTGACTGTTTTATCTTTTGAAAATAATTTTCATTTTTAAATTTTTAAGATTTAGAAAATACATATTGAGAAGAAAGTATTCTAAACTCTAAAGTGTCATTATATTTTCACTTTTTCATAATATGCTAAAAATATTAATTTGTTGTTTTCAGTTTTGGGCATATATAGTTTTGGACATATATATGAAAAAAAAATTGAAAAAATGTTTTCTAAATTTCAAAAAAACATATTTTTATTCTTATTTTCTGTCTTCTTTGAAAATGAAAACAGAAAATACTAAAATCAAACATCACCTTAAGAATTATTAGGAAACTCAAAGATTGCCCCCACCAATAGCCTCCTTATAGTGTTTTGTTATTATAAATTATTATTAGCATTTTTTTTTTGCACATATGATTACAAAAAAGTGTGTTGGTTGATTGCCAACATTCTTGAACTTCTTTAGATTGATCATGTGCTTAAGATGTTCAAGTCCCAACTACTTGAACGGACCATTTTTTGTTACTGTTACCGTGTTAATCAAATTAATATGATGATTCTCTGTTTTTTTTTTTATCAAAAAGAATCAAACTCAAGTATAAGAGTAATTACAACAACTCATATATATACACACTCAATCAATTAAACTAAATCTTTTGGTAAGGAATGACAATTTGATTGTAACATGAAAATGAAAAATTTTAAACATAAGAGAAAAAATTGAAATCTAAAATATAGATAAGAGGTCAAAATTTTAGTTTAGCCTAAAATAAAAGTTAAATCAAATATATTTAATTAAATTGGTTTGATTTGTTTTTTTAGAAGTTTGTAGTTAATTCAATTAAGATTAATGAGTTTAAGTTAAAAAATATTATATTTTTTAAGTTTTCATTCTCGTGTATTATTATTTTTATTATAAATAAGTTAATAATCTTTTTGAATGAAACTCTTTTTTTTAGTTATTTAAAATATAATAATTAACTAATTAAATATTTTCATGTTATTTTAATTTAATATAAATTGAAAAGATTTTTTTTACTTATCTACAATTATTTAAGACTATAATTTTAGTAAAACTCACAAGGAAAACATGCTTAGCCAATTCCCCTTTATCACTCAATCTTTTTAATTGAAGCTCTAATTTCTCAACCCGTTCTATAGCATCTTCAAATGAGATGTCAATCTTACTGGTTTTGTAGTGAATTTTTTCTACCTTTGTTTAGATGCAAGATGCGGAGATAGGTTATTCTGGCTTTCTCTTAGCATGTTCCAACCATCTTTGGGGCTAGCTATATCTTTATGGCTTTCCTTTAACAATGTAAGAAGCATCAACATCCTCGTAATGTCTCCCATGTCAGTAATAATTGGCAATATCAGAAGTTCCATTAGTTGTTGAAGTTTTGTTCCAAGATCAACATATTCTTTATTGCCTTCAAATTCATATAGGAGTTCAAAATTTCTTAGTTTTTCATGATCTCTCATCCCACACACTTGCTTACTCCAGTATCATCACATTTGCTTAGAACTCGACTTTTTTATGCTTCCACATTTACTTATATAACTAAAGATCCTACATTTTTTATGAACATCATAATTATTCTTCTAATTAGTATTATATTCTTATTGTCAAATCTCCTTAACTACAACGTTGTTGTTGTCCTTTGTAACACCCCATATGCATCAAATTGTTAATATTCAATTATGGTCATTAAACGCAACAATTAATTAATAATAATTAATTAGGAAGCAACTATTAAGTACGACGTCATTATACGTCCATAATTATCATTTGTACTTTATGTATGGTAACCGTTCATGGAATTACAATAATATGCGTCGGGTACGTTCTCCCCACAAGGCCGGGTTCAAAGCGCACACACACACACACACACACACACACATATATATATATATATATATATATATATATATATATATATATATATATATATATATATAACAAAATAATGAACCAACGCGCTCTCAAAATAACACTAAGGTTCATTTAGAACCCCTTCTTGGCTCGAGCTCTTGTCCGGAATCCCTCGGACTGTCCCACTAGTCGGGCCTCCTACCTCGGGATTTGTCGTCCTCTCTCGCCTCATCACCTGCAAAACATATAATTCCCTAATCGGGGTGAGATATAAATCTCAGTAAACTCTGGGTCCTTGGAGGCTTTTCCTCCCCGAGTTCATCTTTCACGACGCATCAAACCCGGCATCACATAATCCAATCATCCTAACTCGTCATAAAACGCATAACATGTATATAACAACACGAATATAACAAGAGAAGATCATTCACTTAAGGGCACATTCTCCGTATATCTTTGCCTGGGGGAAGATCATCCACTTAAGAGCACATTCTCCCAGGACTTCCGCAAACATTGCCTGAGGAAGATCATCCACTAAAGGGCACATTCTTTCCAAGAGTCTGCTCGGACGTATATGGCTCTTCCAAGAGAGGATCATCCTTATAAGGGCACACTCTCTCAGGGTTTTCATATATACTATTTCACCACTTAGAGTTGTTCCAGATGACTTTGGCTCCAATGGAAGTCCATATTTAGGCCATTCTACTGGTCAGAGAAGTTCGTCAAACACACAACATATCATTATATACATGTTTTCAACCAAAAGCAGTAACACACAAGTTCAATACCACATGCATCATTACATATCAAGACCATCACTCCTTGGAGTGTGGTGGAACACGGTCAAGGAAAAAATTACCAAGAACAGAGAGCTTACCTGCTCTAAGAGTTACACTGGTTCTTCCCAGTCTCGTGGTTACAACCACATATTTCCTCTCTATCACACTCTGCAAAACATGCAAGAAACAGAATGGTTATCAACTGTTGCATGCAAGTTGTCCATGACGGTCATCAACCATGGCATGAAAAGAAATGTTATCCTTTTCTAGAAAGGACCCAAGCTTAGTTCCAGCTCTGGGTCATAAATCCTTTCAACACAAAATCTCAACCAATCGATAAAACGGGAGTGTCTTACCTTTTCAAACTTCCAGGAAGGCTATAGTACAGCCTCTCCAAGTTCGAAAGTCCTTAAAAGCCTTCTTTCCCCTAGAGTCGAAACTCTGCCAAAGTTCTCAGAGAAGATGATCTATCCGTTCGATGGCCTTCAGAAGGAACTAAGGTCGGAACCTAGCTATGGGGTGGTTCCCTTCAACTTCTTAGTTGCATGCACAGGGCCTTTGGTTAAGGGTGGGTGGCTATGAATTTCTCTCATTGGGAATGGAGGAAACAAAGAGAGGAAGAAGAAGATAATGTTGGCGTCGATACGTGGAGAAGAGGTTTATATAAAGGGCTTTGGCGCGTGTGCCACGCGCCAATAGTGCCAGCTGTCAAAACAGCTTGTCATCCACGCACATGCTGCCGGGTTCAGATTACCCATCAAAAGCCTACCTTGTGTAACTCGACGTATGTAACCTGGATAGCCTTGTGCAGATATAACGTACAAGACAACCAAGTCTCACCTGTTTTATAAGCACGTGTTGTGTCCGTCCTTGGCAATATATAACTTCTAAGGTTCCGCCCTTGTCCGACCTTATATGTCCTTCTCCGACCTTATTCGACTTTGTCAGACCTTGTTCGGGTCTAACTTGACACCTCGTCAAACCCAAGGTTTCGTCCTTCTCCGTCCTCGTTCGAGTTCCTACCTTGACACTTCACAAGTCCAAGGTTTCGCCCTCTTTCGACCTCATCCGACCTCATTCGGGTTCCTTCCTTGGCACTTAACAAGTCCAAGATTCCGCCTTCTACCGGCCTTATCCAAGTTCCTTGTTAATACTCACTTTAAGAAACGCGAACCTGGATTTGTGGCAGGGTCGTTATTATCATCACTTCTTCCTAATAATTATCATTATTTTATTGAAATACCAACGTGAACACCTAAAACCTTACAAATGTCTTTCTCTTGAGCTCTAAAAAGCCAGACAAAGGACATTACTATTAAATAATTTATTAATATGAGTGTTATGAACTCCATTCACAATTATTCCTATGAGCATCATGCATTGTATACAATGACAAGTATACAAGCATATTAAACATTAAGCTATCATGGATCTCATTTATTCATAAATTATTTTAAACCAACTTAAGACACTATCATGTCAACGTATTCATGAGTATGCAAGCATAATATAAGTTCTATGATCATAGTTATTTTTTACATATCACACGTCTTGTCTTCACAGTCAATTAGAATACTCTCTCCATTTATATTTATAAGACCCAAATTAAAAGTGGAGTTTGTTCCTTTTTATAAGATTTAATCCATATTGTTTCTTGCATTAACTATATTTTATATTAAAATACCCCTAATTAATTATACTGATAAATAATTAATTAGAAGAGAGAGAGGAATCCATATGAAAAAGAAAAGAAAGAGTATTAGTGACACGGATAATTTTGAAAAAAGATATAAATTTTGAACAAATTTATTGTTATAAACTAAATTAACCACTTTCTTTAATCATGATGAATTAGGTAATAGAGTCTTATAAGTAGGGATGAAATGAATAACATTACATATGCACAAAAATGCACACACATACTTGCACATGCGCACAAAAACCAAAATAAAAAATTGGATACACACATAGACACACAATGATAGAATTGCACACACTTACCAAAATGCTCACACCAACAAAGTTGCATGCACAAACTCGTAGTGATGCACAAAATAGCATCAAACACAAATAGAATCACACGCACAACAATGCAGACATAAACAAAATCACACCCATGTACAAAAGCGCAAACACAAACAATCACGTGAACACACAGAAATGCTCGCCCAATTAGAGTTGTGCACACATAGAAACACTCTAAAAAATTACAAGTCAAAGATTGTGTGCTTGTGTGACTTAATTATGAATTAATTGGGAATTACTGGTCTAAAGTTAGTAAAATATGTGTTTTGATTAATTAAATATGATTAGTGATTAACTAAGTAATTAAGAAAAAATGGAAAGTTATTAAAATAAGTATTACTTAAAAATAGTTATGTAGAGACATTGAAAATTTTGGAAGAAAGTTCAAAATTTGAAAAGTAAAAAAAAATACTCATTTGGCCAAATAATCAAATGAAAAAGATTTAGTCGACTGATTATTGACATATTGATAAATATATATAACTTTTGTCTAGAATGAAAAAATAGAGTTTTAATGGTATAAATAACTTACTAATGAGTTTGTAATGACTTTTATTAGTAAAATTAAAGGTTCTAAGGTAATTAGGGGTTTAGAAATTTTAATTAAAATCTAATTACACTAAATTAAGTTTTAAAATGAGTATATATGACACATAAAATGTAATTAATATTTTTTGTGGTTTAATTATTATTTTTAATTGTTGAAATGACCTATAAGTGGTAAATAAAGTAAAATATTAATGAAATTATATAAAAATAATAATTTTGTTAAGGATTAATTAAAATCAAATTAAGTTTAATATGAGCCTTAGAAAAATTATTTATGAAAGGAAGATGATTTAAAATTTGTTTATTTAATTGTTTGAGACCTAAAGGGACCAAAAACGTATGAGAACCCTAAAACTCTAACCATAATTCAAAAGCCCTAACTCTAAACCTTATTGGGCCTTGTATGGACCCAACAAAAATTAAAACACGGATAGTAGACCAAGACAATGGTCTTCAACCAACCTTAAGCGTAGAGGGCATTTTGATTTTTAAAAGTTATTTTCCTTTCTTCTACTTTCATTTGTGATTATTCCTTCTTATCCTCTTCAACAACTTTCTCCAACTTCTCTCTACTTCTGTAAAATTTCTCTATTAATCTCTAATATGATCCTTAATATGAGATTTTTACAGATTGTCCTTGAGTTGGTCATCTTGTAACAAGAATTGCGGATAAAATAAGATAAAAGATGAGGTAAAAGAGAAAAAAGTAGCGCAAAACAATAAAACAATTATATCAATGGCGCCAACAAGAACAAGGTAATTGAAATAACAAAAGAAATAGAAAAAGAGGGAATAGACAGAAAATGAAAAAGGAAGGTGCCACACTCTAAGAGAGTGATAACCAGCGAAGAATCACCACAAAAGTATGGAATCTTTTTATAAGATTCAAAGGAGGTTCTAATCCAAGAACCAAAAAGAGGAGCCACCACTCTACTCACACTTATAATGAAGTAAACATCAATATTATGCAACCGTCAAAATGAAAAGGATTACATATCTATTATAGAGTTTATTCCAAGGTGCTAGTCACACAAGGAGATTAACCCTGATTTTAAGAAACATAAGCAAAATGCCCAAACAAGCTTAAGGCTCAAATTATAATTTAAATTAAACTAAAAAAACTTGATCTAGAATTAAAACTTGGCCTCCTAATTAGAATGAAATAAACCCATTTATTATAGACCCATGTTGGTGCATTATTAGGCTTGACCATGTAATGTGTTGATAACCTCTAAAATTTTCTTTGGTGTCTTTACTCTTGCTTTCATTGGTATTTCTAGCCAAACCAATGGGTGATTCCTTTGAGATCTTCCTTTCTCAAGTTCTTTTATTCCAATTGAAGGATCCTTCTTCTTACGTCTTTCATCTCTTGTTGGGGCTTTCTTTCATCTCTTGTCAGGGCTTTTCCTGCTTGTTTTCTTACTTTGGGCTTGGAAACTTTTTTATTTCTCAAATTAATGGAAGCATGTCTTGATAAATTTGTACCATTTTTCAATGTTTTGGACCTTTTGGATTTTATGAAAATATTTAAAATTTATTCTAAACACTCTAGCTATTTTTTCTTGCTTTTTCTTTATTTTCAAGCAAATTTGTGAGCTGACTATTTTTATGTTTTAAAACACTTTGAAGACCTTTTCATGGAAATTTGGTGTTGGTACATTTCTTACACATACACTAAGGACCAACCACAAAAAAATGATTTGACCTAAAAAGCTTAGAAGGATTTTAAGAAAATTAATTCGTAAAAAGAAGGCACTTGCATAGCATAGGAATATAATAGAAGAATTTTTTATAATATAAGTTTGCTAAAAATATATGTTTTTTCCTTGGACTATAGGAGTGACTAGTATTTTTCTTAAATTTTAGAAAATTTGTTTGTTATTTATTAATTAGTGAAAATCTGATTTTCTGGTAGTTAGGATGTTTAATCATGGAAAAAAACATTTTTGAGATTTTTGGAAATTGGAAAACATATGCGATAGGGGACATGTAAAATATGATCTCTATAAAGAATAAGAAGAAAAATTTGAGTTATTATTTTTAAAAATGAAAGTAAATGGATGTTAGCAATTTAGTACAACTATTTTGAATAAAAATAAATAGTAAATTAATATTTTTTTTGTGTGATTATTTTATAATGTAATATACCTATCATGGAGTGGTTCTGTAAAGTTTGATGAAAATTAGAGTTGATATTTTTAGAATTTTAGGAGTTAAAATTCAACTTAGGAAAAATAGAGTTTAAATTGAAATAATTGTGTTATGTATGGAATTTTTCACTTTGGAGCTTGAATATGAGGATTTCAACTTAGAAAGAGGACCTCCAATGATATTATAAATTAATTATTGCTATTTGTGACTTTCCCTATTATGCAAATTAATTGTATTCATTATAATGTGATCTAAGATGTGAGGAGCATGCTCCTTGGGCATTGTATGTTGGACTTATATTTCGTTAATGGACATTTTATTTCATGTATGAAGAGTTAACGAGGATAAACTTCTTTTAAGAAATTTCACGCAATGTGATTTTATATACAAGTTTTAAAAGGATTGATGAAGACCTTGTAGTTTCACGTAGCTTTGTCCTTGCTTTGTTGGTTTCTATCGAAATGGAATTGCAATTATATTATCAAATTGACCATACAAGTGTATGCTAAAGTTAGTTTGAAATGGGCTTTAGAAATGTATTTTACTTCATTCTTACCACCAATCAAAGTCAAGCAAGCATCACAAAGCTATGTGACTTTTTTTTTTTTTTTTTATGCGGAACTTGCTAACGGACTTTAACAAATATTTTTACACTCAAAATTAAGCTCATCTTGGTTAGGCTAGAATAAATTTAAATGAAAAAAAAGTCAAAACATTATAATCAATGGAGAAAATGATAGAAAGAGAAAAAATACAACGCGTTAAAGGGTGCACCATAAGATTATACGATCAAGTCTTCAGTGGACCATTGTATTTTTATTTTATAGATAATTAATTATTCTTTTAAAAAATAAGACAATGAATTTTAGGTCTTTGCAATGAAACCCTAATTTTCCCTTTTACCTAAATTTGTAAAATTAGAGGTGCTAGCAGACGACATACAACAATGAAAAGGAACAAATTTACGGTGGTGTTGTTGTCGAAAGAAGCCTTCGTCATGGACATGTCCAAAGGAGAAGTCGTGTTTGTCATCAATAACCATTAGATCTCGTTGGCAACACACATGTATATATATGACAATGAAGTTTTTGCCTAGCTGGAGGCGGATGACAAAGAAGTCAATATGCACGAGTTTGATATTGTAGTCCTTATCAATGAGATTGAAGATCGTGCCTGAGATTTGAAAGAGGACCTCCTCAGTGGCTTTCGGCGACACAGAGGGAGAACTGAAAGTGGCAATGGTGGTGTCATTAAGGGAAATGGTTTTCAACGAGATCATTGTAGTCAATGGATATGTAGAGTTTGGTCTTGAGAAGCCATTGATGAAGGGAGAAGTTAGATGTAATTCTTGAATGCTGAACAAATTTTTGTACCATCGTTCCCCACCAACATTGAAATAGTTGACACCCAAGACAATTTTTAGCTTCATAAATATCTTAGTTTGGTGCAATTTTATTTTCCTTCTCTAATTTCATGGTTGTTGGCACATTTTTACTTCAGCAATCAAGACACATGTGATATAATCATCTTAGCGAGTATTTTCTAATTAAAAGAAAGATATAAAAATGATCTTATTTATCTATGTATTTTCATGAAAAAGTCTAACACTGACATATTCTTTTTATTTTAAAAAAAAAAAGGATGAAATACTTACTTGGAATTCACGAGGACTACAATTAATAACAATATATCTTAGTACAACATCTTAAGAGTTTCCTAGTAATTTTAAATAAATAAATCATGGAATAAAAAAATCAGTTAATACATTATAATTATAATATGCAAAACTTATACATGTTTTCTCTATAAATTAATATAAATTAAGATCAACGAGAATAAAAAAAATTAAACAAATAAGCTAGCATTTGATTTCTTGTAATAATTATTAGAGTTTACTAAATATGTATTATCAATGATAATTTTTACAATTTAAATTAAATAAAATTGACATATTTTTTAAGAAATTTATTATAAAAATTAAAAATCTTATATTATGCATAAAAGTTTATAATTAGACGGTAGTATAAAAAATATTTACTTTGTTAGTTTATATATTACTTATTCTATTAATTAATTAATTAATGTAATTAAAATTTATAATATATATATATATATATATTATTTTTTGTATTCGGTTTAAATTGTGATACAATGTTATTTTTTAACTATTCAAAATTTAAAAATTTAATTTAAAGATAGAAATAAAAGTGAGATAGATTGAAAGGGATAGATGGTTAAGAATTATATTGCACATAAAAATAAAAGATATTCTCTATGTCCTAGTATATAAGACTTTTTAATCAATTTACATCCTAAAACAAAATTGGTTAATTTAGTTAGTAATTATAAAATTTTCAATAATTTGTATTGTTCTTCCAAAATTACTCTCAATATTTTGAATTTAACCAACTCTCTTTTTATTTAATTATTTCTCACCTAAATAATTAATATTTGGAAAGATAATAATGATTATGAAATTTGTGGTTACTCATCTTATCCGAATAAGAGAGAAAAATAACTTATCTCATTAATTTCCATCATTTTTTTTTTGCTGAAAATTTGTTAATTAATTAGAGAGTATTTTAAAAATAATTAATGCAAGAGGTGATTAAGAAAGGTCAGAGATGAATGAGTAGTTGAGTGAATGAAGAAAATGGAGCTTCATAGTAATATATTATAATTATAATATAAGAATAAATGTTTATAAATCAATTTCATTAGAACTTCGCAATTGTCAATAAGGCTTTGTAATTGTGCTGCAAACATCTTATTAAGAAAGAACTAAATGAATGTTGAAAATCAAATTAAGAAATATAGGTTAGAATGGTTCAAGGAGATTTAAAGACAATGAATACGAGATATTAAAAAAAACAACAAATACCAACATCTTTATTATTTTTCGGGTAAATAGTCATTTTCGTCCCTGAATGTGTAAGGCGCTGGTAAATTTGTCCCTGAAAGATGAAAATTCAAATTTTTATCCCTGAAAGTAAAAAAAGTGTGACAAATTTATCCTTCCATTAACTTTCGTCTGTTATCGTTAATATCAGGGATGAATTTATCAACGCACTATATATTCAAGAACGAATTTGTCATCTCTCTATCCAAAATATAATTTAATCTTCATATTCTCTCTTTTTTAAACATTGCAAACATAACATTATAATAAACAATTAAAAATTAAGAAAACAAGTATAAGTTAAAATAAACATAATAATAAACATAATATTGATTAATAAGTATAATTTGTTTGTTGTTATGAAATTTCTATTATAACAACATTAGATAATGACAAAATCAAGTTGAGTCTCATTTTTTTGTAAGGATTAATGTAATGACTATGCATTTTAATTTGTTTGAGTCTCATATTTTAGATAAGTATTATAAGTTAAAACAAACATAATAATAAACATAATATTGATTAATAAGCATAATTTGTTTGTTATTCTAAAATTTCTATTATAACGTTAGGTAATGACAAAATCAAGTTAGGTATCATTTTTTGGTAATTATTAATTTAATGGTTGTGCATTTTTGTTTGCATGGATCTCATATTTTTTATTAGGTAATGTCACATTAGAAATTTCAAAGCAAAAATATGAGATAATACTTACCCAAAATATGAGGCTCAAACAAATTAAAATGCACAGTCATTATATTAATTCTTACAAAAAAATGAGACTCAACTTGATTTTGTCATTATCTAATGTTGTTATAATAGAAATTTAAGAATAACAAATAAATTATGTTTACTAATCAATATTATTCTTATTATTATGTTTTTTTTAACTTATGCTTGTTTTTTTAATTTTTAAGTATTTATTGTAATGTTATGTTTGCAATAATTAAAAAAGAGAGAATATGAAGATTAAATTATATTTTGGATAGAGAGCTGACAAATTTGTCCCTAAATGTGTAATGGACTGACAAATTCGTTCTTGATATTAACGGTAACAAACGAAAGTTAATAAATGGATAGATTTGTCACACTTTTTTTACTTTCAAAGACAAAATTTTGAATTTTCATCTTTCAAGGACAGATTTGTCAACACCTTACACATTTGGGGACGAAAATGATTATTTACCCTTATTTTTCTCACATTTTGTCCACATATTTTTACATTATTTAATTTTGCCTTTATATTTTTTCTAATGTTGCAAACTTTGCCACCATATTTTCATACTATTGCACATTTTGCCACTATATTTTTATAATGTTATACATTTTGTTTTACATATTTTCACAATGTTGTATATTTTGTCCTCCCTAATGACAAAGTTTCACATCACTGTTACGTCATTACTACATGAACAATCTATGTTAGCGTCACATCTGTTACCATGTCAATATTAAAGTGTCATGTTGGAGATTAACATTATCGCATCAACAATCAATATTATCACATAAGCAATCAACTAATGAAAGATGTTTAACTAATAAAGGAGCAAAATTTGTGACAATTTGCACGGTGGAGGAAAAAATGTGTAAACAAAAATGAGAACAAAATTCACAAGAAAGTAATCAATTAGAGATTAAAAAAATACAATTAAACTAACTAATTATTGTTCATCTTTTAATTTTTTTCGCAATTACATAGACTCAAATATATTTTCAGTCTATGTAAAGTAAGTTTTAATTTTTCTTTGTGAAAAAAGAATTCTTTGATTTTCATCTCTCAAAAGGTTGAAATTTAATTTTAATCCACTTATTTACTATTTTGTAATACATGTGCATTGATGTCTAAATCCTATTCATATTCTATATTATAGCAGTGTCACTTTGTAATACTACTAACTCGGTTCCAAAATCATTGTGTTTCTAGGTTATTTTATGCATAAAAAAAGTAAGGTTAAAGTATAATTTTAGTCTCTTTATTTTTAATAATTCACAATTTTAGTGTCAAAAATAAAAGGATCAAAATTATAATTTAGCTAAAACAATAATAATTTTGCAAAATTAATCTTAGATCATATTAATTCATTTTTAAATTTAGCAATTTATCATTAATATATAAGGGATGTGAGTGAAAAATAATAATTAATATTATACTAAAAAATTAAAATAATAATTATTTTGTGAGAATTTTTTGCTCTTATCCTACACTTATAATGGAACCAAGGGAGTATTATATATGCTTTTCATGGTAAAATTATGTATTGAAAATGAAAAAGAAAAAAAAATCGTCATGTTTTATAGAGCCGCAACCTTGGTTGCGGCATAAGGCATTTATTAAAGGAAAACGATAAAATCACAAACCGCACACGAGAAGGAACCAAGAAAAACTACATAAGAAACAAAGCAAACAAGAGAAACAAAAAAAGCTCACTCAGCCAATTAACACACTCGCTAAATGGACTTATTCCAATGCATGTTTGTCTCGTGTCACTCTCTAATAAGACTTTTAATGCATGAATGTTGCTTGTGTTGTTGAGGAAGTGTTTTCCACCACTTCACCAAGGTAGAACCCTCCAAGAAGACATCCTCGTCCAGTTCCTTTTTGTCACTCCATGCTTTTATTTGAATCTCTAATTTCTCAATCCTTTCCTTAACCTCTTGATCCAATGAGAGAATGTTACTACTCTTACTTGTTTTGTAGTGAAGTTCTTCCACCTCGGCCCAGAAGCAAGATGCTGAGAGAGATTCATGTGGCTTTCTCTCATCATGTTCCAACCATCTTTGAGGATACCTATATCGTTTTGGTCTTCCCTTAACCATGTAAGAAGAAGAACTGTCCTCGTGATTCCTCCCATGTCGGTAATAATTGGCAATATCCAGAGGTTCCATAAGTTTCCGAAGCTCAGTTCCAAGGTTAATGTAATCTTTGTTGCCTTCAAATTCATCAGGGAGTTCGTAACTTCTTACCTTTTCCATCATCTCGTCCCACACACCTGCCAACTCTAGCCTCGTCACATTTGCTTTGAAGTCAGCCTCGCCTTGCTTATGCTCCCTGAAGCCATCGTAGAAACCCACTCTTAGATCCTTATACATTTTTCTGTATTCCCGAAGGACGTCCATTTTTTTCGCAACAAAATCTTTCTTCTTTTTGATCTCATTCTCATTGTCAGTTCTCCTTGCCTCAAACTCTGCTGCTGCCCTAAGGCACAGTCTTGCTCTTGGACTCTAAAATTCCAAACAAAGGAGTTATCACATATATGTTTTGTAAATTCAGAGCTAAATCCACTACAATAAGAAATTAATGTCATATCCTAAGGTAATGACTTTTAAGATAATTGTTATAAAAATAAATAAACTTATCATACATAATGATTTGTATTAGATGATAATGAAAAACCGTTTTTACCGTATATATTCTTTTCTCTAAAGATATCACAAAAACACATGATGATCTATACTAATTTATAATTTTCATTAGTCAAAAGTTATACTGAGGACTTAACGATTACTTTTTAAATTTGTTAGAGTACCACAACTTTTTTCTCCGGAAATGATTAATGTATTGTGCCAGTTGTTCAACAAAACCAATTTGTGATGGTTAAGAAACATATATCTGGGATTTTATCATATGATCTTATTAGATAGTATATTAATTTCCTAAGTTGCCTATTAAGGTCAGACCAATACATGCTTATACTTTTTCCAATTATGTAATGCAGAAGAAATGTTAGTACTTACCAGGCCAAGGTCATTTAAGGCCGTGATAATGGTTCCATTTGAGCCACCAGCACCATCTTCAGACAAAGGAAGATTCTGGAGCTGATGTTGATCCAAGTGCACAACATTCTGAGGTCCCATTTGTTGCAGTTCGGTGCCATAAATTGTATGATCTCGTAGGCTTCTATAGGTAACTTGAGCAGCTTCTGCTTCAGTGCTTAATTGAGCAGAGAAAAACAGGACCTGTAGAACTGCATTTGGGTTTGTTATTACAATTTTCTTCCCTGACTTTCCATTTCCAGTGCAGAAATAGTAAGTGCCAAAGGGCCTATAAGGGCTTATGGTAATGAAATTTGACCAAGTTTCCAATGTGGTATCTGTGGTTCCCATTAACTTAGAAGCAACATGGCTTGTGACAGTTGCAGCATTTGAGATTATGGCAAAGTAGAAATCTGAAGTTGTTTTTGCACTGGCTCTTCCCACTGTGTCACTCATGAAAGACTTGGATTTGGGGTTGAAGGACTGGGAAATTGGTTCAAAATTTGGGTCAAGGGAAGAGAGGGGAGCAAGGAGGATTCGTGGCACTATGTCATATCTCATCACATAGTGAAAAAAGTAGTGAGACCAATTTTCACGCCTTGTGGCATGGGAAAATACGTGGTTCCCAACTAAGGGAGAACCAAAGGTTACACAAAGGGGAGGGATGCCACCGTGTGATTTAGGAGGTTGGTATTTTTCCAAGGCCCAAAGGGTTGCCAGAATAGCCACCGCACCACCAGAGGAGTGTCCTGCAAACACTATTTGCTTCTTTTTATTCATTGCTTTCTCCACCTGCAGATTCATTCAAGTATATGTTTTCCTTAGGCAGAAAAGTTATTTGATGCAAAATAATTGGTAAGAAAAGGGATGGATATCGAATGTTTGACCAATTAAGTTGTGCAAGACCATACATGAATGAATGAATTGGAACAAAACTGAGTTACCAATAAAACTGTAACACCTATTATTACTAGAGAATTTCTATGATACTATTAAAAAATTTAAGGATTTTTGTAGTGATATTTTAAGGTTATGTAGAGAAAATGTAAAAAAAAATGGTAGAAATATTTTGTGATTGGATGAAAATGTAAAACTTTTTTAAACTATTAGTTAATAAATACTGAATTCTTTTTTTTTATACACTAATAGTTGAACGAGACTCTATTCAAAGAACTTTCTCTCTAAGTGTACCGATATTCATTCATTCAATTATTTACCCCGAACAATAATTGTGCCAAAACTTTTAGCAATTTTGGATCTTATTACTAGTTGAAAAATCAATACCAATTACTATTTACTAACAAATCCAGATGATTTATGATAGTGGCACTGGCAAAGTCCAAAAAGGAAAGAAAAAGCCAAAAAGTGATGTATTGCATAACTAGATCATAAAGGGTAAGAGAGTTGTTGTTGTCATACAATACCTCATCCCCTAGTGATGGTTTGGCAGACAAAGTGTCTTGGAATTTTTTCTGAAAGGCCTCATTCACAAAAGCTTGTTCATCGATACCAATGCTTCTGAGTGAGGGAAACAGACCATTATCTATTTTTGTTTCACCAAAGTTTTTCTGAGAGTACCAATCCCTGACAGCACCTGATCCTGGAAAACAGAAGATAACTTCTTTAGGGTCGTTTCTGTTGATCTTTTCAATATGGTAAGGCTTGTCTGGGGACTTGTGAGCCTTCCAAGACCCAGCATAAGCCTTCTCAATCACCTCTCCTCTCATCACTTGAGACATTTCTATTCTCTCTAGCTACTTTGCTTTCCACAGCCTCTTGCTTCTTGTTGGTCTTATAATGATCTAATAGAAGAAGGTTTTTGAGGTTTGATCAATGTTTAGATACTCACTCAACTGCAGATGCTTCTAGTTGATCAGATCTACATTACTTAGTACCGTTGACATTGACTTAAATCTCCACCGTTCGATAAACAAGAATGATGGAGTCACCAATCCGTGTGAACATGTGCGTAATGTATGAAACCAAGACTTGGCAAGTTGACTTATAAACTAAAAACATCCACCCACCGTCCAATAAACTAAGGATGGGTTCACCAATCAGAGTTGAACATTTGTATAGTTGTGTGAAACCAAGACCAACCTGCGAAGTATATATATATATTTAGTGTTGCAGTGACAAAGGAATTTGGATCTGTGGGCTGCTATGCAGGGTTTCTCACATTTACCCGGAAACTCACATGGGATGACTTTCAGAAAGGGTCAGGGCCCAGGAATTACTTTTTGCATAATATTCTGTCCTGATAGTAAGAAACAAACCAGAATAAATAGTTTATAAAAATTCATACATATTTAATGATTTGTGTTAGACTTTCTTAATTTACTCGTTTTTAGTAGTTAAGATTATTTATTAAAAATGTTGGCATCACTTCTCAAACTTGTTTTATGGTTAATTATTTTTATAATATTGATTAATTTTCACATAAAATCTAATCGAATTTTGTTAACCTTTTTTGCAAATTTAAATTTTTTATTGTATGTGAAAATTGGTTGATACTATGGACACATATAGTAATCTCGAAACTTATAATTAGTGGCAAACCTATATGGAAGTAGGTATGTACAAATATACCCCTTACTTCCCTGTCATTTGAGAAAATAATAAGTATATATTAAGAGTTTATTTAGTTTATCTCTCTTATTTTTATATATTTGAATCTACTATCTCTAATTTTTTACTCGTTTGTCAATTTTTGTCTTTTAATTATTAGTTTATTTCTTACATTTCATTCTATTTTTAAGTCTCACAATTAAACATTTCATCTAAGTTCGTATTTCATTCTATTCTATTATAATAATTAATATTACTTCAATCCTTCCTATAAAAAAACAAGTTTCACCGTAAAACTTTTTCTTATAAAAGGAATTCAAGAAAATATTATATTATATTTTTTTAAATAGTTTGTTCCTTCTAACTTGTGGTTTTGAATCCACTACTATAAATAATTTTTTTTACTCTATTGTCAATTTTTTTTCTTTTAATTACAAGCTTATTTCTTACATTTCATTTCATTTTTAGATTTCACAATTGGATATTTCATCTAAGCTCATATTTCATTCTATTATATTATATTATAATAATTAGTACTATCTTTGATTCTTCTTATAATAAACAAGTTTCACCATAAAACTTGTTCCTTATAAAAAAATCCGAGGAAATATTATTTTTATTTTTTAAAATATTATGTTCCTACTAATTTGTGGTTTTGAATCCAGTACTATAAATAACATTTTTCTTCAATACATTTTTATTGACTGAAAATTATTAAAAATATCTTCTTATTTAACAAATATTACCCACGATTTTGTAGGTTTTAATAAATTTTATAATTTCCCTTAAAAAAAATATAACTAAAATAAAGAGTATGTTAGTAACAAGTATTGGAGACTCAGATTAGAGACTGTTATTATCATTACTCTTTACCGGTGTAATGCAAGCAATGTATTGTCGGGTATATTTTTTGTTTTTCTGAAAGCTTGGGTACGTATATTATTTTCCAATGCAACTTTTTTGTTATTGGATAAATTTCATATGATTCTCATTTAAAAAAAAATCCACATTAATAAATAAATAAGACTCGTAAAATTTACCAAATAAACCAAGGTATATTACATAGAGGGTATTAAAAGAGTCTGTTGTTATTTTTGGTTCGTTGATCAAAGTACAAGGAATTTCAACTTTCATGTGGGTTTTTCTTTTTCTTTTGTCATTTTTCTGTTTGTCTCTTATCAATTTGAGAACTTTATTTTTGGAAGCTAGCACAACAATACGAGTTCACATTATAGTATTATTTCGAATGAGAGTGTTTATGTGAATTATTTAATTTTAAATAATGTTGTTGAAGTGTTTTTTCTACTAGAATATGAAATTCTTTGTCTATATAAGCAATGGCTTAACAATAATATATATATATATATATATATATATATATATATATATAACATATTTTTTAGCATAGTAAGACTAACAAAATTAATTTAAACACTCATTTTAATAATATTAACATTAAAGTGAATTTTCGCTTAAAAAACTTAAATCTATATAAATTTATAAGACCTATAAAATTATGATAAATAATTCATATAAATCATTATGCAAGATGCTCTTAATACGGATTATTATTCTTCGCTGAGCCAGTAGCCATTGATAACTTCAACGGTTGTTGAATAGGACTTGCCCCGTTAATTAATGATATAATTAATCTACCAAAGCCTTTAACAACCTTATTATTTGAACAGCAATAGGCCATATGACAATCATCACGTCACATAGTTTCTTCCTACTTTTTGGTCTATTGTTATTGCAGGGACAGCTTGACCTGTGCCCGTAGCAAATTTCTTTTATATGCTAATTGGTAATCATCGTGTTTCCTAGCAAGAAAATGAAAATATAAAAGCAATGAAAAAATGTTTAATATCATGAAATGAATATGGTGTGAAAATTTTGTAATCTATATTTTTCCTTATAAAAATAAACATTATATGGTAACATTAAATAGGTAGGACCCTTATCAAAAATTGCAAATATTTATGAAGAGAGAAAAATTGTGTGTAATAAGGTCAAGTGAAAATTTAATATGAGATGATTCATTTCTCCCAACAATTAATCATTTGTTTATTTTATCATGGCTTAACGTGAGATTTTGATGTCCGGAAAACCAGAGGAAAAGAAAGAGATGAGTTGCTCAAGCCATGTTTAAGGAGAGATGGTGGTCATTGTGCCACTATGAAAAAAAAAAATACCCCAAATGCCACGCCTACATGACAATTTGTCAAACTGCCACATGAGCAAATTCGCAGGGGTCAAAGGCGAAATAGGTAGCACTACGTGGCGTCGTTTTGTTAGTCGGGCAGAGGGTGCAGGACTAGACATGACAACGGGGCGGGGCGGGGACGGGTATTATATTCCCCATCCTCGCCCCCGCCTTTAAAACTCATCTCCGCCCCCGCCCCCACCCCCACTCCCCGTAGGGTTTTAAAACCCAAACTCATCCCCGCCCAGCCCCTACCCTACTATTGATTAAAAAAAATAAAAATAAAAATAATGTGTCTTTTTTTTAGAAAAAAAATGGGACAAAAAAGTTAATTAGGTAACAAAAAAAATTAATAACAAACCAACATTCAAAATATGGGATTATAATTTAAAAATTACAAAACAAAATCAATCAATTTAATTAAAATCATTATGGACCTACAATTCCAAAATCAACCAAAATCAGAAAATCCACATCAGAAAGTTTCTCCAACATATCCTAGATCTAGCCTTTTAACGTTGGACTTGGCAATTCCAAAACAGATTTCATTCCCACACCATTGCAAGACAACATTCATAATATTCAAACTAAAATATTTGCAAAATTATGATAGGATTAGTAATCTATCATCTGAACATCCAAAGTGTAATGAAAGGAAAACATCAAATCAATCAAATTATGAAGGCCTTTTACAAACGAACAAACAACACATATAATTATGAGTCTATCATTTGATCAGCAAATAAATGAGTAACAACTAAGAACTGCAAGTCACATGGAGTAATGATCATTCCTCCAAATTAGTAACATCAGCATCCACCATTTCACCTTCATAAAAGAAGAAGAACAATTAAAACAAAAGATTATATTATATAATATCGAAAACGGAAATTCAAAATATTTTTTACCTTCATCATCTGAAACTGTTTCATTCATTAAAGTAGCACAATCAGCAACAGCTTTATAGCTCGCAAACCTTATAAAAGTACATTACAAGTATTATATGTGCTGAATAAACACAAATATCAATTAACAACTTATAGGTATAAAATTTTACCAGTATTTTCAGCACTCCACAACCAGCTTCTAGCACACATTAAAGCCTCTAAAGTAGTCCATTGAAGTCGATTACGATGTGGGCTTAATATTTGACCACCAGTGCTAAATGCGGATTTTGAAGCTACGGTAGATACCGGAATAGCTAATATATCCTTAGCAATTGCTTGAAGTGTTGGATACTTGACACCATTAATTTTCCACCACATCAAAATATCAAAGTCAACAGCACTTGGTAAAACATCTTCTTCTAAATAGTGGTCCAACTTTGATTTAACATAAGAACTTCTAGCCCTTTTTTTCCTCATAATAAATCTATTATACTCAGATAATGCATCACCAACAACTTCACTACCAGTAGCATCTCTAACATTACTACCAAAAGAGTCCTTGTTCATTTTCATTTGGTAATCAGAAACTAAGTCATAACATAATTGTTGAATGCACCTCACTTGATTAAAATAGTCATGTTCATACAATTTTTCATAATAATACTCAAGCAACTCCATCTTGTACCTAGGATCTAAAACAGTGGCAACTCCCATCACATTATGAATCACACCCCAATATTTATCAAATTTTATCATCATATTTTGTGTCATTTGTTGAATCATTAGGTTAGGAGAAGTAATCAATTGTTTGATTGCCAACTTAATCTCACATATATTTGGAAAATACAAATTAGCAGTTGGATGTTTAGTAGAAGAAAATAGTTCAGTGTATTGAACAACTTCAATATCCCACACACATCCTTTGCAAACTGCCATTGTAAAGTACTTGGCAAACTAGTATATTGACACTCTTGTTGCTTTAATCGACAAAATACATCCTCATATCCTATGGCAATTTCAAGCATTTTGTAAGTTGAATTCCACCTAGTTGGACAATCTAAGGCCAAATTCTTAGTGTAAGGGCTTCTCAACTGTTTAGCTATTTCCTCAAATTTTTCCTTCCTCTTAGGTGTTGTTGTCCAATATGCCACACTATCCCGAATGTTTTCTACACCTTCTTTTATCACTTCCAACCCATCTTTTACTATAAAATTAAGGATGTGTGCACAACAACGCATGTGAAGTAAAGACTCATCCCAAAGCAAACTACCTAAGTGCAATTTATCCTTAATTTTATCAATCATAGCATCATTTGTGGTACAATTATCTAGAGTGATAGTGGACAGCTTTGTGTCAATATTCCAATCCATCAAACAGTCAGTCAATACATTGCAAAGTCTATCACTTGTATGAGGAGCAGGAACATAAATGAACCTAACATAAATAGAGAGATATAATATAAAAAGCAGCAAAAAGAAAAGATATATAATATAATCATATTTTATCATTTTGTAAAATAAAAGGACTAACAATATAAAAAGTTTAAATCATTTTATTACCTCAAAATCTGACTTTGTAAGTTCCAACACCCATCAATGTAATGAGTTGTAATAGTCATATACCCCCTCTTCTGATTGGTTGAAGTCCACATGTCTGATGTGATAGCCACTCTTCCATCAAGACTATCCAACAACTTCAAAGATGTTACTCGTTCATTCTCATAGATTTTCATTATGTCATTCTTAATTGTGTTTCTAGTTGGAACCTGAAACACAGGTTGGAGGGCAGCAGAGTATCTCCTAAAGCCAATGTGATCCACAATTGATAGTGGATACTCATGCATAATAATTGATCTTGCTAGCTCTCCCCTTGCACATTCTGCATTATAAATTCCCGTACCCAACTATTGCTTTCCTTGCACGACCTTTAGTGCAAGAAATGTTAGGCCCTTCATCCCTCTCATAAAAATCTTGTACTGAACACAAATCTCATTATGTTGCCACAAATGCTTGGTTCCATTTTTTGATTTTCCACCAAGAAGTTTCTTACAATATTTGCATTCAGCCTTGTCTAAACCATTTACTTGTATTTTTTTGAAAATGTTGTCAAATCTTACTTTTCAGCCTACTAGTGGTAGTGGATACTCCTTGTGTCTCTGTCTCCATATTATTAACTTCATCTTCATGAGGTGGAGGAGTAGGATTAGACTCAATTGGATGAGTAGGAGTCTGATTGTTTGCTGAAGCAAAAGAGTCTGATCATTTGACTGATTTGATGAAGGAATATGAGACATTCCTTCCGGTGAAACATTAATATGTTCCATTACTTTCTTGAAAAGAAAAAGAAAACACCAATGAGTATATAAACGACATAGCAAGAGCACTTGTTATTTTTAAGCATAGTTATATCAAAAAGTTGTAAAAAATAAATAAAAAATTATTTAAAACAAGTACTTCTAACTTAATTATTGTGTGTCATGATCACACATGTTCCTGTCTCAAGTTTGGCAATACCTAAGAGTGTATACATCATTCATACAAAATTAAGTGAACACTAGCAGCTGCTGTAGCTACATTGTCAGTCAATTGAATGCCTAAATTGAATTAGAAAATTAAGTGAACATCATTCATACAATAATAATTTAGAAAATTAAGTGAACTCAGAAAATTTTTAGCAATTAGTCGGGGGTAACAGAAGATTTCTAAAGTGATCATGAAACAAATTCTTGTGCATGCAAATTATATTAACTAAAGGTGATAAAAAAATTCTTGGAATAAGAGCGTTGGTGGAGGGGAAAGGGAGACAAAATTCATCACCCAAAAAATAGGAAAAAAAACAATGAGAAGTGAAAGGGAAGTTAAAATCATTGTAGCTTAGCTGAGACAATTCTCATCAGGATGCATAGCCTCAATCGCTCAAGAGATGACTTCAACAAAGAATCCACTAAAAATCATTTGTCCACCAATTTTATAAGCAACCATTTTGTTCTATATTAGACATAGAAAATATACTCATTTTCAAAATCTGTCTACTTTATCATGCAATAATTTTTTCCAATAGAAATATATGAAAAAGAGGAATGGTTTCTTCCTATGGCACTCAACTCACATACTGGCCCATTAGGCCAAGTACCTAACAAAATACATTACATAAAGCTTCAACATAAGCCACAGTTCAAATATATTTATTAGAAGTTAATTTATTTATACATTGCAATATATTCATAAAAATACCCTAATCGTTGAATTTATTTTCTTCTCATTTTATTTACTTATACATAAAGTAACTTTTATCTTAGAAGTGTTTCCAGATAAATTTATTCAAAGATCTTACATCCATATCAAGCATGTGTTTTTAAAATGAATTCAACGATTAAGTGTAACGACGGAATAAATGGAATGATTAATATAATCAAAATAAATGTTTGAGCTTACGCTCTGTTAAATAAAACTAATCCAAACGTCCAAAATAACTTTTTGTATATTGAGTAATGCTTGACTAATTTGATAAAGAAACAGGGAACAAGCACATAAAAACAGAATTATAAGAAATAGAAAAACAATACACAACGAAATTGATTTTAAAACCCCTTTTCAGTTAAGTATTTACTTTCAAAATGACATAACAGATGACAAAAAGTGTGATAAATACGAAAACCTAAAAGATAGGAGAGACTATGCAAATCATGAACTAAGAACAGATAATATGCAATTAAGCAATCACTAATAGAACCTCTGACCTATCTATATGACTTAAGTATTAACCATCTGAAGAAATCAGTCAAAGAAAAGTAGAAAAATAATGCACTATTCCAAATGTAGGGATATTTTTATTCGCTTTGTATATTTAACAGTTTAAGTTAATTATTCGCTTTGTATATTAATGCATTATTCTCATTATTAATAATTGCACAATTAAGTGTAAGAGAAATTCATCCTCACAATCTAATTTCTGTTAAAGAATTTTTGAATCAAATGCACCAATGAGCTATAAGGATGGGAAGACAAGCACCCCTTAGAAATAAGCTCCACTACAACCTTTGAGTCACAATCCAAAAGGACACGCAAATGACCAAGGTTCCAACACATCTCCAAAGCAAAAAAAAAATATAGCTCAAAGCTCAGAGGAAAGAACATTCGTAGAACCTAGATTACACAGGAAGCCTGATAACCAAGCACTAGCCCAATTCCTCAACACCCCACCATAGACTGAATATAACCAAAATAGCAAGTGTCAAGTCTCACTTTCAGGGTATGTTTGGCTATCCAGTAGTAAGTTGTTACACGAGTGACAAAGGAAAAAAATATATAAAATAAAAAAACAAAGACACACACGCTTGAGTGCTCGACACATAAACAAGAAAGACAAGAACATGAAATTGATTTTCAATGTAAATTGATTTTCAAATTGATTTTAGGCAAAAGGGACAATTGATTTTCAAATGATCTTTCAGATGTTCAATGACTTTGCATTGAGAATCCAATTGAAGATCAGGGGGTTCGGGCAAGAACATGAAATCTATATCATGTTTCACTAATAAGATCCACTGCCAAATTTTCAACAATGAAATAACTTCATAACTATTCATGGAAGAGTCTAAAGCTTCCCAGGAGTGAAATTATTCTTATTCCCTGAAGATTTAACTATTCTTACTACATAACTACATGTCCACCCAGGAAAGTGCTGAAATTTGGACCACAAATCACAAGGTACAAAATAAAAGATAACATTTAGTTAAAGGACTAGAAAAGGGAAACATGCAGGAACTTGGACTGTCCTAAAAGTCTAAAATCATACTCACAGCTTCTTGTTGTCAACAATGGAGCGTGTGTGACAGCGGTGCGGGAGCAATGGTGCGGGACGGCAGTGTGGAACGGCGATGCAGGACGGCGGGTGTGGGACGACAGAGCCGCTGGTGCATGAGCGTGAGTGGTGTTAGAGAGAAGATACGAGAAGGAGGAGAAATCGCAACTGAGAACTGAGAAGTGAGGCCGTGAGGGAGGGTTAGGGTTTCCTTCTTAATTCATATATATATACAAGGTCATTTTTGTAATTTACTTTAGGGGTAGGGCGGGGACGGGGGCAGGGCGGATATCATCATTACCAAACCCGCCCCCGCCCCGCCTCGCCCCCGAATTTATAAAGCGGGGAAAACCCGAACCCGAACCCTGTCAACTTGGTTTTTCACCGTTGACATCGGGGCGGGTTCGGGCGGGTACCCACGGGTCCGGGCCCCATTGTCATGCCTAAGCAAGGCACGTGGCGCAGTTGGTCAAATTTGTTGATGGAGGCTACGAAATAGGTGTACCTGCAGTGTTGGACACCTGTCGATCATGGTGTAATTCGCTTGGGCCTCCAACGAATTACACCACCTGGCCCACTATAAAAACGTTTCCTCCCTGGCATTTTCACTCACTCCACTCCCTCCCACAGCTCACTCCACTCTCTGATATTATTTGGTTAGTTTTTTTTATTACTTTTTCTGTTTTTATTTTTTGTAATTTAGTATTTTGTATTTTGAATATATTGATTATTTATGTAGTTTTAGTTTTTAAATAATATTTAGGTTCGAGATTTAAAACATTAGGTTAGAGGATATGTACTGTTAGTTTATAATTGTTATGTTTATAATAGTTAATTTTGAATATATTGACTATATTTCAATTTTGTATTTTAAATAATATATTTTTTGGGTACAAATGCAATTTCTCATGCCAAACATATACAGTTAGTTTACAAAGACAAGACAAAATTACCTTGTTTAGGTTATATGTATGGGTGAAAAGGGTTGGTGTTGAATTTAAAATGATACTAATTTTAGAAATTATAAATTAGGCATATTTAATTAAAAATGAAAATGTTATTACATTAGGCTATTTTTTTATGAACATATAGAATATTTTATTTTGGTTAGGCATTTGTTGTTTAGGATTGTTTATTAATTTTGTATGAAAATTTTTTGATATAGAGTAATGGATCACGATGAAGATGTTCGACCGACCCCACCGGCTGAGTCTCCATTGAGCGTGATTGACCCCGGTCCATCCGTATGGACTCTCTTACACTATAGGAGAAACATATATCCACGTATGTGTGTCGCAGGGTGATTCGACCACACGAGAGCGTGTACTTAATGTAAGGCATGCCGCGACACACGATCATAACGCTATACCTGAGGAGATCCACCCGTGGCTTCGACATGCTGGTTTTTATCACGTTGCGCGTCTGTACAATCATGAGGTAAGCATATTCAGTCCTGAGTTAACTTGTAATATGTTGCTTTCATTGTATTGTAATGTATACGTAACTATTGTGTAAGTGGAATGTTTTCAGATTGACCACCACCTTGTCTCAGCGCTTGTCAGGCGATGGCGGCCAGAGACACGTACGTTTCATATGACGATGGGTGAGGTGACAATCACCCTAGAGGATGTACATCATCTATTGGGGCTGTCGACCGATGGTGATGTTGTTTCTGGCCATCACGGACGACATAACTTTCGGGCTATTATTGGTGACCTATTAGGGGTTGAGCCGGCAGCTGGTCAGGATTTGCACGGTGGTTTGTTTGGCCTTCACTATTTACGGGACCAGTTTGATGTTTATGCGGTCCACGCTGGCACAGAAGTAGACCGTCAAAGATACACTCGTGCATTGATATTGCGCACCTTAGGTGGTATGTTGTTTGTTGATACCGCTTCGAGCTTTGTGCCTGCTCGATACTTGTTATATCTGGATGATTTCCAGCGCAAAGGCACATTCGGTTAGGGCTCTACGGTTCTTGCAGCCTTATATAGGGAGTTGTGTAAGGCGACACGTGCAGGACGTCGTGAGATGGGTGGATGTGATTTGTTGTTGTAGTTGTGGGCTTGGACGCGATTCCCTACCATCTCTCCTAACTTTCTTGGGGTGGAAGACCAGGATGTCATAGAGCGCGAGATATATGCGCACAGGTATTGTTTTTTCTATGTTAGTATTCCATGGTTTGGTTGTTTTGGGAGTATATGTTGGTAATGTAGTAATTTTGTTGTTGCAGGTTTAATGTATACGATACGCGACAAACCGTAGATACAAACATTCGCAGATATCGGCATTATATTGATGTCATGCGTAGGAGAGACATACGTTGGAGGCCTTATGATCTTGTAGACATAGTCCATCCACCGGTGGTTGAGATGGCTCGGATATGGTTGGCTGTTTGTCCTCTTATTTGTTACGAGATTGTCGTCTACCAGCAACCAGATCGAGTTCTGCATCAATTTGGGTTTGACCAGCCAATTCCAGAGGATCCGATTAATTGTAGTAAGCTACTGACAATTAGTATTACGAGGAAGACAGACGTGGATTGGAGTCAGCGACATGGTTTCTTCATTGCCCAATGGGTAGACAAAGATTCGCTTGTGTTGCAGGACGTTCAACCTATGCGGAGAGATGGGTACCTATCTACCAACAGTGAGTACATGCAGTGGTATTACTCTATTACCCGTCGCTGGATGACCCGCAGAGCCGCGTTAAATGCACATTTGGTACGCATGTTACTTATAATTGTGTATTTTGCAACCTAATTTACATTTTCTATTCACCAATAACACTTGATGACCAGACGGATCGAGCCGAGACAGTTGTCCACATGGCTTCACTTGAGGCACAGGGGGCATTCGACATGAGCCAGGTCTACTAGGAGGCGGTTCGAATACTGGCCGCATGCGACGATTTAGACAGAATAACAGATCCTAGAGATGCTGCACCCCACCCATGCGACGTCAAATCGAGGCCCCTCCTCCAGTGGTTCCCAGTAACTGGCGTGCGCATCATGAGGGGTTACCCCTTCACCACTCCATTCTGCCAGTTGCGGACACACCTATGATTGTACCGCCTCTTCCTCCACGTCCTACTAGTATGTTCTACGCACCAAGGTACCCTTCAGGCCTATCTCAACAGTACTGGTGGCCACCACATCATGTTCCTGGATCACAGTAACCCCCCCCCCCCCCGATTTCCAACACAGTCGATGCCACAGTCAGGATTCCCATATCCATCGTATCCCATGTATGCAGCTGGCCACAGTTCAGCTGGGTTTCAGTTCACACCCGGATCAGACACATTTGCAGACTGTTATAGGTTCACAGCTTCGACGTCAGAGCAAGATCCAATAAGGGCCACTCCTATAGCGCATTCGACTCACTTAATACATTCTCCCAGTTTCGGAGAGTATTCGACTGATGACATATTGGCGGCAATGGAGAGGGGACATGAAGACAACGATGACCATGGTGATGATGACCTTGACCGCATCATTAGGCGAAACCCGATTAGGGGAGCGCGATTTCGATGTCATCTATCATCATACGAGCATAACATGAGCCGTTGTGGAGGATACCATGCAGACCACGGAGAGGATGACTGGTTTTTTTTAATAAATTACTGAGAACTATGATGGACTTTAATTGTATTTTTATTTGATGTTTTACGCATGATTATGGTGGACTATATCGACGTATTTTAATTTGATGTATTATGCAAGACAATGGACTCTACTTATTTTGGATATTATTTCTTTATTAATTAATGAAAGAGTAATACATAAGTATAAGCAAGTAGTACATCACTGGTCCTGGCTGTGTGAAGGGAAGTTACGCCTATTGTGACCAACAACCTTACAATAACCACATCTTGTATGAGTTGTCGACCCTTCCGGCGAATCCATCTCATTGCGTATGTGTGTACTCTTTGGCCTTCCTTTTTTACGTCTCAGTGACACATTTGGTATAACGATGGGTGGTCCAACTGGTGGTATGAAGTCCTCATTTCCAATTGGAAACCACTGCGGTGAATACACTTGACATTGATACGCCGCGCTATATACAGGGTCCACATATTGTCTGGGATCGTGGTGTGTGAATCGACATGCTGCAATAACATGACTACACGGGAACCTGAAGGCAGTGAACTCACCACATTGACAATTTTGTTCACCTAACGAGACCGACCATTTTTTACCGCCACTATGAGTGCGTATGTTGTACGTCTCTTGAACCTCAAATATTGTCTTAAGTGTGTCATAACAAGTGCCATAGTGTGTTGCGAATTTATCAACCATCGTCATATATTTTTGCCATGCTATTTTGGAGAAATGATTATCACTCGCCATCTCCTCACGGGCCTCTTGACCATGTTCGACAAAGTATTCTACTAGTTGAGCGTATGTGAACCGCACAAGGGACATAATAGGAAGGCTTCTGGCTCCTTTAAGTACCTTATTAAAACACTCTGAAAGATTGGTTCTCATGTGACCAAACCTTCTCCCCAGTTCATCATAAGCTATACTCCACTTCTCCTTTGGGATATTATCAATCCATGCGGCTATTTGAGGACTTGATTCTTTAAATGTTTCTAATCCGGCATCGAAATCTACCCGCGAGGTTGTATAAGCTGCATATACAAACACGAGGTAAAAATGAGGACATAAGATCAGTGGATGTAATAACATTGTCGTATAGGGAGACATACCTAATTTCTTCAATTGTTTCTTCAACATGACATTGCCGAACTTGTGATTAAAATTACTCGCCAAATGGCGAATGCAACAAACATGGTATGCCCTGGGTGGTTGCCATCCCAGTACGACATTGTTCACCGCAGCGAGTATGGCCGCATGCCGATCTGAAATAAGACAAATTTCATCTTTCTGCATACTGTGTATCCGAATTAGTGGCAAAAATATTCTCCCCGGAAACAACCGCAAATGCAATTGGAATGACATAATTGTTGTCGTCCACTGACGTTGCAATGAGCAATGTTCCCTAGTATTTCCCATACAAATGGGTTTCGTCGATGCTTATAACTAGTTTGCAATAATTGAAAGCATCACAACACTGTTTAAATGTCCAAAACACTCTCTTGAACACCTTAGCACTTCCATCGAGTTGCCCATCAATAAAATGGTCATTCAAATCCAGCGTGTAGGCAGACCCAGGAGAAAAATTTAACATGTAACCCAACCACCTAGGCAGGAACGCATAGGACTCATCCTATTCCCCGAAAACCTTCACAATGGCCTTTTGCTTTGCCTTCCATGCCTTCTTCTATGATATATGAAATCCAAGAATTGTTTCTATCCTTTCTTGAATTAACCTAATTTTAACACTGGGGTCCTCCCTGATCATTTATGCATTTCGTCACACAATAATACATTAATACATTTTCAACATTTCTGCATTTCGTCAAACATAAATACATTAATCTGCATTCAATTTAATGTATTTTACGTACCTAAGATCAACGAACATATCAAATTTGAGTCAAGCTGCTTGTAATCTTGAGAAAGATTCTGACAGACACATGTGTGTTGGTTGTTCCATATGCCTACAACCCATTCAGTGCCACCCTTTTTTTGATATGCCCTCATCCTCCATGGACAACTGTCAAAATTATTTTCACAAACCATTATAAGCATTTTCGTATCACTTTTTTCTCCTACGATTGTGCGATGCTCAGCCATACAATATTGTTTTATTGCCAATTGAATATCCCGCTTGCTCTCAAACACCTGGTCCTTATATAACGGTTGACCCATCTACCAGTTAGGTATTCTCACTCCTTGCATATCATCAAACTCCTGATCTGGGTAGGCCCAATTAATATTTGTGTAATGGCTTATGTAGACCAAAATCGAACGTTTCCTTCTCCTATATTATGACACATATTACACATTGTTCTATTAAACCTACAATAATTTAAACACTACAGACTAACAAAACAACATGCATCCATACCTAGAACCGGAAACGGGTCTTGCATTCCAACAATGCCCGAAGAATGAATTGGAAAAACACGATTGAAATCACCGTCTACGTCCGTATCCGATGAGTCACTGTCTGGAACAAGATGTTCGTCCACCTCGTCCTCAGAACTGCCCATAGGCCAAGCTGGGTCGTGGGCCGACACCATTTCATTCTCCATTGCTTGACTTGCTAGTAGTAGTGGGGGCGATATATCCCTATATTCAGAATCCATTTGTTGAGTTGGTTGGTTGGTAGTGGTGGTGATGGGGATACATCTCTGTCTTCAGGATTCACCAGCGGCTCTTTGTTAATGTCAATGGACCCAATGGGTTGGACACAATGTTGACTACTTGATTATCCACCACAGTTTAATTCCGCATACAATTCGATAAATCTGCGGTTTCCTCCGTCCGATATGCATGCCTCTGTAACTAACGCTACATCGTCATCATTTACAATATCCACAGCAACCCACTGCACCGAGTTCCCCGATGCTCATCTAGCAGTCAATCAAGAGATAGATTGTCCGCGTTGTAATCTCAAACTCTTGTAAATCATTTTCATCAGATCACAATGGCTGGATCCTGCGGGCATATGAAACATTTTAATTTCTCCTTCAAAAACTTGACCATTAGGTCCAAAGTATCTACTCCCATTATAATAGACAATGGTGATTAAACCATTTCTACTACCACTCATTTTGCAAAAATTAAACTAAAAAAAAATAAGAGAACAATGTGTTTGGGATTGAAAAATAACAAAGCACATGTGTGGTGATTTGGGAATGGAGGGGGTATAAATAGGACTAAATTCGTTGTGCCATGTAGCAAAATATGTGACCTATTTCGTTGTGCCCTCCAGCGATTTAATACGAGCCTGCCACGTGTCATGGTGTGTCAGAACACCACCTATTTCGCTAGCCTTCTAAGCGAATTACACAAACACTAACACTTGTCCTGACCCAAAAATTCACTGGGCAGACAACGTAATTCGCTTGGCAATGTAGCGAATTACGTGTCCAGTAGCATGTTGCCACCTCAGCGTACCTAATTCGCTGGCATGCCCAGCAAAATCCTCCATGTGACACTTTGGGAAAATGTTCTGCAGGCGTGACATTCTGAACAATTTTTTTTAAAAAAAGTGACAGCATGGCCACTGTCCCTATTTCAGGACGCATTTCATTTAAATTCATTTATGCACGGCCAATTAACACAGTTAATAATCATCATAATGTTTTGGCTATTTCATACAAACTATACCGAATATTATATCGGATAGGTATTCGACTAGTATTCAGTCCATTACAAGACAAGAAGATCCTGAGAAACTTGGAGTCAGATTACTAAATGGTAATTATCCCAAAAAAGTCCAAAGTGGAGTCAGATTACTAAGATGGTAATTATCCCAAGAACTTCCAAAGTCTTAATGTCTAAAGTCCAAAAAGATTTATGTTAATGAAATAAGATTCAGGAGGTAATACTGATTGTTCACACTCACATTTATTATCCTATTATATTGTTCAAAGCGGAGACCTAAGGCGTCTCAGTGTCTTTGTATCCAGCCTTTAGAGAGACATCACACAAGAAGGATATACCGAAGCGAAGGATGTAGCAGGGAGAAATGTATTTGGCCATCTTTACCCATTAACACAAACAAAATGCTAGAAACATGGATTAATATAAAAGGTAGAAATATCTTAAAGTTCATTACTCCAAAATTCTACAGCAACTTTCTGACTCAAAACTAGTACCCTAAATTTCAATTGAACCAAATCACCATTCTAACAAACTTATTAGAGTATATTCATAGTCATATCTTTTGTACACCTTCGAAATCCATCAAAGAAAGATTTTATATACCAAATCTATGATCATTGACGGAACACCAGAGAACATTTTGCTGAACCAAATTGATAAAAACTCAAACCCAGCTTCAGAAATCATCTTCTGATTGGCTAGAAGATGTAGTTTCTGACACATTCGACAGAAAATACAAATCAAAGTTAGGGAACCTGAGTGGCGTCCTCTTTGATGGTGACAAAGGTGGAGTGGTTGACACAGCCTCTCCTCCCACAATATTCTTCTTTTCTACCTTCTTTTTTAGTTCTATGCAAGCCTGATTTACCATGTCCACAAAACTCTTCACAATAACAAACAGTTGAAAAGGTTTTACCATGTTGTCTTTAGATGCTCCTGCTAGATAGTACTCGTTTGTTTTCTTCACAAGCGCCATGATTCTTGTCTGCTCCTCTTTCACCACCTCAAGTTCTCCCTCACATTCCTCTAGGAACCCTTTCATTTCATTGATAAATCCACCACTCCTAATATTGCCACAGCATGTTATAATCTGTCTGATTTCACTAACATGAGCATTGAGAGTTGAACACATAGTGATGAAATTATGATAATCAATACTAGCTGCTTTCTTTGCTTCAGATAACTCTTCACTTAGCCCACCTAATACTTGCAAACCAAGCAATACATGTTCTTTGTCTGCCTCTTGTTGAATGAGGCTATATGAATAAGGTCTATTATTCACATTGCTTGTTTCACCATTGCTTATGTGAAGTTTGTGCTTTTGGTAGATAGCTTGTCTTTTTCCTTCTGATTGAACCACTTGTTCCACTATGAAGTGAAGCAAACTAGACTTCCCATCTGTACTTTTCACATCAGAAAGTTTTCTAAGAGAACTCAAGTTGAAACCTTGTGCATTGCCTCTTGATGTTCCGGCATTCATCCGGTTCCCCGCTTTGAGAATGGCCTCAAGGAGTTTCAAAAACAGGCCACTAGTTCTCAGTTCCTTGCAACCCATTTCAAGTGTTTGTAGCTGTTCCTTGAGCTGAAGAACTTCGCAATCGTAACTCGACCGGAAAAGCATTGCTTTCAAACGGTTGAATGCTGTTGGAACTGCTTTAAGAATGAAGTATAGGAAAGATTCAGCATCAGCAAGCTGATCCGGGTTGCCACTGAATTGGATGATTTTGGCTTCCTCTTCTTGTGTGGGAGCTATTTTAGTTAATCTTTCTAGTGTCTCAACACTTAGTCCCTGACCATCAAGAACTGCATCCAAGATTCCCTTGCGAGAAATAGCAAGTGATCTTAGCACAATTGCAGTGTTTTGAGATTTTCTTGGCTCAAGAATGAATATTTGAGCCGGTGCGTTGGAATTGGACTTGGCTAAAATGGAAAGAGTTCTGTTTCTTTCTTGGGTTTTGTAGCTGCTGGAATATCCAAAGAGTGATTCCATTAGTTCATCATCAAACCTGTAAAAGGGGGAAATAACTTCTTGTCAAGTTGCCTACCAAAAAAAAACTTCTTGTCAAGTTGAAAATGCATTGATATAAAAACACACTAAGGTTTTTAAAAACAGTTCACGACTGAAATTTCGGCTATAACTTCAAGATTTTTTTACTCATTGTGATAGCAATTATGACCACATCAGCAGCATTGCGATATAAAAAATTATAACGAAACTACGACCGCAATTTAAAATCTTGGAAAACAGATACTAGTCAAATTAATAATGAGGAGGATATATATATATATATACCTGAAAGAGCCATCATTGATCTGATCCCACACAGTTGAATGATCAACATTTGCTGCAACCTTATCCCAATGTAAAGGCTTCAGCCTTGTTTGACCAACACCCTTCTCTTTTGAACTCTCCCCTACCATACCCTCTTTAGTGCTTCTTATGTTTGTTTTCCCTTTGGGAGCAGGTGGGGGTTTCAGTGATGAAATGAAGCCACTGGCCTTAGGAAGTGGAGGTGGACCGGGCAGTGGTGGCGGAGGACGAGTTGGAGGAGGAGGAGGTGGTGGTGGTGGTGGTGGTGGTGGTGGTGGTGGTGGTGGTGGTGGTGGTG
>CM023946.1:18421973-18464143 GCA_013407115.1 Glycine latifolia | reverse complement strand
CTAGTCGTTATGTGTCTATTGGAACATTTTATTTCGTTTTAACACTTAAATGTAGACCAACATCTATATAAATGTACTAAGTATCAACTTTTTGACACAATCTTGGGGAGCATATTCAGAAAACATTTTAGATGTTATAGTCATCAAAATTGAATATTATTTTCCTTATGTTATTTTAACTATTTTTCATCATTTTAAATAATTTCTAATTCAAGAAAATTGGTTACAATTTTAATTTAAAATTTTATTTCTTAAAAAATAGTACAAATGATATTCTTATTTAAAAAAAATATTATTTCATAATTCTGATAGCTATAACATAATAAAATTCAAAAATTGTAAGAAATATTTATGAATGTAAAAAAAAGTTATATACGTCGAAAACTCACTTAATATATTTTTTATTAAAAGAAAAGGATCATGCTAGGTTGGAGATGCTGATGACAAACTCTAGACAAAGTTACACATAGTAGAGACATAGAATCCATCCTCAAATACTACAAGACCCAAGGAACGGACCTAGTCGTTTCTCTCAACGATAACACTTATACTATTATTGTTCACTATGTTACAAAAAGTATAATGCAATATAATACTACTGATAAGTTAAAATTTTACTGAATCAAAGTCCAATCAGGGTCTCGGATGGGTAAATCGCGAAACAACGTTTTTCTGAGTGCAGTGCAACCACCGATTCCGTGTTTTTTATTAAGAAAATTATGGCCAGTGATAAATGCTCCCTCTGTTGACGGTGAATATGTAATGGTTCTGCCGTCCCACCTCCAATTTTATTGCAATAGTTAATTAGCATATAACTAATTGACGTTTATCTTAGATATAATAAATGCTCCTATGTTGTGTCTTGCTTGCCGTCTATGAAAATGGTTACTTGTGAGGCCACATCAATCTTGCTCCAGCTGTTGCATTGAGGAAAGGTTGTCGGAATCTTAGTTTGAAGGGGTCGAAATCGAATGCTGCTTATTTATTGTATAACTTATGGTTGGTCGTGTGGCTCAAAATGCTTAGGAATGGCACAGCATGTTTGAAGGGTATTGTCCCTATTCTATCTTTGTTGGATGCAACGTAATTATTTATGGTGCTGCTGTTTTCTTACAAGAATCACGCTGGACAAGTTAAATTGTCAATGATAAAGATCACGGAATTTGGACTCGCTAGCTGCCTTGTGACATGATTAAAGGAGCATACCATAATTCATGCGACATATATACAATACGTATTTGGATGAGCATTTAAAAATTTAATTTTACAAAATTGATTTTTGTTAAAATTTATTTTGAAGTGGGTGATATTAGATTTAATTATGTAATTATTTATTTTCTCATCGATATAAATCTATCATGCGTTTATCCCCCGCTTAAGCCTAGGCAAAGTGGAAATTTTCATATCAATGCAAACTATTGGTGCTTGATAACAACTACAGTCAAATATATTGGTATTATCCCATTGTTAGAGACAATAGGAACTTCCTGGAATATAATCTTTATATTTATAAAATAGTAAGAAATATCTTATTTATATAATAAAATTATGTAAACTTTTTAGGTCTTATTTCCAGCACATTATATAATTTTCTCTCAGCTTATTTTTCCACTTCTCATTTATAAAAAGAAGCATAATTTTATTACATATATAAAATTTCTCAAAAAGTAAAGTAATATTATTTGTTTCTTTTAACTTTGGTGTGATCTTGAAATTTTTTTAAAATATACCTCTATTAATGAGAGGAATTGAAACTTGTGATTTCTCGCTCTTCCTTCTTTTTCAACCACCATGATTTGACCCGTAACATCGCATGATCCTACGTGTTGGGAAGGTCTTTCATGCCAACTTGCTACTGAGACCGTTGTTGTGATCTTTAATGTTCAATTATGAAATCGCAATCCTCAACGAGGTAGAAAAAATCCCATTTTGCTTCTTCGTAAGCAATTTCTTACAATATGCAATTTCTTAAGTTGATAAGTCAATCACACCAACCTACTATGTATATATACATATTGTTGTCTCATATGAATGCATCAAGTGTTGTTTGAAATGGATGGCCTAATTCCTTTATAATTACACCAACATCAGCAAAAAAAATCACCCATCAACTTCTAATTCTTTCAAGACACGTGCATCAATTCGATATATGTAGAGATCATTAAAGTATCTTTTGTAAGGGCTCTAAACCAACCTAAAACATAGGGTTGTATTCAAAAATCATAACCAACAAATAACATATATTTGTAATGTCTCATTTAGGACTTAAAAAATAATACATTCTATTGCTTGTGATATGTCTAGCCAATAAACAATAAGCATCAACACTGATTTTAGAGAGAATAAGTCTCCAACAGACAACATAATGTATATAAGCCGTAGAATATCCATATTAAAGACACATATTAGAATTATGAAAAAGACTTAAATTATTAAGAGTGATTAGAAACACTTCTTTTACTTGGATTTTGCAGTGATAACATCATGCAAATCTTTAACCTTCAATTACACATATACCCCAAAAGCAAATGAAGATAGACAAGGTGACAAAACAAAGTTAGCAAGTGATGTCCTCAATGTATACAAGCCAAAAAAAGCTTCCAATTCCAATTATAAGTATATAGACCCAAAAAAGCAGTCATGATAGACTACAACAAAAAAAAAAGAGCAAGCTCTATGCTCTTACATAATCAGTCCAGCATCACTCATAATTTGAATGGAGTTTGAGCTCTCATTTCAGAAGGTACACCAAAAAGCTTCTGTTTCCTCTTCTCATTATCGCATAAATAGTCATAGCACTTCATGCGTAATGGATCTACCACATTCAGTTCCTCCAAAAGAGCCCACATTTCAGATTCTAAAAAAATGTCGAGGTCAAGTTTGCTGCATCAAAGTCAACTGTTTTTCAGCAATATTTACTTGTCATTCAACAACTTGGTTCAACTTATCGGTTGAAGAATTTCCAGCTTTCAAAACTTCAACTAAACTTATAATTCCTTCATTCATTCTCTTGTATTGAGCCTCCAACAAGTTAATCATATTTCTCTTTCTTTTTGTACCCTTTGAGACAGAAGTGTCAATTGATTGGTTCAACTATCCACTTTGTGAACTAAAGTCACAATGAGGAGATAAAACCTCTGATGCATCAAGCACACTATCATTATCTTAAGGAGTTTCTACATCTTCAAAATAACATTCAAGTCTATAGTGTCATTTTCCCATTGTTTAAGTTTTTCTTTTGCAGTTCCAGCTTGTTTACCTGTTGCTCTATTAGCTGCAAATAGCTCTTTCAACATATCATAATGCTTAACTTGCCTTTTTTTCCATCTTGATGTGGTTTTTTGCGTATACAAATTAACTCCATATATAAGTTAGATTTGTTACAAAATTTTAAAAATATAAAGAAGTTGTAAAAGATAATATAAAAAAAAGATAGTTACCTTAATCAAGTCGTTCCAAACTTCCTCTTCAGCCTCAAATTTTTCAGTTATTGCATTCCATTTGAACCCACTCAAGTTGTTAAATAAGTCATACACCTCAGCAAAATGAGATTTTAAAGTTTTCATTCTATTTTTTATATGATTTTTTTTTGTAATATTTTGTCTAATTATAGCTCTTAATTCTTCAACCATATTGATATACGCTTGTGTTGTCCAAGCACCTTCATGCCTATTCTCTTTGTTTGCTTCTTCGATTAAAGCATTCAATAGCAACAAGTTCATATCATCATTCTAATGCAAATTATCTTTACTAAGTTGAGTGGAATTTAATGCAATATTTTTTCCTTTTGCCATTGTAGTATTTGCATTCAAATCTAATAGAAGACAAAGAAAATAGTAGTTCACAATAATAAGCCTTACATATGTAAAAAGTACACAAAGTACAATAAAAATATATAACTACAACACACAAATACATCAGAACTTATATTGACAATATCATATATAATGTGTCATCGAGTTAAGTAGGCATTCCACATCTTAGTGGTAATGTTGTCTCTTAAAATTGTTCCTTGTCTATAGTCATCGTCACGATGTTGGATATAAGATCCATCTATGCCATGTTGAAGCAATTCATGATCTACTTCAGCAATCAAGGTTTCACCAACATCAACACCCATAAGGAAGGACAATGTCCCTCATGATGTCAAAAGAATAAAAGGGTTATGTGCCACTTTATATAATTGGAAATCTTTTTTTTAACACACCGAAACTTCTCTCTATGAAATTTTGAAGTGAAGCATGACGATGGTTAAATAATTCTTTAGGATTTTGTGGGCCACGAGTTGAGTACTCCTTTAAGTGATAACGAACACCTCTATATGGTGTAAGCACTCCACTTTTTAGCATAAATCCAACATCCCCAATATAATATTTTCCTACAAAATTTTTATTACACATACGACTCAACATTTTAATTAATATAATTTTAAAGTCAAATACTTGCTAGTGAAAACATGAAAATGCATTACTAACCTTCAAAAAAATTTAGTGGCTTTTCCCTAGTTAAAGCATCTTTTAAAATTCTAGAGTCAGATGTTGTACCCTCCCACCCAGATAACATATAAGTGAATTTCATGTCAAAATTACATGCAGTAAAAACATTCTGTGTTGGATAGTCTTTTCTTCCACGAAATCTGGGGGCTTCTGTTCTTGGGACTTTCGCTCGAATATGTGTTCCATCTATATCACCAATGCAATTCTTTATTTTTTTTAATAAGTTACAAGTTAGTAATAAAATTATATTCTAAAATTTTAATGGTGGAGATAACTAAGTAAATGGAAGACATTCGTACCTTAAAAAAAGGATTAAATCTACTATTACTTGATATTTGTGAAGGTACTTTCATACCAGAAGGTTGGACTAGGAATTCACCTTCTAATGAAATTATAGCACGTAAAACATTATGAACAGAGCGATGGAAGAAGAATGACACGGTGCGATTTTTTACATTATGACCTATGATGTGTAAGAATCTAGCCACTTGTTCCTCAACTGTGGATCGAATGGTATCTTTCACGATACCCGTCTCTCTAAGTTTATCACACAACAACATAAATGCTTCAGGCCCCATTCGTATAATGTCTCGGCATTTTTCAGCGTCTACTAATTGTCTCATTAATTGAAGACGCTTACGCTCTCTTTGTTGATTTTCCTCATTAATTGGACTACGTGTGTAGGAGGAAATCATTTTCAGGACATGCAACGGATGCACAATATAACATAAGAGGATCACATAACAAAGATGTCTTCACTTTCCCCATTCTTGTTGGAATTGACTTAAAAATTTTAGGTCAAGTGGCATGCGAATATTATCCAAATGATTTGCCTCATACTACACTTCAATTGTATCATTAAGTGCAACACCAAAGTTTCCTTCTTCGGCATTAGGAAAAACCATTTTTGTCAACCTTGAATTAATGGACTAATAACAAATGAAAAGTTTTTAACATATTTTAGAAACACAATAAAATAAGTACAAAGATGCATCACAATATAATCAAACAAATTCTAAAATGCATATCAATGAAGATTGAACAGTTCATAACAGGAAAAAAAAAAAAGAAATGAGGTAATATAGTAATGAAATAACTAACAAATCAAGTAAGTAAGAGTTTTTCCTATTGTCTAATTCTAGTAATTCTCTATGTTTCTATCTAATCCAAAATTACTAATCATGGACACTTGTATTAGACATAGGCAAAACTATTGAAATCGAAAAATCTCTTTATTTATAATTAAAGGAGATACATTTTTAATTCTAGCAAAATCTAAAATACATTATAAGAGGAAACATTTCAGTTACCACCCTTCACTAATAAGAGCAACAACAGTCAAGCAAAAAAATAGAAGAATCCACAACTGTTGTTTTAAATTTAGTAAAATTCACAACAACTATTGCTTTATATTTAGTAAATTTTACCAAAAGTATTTTACTTGATAAAGCACGAAATCACCAAAGACGTCAAAAAGCTCTTTGATTGTCACTGTATGAAAATCATATAAAATTTTGAATATATTAATATATTTTTATAAAATTAAATATTTTTATAAAAAACATGAAATAATTATAAAATCAAGCAAGCCAATACTTGCAATAAGCAAAGAAAAAGATGTGAAAGGAAAGACTAGTAGTACCAAAGAAAGTGGTTGGATGATATACGAGAAGGGAAACCCAACATAACAAATAATAAACATCAAGTGTCTTGCCATACAAAAGAAAACCAATAGAAAATGTGTTTTCACTTAAAACTAACAACACTTAACTATAATTTGTCTTGTCCCAAACAAGGTAGTCGGATGACCCTTCATACAGATCCAAACGTTAAAACTTTTACTATATAGGTGATTGATCAATAAAGCATGAAAAGTAAATAAAAGAAAGATATACTTGTACCATTAAAAGAAACAAACTAGTACAAGAGTCACATTTATACCCAACCTAAACTATACCCATCGGAATCCAGCATAACATGGTTTTACAGCACTATTCTTCAAAATTAATCATACTACAACATATGCATTAAGTATATCAATTTAATTAACCTTTTTTTCTAATTTTTCATAATACCCCTAAGCCCATCAGATAGCAAAAATAAGAGAAGAATATAAAGTTGTATCTCTAAGGAAATAACAAGCATGAAAAAGGAACATACATCCATGAAGCAAATAACGGTATATAAGCATTCTATATTTAGCATAAAACAATAAAAACCTTTCAACAATCTAAAACACCCACTTCGGCATATTCAAGACAAAACAAAAAACATTGTTTGTTAATTGTAAGGCAAAAAATATAAATATTGGATTATTTATTTTAGAAAGTTATGTTTGAAAAGTGGAATCAAACACAAGATTCGTTCAAAGTTATTGTGTAATATCATTTTTGCTTGTTTCTAGATTGTAATGACTAATGAGATAAAGGTAAACAAGCCCAAGTTTCTAGAGGCAAATGTCAATAGTGTATTTGTATATGCAAGGTTATTTCCTAACTTTACTATATTTTTTTTTAACTTCACTATATTTTAGTTAAAACATAACTATAAACAATTGGCAGTTTTACTTCAAGTACCTTAAATTTTAATACATGATCTAGTTGATTATTCTAAACTTTGAAATTCACCCAAATATTGCCTATTTTTTAATTAAATAAAAGCTGAAGCAATTTTACTTATCTACTCCTACTATGCGGTTTATGTATAGATTAATAAAATAGTACAATATCACTCAATAGAGTACAAAATGCATTGCATGTAGATGGTGGGGCATAAAATATTTTGAATTGAACGTGACGAAAAGCAGAGGTAATACTGCATAAAATCAATGATCTTTTTACTTTTATTTATAAATTAAAAAAAAAACACAAGATTTAGGAACCAACCATATCATCCCCCAACAAAACAAAATACTCTTTCTTTAGGATTAATCATACTACAAACTACAAACATATGCATAAAAAATATTCCTTTAATTACCCTTTCTAATTTTCCAGAATACTATACTCCTAAACTCAGTGATAAAGGTAGAGAAAGGGAGAAAAGGGAAAGGGAGAAAAAAATACCTCAAGTAGAGAAAGAGACAGGGAACTGCGAAAGCACTCTCCGAGAAAGAGAAATGAGAAACGCATTTCAAAATAAAAGAAATGAAAAGTTTTGTGTAAAAGATAAATATCAAATAAAGTGACAGGAGGATATTTTAGTCTTTTTATACATAATTTAAGTTTTTCCTCTTGTTTCTTTCCAATTTGAGCAGAAAGAATTTTTGAACTGTAACCTATTTCACCTAATTTTTCTCTTTCCCTTTTCCAAGAAACAAATGAAAGAAATGATAAAAAATTTAATCTTTTTTTTCTTCTATTTTCTTCTCTTTAATTTTTTTGTCCAATCAAACAAAGCCATAGTGCTGCAAGGGCTGATAAAATTGAAAAATAAAAATGTTCTCCTCTCCCTCTTATGCTTTCTCTCCTCAAATATGATGACAATGTATGGATGGTACCACATGCTATTTTTTTCCTTCCATTTTTTAATTTGCAGAGTTGGGGAATGTATTTTATAAAAGAATATTTGAAAAACAAATTAGAAAGAATAGTTAATAACCAATTTGAAAAACAAATTGAAAAGAATAGTGAATAACCAAAGAGGGGAATGGATATAGCAACCACCTAATTGAATGACACTGATAAAAAAATATAGTAAATTATTTAAAACATAATATATAATATATTCAACTAAATAATGATACTAAAAAAACATTAAATACGATATAATAAATTAACAAATAACAAATTAACAATAATAAAAATATAGTATAATAAATACTTTTAGGAAAAAAATAAGATCTTACAATTCGTGTTATGATCATCAATTTATGAGTTTTTACCCCTTTTATAATCCTAAGAAGAATCTCGATTATAATAATAATATTTTCAACCACCAAGTCAACCTAATTCTTTTGATTTTTTTTTAAATTAGATCAATAAATTATTTTATTTACATGTTTCTCTATTTAAAATAAATTATTTAATATTCAATTTTGTATAACCTTTAACATTTTGTAGAGTTTGGTGTTGTTATTCACGCTTAATGTGTACATATAATATTATCAGCTCATGGCCTGACATGGATAATGTGTTGTTGTTTAAATAGGACAACAAGCCACCAACATATATATTTCCCATAGGACTCATGGCCTAACAAACGTAACACGTTGACCCAAAAACTTACTACAATTTAAGGGAATTTGTATTTCATATTAGACATCCTCTAAGACCCATAATGCCTAATGGATTTGTGAAATTGTTGTCCCCTTTAATGTCAAAATAACGTCCACACAAGTATCATCATCATAGGCAATCGAGAAAAGGAAGAAGAAAAGGAAGAAGGAGTGGAAGTGAAAGTGCAAGAGATATTGTATGCAAATAGAGATATTGTATATGTGATAATATATTGTACACTCACAATTGCACTCCAACAAAAAGGAAGCAAAAGATAAAAGCAGGAATAGGTATATGGACATCTGTCTCTATCTGTTATTGTGAGTATACATAATATTTGATATTTTGTAAAGAATAAGTGTATTTTTTTAGAGCACTTATCAACGGATTCTTACAAAAATATAATTCAACTCATCCATACTCTAAACATTTATTTGTCTAGTACTACATCATACCTTTATTTGGGAGTAATTCCTCATTTTGGAGCTTAATAACTTTGAAGTTAGAAAAAGAACAAATAAATCTCTTAGATTGAATTTTGTTAGTCAAAGAATTGTCAATTGTTGCATAGTTGGGTGGCTTCTAGGTTCACTTGATATGGTGATGCATTTCATGGAGTCGTTACATTAAGACAATTTGGCATCAAAATTGTAACGACCCCAAATGTCATTACATGAAGTACTAAAGCTTTAACACGAAAAAAAATCATTTTTATATGAAACATTAAAGTTTTAACGTGAAAAAATCATTTTTAGTCCCTTTAAAACTCTTGAGTTAGTTTAATTAATGAAAATGCGCATAATTTTTTTCCATGAATACAAGTATGTCATATAAACTTCATTTATAAAAGTTCTTGAAGTAGTAAAATATAGAGCTACGTATGCTCCAGTGCACTATATCATCAAATCTCATAAACAAATCTTCAAACAAAACTCAAGGATCCAATTCAAGAAATAAATACAACATAGATCCATGAATATATATATATATAAACCTAAGTTGGTCCCCACCAAGACAAAACATAAATAAATGACAAATGGTTGGATCTCGTCCCTAAGTCCATCACCAAATCAACATCAATCACGAATGACATACTCCTCAAAAGCTACATCATATTTGCTCCCTATCAAATGACATGATCATCACAATTCAACAGAAAATGCAAGAGTAAGCTCATTTTAAAAGAAAACAACATGGAAAAGAAATATAAGATCAACATGTTAAAAGAGATATAGAAATCCCTCATTTTTTCAACAACCATGTACTAATACAACTCCTCAAGTAACACATCAGTCTTAAGTCAAAATTATCAATGCACATGTCTAACTATCATGTTATGCCATGCTAACTCTTTACTCCCGGAAGATTTCACTTTATAAGCGATTAATTCAATTAACATAGTCGTACTCTATGATCTGACCATTTAGGGAGACTTAAATTAACCATGTGAAAAAAGTATGATTTTATCGAAAATGGATGAATGTGGGTAATGACTTACCTCAGTAAGGCTTGCAAAAACCTTAACCTATCTAGGGATTCGCCTACTCATCCATTTTATAGGCCTATTCGACATTAGCCACCACAATAACATCTAGCATTAGGTTAAGGGTCTTCCTAACACCCCTAACTTAGATGCCTACCCACATGCAATGTCATTCATCAATACATATATGTTATGATCATTCAAATTAATATCATGTGTCATCACAAATTTATTCACCAATCTCAACATCATCATAGACTCATCATTCATATGTTCATCACACTTATGAACTCACATATAGTTCAATAAGCATAGCAAGACATTTCAACATCTTGAATTCTTGCAAACAACTCACCCAAAACTCATATGAATGTGAATCTCATGATCTCAACATAAAGTCAACTTTAATAGTAAAATAACATCATCTCAATCGCATTTCATATCATCATAAATTCATTAAGATTTCAAAATAGTTAATTATGCAAGGAAAACAAACATTAATCACATCGACATCAAAACTAGTCACTGGATTCAAAACTGATCATTGAAATCAAAATGGTATTTGGACTCAAAACTGATAACCGAAATCAAAATAGTCACTGGACTCAAAATTGATCATCGAACTCAAAATGATAATTGGAATTAAAACTAATCATCGGACTCAAAATGGTCATTGGACTCAAAACTCAAAATGGTCACTAGACGCAAAAATGATCACTAGACATGATAATAGTCACGAGACGCAAATTCTGCAGAATTTCAAAATTACTATAGAATTGTCTCTCATGGCTTCCAAATCATCCCAAAACAAACTCAAACTCTTTTCCATAAATTCCAAATACATAAACAACATCAAAACACTTCACAATTAGGAACTTCTAATCAATATTCATTAAATAAATAACAACCCAAATTTTAAAACTCAAAACCTCAAATGTTCAAACTTCCATTTTTTAATGACATGGTTCATTTTCCAACAACATTGAAACCAATTCACACCAACCTAAGCATAGAAAAGGATAAAGCTTCCCTTACCTATCAAACACAAGATGATGACTCTTTGAAGAAGAAAGGAAAAATGAGTGAGCTTTGGGTCCAAATAAGGGATTTTCCTTCGATCTCACAACAACCACACTATACCAGCATCAATTCAACCCCAAAGCCAACTAAAAATAGAATCAAAACCCCTTAAAATCAAGTTTTTCCATGAAAGTTCACAGTTGCTTTTGGGAAAACGAAAATGAATTCAAGGAGAGAAAGAATGGGAGATTATCTCACTTAGGGTCAATCAACAACCACCAAAGGGAGGAGAAAAAAGCTCTCTTTTTAATTTTGTACAACACCAAAAGTTCAAGGTTCTCTAATGGTGATTTCTTGGAGAAGAGATAATTGTGAAGAGAAGTGTGTTAAGAGAGAGTTTTAACACAAAAAAGAGTTTTAGAGAGATATAAGACTCAAAAGGTTTTCCCTTCCTACACCTAAGTATTTGTTAAACTCATGCCCCTTTTATTATCCATCTCAAACTCATCTTTCTCTAAGCTCAAACTCACCAAAACTAACTAAATATATACAAATATAAGCAAAGCACCATCACATTAATCATTAATTAATTATAGACACACAATTATAAATTTAATTATTCTTACAATTTAATTAAATTAGTTGAACAATTAATCACGAAAACACAACATTACACATATGTTGCACATGGTCCTGACAAGAAATGAACTTTTGGAGTTAGTTGTCAATTGAATTTATTCCTAGCTGAGATTCGCAGCTTATAGTTGTCAACTTTTGGAATAACGGATCTTTGGATCAAGTTAGAGTTAGTTATTTTCTAGCAACTCTTTGGTTATATTTGCTAGTTTTTATGCAAGTGATTCCGTGGGAGTTTCTATTCCCTGAATTATTGTCTTTTAATTATTTATTTTTGGGCTTAAAGTTCCACGAATTTATAGGGAAAAAAACTTTTATATAATAAGGTGTATATATATATATATATATATATTATAAAATATTTTAAATTTGTGATAATATTTGATTGATTCAAATTATCACAACAGATATTAATTTATTGATTCAAAGTCAAATATTTATTCTGATTAACTTATAATGATATTCAAATTGATTATGTTATTTTTTTCTACACAAAATTAATAATCTTAATATTATTATTTTATTAAATATTATTTAATGAGATATTACTGGGGCACAAATCTAGCACCTCATTCTTAGACACAGTCAATAGAAAATTGACAAGTGATAAAATATAAAATAAAATATTCATCATTTATTAGATTTAATTTGATTTGCTTCTAATAAAAATTATGATAGAATTTTCCTTTGATGAAAAAATTGATCTAATGAAGATATGTTAAATATTTATAGATTTAAAAAAAAATCTTATTATCTTTTGTTTTTGTGAATGAAAAAAAAAACTAATAGAACGTATTGTATGGATTTTTTATTAGTTCTTATTTAATTAAAACACAATAAAAGTGACGTGACAAAATAGAACGTTGTGATTAGTTTTCTATGTAAAGGTGATTTACAGTGACATGAACATTTTTATTTGAAATAAAATATGTAAATCTCTTATTACTTTTTGTTTTCTTAAACGAATTAAAACATAGTTCTTCTCTTTTTATTTTTCTACATTTGACATCTCCCTACAATCTTTATATACTTTGTCTTTTATTTACATTATTTTATTAACAATTTTTAAAAAAATTAAGATTTTTTTTAAGGTACGTAACTAACTGTCCAAACTTTATACATGCGTTGTATATCATTTCCTTCTCAGTCTCTCTTAATAAAAATTTGAATTATTATACAAAATATATTAAAAATACACAAAAATATATTTATAAAATCTATCGTTTATAAGCAAGTTGATTATGTATTTAAGTTTATTTACATAAACAAAAGATAATAAAAGAAATTGAAAATTTTAAAAATTTATTAAATCAAATCTTTATCAAATGAAACTAATTATGTTGTATCCTTATTAAAAGGAAATCAAATTAAATTTAACAAATAATGAATTTTTTTATATTTTATTACTTGTCAATTTTTTATTGGTTGTGTGTAAGAATAAGGTGTTGGGTTTGTGCCCAAAAAAAATATTGCAGTAGATATCAATTGATTGATTTAAATATTTGTTTTAATCAATCAATATTAATTTTACAAATTATGCAAATAGTCTATTATTTAAATTATTAATAATCTTAATTTCATTATTTAATAAATAATTTTTTTAGGAATAGTAAATATAATTTTAGTCTAATTGACCCAAGTAAAAATGGAATTAAGCAACTCCATCTTGAATAACCAATAGAATTTAATACTATTTTTAAACTTTGTAACAACCTTTGTTCACACTTTTTTTTTTAGTGATTGTCAATTAGTATTAATAATCAAAGAAGATCTCCCATAACGAAAAATACACGCTGGATGCTGTTAGTTACACAGGCATGAGTCATGACGTGCAAATATGATGTTCTGCCCAAAAGTATGTACAACCTTTTTATTTTCGTGTGACTTTAGACAATTTCACGTTCACTTGCTGATTGTTGCATGCTTTTTTGCTGTACTACCTATAAACATTGGGGGAGAGGGTGTAAATGCCTTGTCGGATGATTCAGTAGGGCTCTTCAGCACTACTGAATTCAGAAAGCAATACGTTTAAAGCAAGATTTGAGGGACAAATCATGTACTTCAAACCAGTAGAAGGTGTTTCTTTTTCACATGACAAAGTTGGAAACAAAATTTTGTTGAACATTAGAATGCTTGGTAAGGAAGAAGCAGAGGCTTATGGCGTGTTTGATTATGCATAGGAAATGATTGGATGCGCCTAACTTTGAAACAAGATGATTTTTTTTTCCACATTTTTTTACTGTGTTTAGACGCACATTGTCTTTGTAATTTATCATGTATAACCATAAGTTAATAGCTATAACTTTCACATTTTTAGACTAAATTGATGTGATTTTTCACTTTCTAATGTGTTCAAATATGCACTTAGATGGTTAACATGAAAGTTTACCTAAATGTGTGATAAATGTAGAACCAAACACACTTCTGGATCTCCATTTGGCAGACTCAGATCCTTAACCACAAAAGGCAAACATTCATTAAACATGGGAATGCTAAGGACGGTGATCAGTATTACATAAAATAAAAGACACCTTAGAGTGAAACCCCTAAGGCAACAACCATGTCTATGAAGCTCCAAAAGTGAGTAAATCAAACAAATAAAATACATAAAAAATAAGAAAAATAGAATAAAAATGGCAACTCTAAATTGTTTGCTTGCTTGAAATGAATTGACATGGAACGAAATAGAAAGACAGAAGAGTTGAAACGGTTCTCTTCAGAATAAAATACAAAGTGAAATTTGACAACTCTTGTGCTGTCTGTCAAACCAAACTCTGGTCAATTTGGTCTTCCATTACGACCACATTGGGGGCAAAATTGTCCTTCTGTTACATTTAATATTTTCTCCTCTCACTTTTCAATACTATTTATATTTTTCACTTAAAATCCACTTCAGTTTCTATCTTTTCTATTTCAACTCCCATCCAAACATAGGCTAAGTCGAGGCTCCAAAAATTTGACATAATTCAGAATGTTGATCAAGTGAATATAAAGAGAGAGTAAACAAAAATTTGAAGTAAGACCCCTCAAAATTGAGGGTTTCATTAATTTAAGGAACTTTTTCTGTGCAGCAGCAAAATCAGTAAAAAATATGTCAGCGACCAAACTAAAGAACAAAATGATTCTGTCATCCTCTTCCTCATTCCTAATCCTAGTACTCGTTGTCAGCAATGTTTAGTGTATAAACGCAAATTACATCAGAGGCTTTTGAATATGAACAATGGTTTGGCAAAAATGGAGACATAAACATTGCTGCTAAATCTATATGCTCAATCTAGATTTCTTCGATTGCAATACACATGATGATGGAGGTGATGATAGATCACATGGATGAGAAACTGATGCAAATGCAGTTGATAGAGATGGAATGCAATCATCTGATCGGCTTCTTTTTTTAGATATTTTTACTCCTTTCATCCCTTTGCCTCGCATGATGAAATCCGTTACGCGTTTTACATCTGACAACTTGACAGGTTTCAACAGAAACTCCTCTGCTCCTTCCTCCAAGCAACTGTCAATCAGTAAAAGTAAAAAAAATGAATAATTGGGTCTGCAAGTCAAAATAATTATCAAATTTGAGAGGTAAAGATAAAGAATATGGTATAGAACTTTGTTCAAATGTTGAAGTAACTATTAACAAACTATGTACTCATAATCCATTGAAACACTGAGGGTGAACATAGCCTAACGGTGTTGGCTAATAATTTCATGTATAGATGCATAGAAGTATTGATAAGATGTATAATTATGTATAATTATGTGGCAATTATAGTGACAATAATTGCTTCCATGCCAACAGGGTCCTTTACAACAGTTGACCATTAGGCAAGTGGGAATCTGGATTTCATCATGCTTCAATCTTGTAGCCACAAGTGCAAGTTGGAAGCAACATGTTCCCAAAACACTCCATGTGACTAACATGATGAGATTATTAATGAATTAAGTCTTAACAGATGAATTTTACCAGAACCAACCTAGAATGAGAAAGCATATGGGGATCTAATACAACATCAATAATCTTATCCCATTAGGTGAGATCAACTACACGGATCATTCATTGACCTGTAACAAAATCCAAATTATTCACCATAATATTCCCTTGACTCTTTTAGTAATTTCCTCAGATATCCTTGTCTCCTCTCTCCATCCCTTTTTCACATGGCTAAACACCATGTGATCTGGGTGCTCTAATCCTGTCCAAACCCTAGGTGATCTAATCATATCCAAAAATATAGTCATCATGTCTTTCACTAATGCAATTCAAGTCTAGATATGAATCATGTCCAAACCATTAACATAGGCAAAATCAACAAACATCATCACATAAATCAAGCAATTATATCAAAGAATTCAAACAGAAAAATAAAGGCTTATATCTCCTAAAACCAAACAGCATCTTATCTTAATCAAGAGCTTACCTATCAATTCTGGTCAAGATATTCTCAGACGACATAACCACCACTGGAACCTCTCTAAATACAGATGACTCCTGCGGACATTAACAGAGAGAATTAAAAATCAAGGAGAAAAAGGGGAAAACTACTACTAGTAAATCAGGGAAAATATCAATAATTCTCTCTTCTGTCCTGTTAATCTTCGACAAGAAATAAAACCAAAATCAAAATAATAACAAAAATCATTCTCATATCTCACCTTTATCTTTTTGAGCAATTCGTATCCTGTCATCCCCGGCATGGAATAATCCGTCATTATCAAATTAACATCCACACTCTGTCAAAACAATCATCAAATAACAACATAAGCATCACTTCCGAGTAACCTGAAAAGAAGTTCCTTTAACAATTCAAAAGCCAAGTTTTCTTACATCAAGACCAATGCAACTTTTTTCTCCATCCAACCCCAAATACTGCAGAGCCCTGCTACCACTTTCGACCACCGTCACTGCCAAAGAACACATATCCAACAACCATCAGAACCCAATATAAAAAGAACAACAAAAGACACTCAAATTCAGCATCTTTATCTCTTTACCTTTGCAAGACGAGATTTTGAGCAACCGTTCGATCACCTTGCGGTCCACGTGGCTGTCATCAACAGCAAGCACGTGTAACTTCCCGGCACCACTAACTTCCGGCAAACCATGCCTGAAAACATCGCTGACGGCAGCCATCCTTGGATTGAATAAGTAGTGATTGATAAAAAGAAATAAGAAGAATGGTATAAAATGAAAGAAGACCTCAAGAATGAAGAGAGAGATGGTTATGCTTTATAATGAATGGTGAAGTTAGGGGAAAAGGGTGAATAAATAATAAGAAGAATGTGAAAATGAAAAGAGGGAGATTCGGAGGATCGAAATCTGAGAGATCTTGTTTGTTGTTTTTGGAAATGAAGCAGAGAGGATTATCCCACCTGCACTTGTCGCTTCTCCTGTCAAAATCATACTTTTATTATTATTAAAAAAATACATTAAACAGTAACATTGTTGATTGTCAGACACGACCAAACGTATCTTGTTCGGGTCCACCCTCGCTCTCTCTGTTTCCTTCCTTCCGAGAGCCACCTTTGACTTTCACACAGTTTACATTTTGAAACCATCTACGCGTACCTACTTAGTTGGACTTGGATTGGATCATCACGCTTTTTACTTCCTGCGTTTATTATTACTACAATTTCGTGGAATTTACGTTGCGAATTAATTTTTCAATTATCAAAATATGATTCAGACAGATAATTGATTTGGATTATACTTTTTATCAACAATAAAAAAAAGTGAGATTTGATTTTCTTACTTATTTTTTTGGTGTTAAGCAAAGTCCAACAAACAACAATCCAATACTATACTTTTTCTTTTATCTAACTTTTGAATAAACATATCCTTACTTTAACAACACAATACAACACGGTTGAATTTTGTTTTTTTTACTATTTTCCTTTTGCCCACATGCAATTTCTCAGCAGTTGTAAATTTACATAACATTGTATCGAATTATGGTGTATGTGTTGAATTTATTTTTTTACTCGATGTTTGTATGTTTATGTCCTATTTCTTTATTTATCAAAGAATATTTAAATATAAAATTTATCCTTTTATTTTATTGCAGGTATTAGGAACACTCACTAATATCTATCATGGAGATCGACCCATAACCTAGGAGAATACATAGTTCTTTCACCTCGTGCGTGGAAAGCAAAGGACTAAGTTATGCGAAAAGGTTTGGAATCAGTCGACTTACAAATAGGAATTGATAAGTGAAAATCGACCTAGGAGGATATAATTTCAGAAGGATTATTTGGTTCACTTTAAAAATATATAAATTAAATTAAATTTTTTAAAAGATAAGAGATTAAATTGAATATAATAAATAATATAAAAAATAATGGTGTACTTTAGTCTAAATTACTTATTTAAGTACAATCTGAATAAAAAAAAGTTTACTGTTAACCATGTTTATTTATTATCACTTTTAATTATTTTTATTTTCTTATAGTATTCTTAGTTAAAAAGTTGTGTTGAATTTTTAATTTACTCTCGTTCCTATGTCCTAAATTTAATTAATCTTTCATACCAGACATTGGGTACTTGTTTGAAATTATATAAATCTTTTTAAATTTAAAAATATGCTAAGAAAATGATCACATTATTTATAATATGTTTAATTTAAAAAATAAAAAGATAAAAAAAAACTCACTTAAAATTCTTCTTACTTCTTTTTGTTTCTCTTCTATCAAACACGGGCTAAAAACCAAAAGATTAATTCTCGTTATTTCTCTTTTTTTTCGCATCATCTTTGTCTCCCATGTATACCGCAAAAAAATATGGGGTGAATATCACTTTATACACAAGTACCAAAATTAAAGTTTGAATTGCGCATTTATGAGATCACATTGGAATGGCAAGATGACCAAGGCCGGCAGAGCGTAAGTCCAATTAAAAGATATAGAGATTGACTTCGTCATCAGTCACCTGAGAAGCGTTTACTCTGCACATGTAGCAGAAGCACAGTAGTACAGTCTTGATGCTTTGAACATCAACATTCAACAATACTTATATCACATAATCTCTCCATTTCCTATTATACCACATTTAAGGTTTTAATACATATATTAAATAATATAATTAATTTGTTAAATTGTAAAATAAATATTTTATCTGTTTTTTTATAGAAAAATGTAATTTTTTTTCTTAAATATGAACATTGTTTTTTAATACTTTCACATTATTTGATAAAATCATATTTAAAATATTTTTCATTTAATAGGAGAATTATTCTTTCAATGAAAGATAATTTAAAATATATATATTTTAATTAAAAATAACATAAATTTAAAAAACTAATCTAACTTTCAAGTGTAAAATAAGATTTTTATACTTAGAAAGAGAAAGACAACGAATGAAATATTAGATAACTTTTTAATATATTTTTTTATCTTTCTAATTAATTACTGATTTCCTTTTTATATGTATTAATCTCATTATTCATTAAGGATAATTTTGAAGAAAAAATTTAGTATAATACTAATTTTATAAAATAACATATATTTTAAGATAATTTGTTTCCTCTAAAATATCATATAATCTTAACGAGAGTATGTACTATTACTATATAACGTGATTTACAAGTCTTCATTGCATTAACTTGCTTTTTTTTTATCTCCAACTTATTTTCAACATTTTTTTCTATGTTGTTCTTGTCTTTTTATTGTAAAATAAATCATAAATATAACTTGCAACTACCCTTTATTTACTTTACAGTAGCAAATCTTTCTATGTTTACAAATGATTCTGATATGGACTGCACAGCACCGAGTCACTCAGGTGGTGGGTCCTCCCTCCGTATATGTGAGTGTGAATATGAACGGAGGAATATCTTGATTTTGTTATAGGATTCGATACGCATCACTCATCCCCTGCTGTCATAGGATTCGCTTCTCTTTTATTACGCTCCCTCACATGATCTTTGATCAGATCCATTTAGTTTTCTGAGCTCCATTCATCTGTTTTTTTCAATACAGATCCCAAGTATTCTTATGGTACACAAGTATTTGTATAATACAAAAGACTAACTTTACTTTATAAAATCATGAACATATTATGCAAAAATGGAAACAATTATTTGTCCTCTAAAACAAATATTTGTTTTTTCTGATCACTGTAATTAGGCCTTTTAATATTTTTTTGAGATTTTAAAATATTTTCATAAATTTTGACATTTTCTACCTTTTAGATTGATTATGAAATTAATATTCAATTTGAGACTTAATTATATTTTAAAATTGTTCTTTTCTCTCTAAGAATATATTCTATAAAAATCAAATTTAAATATTTTTTCACAAATTCAACTTAATATGTTGTAAACTGAATTATATTCGTTGAATAATAATTTGTTTTTTAATGATTATATGAGAAGTAACTCTCAACAAAATTACTTTTTAATAATTATATTATATTATATATATATATATTAAAATTTATTAATCTAATATTTAAATTAAAAATTGTTAAATAGATTACATCTACAAATTTTAATAATCTTATAATCTATTTATATTTCATTAAATAAGCTCAATTTTATGTATAATATATCTTTTTTAAATATAAGCTAATATTGACCATAGAAGTCTACACCAAGAAAATATTGACTATAAAATCACATAATTATAAATGTTTGATTTATCTAAAATTTGATATACATGATTGTTAAATTAATACACTTGATTGATAAAATTTAATATATTTTACACACAGAATTATTAATGAGAGTAACATAACCTTGAGTTACTGGTGAATCCACCACAGATTCAAGCATCCATCATGCACCATATTTGGTTCATTCTCTTCATCTTTCTTCGTCCAATCTTTAAGGTGAGATGTTATGTTTTTTTATTCGATGGGGGCTAACGCCCCAAAAGCTACACAACCTGAACACTACGGACCTTAGAGGTTCAGCAATCAGATCATTTAACAAAAGGGAAGAACAAAGGGGGAAAGGGATTGCAGTAAAAATAAACCCAAAGGCTTTGAATGAGCCAACGCTGCCAGCGAGTCCGCAACAGCATTACTCTCCTTGTGAACATCATTAACCCGCAGCACCCAACTTCTATTTAAGAATTGCTGGATCGAATGAATCAGGGGGATATAAGGCTGTGAGGATAAACAGCCCCTAAGATATGAGCTCCACAACCATAAGGTGAGATGTTATTAATAAATCACACAGTGCAAAATACTTACAAAAATACTGAAAAAATATTTCTATGTGTGGAAGATCACTTTGATATTAATTAAAGACTTTATGTTGATCTAAGTGGAAGATCACTTTGATTTGGTAGTGCTTTGTGGCCCTTGATAGTCTATGTGTTGATTCTAATAAGATCCTAGAGTTCAGACACGTGTTAGTTTTAGTTGATACCCAATCAAAAGATTGGAAAATGTAATCCTTTGGCATGAAGTTTTTTCCACTCAAGGGTTTTAAGGAGAAAAAAATGATTTTAAAATTAATGATGTTTTACTCCAAAATAGATGAAAACTTCCTACAATCAGCCTCAAGCCTTGTGTCATGCACTCTAACCCCATCCTAGATACCTTATAAATACAATCATCATTAATTGTGTTAGATACCCATTTAGCACATATCTTTTTTCTCTCAAAATATTGCCTGACTAGAACATTAAAGGGATGTGGATCCTCTCCTCTCCAGCTCTCTCCTGCAACATCGTTGTGCGTTGGATGAATCTCATGATTAAAAAAAAATGCTTCTTTCTTTAAGTGCGATGGATGAATTTTCTTATCATCTTAAACTTACCGTTGATTTTAAATGTCGCATTATAAAATCTTTTTTTAAATATATATACTATATATTTAAAATTATTATAATGGAAAAAAATATATATTTTATGAATAATATATTACAAATGAATAGAAATAATAATTACTAAAATATATTTTTTCATTTGAATAAATAAAAAGTATTTAGTTAAATAAATAATAATAAATAAAACATATAATTAAGACATTATTAATATGAACGTAATATTCATTATTTAATTGGATTTAATTTTAAATACAATAACAGTGTGAGAGTTATACTAAGCTCCCATCATAAATTGTTATTTGTGATAAATTATTTAATTTTTAAAAATTATTTTAAAATTCATGCCACAATAATTTAAGTGGTTGATAATTATATAAAAAATAATTTTTTAATATCTTAGACTAGATTATTTAAAAAATTTACCTTAAATTTTAGTTTTTATAAATACGGATCTCTTTAACACCTTTTGTATATATATAAAATAAAAAATAATTAAGAGAGGCAAAAAAAAAAGAGTAAAAAATAAATTATTTAGACAAATGAAGTAATATAAATTGAAAAAAGGCCTTCTTTTATTTACATAAATTTTAAAAAGGTAAAAATAACACCCCGAACATTTACTTTGAAACGAGCTTATAAGAGAGAGAAGTATATTTCTTCAACCATGAGATTCATCCAACGGACTGTAATGCTGCGGGAGAGAGCTGCAGAGGATCCGCATCCACATTACCGATATTACGTTAAAGTGTCTTAACCTATATATCTCCTTTAAAACTCAATTACACCAAAATAGGAAATCACTACAAATATGTCTTAAAACTCACTCAAAGTTAACATTGGACATCTTGGACCACATCACCAATGGTTGAAGAAAAATAAATATTATATTATATTATTTTGGTAACCATCTTATAAAATTAAATCTTATATTATATACTATTATTTAATTATTTTTCAAAAAAAAATTTGATAAAATCTTACTAAAGATTGATAAATTTTCGATTAAGAATAAATTAATTGAAAATAAATATTTTTTTTATTACTTTAGTTAATAAAGTGTCTTCTTAAAATTTACTTTAAACATAAATGCTTGGTGACCCCTAAATATTTATACCGAAATAATAATAATAAATTATATTCATGTATTTACACGAGTAACAACAACTTTAATGTGTTAATAACTAACTAGTTCAGACAACACTATTTTTGTTTTGTTGTTATTGTGAATATATAAGAAATATATATATATATATATATATATATATATATATATATATTATAGAAACATTTAAGGGATTAAATTGTTAAAATTATATAAGATTTACTATTTATATTAACAAATTTTACTTATAGATATAATTGAGTAAAATAAAATTTTAAGTATTTTCATATATAACTGAAAAGATAATAAATAAAAATTTGATTTTATATATTGACAACAAAATTTATAAATATAGAGTATTATATATTTTAATTATTTTAATGTATAATATCAGAACAATAACAATTATTAAAAAATAATAGTTAGCATAAATGGTTAGCAAATTTGTCTCACCAAGAGATGCATCCCAAAAAGATTTAAAGACGAGAAATAAAACTTGACTATTAAAATTAAATACTATTGAAAAGTTTTCATTAAGATCACAATTATTATTAACACAATAATGGAAACTCGACTTCCTTACTATCATTACATGTTCAATACAATAATTCATTTTTCCAATTTATTCTCTACATGTCCAACTACTAATATTAATTTTAAGTTACTCTAACATTCCGATTTATAATCAGCTACAAAAGTTGCAAGATTAAAAATCCACAATTTTGGAGATAAGAACCAAACAATTATAATTAACATTTGCATTTAGAAGTATGATTGGTTACAAAAGCAAAACATCAAAATATAGAGTTGTGTCGATAGAAAATTAGGCAATAACACCCCATATAAAAACCTGACATCACAACACACACAAAGATCCTAGAGCTTCCTTACACAGCTATTGGAGCCCATAACACAAAAATAGTTCTGACTTTCCCACTATTAATGCACAACATCCATCCCATGTCCTATAAAATATATACAAATGGCTATACTTTAGTGAGGATCCTTCACCACCACTACTATCAGGGTTGAGTAGCCTCCTTAATGCCAAAGCTATGCATAGAAAATTATTGGCTTGAGTAAGAACATGACTTGACCAAACTTATTGCTACCATGCTGCAAAATAGGAAATGTGCACTTATAGTCACCAAAAAATGTTTAAGGAAATGTCTTGCTTTCCCATTTCTTTCATTTAAATTGACCAAACAATGTTGATGAAAAAATAAGGAATATGTTAATCATAAACAAAAACTTAAGTAACCACATAGAAAGAACCAACAACATTATATTGAAATACAACAGACCAATTGCACAGCTAAAATTAAAACAATACTCGAATATGACTCACACATAACAAAATATAAGTTTAAGAAAATGCAAGTCTAATATCAAAAATTTAAACAAAGCAACAAATGGAACTTATTATATACAATAAAACATGGAGAATATATAATAACTACAACAACGATTGAAAGTTGCACATGAATATGTTTAGCTAGTTCTCACCATTGAACTAATTCCAACAAAGATGCCAATAGAATGGCTAACTTCAAATTCCCATTGTAAAATAATGAAAAATTCATCAGTATTTACTTTCAACACCCTAAAATTAATTTTCAGTCATATTGCTATTCAAAGTTCCAAAGAAATTGAAACCATAATAGTAAGCAATTGGTTGAATTTTGGAAGTAGGTAAAACCAAGAAGAAAAATGAGAGCTTTAGTATGTGTCTAGGAGAATACTAACTCTACATGCTACTTTTTTCAACCCTTTTAACATTTGCTTTTTGTTATATTCAATACCTACAAATTAAATGTGCCTTTAGCATTACTAGTCTTTCGTTAAAAAAAGTAACATGTAATATATATATATATATATATATATATATATATATATATATATTCAAAAAGGAATGATAAAAACATGAAAAATATATAGAAAATTTGAAAAAAACAATAAAGGAAACTAATTATAAATATAATAACTACAACAACACTAAAAACATGCCCATGAGAGATAGGTCCTACTAGTTCTCACCCCTGCTAATTTGCTAAGAAGCATATCAAAAGAGTGTGCAAAATCAATTTGTTGCACTATGTCATTATCTTTGGTAAGCATGTAACCAAACCATGATAAGTAGATGAGAACACCTTAAGTGGACTATAATAACAATATAGATTTGTCAGTCATAACTCAATATGTTATCTTATGAACAATTTCTAATGAATCAATGGAAAAGCGAATCTTCATGAAAACTGAGTCATGAATAATTTCATATATCTACAATGAATAATTGTATATGTTGTGGTTATCATGATTTTTTTCATTAGAATTCTTCATTATATTCAAATCATGCTCCTACTCTTGAATGTATCACACCAAAAAGAGAAAAATCCAGAGGTTGTGTATGTATGAGACTGTACAATTGATGATGACTTAAAGAAATTAATTAATACTACCTATACCAACAAGATACATCTACTTTTCTGAAGTCTATCACTTAAGAACTCCACAATTAAGCATGTTTAGTTTTGATTTGGGAAATTTCCTAAAAAGCTTGGGAGTGAGGACAAAGTACACTAAAAAGTCTCATGTTGATTTGTAGGGTTAGTCATTGATCCTCAAAGCAGTCAGAAATGATTGTTGAGGTCTGGGAAAGGGCTACCTATGGAGGATTCTGACTAACAAGGATGTTGTGTGAAGTGTCTCCATGTGAAGTGTCGTAGTGTATGAGCCGCTAAGAAGTCGACAATCAGTGATATTACATAGAATGTCAACTTTATAAAGTAATTTTTTTCAAGGATGAATTTTTCAAAAGTTTTCTTCACACCATAAGAGTTCGTAGCTCTATCCTCAAGTGAATGCACCTAAACAAAAAATTCCCCCATGGGAATAAAAGCAACCATAATTTGATATGACATATTTGCATTTTTCCATTTGCTTGAGTTGTTAATCTAGAAATTCTAAGCTATTTAATCAAGTATGCTTGTGGCTGCAATAAAAAGTTATAAAAAAAAGGAATGAACATTCAGTGCAAATGGTATATTTTGCATCCCAATTGGAAGAACTTGTAGCAAAATTGAATAAATCAATCCTTTCCTAAATATATTTCTATCATGGTTTCTTATATGCAGAAAGTACGTTGTTCTTTTGGTGCAAAAATAGAAAATTGTTGGAAGTGTAACCCAATCATTATTTATATACACATCAACTTTTGGAAAACCATAGATTATTTGCAACTCACTTAATATAGATTAAAAAATAAATTATGGCTTCCTCAAACCCTACTTAATATTTTAGTAAATTGTAATTTTTGTCAAACCTATAAATTTAGAATTTGAAAAAAAAAAATCAACTCATTTCAAGGGAACAAAAGTGAATATATTTTATTAAACATTTATTGACCTGTATTATTTTCACATCCATTGTCATATACTTCATAATACCTCTAACCTTCAATCTTGCTTACCAGTGTCTTGTTGTTGTGTCTATGCCTAATATCACAATTCCAATCTTCCTTACCGATGTCATGTTTCTATGCTCAACATTGAAATTTTCGCTAACAAAATTCATTAGATCCTTACTTAAGACAACATTATAAAATGGTCACCACAACCCATAAACTATTTCTAAAAATTAAAGGTTGTTATAACTTATAACTCCAAAAGATGTAAACAAATGAATGTGCTTAATGAGCATATGAAATTCCCGAAAGCCAACTTTGTCACAACAAACATACCAAATACTTGCACATTGCTTCCTTAGGATGCAACACCAGTACATATAATAAAATCAGATATTTGCAAAAAAAAATTATAAAAAATTAAATAACCATAAAAAGATGGTAACATGTTTACCATTATTTTAGCCAAGTTGTAGAGTCCTATCTTCATTTATATCGCACATCACCTAAGGTGAAATAGTAATAAAAATGGAACAATCAAGAAAATAAATGGGTAGGGTAGGTAAAAAGGATAAGGAAAATAATGGGCAAGAAAGATGTGGACTAGGGAAGAGGAAAAAGAAAAAAAATCACAAAATGATTACCAATTAAATTTAAAGAATCTTCCTACTTCTACAATACCTTCTTCAAATGTTGTTGCCCAATAAGGAAGATAAATATGCTCTTTGGTGTCTGATAGATAAACTCAGCAACTACTGAGCCATCATGTTTAGAGTAGTAAGAATCCCAACGCCGTAAATTCTAAACTGCAATTCTCTTAGTTATACTCCTCGCTTAGTTACACCATGTCGAAACTCATTAGGGTCGTCAACGATATGCAACGACATCACCAAACATGGCCGTACAAATAGCATAATCATCATGTCACACAATGGAGGACCATTTTCCATTCTCCCTTGTTGATGTTGCTCTATCTCTCTTCTTTTTTGGGAATAAAATTGTCATTATATAATCCTTTAGTTGGGAATCAAAAAGTAATAAAAGCATAAATAAACATTGAGGCAATTGAAGCTCCTATCTCGTTTTGCTCTCCCGCACAAGAACAATAGAGCTTAGCTTTTCTATATTGATAGTAATATCAATTAATAAAGAGTTTCATCAATAGAATTTATTGGTTATCATTAAAGGAATTTGTTGTTATCGATTATCGGTAACAATATTATTTTATAGTTTCATTATAAACTTTCACAATTCTATTTCTATGTTGTTTTCTATGACAGACCCAAGAATGTTGATATATTGACCATTATTTTCACAATGTAATTAAGAAAGTTCACAATGTGATAAGAACCTCCATTGGAAGTGGATGACTGAATCATCTAGGAATGGAATTTAAGCGCAATATTCAACTTCCAACACGTATTGTTAACAAATGTCCTTATCTTATGTTTTACTCCTTAGAATTGAGTGTTCCTAAAATGAGGAGAAAGAACACATTATGAACTGCAAGATAGTCCCAAAAAAACTCTGAAAAAGGCTAAGAATTTGAGAGATACAATCTGAGATTAATCAAGATGAAAATTGAGAATTTGAGTGTTTGGGTTTGATTCAATAAAAAAAATGGGAACAAAAATAAAGGAACCAAAATTGGAAGGTGCCACAATCTAAGGGTTGATAAACCTACAAACGCCATAAGGATAAGTGTCTTTGATAATTTAGAGATTCTTAGAAGAACTAGTCTCACTCACAATGGATAACTTGTAATTTGGTTTGCCTTTCATTCACAAAATAAGAGATACATATAACTAGCCATAGAATACCAAAAGTCTAACTCTTATTATTTATTGGTAATAATTATCTCATTTAAGTAGCTTAATAATTATCATTTAAGTCATTCAAGAAACATAAAAATACACCAACAACCAATATTATTCTAAACATCTTATTACAAACTTTAATTCAATAAAATAAAAAAAGCTAGACATCTTCTTTCCTCAAGGTTCTTTATGTAGTTGACCAACTTTGGCTTTATTCCTTGTAGGTGTGAATCTGGTTCAATGAAAGTTGTCACCATTTGGTTCAAGGCTTCCTATGCTTCCTTAGCACATGCCCTTGTCATTGGTTCACCAAGTCTTTGTATTGCTTCAATGTCCTTGTTCCTTGTTTGATTCTCACCATAATGTACTTTATTTTTTGGAAAACCTAGTATAGATACAAAACCATGTTGACTTGTATAAGATTAAAGTAATGTGTCAGTTATCAGAAAATTCAACTAATAAACCACAATTGGATATTATTATAAACCAGTAAACTAGTTCCAAAGTATTGGAATTTATTCAACCAAAGAAAAAGAATCAATTACATTTTTTACAATGAGAAGATCCAACTAAAAAGGAACTTCATCAAACATGTACATATTGTGCAAATTAAAATACAAAGAACCTAGTTTATGAGCAACCTTGTTTTCTTCTTTGCTTGGTAATTTTCAAATATGACTCCAAATAAACACATGTTAGCAGATACTTGCAAAGACCACCGAACCCCCAAAGCTTCAACAATTACATGTTCATAAATCATGAATTCCTTAGGCTCACTTTTTCCTTGCTTCATATCTTGTTTAATCTTTGTTGGCATTAGTCGAAAGAAGGACCAATTGGGTCGTTGGGGTTGGGTTTTCTCATCCACCAGCAGTGGCACCGTGTTGAGGTTGATAGCTGTAAGGGTTGAGCTTTTGGATCAAGGAGTAGGTCACCTTCATGTCAAGGTCGGGCTTTTGAATCCAGTTGCAGTGACAATGACTTTTGGATCCACCAGTAGGTTGTTGTCGTGTTGGGATAAGGGTTTCGGATCTACAAACAATTCCTCCTCCATGTAGAGGTCAAAGTGTTGTGCTTGAGGAGGCGGCGCATGATGTTGGTGAAATCACACCACCATCTCATAAAGTTTCGAGGATGAATCGTTTTCTAAACAAAGATGTGCATGCTAGGTCAAGGTAAAGAGGAAACAAAGGTTAAAATAGTTAAAAACTTAAAATTAAAACTAAAGCTACCAATACACGTGTCAACATCTATAAAAAGTATTAATCTAACGGCCCATATAAATGGAACAACAATCTTGTTGAATAATAATAAACTTGATTTAGGTCTATTGGGCTTAGCTGTTAAATGACCAAATATCTAGAAATATCCAAGAGATATTTAGCTCAAAATCTAGAATATTCCACTTTAGATATCTCCATAAAAATATCTAGAGAATAGTTGTATCTAGAAACCACTATCATAAATATCTAAGCTAGAAGAGTATGGAGAATTCTAGAGAATGATTTGTAGCCATTAGATGTGAATAGTGTTGGCACAATCCTAAACATTGGTTAATGAGGTGCTACTAGTATAAATAAGAAAGTTCCCCACCATTTTGTATCAAGCCAAAAGAAAAAAAGTTGTGTAGTAATAAAATATTCTTTTCCTCCAAATCTTTCTAAAGCTTTCATTTTCTCAAATATCATCCTTCCAACAAAGTGGTATCAAGAGCCTTAAGATCCCTTTTAGAGAGATGGCAAGTAGCAACATGGTTCCTTTCCAAGTCCCTATGCTCACCAAGAGCAACTATGATAATTGGAGTATCAAGATGAAGACCCTCATTGGATCACAAGATGTGTGGGTAATGGTAGAGAAATAATACGATGAGTCAAAAGAAGGAGTTACTCTATCCTAAGCTCAAAGGGATAGCTTGAAGGATTCAAGAAAGAGAGACAAGAAAGCTCTCTATCTCATCTATCAAGGATTGGATGATGATGCTTTTGAGAAGATTTCGAAGGCAACCACCGCAAAGGAAGCATGAGAGAAGCTACAAACTTCTTACAAGGGTACTGAACCAATCAAGAAGGTACGTCTCCAAACTCTAAGAAGTGAGTTTGAAACTTTACACATGAAAGATGCCAAAAGTATCTCTGATTATTTTTCTAAAGTCTTGACAGTGACTAATCAATTAAAAATAAATGGTGAAAAGATGGATGATGTAAAAATTATGGAGAAGATTTTGAGATCTTTAGATTCGAAATTTGATTATATTGTCACTGTCATAGAAGAAACAAAAGATTTAGAAGCTATGACAATAGAGCAACTTTTGGGCTCTTTACAATCCTATGAAGAGAAACAAAAGAAGAAGCAAAGGGTTGGTGAACAACTACTTCAGTCACAACTCAACTCCAAAGAAAAAGAAGAAGACTTTGGCAACACAAGAGGACAAGGAGGATATCGTGGTCGAGGAAGAGGTCGTGGACGTGGAAGAGTAAGCTTCAACAACAACTACGCCAATGAAAATCGAAGAGAGAGCTCAACAAGAGGTCGTGGAGAGGTAGCTCCCAACCAAGGCGTGACAAGTCTCAAATCAAGTGCTACAACTGTCAAAGGTTTCTCCATTATGCTTTTGAATGCAGAGTTCATACAAGAAGGATTGAGAAAAAAGGAAACTATGTGGAAGATAGGAGTCACGAAGATGGCACTCTATTGATGGTACGCAACGACATCGTAGGAGAACGAGAGAATACATGGTATCTAGACTCAGGGGCAAGCAATAACATGTGTGGAAAAAGAGACATGTTTGTGGAACTTGATGAATCAATGAATGGAAATGTCTCATTCAGAGATGAATCAAAGACAACAATGAAAGATAAAGGTAAAATTCTTATTCGATTAAAATATGGTAGGCATGCATTCATTTCTAATCTTTACTATGTGCCCAATATGAAGAATAATATTTTGAGTCTGGGGCAACTCTTAAAGAAAGGGTATGATGTTCACTTAACGAATAATACTCTTTCTTTAAGATACAATCAAGATAACTTGATTGCTAAAGTGCCTATGTCAAGAAATAGAATGTTTCTACTAAACATTCAACACGACATTGCAAAGTGCCTCAAGGCCTGCTACAAGGATTCCTCTTGCCTATGGCATCTGCAATTCAGACACCTCAACTTTGGTGCTCTTAAATTGCTATATAAGAAAGAAATGGTGAAAAGATTGTCTTCCATCAGTCAACCAGATCAACTATGTGAAGGGTGCTTACTTAGGAAGCAATGTCGAAAGAGCTTTCCGAAGGAGGCTTCGTCAAGAGCCAACAAGTTGCTCGAGCTCATACATATAGATGTTTGTGGACCATTGAAGCCAAGCTCACTAGGTAAGAGTAATTACTTTCTTCTCTTCATAGATGTTTTTTCAAGGAAGACATGGGTATATTTCTTTAAGCAAAAATTGGAGGTGTTTAGAGTCTTCAAGAAGTTCAAGGCTAGTGTAAAGAAAGAAAGTGAACGCGAGATCAAAGCCATGAGATCCGATAGAGATGAAGAGTTCACTTCTAAAGAATTCCAAGAATTTTGTGATCATAATGGAATCCGACGACCTTTAATAGTTCCTAGAATCCCACAACAACATGGAGTAGTTGAAAGGAAGAATAAAACCATTCTCAACATGGCAAGAAGCATGCTAAAGAGTAAGAAGATGCCAAAGGAGTTTTGGGCCAAAGCCGTGGCAATTGTTGTCTATCTTCTAAATTGTTCGCCAACAAAAAGTGTGTGGGAAAGACGCCGCAAGGAGCATGGAGTGGAAGAAAGCCTGTGATTTCTCATCTCAAAGTGTTTGGAAGCATAAGCTATGTGCATATCCATGATGAGAAGAGGTCAAAGCTTAACGAAAAAAGTGAGAAACTCATCTTCATTGGGTATGATTCTAACTCTAAAGGTTATAAACTTTATAATCCGAATAATAAAAAGACCATCATCAGTCGTGATGTGGAGTTCAATGAAGAAGAAGAATGGAATTGGGGTCTACAAGATGAAAACTACAACTTACTTCCTAACTTGATGGAGGACGAAAAAATGGAGCAACCAAGGATGAAGCAAGAAGGCCAAGAGACTATTACTCCCCCAACTTCACTAACCGCAAGTCAACAAGAAGAATGATTTTCACCTGGAAGTTCAAGCGAAAGAGTATCATGCTTCAGGAGCTTGCAAGAACTTTATGAAGTAACGGAGAATCACGATAATCTCACTTTGTTTTGTCTCTTTGGTGATTGTGAGCCAGTAAGTTTTCAAGAAGTTGCCCAACGCAAAAAGTGGAGAGATGCAATGAATGAAGAAATCAAGGCGATTGAGAAAAATAAAACGTGGGAGTCAACCTCACTTCCAAAAGGGCATAAGGTGATTGGTGTGAAGTGGGTCTACAAAGCTAAAAAAAATGCTAAAGGAGAAGTTGAAAGATACAAGGCACGATTGGTGGCAAAAGGCTATAGTCAATGATCAGGAATCAATTATGACGAGGTATTTGCTCCCGTTGCTTGCTTGGAAACTATTAGACTAATTATTTCTTTGGCAGCTCAAAATAAGTGGAGCATACACCAAATGGATGTAAAGTCAACATTTTTGAATGGATTACTTGAAGAAGAAGTGTACATTGAGCAACTAGCAGGGTATAAGGTCAAAGGACAAGAGGACAAAGTATTGAAGCTAAAGAAGACACTTTATAGGCTAAAGCAAGTACCATGAGCTTGGAATAGTCGAATTGACAAGTTCTTCCAAGAGAACAATTTCATCAAGTGTCCTCACGAACATGCATTATATGTCAAAATCAAAGATAGAGATATTCTAATTGTATGCTTGTATGTGGATGACATAGTCTTCATTAGAAACAATTCAAGCATGTTTGAAGAATTTAAGAAAGTGATGAAGAAGGAGTGTGAGATGATTGACATTGGACTGATGACATATTATCTTGGCATTGAGATCGAGCAAAGTGAAGAAGGCATTTTCATCACCCAAGAAGGTTATGCAAGGGAGATGTTGAAGAAATTCAAGATGAAGGATTGCAAGCCTATCAATACCCCAATGGAATGTGGAGCCAAGCTATCCAAGTATGATGATGGAGAAGAGATTGATGCAACATCTTTCGAGAGCTTAATAGGAAGTTTGTGCTACTTGACTTGCACGAGGTCTGACATTCTCTTTATTGTTGGGTTTGTTAGTCGCGACATGGAGTCTCCAACTACCACACATTTGAAAGCTACAAAGAGAATGATTCGTTACATTAAAGGTACTATTGACTTTGGCTTGTTTTACTCATCATCTAATGACTATAAACTTATTGGATATAGTGATAGGGATTGGGTTGGAGACATGGATGATAAAAAAGCATCACTGAGTTTGTGTTCTTCATGGGAGATACTGCTTTCACATGGATGTTGAAGAAACAATCTATTGTCACTCTGTCTACTTGTGAAGTTGAGTATGTCGCTGCTACATCATGTGTCCGCCACGCTATTTGGCTAAGGAATTTGCTGAAGGAGTTGAATATGCCACAAAAGGAATCAACCAATATTTATGCTGACAACAAATCTGCAATAGCATTAGCAAAGAGTCCAGTCTTCCATGACAGAAGCAAGAATATTGATACACGTTGCATCGCAAGAAAGGAGGTGCATATAAAGTATGTGAAGTCTCAAGAACAAGCTGCATATGTCATCACCAAGCCACAAAAAAAATGAAGACTTCGTCAAGATGAGAAGATTGTTTGGAGTTACAAAAAATCAAGTTTAAGGGAGGATGTTGAATAATAATAAACTTGATTTAGGTCTATTGAGCTTAGTTGTTAAATGGCCCAATATCTAGAAATATCCAAGAGATGTTTAGCTCAAAATCTAGAATAGTCCATTCTAGAGATCTCCATAAAAATATATAGAGAATAGTTGTATTTAGAAACCACCATTATAAATATCTAAGTTAGAAGAGTATGGAGAATTCAAGAGAATGATTTGTAGCCATTAAATGAGAATTGTGTTGGTACAATGCTAGACATTGGTTAAGGATGTGCTACTGGTATAAATAAGAAAGTTCTCGACCATTTTGTATCAAACCAAAAGAAAAAGAGTTGCGTAGTAATGAAGTATTCTCTTTCTCCAAATCTTTCTAAAGCTTTCATTTTCTCAAATATCCTCCTTCCAACAAATCTAACTTTCGCGCCTTAACGTTAGAAAATTCGGATCCCCAAAAAAAGTATGGGTGCAGTGATGATAGCTACCTATTGTTAAACTCTAGCAAACAATTTGTGTCGCGAGATTGTTAAAACTTGGGACACAGTAAGTAGAAATATTATTTAGCGCGTGGGAAATGGTCGAAGGATCATATTATGGGAAGATCTGTGGGTTCCGCGCGATGGAATTTTGAACCAACGTAAGCCCGCCTCTGTTATGGATAGCCAAAAATCCTAGTGTGCTTCTTTGTTAATATGGAAGATAACTGGGATTTGGATAAACTAGCTCGATACCTCCCTACTCATATAATTTAGGTTATTCAGAATTTGGAAGCTCCTTGCAGCTCAAATCCATAAGACTATATAGAATGGAAAAACTCTTCTAACAAGTTATTCACAACAAGGGACTCGTACAATACTATTTTAGGTGATGGTAGTCTCCTTAATAATCGTGTTTTCCAAAATATTTGGCGGTGGAATGGCCCAGAACGCATAAGAATTCTGCTATGGAAGGTTGCTAATGGAATTTTGCCTACAAATGAATTGCGAGCCCACATGCATATGTCCCAAGTTGATAAGTTTATGTTGTGCAATGATGGGATTAAATCTATTCTTCATGTGATGCGTGAATGCAATTACGCTAAGAGTATTTGGTGGATATTTCATGTTCATGATCAATCTATCTTTTTCAAGCAAGATTTGGCTAGTTGGCTTACTGCAAATTTACAATGCTCAAAACGAATTGACAAAACACTTTGGACTAGTTTATTTGGTGCAATTCTTGACCATTTATAATGGAGGCGGAATAAGCTCGTTTTTCGATAGAGATGGATGTCTAACAACAATGTAGAGGCTAGTATTCGTGCTCTCATTAATGACATATATTATAGTAAGGTAGTTTCTCATAGCCTTGCTAATAACGATATGAGCCTATGCAATGTTGATGTCCCTTGGAAGCACTCTGATGATGATTGTTATAAGTTGTATTGTAATGGAGCATTTTTCAAAGATACTTTTGTAGCATCTCGTGGAGCAATCTTAAAGAGTAATAGAGGGAAATTTTTGAGAGCTTTATCCAAGAGAATGGCCACTGTTTGATACAAGAATCCGAGTTAGGAGGAGTCCTATTCGGTCTGAATATGGCAAAGGATGAAAAAGTTGAGACGTTGATTGTGAAATCTGACAGCTTAAATGCAATTAAACTCATTGATGTTATTTTTATGTTGGAACACCTTTCTATGAATTGATCAACGAGTTTTAGAGACTGAAAGTCGAGTTTCAAGTCTACGATTTTTGCTGTGTACGTAGAGAAGTCAATTTCTGCTTACCCTTTAGTAGTTTCTCAATAAATTGTAGGTTTTTTTTGAAAGCTACTTTAAATAATATTTTTAAAATTTTCTGCTTATCATTTTAAAATAAATCATAATTTTATTATTTTAAGTTATTTTACACTTTTTGACTATTTGAATAATTAATTTTACTGAATACTTATATTTTAATAAATTAATTTTTTTTAACTTTTAACTAACTTTTCAACTAATTTTGTCTAATATATCTTTAAAATAAAATTGTGATATTAATTAAAAAATCAAATAAAAAATGTCATGTTCTTTACCACATGTTGCTGTCTATTTTTATATTTAAATAATAAAAAAATAAAAAATACTCACATTCTTTTGTTTATCCTGCCATCACGCCGGTTTGAAAACTAGTGTTTTTTAACTTGTAAGGGAAGGGACGGAGGGAGTAATGTTGAGCTGGCGTTTTATGATTGGGTGTTAGTTTGCAGCGCATCGAGTTGCGTGCACAAGCACAACGCTGTATGGGTCCCTTGCAACAATCTATCCACCAATAGGATTGCGTCTAAAAAAAATTACTCAATATTTTAAGAAGCACATAGGTTCTGATAATAAACTCTCTCTGTCACTACCCACTCCTCAATCTGTCTCCACCTTTCGCATTGCAAGCGCTCTCTTTCTTTGCTTTCCCCCATTTTAGGTTTCAACGCTGCAACTATCCATGGCAAGCCGCTGGCTCAGACCCGAGGTTCGTTTCGATCCATCATCGGAATATTCGTATTCCACCGTTTTTTTTTTTTCGTTTTAGGGTTTCACTGTTTTTTTTATCCAGGTGTATCCACTGTTCGCTGCGGTTGGTGCTGCTGTTGGGATCTGTGGATTCCAATTGGTTCGTAATATCTGCATCAACCCTGAAGTCAGGTCTCTCTCTCTCTCATTTTTAGGTTTTAATCTTTTAAACGATTGAAATGAGTTTTTATGCTGTGAGGGTTTTTTTCTTGTTTGGATGGGATCGTCTGAATTATTAGGGATTAATACTTGTTGCGTTTTTTTGTTAAATTTCTCACTTGTTAATCTTTGACTCTTTGTGAATTGCGAGTATACGAATTGTTTATTTAAAAATAAAAATAAAAAATTTGGTATTTGTATTGAAGATAAAATGGTGAAGGAAAGGGGGAAAATAGGATAAGAAACTGGGAAGGTTTTGACTGTGAATAAAAATTCTTCCTTGACTAGCCAAGTCAAAAGCACCTAGAAGAATCAGGGTCAATATTGATTTTATTCATTCAATTCGGAATATTTGGAAACAGAATAATATACAATTTGGACCTTGAAATCGACATCCTATTTATCTTTAGACCTTGAAAGTGTTGGTGTATACAATTCGGCCCTTGAATATGTTAACACAATCATATTTTAATCTTTTCAGATTGTCCAATTTGATCTCTTCTCTTCAGAATGTATTAGTTTTGCTCACCATTTATTCACATTTTGATCATATATTTGTGATGGAACGACTAAAAATGTGATTTGAGGACTTTATTGTACACACCAACACTTTTGGGGACTAAAAAAAAATAGGATATCACTTTCAAAGATCAAATTGAATGTTAACTCTTTTTTAAAATAAGTTGAATCAATTCCAATTGTAGCTCGAGAGAACAGCCTCAATTGAAAAAAAAATCAAATATGTTTTATCAGGCATTGAGTCTTTTCATCACAAGAGTTGTTTCTGTTAGTTAATTTAATAAATTCGTATTAGTGTTTTGGTTATTAATGGAAAACAATGGATGATTCTTTTGTTCTTGTCATGTATTTAGGGTGAACAAGGAGGGAAGGAAGGCAGGAGTGTTGGAGAACTTTGCTGAGGGAGAGAAGTATACTGAGCATTTCCTGAGGAAGTATGTGCGCAACAGAACTCCTGAGATTATGCCCTCCATCAACAGCTTCTTTACTGACCCAAGTCGCAACTAAGTTGCTTTGAATAAACAAAGGTTAACGTGAGATATGAATTCTATTATGGTTAAAGACAGATTGTATCGTGCATTTAGAAAACAAAATTGTGGTTGTTGCTTTCTCTGGCCGTGCAGTGTGTTTGCTGTGGTTGAGAATAATAATACTGATTTTATTGCATTAATGATTGTTGCTGTTTCAATGCCATAATCCTGTCTAGCTTTTGCTGCAGAAATTTATGGTGAAACTGGTAGTAGTATTGAAGTAAACGTTAATTACCTAACTCGCTCCTTATTTGTTACAATTTGAACAACTTTTTTCGACCTTTTAGTTATTCCATCTAGTTTTATGAGTTTTCACCCATTTATGGGTTTCTAATTGCTAACGTCTTAATCAATCCTTGAAACTTTAATATTTGTTGTTTGTTAACTTCACCTTGTGCTTTTAATGCATTCCCCCCACTATTTGAGTTGATTTATGTTTGCATTCTATCTCAATTACATCATAAAATACTCTCAGATTAAAGTTTTGAAATCTGAATGCATTTCTGCAGCAAATTTAGTCAAGGATTATTGTCGATGAAATTCAGTTTCTAGCCAAACTTGGTTGTTTGGTTTGAGATTCTGTGTCAAACCGTTCTGGAAGTTAAAAAACCAATTATTTTTTCTTCTCCTTTTCAAATCAACCATATTGCGTGGGTGCTTAGTGTTTATTGCTGGAGAGAATCTGATCTCAATTGACGTTTGCTTAACTGATATAGTTTAACCAATATTTTGTAGCAAGTATAGCTATTGCAACAAATTATTACCATTTTTATGGATTAATGTTTCTTATTAATGAATCATCTTTACAATTTTTATTTTATTTTTCAATTTCATGTTACTAAATAATTTGTTTCAAGTTAAAATTACTCAGTTGGTCCTGAATTATTTGAAAATTTTCAACTAGATTTCTAAACTATTTTTTTTAATTGGGTCTATAAACTTAGTCTCTAGAAGTAGTATATGACGTGGCTTGAAATCCACAAAAATGACAATTAACAGATTTAAAAAACTTAGGAGTTCAATTAAAGAAAATTACATGGTTAAAAATCCGATTTAAATCTTTAAGATCAGGGTGCCATTTTTGAAAATTTTCAAGCAGTTTAAGTGATTAACGGAGTCATTTAACCGAGTTTTAATTATTTTTTAACCCACTTTAGTTAATTTCATCGTCAAGGTCCTTGTGAAAACAATGCCGTTGTCGGGCAAGTATTTGGGCTTTCCTTTATTGGTAGGGAGGACAAAAAATTATTTTTTCTCCTTTATCTTGGGAAAAAATTGATAGAAGAATCTCTGGTTGGAGAAGCAAATTGCTCAATAGGGCGGGAAGGATTACTTCGGTCAAATCGGTAATGTCTTGTATGAGGCACTCACAAGCATTGATCTACTATTTCTAAGCTGCGTGCGTAACAAGGGTGGTTTGAGCATCAGAAAGAGTAGGCAGGCTAATGTGGCTTTTATTGGCAAACATATTTTGGCTCTTATAAATGACCCTCATAAGCTTTGAGTTCAGTTACTGTCATTCAATTATCTCCACTCAATCAATATTATGAACGTTGGAAAAGTTAAGGGTTGTTCCTATACTTGGGAGTTCTATTCTAAAGGCTCTATTTCTTCTAAGGGAATGATTTTCTATTCGTATTGGGGCTAGGGAACCTCTGTATCTCAAAATTGACTCCATTCATGAGAGGTTTACATCTTTGCATCTGTGATGTGTTTCGAGATGGTATTTGGCACTTTGATCATATAACTACTTATTTTCAACGAAGCTTTACCTGATAAGATCATCTGGAATCAGTCTTCTTTTGGGGATTATGGCACTAAATCCAGATATCAATGACTTCACTGTGAGCATTAGGTTCATCTTACTTGTGCAGAGTCTTGGTCATGGGTCTGGAAAAACCATTTACCGGAAAACATTAAACTCTTCTTTTGGCCATCCTATAGAGGATGCCTCCCAACTAACTCCTTCCGCTATTCGTGACATATCTCTTTCTTTTCTTCTTGTTTCAGGTGTGGTGCTAACTTTCGAGCATACCCTGCACGAAGGCAATTTTTGTGTTGATGCTTTAGCTAAGTTAAGAGCAAGGTCCAACAATACTTATACCTTGTTTGATCAGTGTCCCTCTGCTATTCAGCCTTTGTTATCTATTGATGCAGTGGGCATTCTGTTCCCTCGTTTCTAGTTATTTTTGTTGTTGCTTTTGTTTTCATACTCATTAAAAAAAAATGCTATTGTTTTGGTACCTTTATTGTAACTTCTTTAAAACTTCTCTGTTTACTTACAGCTGCAAATGTCAATGTCTGATTATCAGATGTTGAATATGTGTATTGTGTAATATCCGAAATTCTTAGAATTGGTGATCCCAAGTTAGAAAATAAATCCTTAGGTTGTGTTTGGGGTATTTTTTGTCGTAAGTTTCAAATAAATTATAAATAATTAGTTTTTAGTTTTTAAAATTTAATTCTTAGAATTGGTGATCCCAAATTAGAAAATAAATCTTTGGGGTATAGTTGTGGAACTCAGTTGAGTCATTGACTTGGTCGAGGTAGTGAGTCACTGATTCAATCGGCGGGTCAGTAATTGACTCGGTTTGATCTGGTATATATTAAAAATTCAAAATTATATATGTATCTATTATATATAAATATATAACTAATATTATTTGAATAAAAAAATTTATCTATACTCCAAAATCCAAATTAAAAAAAATTCAAATTTTTTTACCAATTTTTTTATTTATTTAAAAAAAACGACTAGGTTAGATCGATCCAACCAGATCAAATGCTAGTCCAAAAGCGAAATTGACCTTATTAGGCCACCTGGTTCTGGTTTGACTAGCTAGTCCACATCGGTCTTTATAACATTGGTTTGGGGTGGTTTTTTGTGGTAAGTTTATTTTTTTAATTATAAATAACTAGTTTTTAGTTTTTAAAATTTTTAATTTTAAAATAAAAATGATTTTTCTTAATAAAAATGAAATTATTTTAAAAAAATCCTATCTTACTAAATTCCTACTCCCTCCCTATCAAATTATATAATTCAAATTATAGATAATTTTTCCCTTATTAATAATCTGTTACCTAGTAAATAAGTAACAATTTGTAGATAACTAATTATAGATCATCTAATGTCTATAGGTAATATTTTGAGATAATCAAGTATGTATTATTTGAATAATAACTCATAACAAATAACTTGATAGAAACACATAATATGACCACTAAACAAAAAAGAAAAAGAAAAAATTTAACTTTTATTGATAAAAATGATTTTTATTTTATTTTATCTTTAGTTTGAATTTATTTATTGTTACCCAACTAAACTTGTTATGCTAAATGACAAGAGACTTATTGTGCCTTTTAAAATAAAAACAACAAAAATCCTTATTTCAAATTTGGATCCAGAATATTATCAACAACAATTCATGGATAAAATTATATTTTAATATCTTTTAAGTTTTTTATTTATAATTTTAGTTATTCTATTTTATTTTTTGCAATTTTGATCTTATTTTACAAAATTTATACTTTTTGTCTAATAGTCGATTCAGTATATTTTTTTATTATTTTATTTGGATCTATTTGAATTTGAATTCTAAGAGTATTATGAAAAATAATAGAATTTATTATAATAATAATAAAAATTATAAAATTTTTAAAACAAAGCACTATAATTGTAAAAATAAAAAATTGCAAATAAAAACTTAAAAGATTAAAATTATAATTTAACCTAAATTCATAACAGACACAATAATATCAACAAATCAACTTAAAATAAAAAAAATGGGCTATAATCCAAGTAACATTTTACTCACCCTGAGGATACGGAAGAAGTGCAAGTTAAAGAAAAAGAAAATTAATGTAAAAAAAAGATAATGATGCTTTATTTTATTTGATCTAAGAAAAAATTGAGAGAAAAATAAAAAAAAAGTTTATTTTAAAAAAATATTTTTTTCTTTCCTTCAATTTTTCCTTTAACATAATTTTTTTTCCTTATACATCTTCTTTTCCCTCAAACAAACATAGGTAATATTTTCATGTAAAAATAAAACGTGATTATCCAGCGCATCGTCAGGTCAATTCCCGCTCTTCAACAATTGAAAATAGTTTCACCCTGCCGCCCCAACCCTTCACGCCTCGTCATTGTCGCTTTCTCTCTCCGTATCTACCCTAATCCATCCTTTCTGAATCAAAAAAAAAAAAAAAAACCATCGATTTCTTGGACTTCCATGTCTTCTTTATCTACGCACCACACCTATAGCCGAAAGCAAAAATCTCTCGGCCTCCTCTGCACCAAGTTTTTCTCTCTTTTTCTATTTTTTCCTTTTCTGTTTAATTTAATCGATCGTCTAGTTTTAACGCGCGTCTTGATGCTGCAGTTTTCTGAGTTTGTACAACAAAGAAGGTGTGCGCCTAATCGGTCTTGATGATGCAGCTTCGCGGTTAGGTGTAGAAAGACGACGGATCTATGACATCGTTAATGTCTTAGAGAGTGTCGGCGTAAGTTTGTGTTTGATCTTATCTGACGAGTTGGTTATCTCTGATTCGTTTGCAAGGAGCCCTGACACAGTGGTAAAGTTGTGTCTTGGTGACTTGTTGGTCATGGGTTCGAATATGGAAACAGCCTCTTTGCATATGCAAGGGTAACGCTGCTTATAATATGTCTTGGTGACTTGTTGATCATGGGTTCGAATATGGAAACAGCCTCTTTGCATATGCAAGGGTAA
>CM023946.1:18374860-18421307 GCA_013407115.1 Glycine latifolia | reverse complement strand
TGATGAGGGTTTGAAGAAAATTTTGTATTCAATGTTTCTACCACATTTTCATTTTCCCAATGTAACAACATGAGGGAGACAAAGATAAAAGAAAAATGACCTTGTCCCTCTTTTATAGCTTTTAGACATTGCATTGCATTCATTAATCAAGTTTATTTTCATGTAGGTGGTGGGTATGTGTAGGATGTTTTTGATTTCTAGCTTTTGATGGTTTAGTGGCTTTTGATCTTTGCATTCCCTTGACATCATTTTCTTTAACTTAATTTTATTTCATGGTAGAAAAGAATAAATAAATCCTTGGCGCATAAGGGTGGAAAAAGTATAACTTCATTTTTGTGTTGTGTGCTTAATTTTAGAATACTTTTCTACTGGAAACCCTTAATAGGTCATACTTTTTACATAGATTTATCGGTTGGTAATTAATGTAGTGTTAAACAAAGAAATTGTTTTAGGTGTCTGATGACGAGGACGAAGAAGAAACATTTCCCAATATTAATATTGGGAGTCAAAGTGAGAAGGAAAATCCTGAGAAGAAAAATCCCGATTACATTGCTACTGTCAAATCCTCCAAGAATGGTATGTTTAAATTTTTGTCCTTTACTTCAAAATGGTATTCAAAATTTTCCTTGCTAAAAGAAAAATTTTATAGAATAACTATAAGACCTGTAATGTTATATGAAGCTGAATGTTGCTCACCATATAGACAACATGAGCATAAAATAGGAATAACATAAATAAGAATGTTAAAATGAATGTGTGAATATATGAAAATGAATAAGATAATAAATGAAGATATTCAACGAAAAGTAACAGTAGTACTGATGAGTGAAAAAATGAGAGAACATAGATTGAGGTGGTTTGAGCATGTGATGAGACGACCTCTAGATGCTCATGTAACAACAAAAGTTTGTTACCAAGAGCTCGACGCAAAGAAAGGTAAAGGTAGATCGAAACTTACCTAAGAAAGGTTGTTAAACAAGACTTAATGGAATGAAATATATATATTGGCAGACGGTGTGTCTTAGGACGAAATGGAGAAACACTATAAGTTTGGTGGAGGGTTAGATCTGTTGTTATCTCTATGTTTCAGATGATCCCGTTTTAGTCTTTTTCTTCATCATCCCCCCTCTTTCATTTCCCCTTTTTTTCTTTTATCTTATTTTTCCTTCCTCTTCTCCTTCTACTTTTTTTTTTCAATTTTCTCGTATCTATCATTGGATTCATTTATCACTGTTTCCAATTAACTTGAGTTAAAAGTGCTATTGATATTGTTGATTTCAGAATGTCACTGGCTTTGGGTGTGTTTGAATTACAGTTGCATCTAAACTGATCACACGTTGAACACAATTCATCATTCACAATACTATTCCGTTTGTGCATTCGAAAGTGTTAAACTTCCGTTCAGTGCCATTCCAACCCATTTCCAGACATGCATTTAAAGATCAATGGTTGAATTGGTTTAAATTTCAATTGTGCATTTGAAAGAGCTAAACTTCCATTCAGCGCCATTCCAACCCATTTCTAGACATGCACGTAAAGATGAATGGTTGGATTGGTTTAAATTTCAATTGAATTTATATGTTTTTAACTTTTAAGTCTTGATTTGTGATTGCGAACTGATGGATGTTCTACTGTTTGAAAAAGAAATGCACCCTGTGCAGTTACTAGTATCACCTTTCACGCAAGCTTTGCCCTCTTTTATATATTAAAATTAAAAGAATGCTTGAGATCCATGCACTTTTTTCACAACTGTAAAGGATCATAATACTGACCATTCATAGGTACCGGCGAAATATACAAACTGTCTGTTTTTTGAAGAAAAATAACAGAAGAGGCATTCAGCTAGAAAACATGGTCATAAATTTCTGACATTAAAAAACATTTTTTTTGCAAATAAAAAGAATTGCCAAAAGTTGGTGGAAGTAATAATGTGTTAGAGAGTATGTTATTAATATTTCTTTTCTTTGAAATATGAAACATAAAAGGCTGGTGTGGTATTTACAAATGGAGCATTGTGATATTATGAGTATTGACACCACTTCATGTTTGGCAGAAAACAGAAGGGAAAAATCTCTGGCATTGCTTACTCAGAATTTTGTCAAGCTTTTTGTCTGCTCTAATGTGAGTGTTGCCAATTTCTTGAACGGTTCTTTGACATTCCAATTTGATTACGTGTTAATATGTTGATATTTTCCAACAATTACTCAGTTTGAAATGATCTCCCTTGACGAAGCTGCAAAGTTGTTGCTTGGAAATGCTAACAATAGAAGTGAGTGATACTAAACTCTTGTTAAATAAAAAGTAAGACTCAAAGTTTGGTGATTTTCAATTAATTTCAGTCAACAATAGAGAAACTATTTAAATGAGTGTCTTGTTATCATTTCTATTTTATATAAATTGCAAATCCTTTTTATAAGTTATTCTGAAAATTTTATTGAAATAAGTTAAAGACAATTTATGGACACATCGTAAGTTATTTTTATTAGCTTTCTCAAACACTTACATAAGTGTTTATGCCATAAGTCTAAAAGCTCTTCACAAAGGAGGAAGAAGCATTTAACTTTCTCAGTTTTTACTTGTATGATATTTATCTTACAGCAAAAGTCAGACGTCTATATGATATTGCGAATGTGTTATCCTCCATGAACCTAATCGAGAAGGTGATATTCTCCTTAGTTCACTTTAAATTTTCTCTTAGAGCATTACAATAGTAGTGTTTTTTTTATCAGCCAATGTTAGTTGGTTAGTTTTTGTTAGAAAGTCAGTGGGGGGCTTCGAACCCACGACCTCTCCACCTTTTCCAACCACAAAGCCAACCTTATAACTCCACAATAGGAGCATTACAGTAAGCTTACGATGAGTTAACAATGGATGCAGACCCATACAACAAACACAAGAAAACCAGCATTCAAGTGGTTGGGTGTGGGAGGGAAAACATGGAGTGGATCAGTTGACTTGGCCCAGAATTCAAATGTCAAAGAGTCACGGAAAAGGATGTTTGGAACTGACATTGGAAACATAAGTTTTAAAAGGAACAAAGTTGATTTGTCCATGGATGGCCAGAACTCTAAAATGCAAAACCAACATGAAAATATTAGTCCCCGAGCTCAGCCGGAGAAAAGCATCATAAAAAAAGATGCTAAGCAGACTTCAGAGAGCTATCAGTTTGGCCCTTTTGCTCCAGCTTATGTGCCCAAAGTTGGAACATCTGAAAATAATTGTGTGAAACAGGTGCATGACTGGGACAACCTCGCACAAGAGCATCGTCCTCAATATCAAAACCAAGGTTAGAGGTAATTCCTTCTCTGCATTACATAGATATGGATTTTTGTTTGGTATATATATATATATATATATATATATATATTTATGCATGAGTAATTGTTTTATGGACCCAAAATATAAAAAGTTTACAAGCCCAAAGCTAGTGCAATTTTACTTGTGTTTGAAGAATTGAGATGGTAGGGTAAATTTTTGGCACAAAATTGGTTACGTGAGTAAAGTCCTGATGTCTGAGAAGTATGAGTTAGTTATAGTGAGTATCATTTTAGAGAGGGTGAATGAGAGATTCTCTTGAATATCTTTTGTAAAGAGATCTGTTCTATTAGAGTTCATTTTCTTTTCTTTGTTATCTTTCATACTTTCCGAAAATGGTATCAAGAGCCAATTTTTTGCACTAATCGTGCATCTTGGTTCAAGCTTTTGTTCGTAAAGTTTCGTTCTTGCCTTCGTTAGTGTTCGTGAACTTTGTTCTTGCTTGCGGTTTCTACATCTGTTTTCCTTTCTGCTTCAAGATTCCTGCTCGCAATTTCTGGTGGGTTCTCGCGGTTAAAGTTTCGTCAGTTGTCCTGTTCACGGTCTCATTTCTACTCGCGATTCTTCCTTCTCAGGTTCGTGATAGTTCTCTGTTCCGCGTTTGCTCTTGGTCGCGCTTGGGATCTTGTTCGTGATTGTTTCTTGATTGTGCTTGGGTTCTTTGTTTCGTGTCTGATAACGTTGATCAAGGTTGATTTTGATCTTTTCTTGTTCGTGATTAAGTTCTACTGCTGTTTGGCTCAGTCTGGTTCGTTCACTTTTACTGCACAGTTGGGTGTTGTTTGGTTCACTGCTTGTAAGTGTTTTCTGTTCATGGCTTTTGCTTCCGCTCTGTCAGTTTTGGATTCACATTTGTTTCCCAATTCCATAGTTGAAAAACTTGATGACTTCAATTATCTTCATTGGCGTCAACATGTGGAACCTGTGTTGAAAGCGCATAAACTTCAACGCTTTGTGGGTAATCCAATTGTTCTTCCATGTTATCTTACAGAGGATGATCGTCTTGCTGATAAAACTAATCCTGAGTACGAGGCTTGGGAAGTTCAAGACCAAACTCTTCTTGTTTGGCTTTAGTCAACGCTTTCCAAATCAGTTCTGTCGCGGGTTCTTGAGTCTAACCATTCGTATCAGGTTTGCGAAAAGATCCATGACCACTTCAGCTTGCACACGAAGTCCCGTGCTTGTCAACTCAGAATTGTGATGCGTGCAGTATTTCTAACTGATAAGTCCATGGATGAATATTTGCGAAAGATCAAAAGTTATGTGGATGAACTTGCAGGAGTTGGTGTCCCTGTTCGACATGAGGAGTATGTTGATGCTATTCTTGAAGGCCTTCCTTCAGATTATGCATTTGTTATATCTGTCATTGAAGCCAAGAAGCGCACCCCGTCAATTTCTGAGATTGAGGCCTTACTCTATGACCATGTAACACGTCTGAATCGCTACAATAAAGAAACTCAAGTGATTTTGGAAATTTCAAGGGTTCAAATGGTCGTCATGGTTCTAGACGTGACAGTGGAGGTTCTGGTAGAGGTTGTGGCAGTGGTAAATTTGCTAATTTTCAGTGTCAAATCTATCTCAAATATGGTCATACTGCCAATGTTTGTCATTTTAGGATTGATGTGAACTTTTGGCCTCATGAATCTCTAGCCTTTTTTGATCCTGCCACTTCTCAGCCAATCCCTTATGGATCTGGTTCTTCTAGGCCTTCAAACACTTGGGTAAATCCTAATATGAAACCAGCAGCTTCAGCTCACAATCAGCCAAGTGCCATGCTCACCAACACTTCCTCTTCTGGTAGTGGTCCTGTTCACTCCACTTGGATTCCAGATTCTGGAGCCAGTTTTCATGTGACTAGTGAGTCAGAAAACATCGAGCAGTTCAACCATTTTGATGGTGCTGATCAAATCTTTATTGGCAATGGTGAAGGTTTGCATATCAATGGTGCTGACTCTTCTTGCTTTATGTCTCCTGATGATAATCACTTCAGTTTTCAATTACATAAATTATTTCATGTTCCTTCAATTTCAAAAAATTTGTCTGAGTGTCAGCCAATTTGCAAAAGATAATTCTGTTTTCTTTGAGTTTCATTCTAATTTCTGTCTTGTATAATCACAGGAGACAAGTTCTTCAAGGTCATGTTGGAGCTGATGGTCTGTACTACTTTCAGAATCTCAAGCTCCAGCACACCTCTCCTCATCCATTGTCTACTTCAATTCCCTCTTCAGCACCCAACTTGTCCAAACATTCTATTGTTTCTTCTAGTTTTGCTACTTCTTTTCCTAATACTGCCACTCTTTGGCATGCCAGGCTAGGACATCCTAATAATCATGTAATGAGACTTGTTTTAAACAGTTGTAATGTTTCACAATCTAATAAAATTGTTCTAGATTTTTGTTCTTGTATGGGAAAGTCACATAAGTTACCCTGATCCAACTCTACTACTGTTTACTCTCCTTTAGAACTTGTTTTTACAGATTTGTGGGGACATTCTCACATAACATCTTATGCTAGTTTCAAATATTATGTGTCTTTCATTGATGCTTTCTCTAGGTATACTTGGATTTTTCATATTCAGTCCAAAGCTGAAACTGTTTCTGTTTTCCAGCACTTTAAGTCTCTTGTTGACTTACAGCTTAATGCTAAAATAAGGAGTATTCAGTCTGACTGGGGAGGAGAATATAGAGCTTTTTCCACTCTTCTAAACTCTTTTGGTATAGACTTATTTGTCCTCAAACTCATCATCAAAATGGTGTGGTTGAGAGGAAACACAGACATATAGTGGACTTAGGACTTACTTTGTTGCATCATGCTTCTTTACCTTTGCAATTCTGGGATTATGCCTTTACCACTGCTGTTTATTTCATTAAAAGGCTTCCTACTGCCTCTCCTAATTTTGCCATTCCCCTCACTACTCTTTTTCATAAAAATCCTGATTTTAAATTTCTAAAAAGCTTTTGTTGTGCCTTTTTCCTCTTCTTAAGCCTTAACACACTCAAACTTAATTTTAGGTCACAACAATGTTTGTTTTTAGGATATTCTAATTTCCACAAGGGTTATAAATGTTTGTCATCTTCTGGAAGAATTTATATTTCTAAAGATGTCTTGTTCAATGAGCAAAAATTTCCTTATTTTGATATGTTCCCTTCATGTACTAATTCTGGCAGTGATCTAAACTCATATTTTAGTCTCTATCCTAATCTGTCTCCTCTTATTGTGCTGTCTGAATCTTCTCATACACAAGTTTTTCTTGCTACACCTCAATCTGTACCTTTTGTTCCTCCTGGTTTCTTTCCTATAAATAGTAAACATCCTGTTAGTTCTTCTCTTGTGTCTCAGCCTATTACTATCTCAATTTTTATCCTTGTTTCTCATGTTTCGTCAAAGCCTGTTACTACCTCTACATCCACAGATGATCCAGGTCCTCACTCCATTTCCAGTAACATTCATCCTATGCAAACTAGGTCTAAATCTGCTATTCATAATCCTAGATTACATCCCTCCTTGTTTCTTGTTCATTTTGAACCAAAAAATGTTAAACTGACCCTTGCAAACTCAGATTGGCATGATGCCATGCAACTTGAGTATGATGCCTTAATAAAAAATAAAACTTGGGATTTAGTCTCATTGCCTTCTCATAGAAAAATTATTGGTTGCAAATGGGTGTTTAGGGTAAAGGAAAATGTTGATGGGTCCATTAACAAATACAAAGCCAGGTTAGTAGCAAAGGGGTTTAATTAAGTTCAAGGATTTGTCTTTCATGAGTCTTTTCCTCATTATTAAACCAGTCACTATTCGAATAATTCTCACATGGGTGGAAGTTGTTTCAACTAGATGTGAATAATGCCTATCTTAATGGGCTCCTTGAAGAATTTGTTTATATGATCCTGTGGAATATTCTAGAGTATTTGAGTTTGTAATCTATATATATAATGAATCCTTTGGGTTTCACTCTGTATGAATGAATAAGAAGATTCATATTACAATATGGTATCAAGAGCAGGTTTTCCTGTTATTGTTCTGCAACTCTGAAGCCCATTTTTTTTAATAAAAAAAACCCTTAAGTCATCTCTCTCTGCCATTTCCCAGAAACACTATCTAGTCACCTCCAATTGCGAAAACAAGGCCACCATTGACTCCAAACACCATTTTTCAGCCTATTGTTGTCCGTTTGTGGCACAATTTTTTGTTGTTCACCTCCTTGGCCTTCCCTCTTCTGGTTTGAGGTGACTTATGGACTATTCTAAAAAAACGAGTGAGGAGCTTCGTGCCTTCTAATTCTGATGGTGTTTTCATCTCTAAGGCTGAGTAAGAGCAATTTTAGAAGGTGATGCCTCAATTTGCTGAAACAACTATTCATGTTGCTCAACCATGTTTTGTTCTTATACCTCTTACTATCAACTGTCACGAATAAGAACAGCCGATGACAACTTCTCTACTATTGCTAGAAAGGGACCCATTAAACTTTCTGAACACATTACTTTGAACTCAGTCCTTCATGTTCCCTCTCTTGTAATCGCATCTCTATCAGCAAACTTACATTTGAGTTAAATTGTGTTGCGAACTTCTCTGTCCATGCTTGTGTTTTTCAGGAACAGGACTCTGGGCTGAAAATTGGTAGTGCTAGAGAGGAAGAAGGGCTTTACTATTTTGAAAAGGATCCTAATGAAACAAATTTTTGCGCACCACTCATTATCTTTGTCTGATGATTGTAATGATGTTTTGTTATGGCATCATTGGTTAGGACACCCAAATTTCTTTTATCTTTAGAAGTTATTCCAAAACTTATTTATCAGTAAAAAAATCCAGTTCTTTTTCTTGTGATATTTGTCAGTTTGCAAAACATCCTCGTGTTTCTTATCCTCCTAGAGTTTATCATGATTCTTTTTCATTTACCTTGATTCATAGTGATATATGGGGACTAGCCCGTGAGAAAAATATCTCCAGTGCTTGTTTGTTTATTACTTTTATTGATGATCATTTTAGGGTATGTTGGGTATATCTTTTAAAGGATAAGTCTGATGTCGAATCCACCTTTAAAAACTTTCATGTTATGATTCAAACTCAGTTCCAAACCTCCATCCAAATTCTTCGAACTGACAATGCTGCTGAATATTTTAATTATGTTCTTGGAGACTATCTCACCCAACATGGTACTCTCCATCAAAGTTCTTGTTCTAACACCCCTCAACAAAATGGGGTGGTTGAAAGAAAAAATAGACATCTTGAAGTTACTCGAGCTCTTTTGTTTACCATGCATGTCCCTAAATATCTATGGGGGAAGCTGTCTTGCATGCATCATATCTCATCAATCGGATGCCTTCTCGTGTCCTAAATTTTCATTCTCCTTTATCATATCTTACCGACACCTTTCCTTTTTTTCGGGTTCATTCTTCCCTTCCTCCCAAGTTGTTTGGCTACGTGTCTTTTGTACATGTTCCTTCCCATCAAAGGTCCAAGCTTGATCCTAAGTATATTTGATGTGTCTTCATAGGATATCCTCCTAATCAAAAGGGTTACAAATGTTACTCACCTTTTCTTCTTAAGGTCTTTGTTTCTATGGATGTCACATTTTATGAGACAATCCTTTTTTCCCTCGACTTCTCTTCAGGGGGAGTCTATTGGGGTAGATGAAAATAAGTCTTGGAAACCAAATGCGTTTGTTGTTTTACCTTTGCTTTGGAGACAATGGGAGTTATTGTGCAGGAGATAGGGTGAGCTATTATGCTAGAGACTGGAGATCTTCCTGGTAAATGGGGAAAAATTTACAATAGGCGAAAAACACCTTAGGATTCTGACTCGAGTCCTAAATGTGCCTATTGCTCTTCGAAAAGGTACGAGATCTTGTACTGCTCACCCTATTTCTCATCATGTCTCGTATGAAAAGTTATCCCCAGCTTTTCGTGCTTTCAACACTATTTTAGACAGTAAAAAAAATACCAAAAAACATCCAAGAAGCACTTGATGACCCAAAATAGAGGAATGCAGTCTTTGAAGAATGGATGCACTTAAATAAAATGAAACTTGGGAATCTGTAGCATTACCCAGAGGAAAGAAAACTGTAGGTTGCAAGTGGGGTATTCACAAGAAATTTTAATACAGATAATAACATCAAGTATAAGGTAAGATTGATTGCTAAGGGATTTACTCAAACTCATGGGATAGACTATCAAGAGACATTTGCTCCAGTTGTCAAACTTAACACTATCTGAGTTCTACTATCATTTGTTGCCAACCTTGATTGTCCCTTGCAAAAATTAGATGTAAAGAATGTCTTCTTGGATGGTGATTTACATGAAAAAGTTTATATGGATCCACTACTTGGTTTTAAAAACGGAGACGGTTCAGTATGTAAGTTGAAGAAGTCTCTCTATGGGCTTAAACAATCCCCTAGAGAGTGGTTTGAGAAGTTTACTTAAGCTGTGAAAGGAAGATGATTCCTCCTAGTTCAGACTGATCACAATCTATTTTATAAACACTCTGACGGTGACAAAATTGCTATTCTCATTGTTTATGTTGATGACATAATTGTCACAGGAAATGATTGTGAGGAGATAAGCTCTTTGAACATGTTAGAATTAAACATGTGGAGGTTGATCATCATTTTATCAAAGAAAAATTGGAGGATGGTAGTGTAAGTTTGTCATATATACCTACCAAAGAGCAGACGACAGATATTCTTACCAAAGGATTACACAAGCCCACCTTTGAGGATTTGATTAGTAAGTTGGGAATGATTAATATATATCTCCCAACTTTAGGGGAAGTGTAAAATATTCTAGAGTATTTGAGTTAGTTGTATTAGGTGGAATATTCTAGAGTATTTGAATTTGTAATATATATATATATATATATAATGAACTCTTTGGGTTTCACTCTGTATGAATGAATAAGAAGATTCATATTATAATAGATTCAACCTCCTGGTTTTGAAGCTACTGATAGAACCTTAGTCTGCAGACTAAATAAGGCACTTTATGGTCTAAAGTAAGCTCCAAGGCAGTGGTTTGACAGATCAAAATCTACTTTACTTCAGTTTGGTTTTGAAACAAGTAAGTGTGATTCTTCTCTGTTCATATACAAGCATCAAATGCAGGTTGTATATCTTCTGGTTTATGTTGATGACATTATTATTACTGGATATTCTGCCATTCTAATTCAGCAGCTTACCACTAAGTTGAATAGTGTTTTCTCTAAAGGAACTTGGTCATGACTCAAAGTAAGTACATCAGGGATTTGTTACACAGAACTAATATGGCTGAAGCTCACTCCATCTCTTCTCCCATGGTATCTAACTGCAAGTTGTCTAAGCATGAAGCTGATATTTTTAATGATCCTACTTTGTTCAGATCAGTGATGGGGGCATTGCAGTATGCAACACTTATCAGACCATAAATTAGCTTTGTTGTCAACAAGGTTTATCAGTTTATGGCTGCACCTTTTGATTCTCATTGGGCTGTGGTTAAGAGAATCTTAAGGTACTATTTTTCATGGACTTTTGTTTCAGGCTACTTGCATCACTCAGCCATTGACTCTTCATGCTTTTTGTGATGCGGATTTGGCATTTAATGTGGATGAAAGGCACTCTACTTGTTGGGTATCTAGCAATCACACAACAATTGAGATAGGAGAAGGAAAGAAAGGGAAGAAGAAAATAACACAGAGTTTATCCTGGTTCACCCAATTTGGGTTACGTTCAGCTATTCACTATATTTCTTCACACACTTGTACAATGCACTTAGATTACAAGGAAATATATAGGCTTAGAAACCCTAAGCACCTTAGTTATTCATGGGCCCAAATCCAAACTACAAATAATAAAACACAAGACCAACAATAGTACTAGGCCTTGAAAAAGTTTTGGGGGCGCTGCCTCCTAGCTCTTGTCGGGGCGACTCCCTCGAGCTCCCGTGCATATCTTCTGAAGGTACAGTATGAGACATACCCAACATTCTTCCACTTGACGAATGCTTTGCATGTTTCTTCAATCCCAATGTAGTTGTACACCATTCAAACTTATTTCAAACCACTATCTTGGTCAGAAAATCAACACCATTCTCCTATGTGTCAACCTTCTTCAACATTACTGCCTTATCTTCAATCTTTTCTCTGATGAAATTGTATTGGATGTCTATGTGCTTGGTCCTCGCATGGTATCTTGGATTTTTAGCTAGAAATATAGCATCCTGACTATCACACCCAACAGTCACATCTCCTTGTGTAAGGTCAAGCTCTTTACATAATCTTTGCAACCAAATAACTTCCTTGACAACATGTGCCAATACCATGTACTCAGCCTCAGTAGTTGATAACGCAACAGTAATCTGCCTCTTACTCATCCAACTAACAGCTCCACCAAATGAAGAAACATATCCACTAGTAGACCTTCTACTATCAATGTCACCTCTCCAATTAGCATCCACAAAGCACTTAAGCTCTAATGGTGTTGTTCCCTTTAGTCTTTCATGCCTTCATAGCATAACCCAAGGTCAGATGTACCATGAAGATAACGAAATACACGCTTCACAGCCATCCAATGCTCTTTTCCTAGCTTGGACATCAACCTATTCAATACTTCCACTGCTTGGGCAATATCTGGACGAGTACAAACCATAGCATACATCAAACTCCTAACTGCACTAGCATAAGGAATTGATGCCATCACTTTTTTTTCTTCTTCAGTCTTGGGACACTGATTAGTGGATAACTTCAAACCTTCAGACGTGGGAGTCTGCACCGCTTTACCATCAATCATATTGAATTTCTTCTGAACATTTTCTATGTACTTCCTCTGACTCAACCATAATTTTCCTTTATGATAATCCCTTTTGATCTGCATGCCCAAGATCATACTTGCGGGGCCTAAATCATTCATTTCAAATTTCTTTGCCTGTAGTCTTTTTACCAACAAGTAGCATGTCGTCAACATACAAGGTTAGAATAACAAAGCTATCTTCTACCTTTTTCACGTAAACACAGTGATCAGCATTACAACGGCCAAACACTAAGTTCAACACATAAATGTCAAACTTCTGATACCACATCTTGGGAGATTGCTTCAGGCCATACAGAGACTTGTTAAGCTTGCACAAAAAGTCATCTTTACCTCTTACTATGAACCCCTCGGGCTGCTTCATGTAAATAACCTCCTCCAAATCACCATGAAGAAATGTTGTCTTCACATCCAGTTGCTCCATTTCTAAGTCATGCAACTGCTACAAATAAAACAAGTCTAATGGAATTTAACTTTGCAACAGGTGAAAATACCTCACCATAGTCAAACCTTTCTATCTGTGAATATTCTTTTGCAACCAAGCGAGCTTTGTAACGTTTTATCTCTCCATTAGCACTAATTGCCTTTTGATTTGCGGGTAGTTTCACCAAACTCCAAATTTGATTTTTGATCAGAGAGTTCATCTCTTTGTTCATGGCTTCCTCCTACTGTTTGGTAGCATCCGAATCCCTAGCTTGCTTTACAGTGCTTGGGTTATCATCTATGATACTCAAAGCATAACTATTGTCAGTGGCACAAAAATTATAATTTTCAGGTGTATACCTTTCAGGTGGTCTTCTCTCCCTTGTGGATCTCCTGAACCTCTGTACTTCATCTTCAGCCTCGGTATCAGAAATTGTATCTTCCACCCCGTCATATTTAATAGCTTCAGAATTTGAATTTTCCTCTCCAACCTGTGAGCTATGAACATCAAACTCTATTGTCTGTGGTTTTTTAGAAGCTTCTGGAAAAATCTGATTCAGCTTTTCTTCCTTGAACACAACATCTCTGCTGTAAGTTATACTTTTAGTTTCTCAATTCCACAACTTGTACCCTTTGACGCCATCCTTGTACCCAATAAACAATACTTCAAAAGGAATTTTATTCTTCAAAGCCGATGTAGGAGACCTGTTCTTCGCAGTTGCAATTGCCTCTACCCAAAACTCAGCTGCCAAGCCTGCACCACTTAGCATGATTCGTGCCTTTTTAATTAGAGATCGATTCAACCTCTCTGCCACCCCATTCTGTTGAGGTGAATAGGGCGTTGTCTTTTGCCTTGCAATACCACTAGCCACACAAAGCTGATCAAATTTTGTAGAACAAAACTCTTCACCATTGTCAGTTCTCAACACCTTGATTTTCTTGTCAAATTGATTTTCTACCAATGCTTTGAACTCTTGGAATTTTTCGAACACCTCATTCTTGCTATGTAAGAAATATAACCACATATCTAGAATCAAGGTTGTCAGAATTGCGATATTACGTAGACTCGTGGAGACCTCGTTGAATCGAATCGTAGATTCGTAAGACATAACTATATATAAATATGAAACAATGACATAACTAATTTTGTCAAATTAAATGAGTGCAATTATAAATAAGGGATACTAAAAAATTCAAAATAACAATTAAAGTATTAAAGTTGATAACACAAGTAAAGTGTATTAATAAAAAAAGAGTGTAAATAGCAATGGTAGAATCGTACGTATTCTACGATTTAAATCTCAAGTTTGATAACCATGTCTAGAATAATCATCAGTAAAAGAAACATAATACCTAGATTTTCCGTCTGATGCTACGGGTGTAGGTCCAAACACGTCACTGTGTATCAAGTCAAGAATCTCTTCAGCTCTTCCTCCAATGGACTCAAAAGACACTCAATTTTGCTTGCCATGTAAACAGTGTTCACAAAACCCGAAGCCTATAGAATAGCTCAAAATCCCTTCTACCAACTTCTTTGATGTTAAAGTCTCTAGACCTTTTCCACCAATGTGATCCAACCTTCTGTGTCATAGTAATGCAGTGTCTTCTTCCACGTGCTCAGATATACAACCATCACCACTGAACACTATGTGACCATTAGTTTCCACATTTTGCCATGACGTTTTCCTCTGGCAATTATCATAGCTCCATGAGTCAGTTTGCCTGAATATTTATTACTACTAAAATTTATACTTGCATCTGCCATACTTCCAACAGAGATAAGATTTCTGGTTAGACCTGAAATGTGCATTATATTCGGTAGATTCTTGACTGTCCCATCTTTCATCTTCAGCCATACCTTCCCACGTCCCACAATTTCTAGGGTCGTGTCATCTCTCATTCTCATTGTACCACCAGAACATGTTTGATAATGTACTACGAGTCCTCTCAGTACCAACCAGCAGACATCATCTGGCTGGTTTTTTTTGCCGGTATCAATAACAAGAAAAAAACAACCAAATGGAAACAACAATTAACTATGGCTTTTGGCCCAGACAACGTCCTAGGCGTCGGGGAGATTGTAGCGACAAGGAACGCCTAGACAACATTTTTATTCCTGGGTTGCAGTAAGCAGATCGAGAGGCACTCCCTATGAGGTGTCACATGGAACGATGCTCTAGTATCAATTATCCACTCGTAATCGCTATGAGGATTTGACACTACGTACTGATCTCCCACGCTATCATCATCATTCATCTTTGTACTAGAAGATGATGACTCATTTTGTTTCTCAGGGCCCACACTTTTATTTCTGCAATTCTTTCTTATGTGCCCACCTTGCTTCGGATTTATCACGAGACTTTGACCTTCCTCGAGATTTGCTTTGAAACCTGATTTTGATTTATTAGTATTCCTCCCTCTAGAAAACAGAGCCTCATTAGCAGTACCCTCAGATCCTACCCTTCTTATCTCTTAAGATAACAGGACAGCAATAATGGTCTCTAAGGACAGTGTGTTAACACCAGTACCAATAGAGATAATGATATGCTCCCAAGAGTTTGGCAGTGAACACAAGGTGCATGCTTTATCTTCATCATCTAGGTTGACATCTACAGATGTGAGTTGTGCGCAGATAGTGTTAAATTCATTTAAATGTGCAGAAAAAGAATCACCTTCAAACATTCGTAGATTACAGCCTCCTTCGCAGGAACAACTTATTCACGAGTGACTTGTGTAACGACCCGCCTAGTCGCTACGATATTACTAACTCTAATCGTGTGAATTTAAATTTTAATAAAAACTCCATTAATTTGATTATGAAAATGGTAGTAAATTTTTCATGCTAATACAATTATCATACAACGGAACAAATACATAGATGGATACATATGGATGTACATTTAAAACATTACATATCATTCACATGTCAGGATATAATCTAATTGTATTTACAAATATTTACGTCTGGAATTACATGACCAACAAAAAGAATCAAGGGACTAACTAAGAAAGAGTTGATTAACAAAACACATCTCTTTTCCAAAAAGAGTTCCAACGTTATCACGTCAATTCGACGGCTCCAACCAAAAAGATCTTTCCAGAGTCACCTAATGTTGCTCATCTGCTCACACGAATGAAGGTTCGCGATCATCACAGGTACCAATCACATGGTACAACAAAAGCAAGGGTGAATTTATTATATCCATGTATATCCACACCACACAATGACATTGTCCACATCAAAATTATCTCTCATCAATGTCATTATCAACATCAACATCACATCATCTCATTTCAGCATAATCAACCACATCAACATTATTTCATTTGTGCATCATCAAACACATCATCATTATTTCATTCAATCATCACCAACACATCAATAACATTTCATTTCAACATTATCAATCACATTAATATCACCTCATTCATCCACAATCTATATTACCACGAAACTAGTATTTTAGTAAAATCCTAAATTAAAGAAGAGGACTACAATATAGAAAATACACTCTTATGCCCATTTAAAAATTTAATAAAGAATTAAATAGGAAAACATATTATAAAAGTTTGGGCAGAGTCTCCTCTGTAATTAAGACTTTTTCCAAAAATCCAATCAATTATAACATCATTCACTGTTTTTCTTGAAAACGAGCACACAATAGGAACAAACATACATCAATGATAGATATGTCGCATCCCATTAGTTTAAAACATAACTTTTCTTGAAAACCAACATACAACAGGGATAGATAGATATCCTCGTAGTTGGACTCCCTAGCCTCTAACTATCGTACCAAATCTATAACTAAATAATAAACTCCCCTTACTTAACTAGGAGTTCTCCTGTGAAAATCTCGCAGTGTTGTTTTGAGATCCTTCAATATGTGTGCTTGTCCAAATGCAGAGCTCTATATACCAAATTGAAGATAATTTAGTATAGATTTCAAAGGCAAAGTCAAAATTAACATTTGGGATCAAATACCCACTCAAATAAAAAAGGAGCTAAAATAGTGTTTTGGAAGTCTACATCAAAAGACATCATTTTAAAATTCGGACCACACCAATGTGACCGGGGTTCAACAAAGATCACAAAAATGACATCTATTTCATAAAAAGATGACTTTTACAATATCTCATTTTTAAAGGGTTTTCAAAAGAAATATAAAAACAGTCAATAACGGTACCTGAATCACAAGAGATATCAAGAAAGACTTCAAACTAACTACAAGAAGGCAAGGAAACCATGGTTAGCTCAAAGAAACTAAGAAAGGAAGATTGGAAGCTCCATTCGCTATCGAATCCTCAGGTTTAGTTTTGAAGATTTCGCTCCGATTAAAGTGTTCTTCTCTATGCGGTGGTTCAACAGTAAGAAACAATGATCGTGGCTGGTGGAGGAGGAGGGTAGGGGGTTGGGTGGCTGTTTTGGGGAAGAAGACCACCATTTTTTCGTCATTTATGCTGCTGGTACTATTTAAAACCGACTTGATTAGTCCAGGCGAGCCAAAATGCTTACCAAAATTTGCGTGGGCGAGTTGACCCAATTTTAAAATTTATGCTTCTGTGAGAAATTAATCTCACTTTTCAGATGTTATTTCGCCAATCCCAACGGTCAAAAGTTACATATATGGGTTAGGAGCCTACCTTTAAAATTAGAAGGTGATCCAACGATTAACCAATCTAGAATTGTATTTTACTAAAACAAGTTTTGGGTCAAATTCGAAATCACTCAATTTCAACGTAGCTCAAACAAATTTCACATAACTTGACATCTACATCAAGCAATTGCACATGGATAATTAACATAACATTTCAAATAATCTAAACTAATCAAATAAGCAAATAACACAAGAAATACATCAAACATTTATTTTCAATTATCAAAATTTCAGGGTGTTACAACTTGCTCTAATAGAGACTGCCTAGCTTCGTCTAGAGATCCTTCACAGTCTTATCGGAGGTCACGTTCACCATAACGTTGTCAGCAAGGCACAACCAAATTAGGCTCCGCGCCTTTCGATTGTTTTTGATCCAAGTCTGCATCTTATTTGATCTTTTAGGCTCAGGTGGCTCATGTTCGATCACATGCCACAGGTCCCTGTCAACAAGCAGGGCCTCCATCTTCAGTTTCCATAACTCAAAACCTTTTCCTCCAAATTTAATTTCTTGGTGGTCCTGCAAGTAGAAAGTCACAGCCAGGTTCAGCACTAAAGCTGAGTATTGCAGCTTAGCTCAAACCTCTACTGAGTTGACTTGGATTCATGCTCTTTTGACTGAATTACATGTCTCTTTCACAACTCCTACTCTGTTCTGTGATAACCAAAGTGTTGTGTCCATTGCTCATAATCCAGTTTTCCATAGTCGCACGAAACATGAAAATTGATGTTTTCTTTGTCAGGGAGAAAGTTCTGGCTAAACAGCTTACAGTTATGCATATTCCAACTCTAGATCAATGGGCTGATGTGTTGACCAAGCCCTTGTCCTCAGCAAGATTTGAGTTTCTTAGGGGCAAACTCAATGTGAAGAGTGTTTCTTCTGAAAACTCTTCCCCTTGAATTTGAGGGGGGATATTAGAGTATGTTTTTAACAATGTAAAATTGTCTTGTAAATGCTGGTTAGCTTTTGCTAACAGCACTGTGTAAACATTTTACACTTTACTATCTGCACCTTTTTCTGTTAGAAGATTAGTTAGATCTGTTATGAAGTAGTTAGTTGCTATTCAGTGGTTATAAATACCTCTTTTGTAATTAGCTGAAGTTACCTTCTTCCAATATAGAAATAAAATTATAGTTCATTTTCTTTTCTCTGTTATCTTTCATACTTTCCTAAAATGTTCTAGGGAACATCTGATAAGGTTTTGACTAAGAAAACCATATGAAGGATCTTGTCCGATTTGAGAGGGATGGTCTTCGGACCAAACGATCATTTAGAGTCTTTTTTTTTAATTATCATTTGGGGTTTGATTTTTAATTATTATCTAGGAATGAGTAAGTCGTAATATCTGTTAAGACTTAAATTTAGTTTTTTATATATTTAAAATTTACGAGTTTAAAATTGTAGAATAATTTTTTTTAATTGAAGTTGTAAAATATTTTACGATTTCAGTTAATTTTTTTTAAAAAAAATTACGACTTTAAAGTTGTAGGATTTTTTTTTTGGTTTTTACAACTTTGAAGTTGTTAAAGATTTTTTTAAAATTTTTTATAAAAGTCGTAAATCTTACTCCTCATTTTTTAAATTTTTTATAGAGGACGGATCTACTTACTCCACATTCTCACCATTCATTTTCTTGAAATCAATCAAATCAAACTCTTGAAGTAAGTAAATCTCTCCTCATATATATATATATATATATATATATTTAGTTGATTCATGAACCAATTGATTCAAACTATACGTAACTTAATGTTTGATGAGCTCATTTTAAACTCAAGTTCGTTTATTTGGTTCATGAACCAAATTCAAAGAATCAATTATTGAATTGATTTGTGAACTATGTTCAAGTTGGTTTGGTTATTGCCAACCCTAGTTTGCAAGAATAAAATTAGAGATTGGATCTGGTTTGTTTGTTTCCCATTTGTTAATCCTTTTAGGCTTTTTCAAAAGTGGCTAGAGGTGAAATATGCACATGGTTGTAAAACTCTCGTCTTAATTCTTAAAGTCTTAGGATTTTATGATTCTAAGTAGACAAAACTCTATCAAATTCGTTTTTTGGGTAAACTCCAGTAAACTTAGTGTATGTAAAACTTGCATAAACTCTAAAGTCAAGAAGTGAGTCAATGAACTTGAAATCGACTGTAATTTTTGCTCCCATTGACCTCACAATGACAATGCTTTACCATGACTCAAATGATTTGAAAAAAGTTGACTCTGTTTTAAAATAGTTTCACTTTAATAACTTATGTTTTTATAAGTTTATACATAATTTGATCATTCATGTAGTTTGGTCTTATTTAATACTAATTTACAAATGCACTTTATTATTTTGATTTGTTATTTTGCTTTATATTGAGGTTGAATTATTGTTGTGATAAGAGTGCTTTGTTAAGCATATATGTCCGTAATAGATTTTTTAATATTGTTTTTTTCTATTATATGAACTTTTACAAGTTTACGAGTCAACCTTGAGTTGAGTTTATGGAAGTTCCATGAGTTCATGTAAATTTTAGAGTTTGTCAGCCTTGAATATACAGATTCTTTTGGGGACAAGTCTTATGTAAACTTTTATAAGGACTTAGGAGTCAGACATGAAGGAGCCTTTTGCACGACTGTTGTGTGATGTATTGGAGTATTTTCAACTTGATGGAAACTTGGGATTTGGGAAGTTAACAATCTCAAAAGGCACTTTAAAATTGGAGGGAAGATTGTTGAAATAACAATTTTAGTATTGGTGGATAATATGACCACTCAACTTTATTTTGTGAAAGATAGTGAATGTTCTTGGATTATTCCAATGTGATGTTAGTGTTTTTTGAGTGACATTGGGGGTTTTGGCCTTTGAGCCATCAAATTGCTATATACTAATCTTGGTTGTGCGCTTGATTCAATAAAGATGACTTGCACCACCCCTTCAGGAGGATTGATAGGTTGGCGAAACCTAAAACTATGGTGAAAATATTTTTATTGGCAAAACTATGTTGGAAATAGTGGCTAAGTTGCTACTAGATAGGGATCAAACGCTACAACAACTCAAGTGCCATCTCCATCACACAACAAAGCTAGAAATATAGTTATTTCTTACTGTAGGCATGTCACCTTTGTAGAAAAGGATTAAGTTTATAGCTTGAAAGATCAATCTTAAGCTATTCCCAAGAGTACTTTGGCCTTTTTCTAATAAACTCTTGCATAGGTTATAACATTCAATTGTTTGATTGCATAAGAATTCACCTTCACCTGTATTGCATGTTTCTTATATGATATATACCCGTTTATGTTAAAAAGAAGAGGAATAGGCCTAATCAATTGCATGCTCCTTCCTCTTCTTTCTAACATTACTATATTGATAAAACTTACAAAGAACCACACTACAAAATCCAGTTGTTGTTGTTGGAGTGTCCAAAACCTTATAAATCATACATTGATATCACACTTTCAACATAGGACTTAAGTCTTGGTATACCTTTCAAAGATCCTAACATTGCACCACGAATTAGCTTAATCGATCTACGATTTTTAAGATTGAAGTTAGTTCGGGGGAATACATTAAACAAGTTTGGGTTTGGGTGTACAAGTAGGGAAATTCTCAAGTATAGATCTTTACTTTCTGTAGTATTGACAAATTATGGTAGGACAATTGGCTGCTATATGCCATTTCTATTTGCCATTTCAATGTACAATCATTGCAATATATTTTTCAAAATTCAATTAATTTGATTTGATTGAGTTTTTTATGATGCAGCTTTGAAAGATCTATTTTCCCACTACATGGAAGCATGGAAATCTTGGTACTCTGAAGCTGCTGGGAAAAACTCAACGAAAACTTTATAACTGACTTGTCCAAAGTCAGTCCAGATAATCGTAGCTTTCTAGAAAATAAATGATCCATTACTGAGTGTATGTTCCACATGTTAGCGTATTCTCAATATGAAATGATCCAATACTGAATGCATTTTCTCCATGCATTAGTGTATTCTTAAAAGAAAATGATCCATAGTCGAATGCATGTTCTCCATGGGTTAGCGTATAGCTACCCTGTGTGGATTTTTTAACCGTCAGGTGTCATGTTTAAGATCAGTTAACAGTTCTTGTAGATTATTTATCATGCTTATTATAAGGTTATGATTATTAATTTATTATAAAGCTTTATTAATTGAGTTTGATGATAATACACTCATAAAATAATTTTATATTGTCATTTAATCAGAAATCTTTATTGATGACTTTTAAGGTAATTTTGTTAAAGTCAACAAAATTTATCATAAACAATGGTTTATAATTGGAAGACTGTAAAAATTATTTTTATTAGGAGTTTTAACAAAGCAACTTCAGTTCATCTAAAAAGGAATGATGGTGGACTTGTTACTTGGGACAATAATATGTAGCAGTCTAAGAAGATGAACTTGAGAAGCCAAATCTACAACAAAATGGACTGAGCTTGTAATCTGTGGTAAAAACAAAGATAAGGAGGAAAAATCCCTCACTACTCCATAGGAATACTCTGAACCTGCTGTCAAAAAGAAAGTATTAGGAAGCTTCTGCAGGATTGTTTTCTGAACAACCTGCTGATGAAGCTCCAGAAAGAAAAAATAGCATTCGGAAGTTCAGAACAAGGATGCTTGTACTGAGGTAATTATTGAGGCACTGACTCAGCTTAGACTTTCTAAAAAAATTGAAGAATCAAGCCCATCACTATCTTTGTAGATAATAAAAGATTAACAAGGGATTGAAGATGCTTCTAAAGTTCTTCAGAAGGAAATTGTAGAGATTGTTCTGAAGCTTCTAATGAACAACAAATGAATCTAGATGTTGCTGCTGAGGCTCGTGATCATAATGTAAATATTTAAGGATCAACCTTAGTTGGAGATGAGATTTCACTTTTAGTCCCTATTTTATTTATTTATTAAGGAATTAAAAGTAAGTTTTACAAAAAAATTTACAAATAAAAGATGTAATTAACTGTTTTTTAAAATTTGTAAATAAGTAAATATAACTAAATCTAATCCTTGTATTGCTCATGCGTTTATTGATTTTTGTAGAAATCATAATGTCCCTCAATGGATCGGAGATTAGTCTTACTCGTGGTGTAAGATTATTATTAGTCCAAATTTTTGTTGCATAAGAATCAAACACAGATTCCTTCGTTAAATAAATTGTTTCCACACATGTGAACACAATAAGATCTTACATCAGTGTGTTAATCTATGAGATTCTGATTTGTGTTTCTTACACTAATTTGGCATTTATGATCTCATATATGCCCCTTTTGCACAATAGAATATATTAATACCACACTTAATATTTGATATACTTTCATTTCTTTATTAAAATAGCAACATTGATGTGTGTGTACTACAATGAATATTTTGCTCCAAAAACAGTCAATTTTGGGACAAAATCGATTATACCCACTGTTTTTGGGTTTCCAAACTAGATATTAAATTAAACACAAGTCGCTGCAAATACAATCACAGGGAAAATAGAAAGGCAACAATGGGAGCTTTGGAGGTTCTATAAAAGAATCTCATCTTGAACACCCAAATTTAGGGTCTTATGTGGCAGAACAATGCTATTCAAAACCACTACCTCATCCTCAACGGTCACAGATTCACCTGGTCTCAGCAAGGGAACAAGAATTGCATAGTTAATAATTTAACTTTGCCTTGTCATACTTCTTCATAAAAATACAAAATAGTAATAAATAAATAAGAGACAAAATGTAGACAAGGTTAAGAAAGGTACCAAGTATTGTTACCCCGAGCTTTGCATTGTAATCTCCACTAGCCTGATATAATTTTTTCAATTTAGCAAACAAATTGGCAATAAAATCAAAGTATTTACCAAAAAAAAAAAATGTACAGATAATGTAAGCACAACAAGTTGCATAATTGATAAACGCTTTAGTTGATGACATCACCCTCGAGATGGGTGAAAATGTAAGAGGCTACTAAAGGGCAAATCTATGCCAGTTCAGGGCCTATAAATTTAGGAAATATAAAGGAATGCACAAAACTTAGGTGTAATTTTTTAGGAGTTTTTGCCTTTTTGGGTTACTCATTAAATTATAGTTTTTTTTATTTATTTGTAACATGCAAAATAAAGATTGACATTTAAGGTCAGCACTGGTTACTGAGGCAAAATATAATTGTATTGAACTAAATAACCCTTTATTAAGTAATATTAACCATACCAATCTTCTCTCACATATGAAAATCAAACGTAAAGTTAGTAAAAAGAATAATTAATGACTCATTAGTTTTCTATAATGACATTAAATGGGACAATGAAAATTTCCTAACGCAGCTGATAAAAGTGGACAGTTAGAGTATAATTTCCTAGTTTTCATCATGAAAGATGACTCGCAAAGCACAAGCAACAATTGTATTCGTAGGGTAGTGACCACAACCCTGATCAGAAGAATAGTTGGGATGAATAAACTCATCTAAACTCTCAGATGTTTATCTTCTTATGATGTCAAACTAGTAATAACTGTGATGGTTAAATTCATATTAAAATTACATGCTGATAATGCCGATAGTTTAAGAGAAAAAAGACTATACACTGATAGCATACTTTTTTTTTATACAATCATCCAATCACAACACACTATATATGATAAGTTTGTTAATTTTTAAAATAATTATCTTAAATTAATTCAAATGGTGATTGTCATTGGATAAATGTGTAAAACTGCTTTACACTGTCAATGTATAAATATTAAATTCACAGTTTAAATATATCTTTGATGAAAATGAAAACCAAATCAGCCAAACATTCTTTTATTTACTAATTGACATTTAAGTCTCCAAGTCTGTGCTTTAAGACTATGCATAATGCTATATAATGGGCCAAGTGAAACTAAAAAATGTATATGATCAGACTTGATATAAAAAGCTTGTCATACAGGTGAATACGTGTTTTCTAGTTAATGAGATGGGAATGCATCACTATAACTGTTTCTGAGCAATCTTGAGGCTCTATATAAGTAGCAGGAAATACAATACATGCATTTTAGGTGGTGGAACAGTTTAATTTAATATTCAAATTTCTAAACTTGCCTCAACACAGGCCCATCGACCAATAGATGATTTCCATCCAACAATTGCATGACCAACAAGAGCATTTTCCTGTAAGATTAAATAGAAATATAAAAAAATTTGAGCTCCAAAAATACTTATGTATTTCAAACCAACTAACTGTACACCTGCCTTGATTTCAACGTCATCAAGGATGATACAATGTTTGAGCCTTGTACCAGCTCCTATACGAGCATTTGCAGATATTGATACACTTGGACCAATCTGTTCAATCACATTTACAAATGTCATTTGCATATCATGTGGTATCTAATGCATGTACGATTTCTTCTCTTATTGTTTTTTATATATTTTTTTATTTATTATTTTTTTTTTGGGGGGGGGGGGGGCAACATGAATTAAATGTCTATGTATGTTCATGGTAATGACACAGATCCAGAGGCCAAAGATATGCAACTTGTCAATAAATTACAACATGAAATCATATTACATACATCGGAAGTACAAATAATATCTGTAAGCTGTTGCAAAATTTAAATTAGTACTATTTAATGACTGAAACAGAGAAACTAAGATGATTGTGAAAGCCTCTAGTTAGTAATCAAGGAAAAACAGGTGAATATTCACCTTAGCAGATGGATGCACTTTTGCTGATGGGTGAATATAAACATCACCAGTGATGCTGGCTTTTTTAATACCATCTCCATTTGCTAATAAATGGGGGAATGTGTAACGAAATTGGGCAAGATACAAGCCAGAACATTTTATGGACATTCTGCAAGCATTAAGTCAACACATAAAGATAATTGCCCATGAAGGAAATGATGAAAATATATAACATATTACTCGGGCTTACCCTGGAGTTTTGATTTGTTCCCAAAAGTCATTGGTTTCATAAATGTACAATTGCTTCTTCCCCGCAAGAGGTGAGAGGATATCTTGATCCAATCTGACATAATTGACTGGAAGACTCCTGCAGCAGAACTCTTCAGAATCAGATGTTACAACAAACCTTGTAAAGTACTCGATATCTTGATCCAAAAGCACACAATATATATGCATGGTATAATTATAAATGGCTTTGAAATAAGAAGAAAGACAATTCTTCAGATGCAGGAAAAAGCAACATGGATCCTGAGGTGGCCCTGAAAATATGATTTAGGTATGCAAAACCAGAATTATTAAACCCTTAATTTAATAGTTTTTTTGACAACTTTTGGTAAGAGCAGAAGTTACCCTCACACTATTTGGGTGCAAGACTAATCCTCACTTGGGCGTTGCCGCCCCTGGTCACAAGTTGCTTCTGGTGGATTTTGAACCCTCTGCGTTGCAAGTAAAGTGCACCCAAAAAAGACAAGTTCCAAAAGGCACAATACTATTATGCGTGACTAACAAGCAAGCAAATTATAACTTCATATCAGAACTACTATTTCTGACCATATGTGTAAGCATGTGCTAAATTTCTGGAAATAAACTTGAGGCAATAAACCATATGATCTACTAGGTTAGAAGTAATAACATTTAAAATTCCATTTCATAGTTTATTTGTTCATTCAGGTAGATCATGTAGGAAATATTTCATAAGTGATATAATTTCTAATTTTAACTTTGCTTATATTGGGAGTCAATAGGTGCAGGAAGCTCATCCTTAAATGCTTTTTCTGTGACAATTAATTTTTTGTCAGCTTCAATAAATGTTATATATTAATATATGTAAAAGTCAAGTGTATGCATACTACAGGGATCCTTGACTAGAATTTAAGCTTCGGCTCATTGCATGAATTTCTATAGTTTGATGTCATTAATAATCTTTTGTCTATTCATAAGTACAAACCTTGTGTCTGGCTGCATTGCTTCAAAGCTGGAGACACGTCTTAGGTTAGCTGCAATAAAAAAAAAGAGTTAACATACAATAGGACAAACTTCAGTTATCTTCAATTATTTAGATCCAAAATAATGAAATAAAATGAATATTTTCACATTTTGAAGTTAAATATAAAGTCATTTTTTTATAAAACAATCCATATGGTCCAGCCTAAGATATCTCACCGACCTCTGTCTTTCCACTGAGTAGAAACACCCTCAATGGCTGTAAAGATATCTGGTGTAAATACGTACACACCACAGTTTATACGATCACTTACCTGCATTCAGGTAAGCTGATATTAAGACAGTAAACAACAGCAGGGAGGAAAGGAAAGATTTTCAAATTTTACTTCAGCAATTCAAGGCATAAGCACATGATGAACATACAAAAGTTTCAGGTTTCTCTGTATAATGCAATAGTTCATTAGTGGTTGGATCAGCTACTAATTCCCCGAACTCACTTGCTGACTCTGCAGAAACCTTCAAAAGGGGGAAGAAATACAAAATAAATTTGGATGCTAATCAGCAAAAATTAAAGCTAAAAATACATTGTGTGTATTCTCCAACCTTGACAACTAGTATTGTTCCCATCCCACCATATCTTTTATGAGCATCTGTAACCATACATGGAAGAAAAAGCAACAATTAGTTGTTGCGTAGTCTCTTAACAGTTAATTAAGAGATATCAAGGAAGCTCAAGGTTACTATTCTGCAAAGAAACTCATCAAACAGTTGCAAGTAGAAGAAATACAATCTATTTCAGAACAGAAATTACCCAGCATTTCTGGCAGTGGAAAACTGCAGCATACATCACAGTTCAGCAAGAAGATATGTGACTGCCATACAAAACATGATCAACACTATATAAAAACATATAACACAAGTACTAGTGCACAAAACATTTCAATCGCATAACATAGCGAAACTTTCTGAACACACAATCACAGGTAAGAAAGTTTCTTAGAATCAAGCATGGGCAAAGTCATAGGTAAAGATAAAAACCGGATCCTCTTCCATGATCAGATCCCTAAAATGATAAAGACCACCAGCTGAACCATGTGGCCTGTCTTCCTTCAAGTATCTAATATTAAAGCACAAATGACATAAGTGACTAATCTTATATAAAGAAAAAAAATGGTTGTAAAAGATGATTAGTAAGAAAAGACAACACACCTAACAGGGATTTTAAGCTCATTTGAGATAGAAGATACATATAAGGCAAATTCACGTTCCTCGTAGAAACCAAGCAGATATATCTGAGCCAAATTAGGAATCTGGGACACAAATAACAGTTAGTTACTTGGCAGATTATATATAAGTACATTACATGACATCATTTATCATTATTATTTATAAAAAAAATCAGAATGATGTCCAATTGTGTATACCCTTTTACAAGCAGAAATTGGATGATGAACCATGGGTTGTCCTGCTAATGGAAAAAGTGGCTTGGGTACGTTGAATGACAATGGTCGGAATCTAGTACCTGTAAATGCAAACATAACAACAAAATACATAGAATCATTATCAAGCATAGAATGAATCATTCTCCAAAATCACGTTAAAATACTAGTTTACATGACTTTAAGTAAATGTTCACATGTTTAATTTCACATTAAGAAATGAATTGATTTTGAGTCTATAATTGATTATAAGTTAAAGCAACTTTACAGTTGGATAAGAAATTTTAACAGAATTTTACTGTTAACTTGCTTTTACAACGGAAACATCTAAACATAAATTACATCATTTCAAAATCAATTTTGTCAAAGGCTCATTTAGAGACACACTTAATTTAACAAGATAAACCAATGTGTGTGCTCTCAACTGAAGAGATTAACAGGAGGAAGTGAAATGGTGAAGTGGCATTTAGTGAATCAAAATTGTGCTATGAATGAATGAATGAATGAAATGGAATAATACCTTTAGTGGGTCCTCCAACCATGATCACAGCGACAACCCTCTCATTTGCAGCTACCATTTTGGCTAACAGAGAGAAACTAGGATGCCCTGAACAGTTAAACACGCGAGAGAAGAGAAGAGAAGAAAGAAGGTTGAGTTTCAGAGTTCAGAATGAGGCCACTTGTTTGTGTTTATTGGAAATCGGAGAGAGAGTAACGAACAAAATATCTGAAAGTGCAATGTAGTTTCGTTTTTGGGGGCTTTAGATTTAGATGTGGCTGTGTTGGATTTGTACATCAGATCACAAGTTTCGTTGTCGGTAAATATAAGCACATGATGACACAACTCAGTAAATTACATTGCTCGTTTTGTGTCTTTCATCTCCTGCTCTTTCTTTTTTTATCCATTGCTATCTTTCTTTAAGTAAATTACACTGATATTTTTTATATTTTGTTCTAATTTCACTTAATACTTATCTCTTTTTGCATCTTACAAATTTTTTTTTAATTATTTAGTTCATATTATATCTAGACCCTCTTCTTCTTAAACACCTGTTAATAATCTGATAGAAATTAGTCACAGGCTGGTCACATGACTTTTAATAAAATTTATGTCTAAAATACTCTCATGTTCTTCCTCTTAACCTGAAAATATTTTAAGACTCTTGTTATTTTTTTATTTTTTCTATAATTGGACATAAATTCAACTTTTTGTCGGAGGTGAACTCGCTTTGTTGGTACATTGTGTTAACATCCTTCCTCTCATCTTTTATTCTACTAACATACATATGAACTAAATTTTGATTATCAACAAAAATTTTTCAGCACAACATGATCAGTCTTAAAGAGGAAGAATTTTACAACTAACACTATAACAAAACCACAAAAAAAAGGGTGAAATGGTGACAAGTCTAAATCATTAACAATGTTGTTCACACAGTCATGTATTTCATGTATTCCAGTTCATCCATTGTATTCATGTGATCCCAAACATCAACATTATTTTAATCAACAATAATAAACAAATGATTTTCAGTTTATCCATTGTGTTTCCTGTAGTCCTAAACATCAACACTATTTTAATCAACAATAATAAATAAATGATTTTTAGTTCATCCATTATATTTCATGTTGTCCAAACATCAACACTATTTTAATCAATAATAATAAACAAATGATTTTAAAAATTATAAGTGGTCCTAGACTGGTCCCCATTGAAACCTCATTCAAAAATAGGCAACAATAAACAATCATAATTAAATAAATAATCTTAAAATGTAACTTATATACAAAGTTCAATGGTCACTTACAAGCATAACCCTATCGTAAACATAAATCGTGGAACAAAAAGAAAAACAGAGCGCTGGTGAACGTCAAAGAGAAAGACAAGGGGAGACGCTCATAAACGTCGCGAACTAGAAGAGGAACAATGCAGAACTCGCGAACGGGAAGATGAATGATGGAGAATTCGCGAACGGGAACATGAATAAAGAACTCACGAACGGTGCGAAAGAATGGAACGTGAACTTCATGAGAGAAAAAGGAACTCGCACCTCTGGACGCTGAAGAAGAACTCGCCAATAAGAGAAAAATGAATAGTATCATGAATAGTTAAAAGAAATGGAAAGTGAATCCTAAATTCTGAAACTAACTGGGATAAAATAATTTGAGTTTTACAATTAAAATGTAAAGGTAATTTTGTCTGCTCACATATTTCATTTGACGTTACTTAACTGGGTTAATAGATATGTAAAAGTAATGTACAAAAAGAAAGAGGTATCGAGTGAAATTTGAGCCAAACACAAGGGATGCAAATGTAATTTATTCTTTTTTTTTCACACTTACTTTTTTTATTCATAGAAAATAAAGAAAATATTATGTTGATTTTTTTATCATATTATTGATAAAGAATATTAATGTTAATGACTAATTTTTATGAAAAATTTAATTAATCAATCTTTAATGATATTTTTTAGTCACAATTTTTAAATATAATATTTAATAAGACGGAATCCAATATACTTGTTATTATGCCGGTTGGAATACTATGGATGTTTACACTTTACAGCAACTAAAGTATACTCCTTTGTTTTGTTTCTTTTCATTGAGTATATTTACTTTTACATTGTTACACTGATAAACTACTTGGCAGAATATAATCCATTTACTTTTAATAGGTAAAGAAATTAAAAAATACAATTTCATTTAGGTAAAAAATAAAATTTATGTATAACACTCATACAACATTTTAATAAGTTATTGGCAAATGTTAGTAAAGACACTAATTGAGAAAATAATAATTAAAAATATTTATTAAAAGCATTTATTATATTAAAGTTTACATTTTTAATAATTAATATATTAAACGATCCTTAACTAATAAATATTTAATATCGATACAAATATTTATTAAATATTTTTAATATATAATTATATATTAAATATAATAAATATTTCTTACATTTAATATTTATAACAAATACTTATAATATTTATTATAATTATTAAGCATAAGAAAAATTTGTTATATTTAATATATAATTATATTTTAATAAGAAATATTTTTTATAATGCCAACATAATTAAAATTTAAAGGACTAAAATTACATAATTATAAAATTGGAAATCTTAAAATTACACATATATCAAATCAGGAATCATATAAGCATATCAAATAATCTATCATGCTATAATGATGTTTATGCTAATGTCAACATGTAAATGTCATTCATATAATATTATTAGTCTATGTTACATTAATATATGTGAAGTAACTATTAAACTAAACCGCATAATTATAATATTTTTGAAATCCAATTGGTGTAAATTAAAACTTTAGAATTTAAAATCATACATTAGTGATACTTAAGAATCCCAATTAGTATAATTGGAAACTCAAATACTAAAAGATAGATAGCGTTGGAGTAATAAATAAGGTAGAGAAGCCTATGGTAGGTTGTAGAAAAACGTTTACACCTTATTTTGTTTTTATGGAAATAGAAAGAAAGAAGGTAAAATGAAAATATTAAATTTTGATTGTTTATTTAAGAGAAAAATAAATATGAATAAGGAAAATCATGATTACGGTGATCGCAAGTTTTCTGATATGATTCCGTAGTTTCTTGGTTCCTATGAATTTATTTGATAATCAAGATAGATGATAGGATAGAATAGAACAATCATCTTATTGTTTCGATCAATAGGATATGATAACACTATAATTTTTTTTTTATCTCGTTGAAATGTATTTCTTAAATCTCCAAGGGGGAGATAAGTTTGAATCAACGATAGAAAAGCTCTATTTCTTTCTTTCACTTTTTCTTTGTCCTCTCTTTGTATATTATGCAATATATTGAATTTATAATAATAATTATATATAATTATATTACAATTACATATATAATCAGCATATTAATTTATGTATATATAAAAAATAATGTTGGCATGTAAATTTAAATCATATTATAAATTAAATAATTATTATTCAAATACTTTTTAAAGAAAATTATAGTAATTACAATTTATAAAAACTTATATAATTTGTTTATAATTTTAAGAAAAATAACTACATAAATAAAACATAGTTTTGTATAATTTAGTTAAAATTATAATTTTTATAATTTTAAAAAATAAATTAAAAGTTATTTTTAAAAATTTTATATGTAATTTTAATTAAAAAATAATTTTTTTATTTGAATGTAATTTACAGTAGTATTATATCTTATCGGTGTCTGATTTGTTATCTAGGACTATTGTGAACTAAAAGTTAGATAAAACTTAAGTTTATCATATTCTTAGGCTACTTTCATATTCAATCATATCTTCATCACTAACATTGTTTAGCATTTATTTCACGATCCTTGCTGCATAGAGATGCTGCAAAATCTTGTTCAAATAGTTATATCATTATTAATGTTTTGATGGTCGTATGTCACCTAATTCATTTTTAATGTGCACTTAATGTAAAAACAATAAAGTGTTCAATAAATTTCAAAGTTTAGAAATAGATTATATTTATAATGCAAAAAGTTAAGAGTATTTGAAATAATTATATATGAAAAAAAAAACTTTCAATCAAGTAATAGTAATATTTTAAAAGTAAATTTCACTTTTTTCTAAATTATATTTAGTTATATGTTGATTAACCTCTTCATTGAAAATCATTTCTTTTTTTTTTCTCCAGTCCTAAGTCCAAGTAAAAATTGATATATATCACTTTTTATTTAGACTTAGGACTCGAAAAAAAAAAAGAAATGATTTTTAATGAAGAGGTTAATGAACATATAGCCAAAAGGGGTTCTGTTCATATTTCCTCGGGACTAAAATAGAGTAAACAGATACATTATATATGTTTTACACAAGATATTTGTGTATTTATTTTTACATTCTCAGCATGTACATTATTTGAGGGGGAAAAAGAAAAAGAAAATAGAAAGAAATCTAAATAAGATACAATAGATGAAATATAAAAAAAAATAGGTTATTTTTAAACAACATGATTCACTCTAGGTAGCAAGGGGGGAAATTACATTTAATATAATTAATTAGGGCAAAACCTGTGATAGTTTAACATGAGAAATAATATCAAGAATTTGAAAAAAGAAAAAGACAATCCACTTTAAATAAGGTTCTTAAGCTTTCAACGCATCTAACATAATTAATAGAACTTAAAAGTATGTGTAAGAGTGAGCTTTCAAATTGAGAAAAAAAGAGAGAATAATTTTTTTAAATGATTTTTTAATTTAATATTTTCAGCAAAATAAATAAAAATACTCTCTTTCTTTTCACTTTAAATTCCTATTTATATATGTGTACAGTTTCTAATTAAGTAAATTAAAAGGTTGTGTGATATTTTATACAGGAAGGAATCCTTTAACGTGAAACATTCAGAAAGCTGTCAATATAGACAGATTGTCTAATTTTGGATCTTGTCTTGTTTACTTTGTGAAAAGAAAAAACATACGCATTTTACAATCCCGTACTTGTGATAAGTTGCCAATAGTAATCTTAATTTTATATTTAACTCTATAAAATGATAAAGAATAAAGTACATTCACATTTGTTGATTGGAAAATTAATAATTCAAAATTTGTGATAAAATTAAATACACATATACAACAAAAATTTAAAATTATTATAAATTCAAATATTTATTTTGTCAAATTACTAGATATTTATTATACTTTATCTTTTGAAACACATTTCCTTTGCTTTAAAGAATCAAACTCCTTAATTTGAATGTGCATATCCATTGTTTTAAGGCCGCTTTCTCTCCTTTTCATTATATTAATTAAAAATAAGCTCATAGAAGTTGAGTTCAACCTAACATAGCATAATTGCATTGGCTGAAATTTTGCTATGAAGTCGCACAAATGATGAGGACAAGAAAAGGAAGGAGCAATAATCTGTTTCGATATATCGTACAAAAGGATAAAGGGGAAATTGAATAATGAATTAACAACTTACCTGCTAGTAACGGCTAACAACATGTTCCTGCAATCATCATTCATAATTTCAGAGAAAGAGAGAGAAGAAAACAAAAGGCAAAAGAGTGAAATTATAACAAATCTTCTTTTAAACTACTCTGAAGTGCAACATGAAATTTATGAGTATAGTTATGGTAACTAAAAAGTAAATTAAAAAATGATGTACATTAATGTATCTAGTTTCTTAAGATAGACAAGTTTGAGATCTTAAGTTTAGTTGCAGTATAAAGGTTGATGAAGTACTTTTGGTTAAGCAACTAGGTAAAATATGTCCCATATGGCCATATTCATTCTTTAGTTAAATCATCTTGTTTGGAGGAAGGGACAATCAGGGCCGGCCCTGGGGCAGGGCAGACGGGGCGCCTGCCCAGGGCCCAATCAATTTTCCCTCCTTTGGCCACTCTGGTTCAGGTCTGCAATCTTAAATAATTAATGGCGCTTCACTTGGTATGCTAAAGAACTGTAATATTCTCTCAACTGATATCATTTTGTTCTCAACATTGCAAAGATTCCATATCACCCAAGCCTGAAGGACATTCAAGTTCAAACCATAAGTAGTTATCAGACCGCCAAGCCTGAAAATCAAAAAGCCTCACTTTCTTTCCTCTTTCTTTTTCCTCTCTCTCTTTACTTTTTCCTTTTTTGGCTGTTCCTCTTTCCCAATCAATTTTTTTTCCTCTTTCTCTTTCCTTTGGAGCAATATTTTTTCTTTGCCAAAGAAAATACTTTTTATAAAGCATTATTTGGGATTAACGAATTTTTATATCTATTAATATTATTTGTATTTCAAAAAATTTATGTGTTAGGGGTCCATTTTTTCCACTTCGCCCCGGGCCAAAGAATTTTCAGGAACGGCCCTGGGGACGATTAAATTATCCATGAAAATCTAAAGTAGTGCGTCAATTTATGCCGGAAAATTTTATGGCATAGATATTACAGTGTTACACGTAAACAGGAATAATAATAATAATAATAATTTAACAATTATTTTAAATAATAATATGATAACTATGTAGCAAGGATACCATGGCATGCCTTGCTTAAAGGTGGAAAAATGGTGAGAAAGAGAAGGCTATAGGTAGCCCATAGAGATAAAGAAAACCAGTTGTTAATGAAGTTGTTTTCGTGAGATGGCGAAAAGGGAAGTGCGGATTCTAAATCTCGAGAAAGACAAATTGTTACCCCATTCATGTGACATTAATGACCAACCTCGCAATCAATTACTTTTGCATCAAGATAGCGGAAAAAGTAGTCATTGAAGAATAACTGGAATTTTCTTTCTTCTTGGATAAGCAACGAAACTAGCATGGATTACATAAACAACATCAAACTACGTAGCATTCATTTCTGTGGACCCAAAGGTCTAATATTGTATAATTATTAATTAAGCTATAAATAAAGTGATATTTGCATCATACTTAGATGCACCCTTACAAGGAACGGCATTCTTGTAAACTACTTTCTTTAAGGAATATTCCATTTCTATAGTGTCACAAAATTCCATACGCGTGTGTGAAAGGCGTTTATTAACCATTGACTCACATTATTGGTAAATTCATTAACCATTGACTCACATTATTGAATGCAAGTTCAACACTTTCGCAAGCTCTTTACAAACTCAAGGAAATATTACTTTATATTTAGTGTTATTAGGGTTAATTATATTTTTAATTCTTTAATTTTTTATAAAAATTTAGATATTAGTTCCTAAATAAAAATTTGATTGCTTAAAGTCCTTAAAGTTTTCTTGCAATATAATTTTTAATTTTCACTGTTAAAGTAAACCGTTAAATAATGATGTTATTTTCTAAGATTGTCACATGTCATTTTTTAATTATTTAACTTCAATAATTTTTTACTAGAAATTACTTGCATGATTTTTTTAAGATATTAAATATTTTTGGACATCTGGAAAATGTCATAAATTATTTCTCTAACATCTCTAATCATATCTAAAACATATATTCTAAAATAGAGTAAAAGACACAATCAAACCCAAATATGAAGAGTTGGCTGATGATAAGGCCAAGGAGGTTGCTGAGGTGGAGGGACTCCGTGTGGGGTTAACGCTGCAGTATACCTTGAGGGTTGGTGTTGAGCATGTGTTGAGGATTTCAATGACATTGTTGTTGTTGGAGGGTGCAAGTGGTTTTTGTGATGCAGTGGAGAGGGAAGAGAGGAGAGGGGGGTTTGAAGGGATGGAAGAAGCGCTTGGTTGAATGGGTGAAGATGAGTGATTGTGTTGGAACATAAATGAAGAGAGCTTTGAAGTTTGTATAACTTTTGGATTTGGTTTTGGTTAGTTATTTTTAGAGGGTTTGGTTTTGGTTTTCAATAAGTAAATTGGTTTTGGTTTAATGGAATGTGAATGGTTGCAATAAGAAGTAGATGTCGACATGTGATGGTCTTAGAGGATGCTACATCATTGTTCAAGAGTGCACTCTAATGGCAATAACTAAAATTTGTAACAAAAGGAAATTTTAGGGACTTTGACCGGTCAAACTTTTGTTTAGGGACTAAAATCCAAAATTTAAAAGTTCATAGATTAAAAACTTAGTTAACCCTTATCTGTGTACCCAAATTCAAGTGATAACCAACATGATACATTAAAAAGTTAAACTTGAAAAGTGTGTAATTCTAAGTTATTTTTTGATCTAAGGTGGCTCAATGTGTTGGACTCATGCTCAAATGTAGTTTTTATTTTGTGTGTGTGTGTGTGAATTGCTAATAGTCACAAATGAGCATAAGAATGATGGTGACATCTACATAAATTTTAATACTAAGTAAAAAAATTCTAACAAAATAATAATATTTAAGACAAAGACGAAGATATCTGAACGTGGGTGAGAGATTTGGTATTTATATGTGCAAGATGATAAGAGTGATTAGTGGTTATCATGCATGTATCCACCACATGTTCTATCTCGATGTGAAAGATATGGACTCCTTGAATGTCTATGAGCATGATCTTGAATCAACAATCAAGATTTGACAATGACACTTTTTAAGGTATATGATGTGACAAGGTATGAGATGATGTTATAAGTAACGTATTTTGATACTTTTATGGGTATCTTACCTCTTTTATTTGTGTAATAAAATTAACCTTTTAATGAATATTTATGTAAAATTTGTAATGTTGATATGACTCTTCTTGAGGTGTTCCTTTGATGATTTTAGATTAAGTCATCAAAGAATTCACCAAAAATGACAACTTAAATCATGAAAACATGGATCAAAATTGGTCACAACACTAAACTTAAATCATAAAGACATGGATTAAATTTAATTTAGTTTAATTTATAACTCAATCCAATTAAATATAATTAGATTGATTGAATTCATATTTTTTTAAGCAACCCAACTTGACATTAATTGGATTGGATAATTGAGTTGAATATTTTTCAAAATATTCTTTTAATATTTTGTAAAATTAAAAAAAACAAAAAATAGAAAATAAATTCATAAAAATGATTTTTTTTATCTGCAAAATTAAAGTATGTTAAATCAAAATTATTATTGCTTGAATAAGATTTGATTGAATTAGGTTAGACAAGTTCACGAGTCAAACGTGACATGCTTCCACACTTACCCTAATCTCATTTTTTTTTAATGGAGTAAGCAATGAATCTTATTTTTTAAGATATGCCAAAGAAAACAAATTATGGAGCTACTTACAAATTATTTTATTTTTAGGAACATTTTCATTTAATAATAATGTTTTATTATTATCTTTTACTATCCATTTTAGTATTATTTTTTCATCATAATTAGAGTTTCACTCCACTAATTTATGTAACAAAATTTTGCATTATAGATGAGTATTAGTTACTTATGTGAAACTTCAATTTTAACTAGAAAACACAACAAAAAAACATTTAAGAAATCACATCTAAACATTGTAAAATAAAAAAAGTTCTAACGTGACGACATTCAAAATTTCAAATATTGGAGGGTTACCACCAAAACCAATAAACCCATCACTAACATGGCCATGAAACAATTTCAGTGTTATACATGTGCACATTATTTTCTCGAATTAAGATCATCTTCACAAATTAATGTCCCCCACAACTTATTCATGCCAGATTTTAGAACAGCAATTCATATCACAACTTTGAAGGAGACTGATACCAGCCCCACGGTTCATCAGATATGTACTTGGTCACTTGTTTCACACTTAAATAGTTCTCGAGTCCCCTGAAATAATAAACAACAAAAACTCAGACCCAGATTCTCAGATGAAAAACAATCAAGAATCAAGATATAGCCTAACCAATATTTTTAGAGTTTAGTAAAAATAAAAGTCCAGCATAAAAAAATGTACATTGGGAGTCAATTAAAAATAATCCTAAACATGACTAACAAAATTTTCCGCTCTGTAAAATAGTTTTACAGTCATCCAATCACCAACTGATCATGTAAAATGATTACCTTAAAAATCACACCAATAGTGATGTGTAGATGACAGTGTGAAACTCTTGATAAAAGTTCACAAGTTTCAATTTTATATTAATCAACGCTTGGATGATAAAGTAAAAAATATTTACACCATTAATGTGTTCCAATTAAATTCATATTTTTATTTTCCACAAATGACAATATTAGATGAGGCATTAAAGGCATTAAAACTGACTTCCTCATTTACTGATATAGGAAATAAGACTCATACCATTCTCCTAGTTCACGACCAAAACCACTACGTTTAATGCCTCCCCATGGAGCTTGAATGAAGCTTGGTTGAGCACAATTTATCCATACAATTCCAGCCTGAATAGCCTGCACAAAAAGTATAAATATTAACCATTCAGTTTACATAAAACCCTTTTGTTTTGCTATTTTTGTGATAATCTAGGATCGGTCTCACCTTTGATATGTGCTCACATCTTTCTAGATCTTTTGACATTACAGCAGACCCTAAGCCGTAGCTGTGAAATAACAAATTATATACAACATTGATTAGCATCAATGCACAAGTGAATAAAAAGTAGTTAGAGGCGTAAGTATTACAGTTTTAAATATGTTTTGGCTTTAAAATGTTTTTATTCCTCAAATTGAGGTTATTAGTTTAAATTTTTGGTCAATTTAAATTTGTTTTTTAGTTTCTCAATCTCGAAAAATAGTCTTTTTACTCCCTTCTGCATTCAAAAATCAGTCAAAAAGGACTAAAAACAAATATTTTTCAAAATTGGAGAACTAAAAAAATAAATTTAGGGGATAAAAAAAAACAGACTCAAATTTAAAGGATAAAAAATATAATTAAACCTCCAGAAAAATAATTTACTCACTGTGTGTCATTTGCTAGTTCAATAGCTTCTTCTTCTGTACTGAATGTTTTCACACATAGCACAGGTCCAAAAACTTCTTCTCTCCAAATTTGCATCGAGGTAGTCACATCAGTTATGATGGTTGGTTCAACAAAGTACCCCTTTTTCAAATGCTGCCATCAAATTTGACAAATCTATCATTTCTCATGACAAGTTTAGCAATACATGACCGAGCACACATACTAGAGTATAATCATACCTCTGGGCGAGACCCTCCAGTCAAAATTGTTGCACCCTCACTCTTAGCAGTTGAGATACAATTCAACACTTTTTTATACTGAACCATATAATCCAAATATTAGATATGGTAAAATGTTGGTTCAAGACATGTAAGTGCATTAACAATGTCAGGAAAAACTTATTTTCTTCATATAACAAACCACTTTATTTTTTTTTTCATATAACTTCGATTAATATATACTACATGCAACCATAATCACTGATATCACACTAACATACATTTCCATTTTGGATGATGGCGAAGGCATTTGAATGAACACAAGCAGAAATACAGAAGTCTACGCTAGCGGTAGATTTCAGTGTTACATATCTACTTCAAATAGTATGTCAGTATCTTAAACCCACTACAGCGTATTAAAGGAAGAAATGGAACAAGGTGTAACAACCAGAACATGACATATCTTAGTTCAAGGCAGAAGTAAATTAATCAGAAAGAGTAAGTAAAAATAGCAATGAAATTACATAATCATTACAACCGACAGTTTCTCCTCCTAAATTATGAATTAAAACATAAAGTAAAAGTAACATATATAATAATTGCATCCATTCCATTGACAATTTTTAACATAATGAAGCATTCAACTAATGAACCATGTCCAGATGAAGCATATCCTGTAGTCTGCAATTTTTTCTTTTTTATTGGAAAAGTTCAAGGTAATGCTACCTTAAGTTTCCTCTGTTTGGACTTGAAGCATATACCTTAAGTTTTTATGGAGATGTGGCCAGTTACTTCTAGAGAAAGAAATGATCACAGAAAGAAATCCTTGATTTCAGAAAATGTGCAAGCAAACAGCACCTATTTTTGCTTCAAAATAATCCAAAATATGCTTATAATTTTGACTTCTAAAGGCATTTCTATGCTGAATATTTGCACTGCTTTCCTGCTAAAAATCACTAAACTCTTCCAAGTGTCTCTGTACTAACTAATAGCTGATATATGTTAGATTTTTTCTGCTAAACATATATTCGGATATATTTCAAATATCAATTAAATTTTTTGTATTCCAAATATAAATACTGATTGCCAGAGAAAGTGTTTAAAATCATAAGGAAGTTAACAAGCCTGGTATGAGCTATACTGCAAACACTGATGTATATGTATACTGGGAACTTTGCCTTCCCCAAAGAAATAAGTGTAAAGGAAGAATAGGTTTAACATTTGTACTTTTATGGTTTTTCCTAATGCTATAAAGGAGTAAATGAAAAAAACATTCTTTTACAATGTAAAATGAGGAGGGAGTAAGTTAAGAAAATATATAGTAAATACAAAAGTGATAAACATTAAACATACCTGTCCTTCACTAACAATAGGACCTAGCCTACAACCTTCTTCAAAGGGATCTGAAATTTTGATGTTTCTGGCCCATTGCACAAGTCTATTCACAAATTCTGTTGCTATACTTTCCTGAAACAGTAAAACCATCTCTCACTTTATCAATGTTCGAAACTCAGCCAATGCAATTGCTACAAAGTTTACAGACAAAATGCTATCACTATCTGAGTATATGTTTAGGCAGCAAAACAAGAAAAGTAAGCTACAAATACCTGTTTGTGAAGAAGGAAATGTGTTATGGATGAATCAAAATCAATATGTTTAACTTACATGCACAATAAGGCGAGATGTTGCACTGCAAATCTGACCATTTGTAAAGAAGCAGCCAAAGACGGTCCATTCAGCAGCTGTTTAAATCAAGGAAATTAGCAAAATAAATGTTAAATGGTATATGACTGTCTATTTGGATTTTGGTTTCAGTAATAGGTTCTAGGTACCCAAATTTTACTCATCAACAACCACTCAATCAGTTTCATAGGAAATATGATTCCTCAATGCAAGAAAACATAGGCTGTCCATAACAAAATAAAAGGCACTTACTCTTATCAAGGTCAACATCCTCAAAAACAATGATTGGGCTTTTCCCACCAAGCTCTAGAGAAACAGGCTGCCAACAAGAAACCCCAAATTGGATATCACACGATCTCACAAAGAAAAGAGAATGAAAATATGAAAGGAAAAATAAAAAAGGATTTCTATCATTTCATCTTATGCATGTTCCTTAGTCTCCTCTATTATAACTTTTAAAGGAGAAGGACAATATAAATTGTACATAATTTGCAGATAATACTGCTTAAAATTACCTTCGTTAGCTGTGCTGCAGCTGTCATAATCCTGCTTCCAGTTGCAGAGCTTCCAGTAAAGGAAATCTGTTGAAAAGGTACACATCAGCCACAATGGCTAAGTAGTTTTTAAAAATCATAGCACACTAACAATACTTGCAATATATAGAATAAATTATATCTCCATATAATTTTGATTCTCCTAATAAGTAAAATCGGTTGAACCTTGTCTACGTCAGGATGAGATGACAAAGGAGCACCAGCTTCATTGCCTAATCCAGTAACAATGTTTAATACCCCTGGAGGAAGGCCAACTTCTCTGCATATTTCAGCCAGCTCCAAACAGGTCCTAAAATTGTAAATGATAAGACAGCATAAGAAACCAACATAGCAAATAATCAAGGTTGCACAATAGTTGATGAGAACATACACAGATGCCAATTCAGATGGCTTCAATATTGCTGTACAACCAGCAGCTAGAGCAGGAGCAACTTTCCATGTAGCCATCAATAGAGGATAGTTCCTAATACATAACATAAATCATATCATTTCATTAGCCATTCAAGACATTCAATCAGCAATTGACATCAATGATAATGTGAATGCATCAATTTCCTATGCAAGTAAACTGATAAGAATCTAAGCCAATGCAGCCTGGCCTCTATAACCAGGATGCACTAGATAAAAGCTAATTAATGCATAATATTTCACTTATGGACCTATGTTCAGTTTATAAAGATTGTTTATGGAAGTAAATTACATTAAAAGGCATAAGCAGTTAAAATGAAAAACAGCAAATACCATGGAGTAATTAATGCAACAACTCCAATGGGCTCCTTGAGAACATAACTCTTGAAGTTTTCCATAGGAAGGGATACAGGAGCATTTTGCTTTGCATCCAATCCTTCTGCAAGCTCGGCATAGTAGTTAAAACAACCAATAACATCATCCTACATGATAAAGTCACCGATAAAAATAAGTAAAAAAGATCATGGTAACATCAGTTATTGTTTTCCCAAAGTTAAATGTCACCACTCACCAGGTCTGCCAGTGCTTCATCTAGTGGTTTTCCACAATCAATTGCTTCAAGCTTTCCTAGTTCATCCTTTTTCTCTGTTATCTGTGATAAAGAAAAGCACAGTAAGGTGTCCACACATGCACATCAAAATGTATTTAAAGGGTTGAACAACTATCTTGATTTAAAAAAAAAAAAAAAACAATGTATGAAAAACGTAAGATACGATTTTCAGATTGAATTAATCATCCGGACACAATTTTACTCTTATGTCAACAGTCACCCTCAAACAACACTCTTGATTATTTGTATTAAATTTAGTCAAAATCAAGCATCTATAAATATATGATGAAATGATTTTATTTTTTTATGTCAAAAAGTATATATATATATATATATATATATATATATTCAATGATTTGATATAAACTAATAGAGTATTAAACAAGTTTATGTTAATATAAAATTTTGTTGTAATATACATGATAAAATCCAATAGTATGTTTTGAGATAAAGTTATTCTATGGAAAGCTATTAAAGAATATACTAGTTGATGTAACTTACTCCATAACTTTATATATAATTTGAGATTTTCCCTCTGCCAATAAAAACATATTCAAGTGAAAAAAGTTAGAACCTTTGAAGCGATGGCTCGAAGATAGCGAGCACGAACAGTGCCAGGAGCGGAAGACCAATCTTTGCCTTTGTTATGGGAAAAGGCTCTTTTAGCAGCATCCACCGCAAGGTCAACATCTTCCTTAGTAGCGGCTGGAATATGACCTAAACACCAATCACATCAAGTCAAAATCTTAAAATTACATGTGTTTATTTATTTGTTTTACTTATTACTTTCAAGTACTATGCACGTGTCACAAATCATGTCATAATCATAAACATTAAAAATGAGTTTAGACACGAGTTTTGACAATAGAACAAAGTGGTCATGTGAAAAAATAACGAAAAGAAAGTTCGAGAGGGAACCTATGATTTCTTCAGTGGCGGGGTTGATGATCGGAAACCGGTTGTTGAGAAGAGGGACTTTCCACTCTCCATCTATGAAAAGTTGTCTAGTGGGTATGGAGATTGCCATTTTTCTCTTCTCACTTCTCACTTCTCACTCTATGCTATGTTACTGTATTCTTGGGTTGGATCAACAATAATGCAGCTATATGATAATATATATAAATAATGAGATTGAGGCTACGTCTTGTTCTCGCTAATGAGTCATTACAGATCTTTTCTCTTTTTGCGTGTTCCTTTTGAGTTTTACTTGCTTTTTATGTCGGTAGTCGGTACCAATTTTTTTGCACTTCTTTTTTTTTTTTTCCTAACTTCTTGGACTCTTTATTTGGTAAGATTTTGTGGCTTGTAACGTTATTTGTCCATGTTCTAATTGTGTTGGACTGATTGAAATTTTATACGCTTATAGCAGTTATATATCTCAAGTTACAAATGCAGATTCTTAAGCATTGATTGACTCTCTGAAGATATCCAAAGTTCACTCAAATAACACATAAAATAGGTTGTTATAAAAAAAGCGTAATCACACCTTCAAAAAAAAAGAGTAATCACATTATACACGTAGACTCGTTAAGTTTAAAGTTTAAACACTTTTTCAATTATTTTTATTAGTTTTACTTATTTTATTATCATATTATACAATTTATTATATTTATATCTCTTTTTATTACATCTATTCAGGATTTACATGAACGCCTATGGATTATCCCAGGGGAGATCATCCACTTAAGGGCACATTCCCAAGGGGTCCATAGTACCACACCCTACTGGCCAGTAAATTTCAAACAATCACATCACAATCAACATAATACTCATTAGATTGACAGCCTTCTCGGCTGGCCAAAATTTGTTACAAGCAAATAACAACACAATACTAGTAATGCCACAACCAATGTATGCATCATGAATCATAACCAACACTCCCCAAGAGTGTAATGTGTCGTCCCATCGGGAACTATCCCTTACACATGGACGCACATCTATGGCACCTCCGAGGTATAGAAGGAATTTCCTCATCTTCTATCCTCTTGGTCTATCAGCAACCCAATTCTCTGGGAGCTCCTCAACCAGAGAAAACCAACTAGGAGGAAATCCCTCTCCTAGGGAGGTCCATATCAAACAGACTCAACAATCACCGCTTCCTCGAAGCGTGATTCTCTCCATCACATACATGGAGACTACACATACTCAAACATAGACCCGTATCAGATATATCATCATACCTTGCCTTGGGTCAAGAACCTCAGACAACTTGTCTGGTACCTCTGGAGACTCTCATTGTCTGCTGGTCCTCCTCGGAACACACATATGCATAGGGCCCTGCCGGCCACCAGCATCTCAATGTCCTCTTTAAGTCCCCTCTGGAACTTAACTGCGAGGACCTCAACATCTGGTATGGATCTTCTAAAATGAGCATACTTGGCCAGCTCAGTAAACCTAGCCAAATACTCATCCAAAGTCATGTCCCCTTGGACTAGACCGTCAAACTCTGTCTGCTTCTGCTCTCTGGCCTCCCTGGGAAAATACTTATCCAAGAAGCAAGTCTCAAACAGTTGCCAGGTAAGAACCTCTCCCTGGCCTCTCAGCAGCGCTGCAGTGGTCATCAACCGCTCATGGGCATCGCCCTGCAGCATCTAGGTCGCATACAGCAACCTCTGGTGATCGGAACATTCCATCACCCCAAAGATCCTCTGCCTAGCCTGCAGCCAACTCGCTGCGGCAACAGGATCCTATCTACCAACAAGGCTGGAGGGTCATGCTTACAAAATATATAAGCATCTACCCACGGCTGCACATCTATCTCTGTCTCCTTATGGGACATCCGGTCCCCCCCAGGTGGCTCCCGCCTACCGGATGGCGACTCCCTTCGCCCTCAAACACAGGAGGTGTAGGGGACACTCTGTCATCCCTCCTTAAAACTCTAACCTCCTCTAACAACTCCTGATCAGCCTTCCTCAAGGCCTCATACCTATCTCTGTCAGCAGCCATCTCACGCTGCATAGCCCACTAAATCTGCCTACTTGCAGCTAACTCATGCTGCATGACCGCCACCGCAGCCACTACTGGATCAGACTGAACATGGGTCGCCCTACCATTGTTTCTGGATCTCGACATGACATTGCATATGTACACAACAGTGAGTTGATCAGGCTCACAATTAGTGTACCCACATGCAATACTTATGTCAGCTCAGACAACAATCAAAGGCAACACACAATTCCATACATAATGCTTCCATCAAGAAACCGCTTTGATACCATTAAATGTAACACCCCGGACGTGTTATCATTAATAATATCATAAGCGCGCTATCAGCGTTAAACAAATGCAGTACGGAAGCGAGAGAATCGTTTTTCTTGATTACATTATGCATAGAATAAAAACCATATAACACAAGCCCCTGCTGATCCAGGTAAAACAAACACAACATAGGCAGAGATATAAAAACAGACAAAACGCACAGAGATAGTCAGGAGGGAAACCCCATTGATACATCAATATATGAACAGTAAAACGGGTGTACACTCACACCCTATCCTTTATAATACAAGACAGAGATAAAATAAAGACTCTCTAGTCTTCATCCGCAGCCCATGACCAGGTCCAGCACTCTCAGCTAGGGCCTCCTGCCCTGAGGTATCTCCTCCCCTCTGGAACACCTGAAAACCACAACCCACAACGGGGTGAGACAAACGTCTCAGTAAACTCAGGGTTCTGGGAGATTTTCCCTTACCCTGGTTCACCTCGAAGCATACACATAAAACCAAGGCAGAAACGAGCTTAGGAAATCATCCTAGCTCTCATAATCCACTACAGGGTAACATAACCATATACTCTCCGTATCAGAGGTATCACACCTCATCCTGGCTCTCACAGCCATCTCAAAACCATCTAACAGAGCCAAGCCAGAATTATGGCTTCAATATCTCATATTGGCTCTCAAAATTGTCTGACAGAGATCTCACAGAGGTACCTAATCATCAGTGTCAATCACTGGACACTGTATATACCAGAGAGGCACCGCCTCCAATGCTATATATAAAGCATGGCCTGAGTCCACCACTCAGGACTTCACATACACTGCCTGAGGAATCCCTCAACTCAGGACTTCACATACATTGCCTGAGGAATCTCTCAACTCAGGACTTCACATACACTGCCTGAGGAATCTCTCAACTCAGGACTTCACATACACTGCCTGAGGAATCTCTCAACTCAGGACTTTACATACACTGCCTGAGGAATCTCTCAACTCAGGACTTCACATACACT
>CM023946.1:18347461-18374850 GCA_013407115.1 Glycine latifolia | reverse complement strand
CTGTCTAAGGAGGAACATCCATACAGGGCAATCCACCCTTAGGTCTTTAGGCGGAGAGCAGTGGCACCTCCCATGGAATCTCAGCTATTCCAAGGAGTCCTCAAACTCTTCCTTTGGCTAGGGAACCTCAACTAGCCCGATACCATCGCAGTATCCCATAGGTTCCATCACCTGCAACCTCAGGTGCATGTTCATTCTCACACTATCTCAGTGTCTATCCTAGGGTTCATCATTCAAGCCCAGTCCACACTAGGCCATCTCATAATTCCAAAATCTGGAACGGACTGAGTTTCACTCCAAGTACCGTTCACCAATCCTCTCAGGCTCATCCTAATCAGATATATATATATATATATATATATATATATATATATATATATATCACCCACTTGGGTGGCAATCACAACTAAGGGAAAAACCCCAGAACAGTGAGCTTACCTGGCATGCCGTGCCTCACAGCTCTAGCTCAATTGATGGTCTGCGTCACTGCTGCCCGTTGTGTCAAGCCCTACCAAGGCACACAACCGCATATTATAGACCATCCAGGCATATAAACACATGCAAGTTCAACAAGCAGTCCTCAACTGCCTCTGGGAAAGGAATCTCAATCCTTTCCATCAACCCAAGTTATCTAACTTAAGGTTCATCAGGCTTATCCATTCTAAGCCTTTTCATAGACTCTCAGTGGTCTGTCTCAACACAACCATGGCCTAAGAGTCTCCACAGACTCAACCCAGCCATTCACAATGAGCATCACAGCTCACACAATCCACTTATACAGGGATTTCCACGGGCTTGAACGGTCTATCTCACAAGACACCGTTCTCATGGCCTCTCAGGCACAACAAGTCCATCATCATGGCCCTTGCATGTCTTAAATCAAGTGACTCAGTCCAAGTCACCCATGCATAACCTAGAGCCAAAACCAACAGTCACCAAATCACAAACTGAAAGCTAATCCTTCCTCCTCTCATCCCCCTGAACACATCTCTCAACTGGACCCAGAGCTAATTCTAGCTCTATCACAGACGGGTCACTATTCATCAAAACCCTTAAATCAGAAATTAACCGGAGAAACTCGAGTTTCTTACCTCAGAACTGCCGAGGAAGGCCTCTGGGCTACTCTCCCTAGCCTTGGTGCACTGAACCACCGCCGTTCCTCGCCCAATCTCGAGTTCTCTGCAGCTTTCTCAAAAAAGGGGTTTTCAATGAGTAGGGAGGAAGGATTTTGGCTCAAACTTGGTTTCTAGGAGGTTCACTAGGCTTTGGAAGGTGTTTGGGGTCACAAAGCATGGCCATGGAAGCTTGGAAAACTCTCCAATGGAGTTCTGGGCGCTGGAGGAAGAAGAAGAAGCAGTTTTTGCAAGCAAAACCGCAAAAATGGCCTTTTATAGGCCCCCAGCGAGAGTCCCACGCTCCAGGCGTGGATCCCACGCTCCAGGCGTGGCATTCCAGAGGAAATCAACTTTCTGGAGCACTTCCCACGCTCCAGGCGTGGCTCCCACGCCCCAGGCGTGGCACTATTCACAGGCAGAAATCCGTCGCTAATTCCGTCGCAAAATCCGTCGCTAACGCTTTTTCTGACGGAATTTAGCAAATTTAAACTTTTCTTCCTTTTTCTCTTAATTATTAAACCTAGGTTATTATAATCATGAATTCAATCATTTGAATAAACTACTAAAAATGTCTAGTTCTACTAAAAGAACTTAGCATCATATCATCAGGCAAAGAAGAGCATATATCAATGTCATAAAGCATCATAATATCATGTTCATAAACATAAGCCAATTTCATAAATTATAAACAAGGCCTAAATAATTTAAGTTATAAAAAATCATCAACCTAAGTTTATTTGTAAGAGAATAATGATTGCATCATTTCATAGAATAAGACTAATAATCACGTCACTTACAATAATCTAATCTTATAATGTCAAGTTTTAATTAAAAACAAGACCAATAAGCTTCTTATATAATCAACTATTTTTATGTTTCAATTTAGAATGTCACATTTACTAATTCATTAAAGTCAAATAATCTAACATCAAATTTAAAATGAGATTATTTAACTAAAAAGATAGATCAATTTGATAGGTTTATATTATCAAGTTTAAAATGACACAACCTTCCTAAATTAAAATCATCTAGAATTTTCTGATGCTACAAGTCAGCCGCCGATTTTTGTATTTCGATAGACATTGTAAGTAGTCAATTTCTTTCATTTTGACAAACATTGTAAACAACTGATTTGACGTTATCCTCATTTAGCTAGCCTTCTTTCTCGACTAATACTGCAAAATAGTTAGTCAAACATCCAATTCGTTGACCTTATCGTAATTTGACTAACACTAAAATCAGTTGAATTCTCATCAATCGACTCCAAATTTGCTGACTAAAAGTTGATTTCAGTTTATATGAGCAATTGGTAAATTATGGTGGGCCCTCCTATCAGATCATGACTTGCAACTGCTACTGATTTGTCCATGCAAGATATGTAACCTTCAACAACTACCCACAAAGTAGGACTCAAAGCCAACTCTGTTAAGGGTTAGCCTACCGGATAACCAGCCTTCAATAAGCACTTGAGGCATGTTACCGAAATTGTAAAATTTCAGATACAAACACATAAAATAATTAGTTATATATTCATATATAATAAATTATGTCTTAACGTAGTTGATTTTATATATAATTGTCAAAGACTTACATTTTTATAAAAATTTACCGTCACTTTTTTTTCCAACTAATCACACTCATTTTTTCATGGGAATAGATTCTCTTCATTTTCTTTTTTCTCCATTTCACTTTTTATTATTTGCAAATGTTAATTTTTAATTTATTAGTTTTTTGTTAACAGGAATGATCTGTCTCTGCTTCCCTTCTTTCTGAACTACCAACCAACCTTAACCTTCATTTCATAAGCTTTAATTTGACAAACTAAACAAAATAAAATAATGCACACTTAATGAAGAGTGACATTTATTTTCTCAAAAATTTGATAATGAAAAAAAAATTAAAGAAAAAAAAAAGAGAAGATCCATTTCTTCTTTTACTTCAGCTTCTTTCGACTCTTTTTACTTTCATCCCTCAGACTTTTACCTGAATGAAACGTACTGTGAGCCGTTAGACGGAGGAACATCCTCTCAATTATCAACTTATCAACTTAATAAAAAAATTGCGGACCCTGTGCTTCGCCCAAAAAGTTTATACATCTTGATTTGAATTTTATTGTGTTATGGGCAAACATGATGACTTCGAGATAGAAATGTAGTATAATTTTCATTAAAATGTAATTAATAAATTATAAATCACGCTGAGTCGTTATCTGCATTTTTAAAGGCACACGTATCATTTGACACAGCCTTGCTAGAAAATAATAGCACAGGAAATTTCGTTTTGCACTGAAAACAATACAAGAGGAAAGTTCCTGATTTATTATAATGCATCCTTTAGGTATATTACTGTACATGTATGACCAACTGACCGAAGAAAAATAGAAATCCAAGGTTTTAAACAATCGCAGACTTTAGTTTAGTTTTTTCCACACATGCATCTCTATGATTCTCAATCGTCATGGATGGTAATATTGAAGCCAAAGGGAAGCTTTAAGAATTAAGATTAAAAGAATAAAAGATCCATATTATTCTCTATATAAAAAAAAGTATACAACAATCCTAATCCATCAAACGTAAAACATAAGAAAGACTATATCCATCAATAGTACAAAGTAAACCTAACACCTCAACAATAAATGAATCGAAAAAACATACTACATAGATAATCAACAGAAAGAAAAAAGAAAAAGATATAGAGACAACGATTATTATAAATATGTACAAGAAGGAATGAAATTAAGATAAGTAAGAAGTAGTTTAATGTTTCTGGGTGGTGTTGTGATACTTGGTCTTGATCCATTGGAGGCCAACAGAGGTACCCTCCTTCAACTTCTTCACGCCGGTGGAAGCCGCTGCCTTGGTCTTGCCGAAGGCGTTGTTGTTCTTTTTCTTAGATTCATTGGAGACAGTCACTGGGTCAGGCCCGTTATCCCACTGGTCAGCCCAAGATGTTCCGTTGGATCCCATTTCTTCTTCTTCTTTCAAGATAGATGATAGCTGAAAAGTTTAATTGAGGACTTAGAACACAACACAAGGATTTAGTATTTATGTTTATGATGTTTGTGTGTTGGAGATGGAGAGTTTGGGAACCGTTCAATGCACTTTTATAGGATTGAGTATTAAAGCTTGTTATCATGTGGACTTTGCCTAAAATAATTACTTCATCCCTCTCAAAATAACTATCTTATTACAGTAACTTATTTTACACAATATTAATAATAATATAAATAATTAAAATAATAATAATTTTATAAAATTAATCTTACATTATTATTAATTTATTTTTAAATTTCGTTCATTATTAATATATAAAAATTTAAAATTAAAATATTAATTATTTTCAAATATTTTTTTCTTACAGATAATAAAATAGAGTATTAATCAGCATACTTTCTTTAGGAAAAAATATTTAGTCCAAAAGGGCGTTTGACGTGTGCGCCTACGTACCAATCGGAGTCATGACTCATTAGGGTTCATGCCTTGGCGGCTACGCTGCCATATTCTTAGAAGGCTCTGGGACCCATCCAAGTGATTTCTGAGTCAAAACAGTTCACAGAATAGCATAAAAGAAAAATATTAAAAAATTCAAATTCGACCAGCCATATTCTAGAATCTAGAGTAATCTATTTTATATAAAATAATCTATTTTAATTTTATTACTTAAATTATTTTTTATTTATTTTACCTGCGTCTGTGTCCATAAGGATTCCGACGTAATATTAGAATATCACATTATTATATAACATATTTCTATTGACTGCAAATACTAAAATTTAACATAAAAAACATCAATTAATAAAATAAAAAATTAATTTAAATAGTAAAATAAAAAATGAGATATCTTATATGTATGAAAAAACATATTTAAGCTAATAATAATTCTACCTAGCGAAGAAATTTAAGCGTTCCAGACTTCAGATTGCTTGCGCCGATGGGATAGTGGGATTCCCACCACACGGATAAGCTACCTGATCCTGGGTTGATAGTTGGCCAGATTCGGATATGTTCCTCTTTACTTTTTTCTCTTCATAAAAGGTGTTTTTAAAAAAAGAAAATCAATGGGAAAGAAACTCTACTATTCTCTCTTTTTAATGGTGTGTTTGAATGGAAAACAAGAAAATAAATTTGGAAAGAAAATACTTGTATTTGGTTATAGAGAAAGATAAAAAGAGAGAGAGAGAGAAAGAACTGATAATTTCAGAAACATTTTTTTTTTCTAATTCAAATTTTAAACTTTTATTTTCTTTCTGATTTTCTTTCCTTCATTGCAAACGGACCATAGGAAGGTGGGTAGGTGAGGTGTATATTTAAGATTTTTGAAAAATTGATTTTTTTGAATGCTGAAAATTTGATTTTTAAAAAATAATAGCGTTTGAAAACAATATTTCAAAAGCTAATTTAGAAAATTTGATTCAATAAAAAAAAATATATCAACCAATTAAGGTTGTCAGGTCGACAGAGTTTGCTTCACTGATTTTGTTTCAATTAAGTTTAAACAAATGCATCAATTTCCCATCAATAAATTATAAGATAAGGCTATTGGTAATTCTCCGCGTAACATATAACAGGAAATAGCTGGCAGCGCACATTTGACTACTTTATAGTATTTTGCAATTTGCACGAACTGGAAAGCTATAGTTTCCTTTCCACATTGGCAAATATTTTCAAATAAGAAAATTTGCATCGGTGTATCAGTGTATGGAAAATGAAAATCTAGAGGTAAGTGAACCGGATTAACGAAATGGTCCTGGCTTCATATAAACATGTAAGCATAGTTTATCGAAATTTTGTTGATTTGCGTTCAGTTCAACTCCAGTAAAAGCTTCGTTTCAGGATTGCTCCGGTTCAGGTATTTGTTAAAGAGCCACCTTGAAGTGTTTAGAGCATCTCCACTACTTTCCACTGGGAAAATATTCCTACGCTTTTGCCATTCATTAGTAAGCTTAATCCACTCCCTCCTCCATTCCCTTAGCTTGAAATCTTCACCACTCTCTAAGCTTTCTCTTAAATATTTGAAATAAATAGCAGCTCTGGGACCATAGTAATCACGTAGAAGCCCGTTCCAGTACTTGTTTCCTGTGGAAAGAAGTTAAACAACATAACTAAACATCGCAGAGCTTTTACTTTCCTTTTCTTCCAGAGAAGCTATTCATTAAGAGGGAGTGATTACTATTTACAAAAACAAAAGACAAAAAAAGCCTTTACTTTAGTATTGTTGCAGCAAAGGCCAACACATCCCCCAATAGTGAATAATAAGTTAAATAATATACTCCCACCGGTCTAGAATACAAGCAACAAAAGTTTCTTATTTTTTTTGTCTCAAATATAAGCAAATCTCAATTATCTATGTCTTATGTAATGAGATTATCTCTAAATTATCCTTCATTTAATAAGGCCAAAAACCTTTTTTATGCTTGATATCAAGTTCCAATGAATGATAGTTAAGGGAAAATGCTTATTTTTTAATTGGAAATGACACAATTTAATGAAGTTAACTAATTTTCTTAATAAGTGTGACATATGTCTTTTTTTTGCTCATAATCGAGACTGGAGGGAGTAGCCGAGTAGCATGGTATTAATTGTTTTTCATACCGTAGTCACGAAGCAGACTGGCTTCCTCATCTGAGTTGTCAAACCACATGGTGATTTGTGTTCTAGCATTCCACTCAAACTGTAAATGTTACATCAACAGAAGAATAAGACAGATGGATTGAAAAATATGCACCCATTATATTAAAGTATATCAAACCTGTCTCTCCTGTTCTTCATTTAGAGCTAGTTGCTTTGCACTTTCTAACCAAGGTCCCAGAAGAAACCCATCATGGCAAGCCAATAGTGTGTCCAAATCTTCCACTAGGTCCAGAAATCTCTGGCTGAGGAGGATCATTCCATGGATATCATGTGATTGATATGCCTCTATGACCTTAAAGAACAATTCGTTTGCATATTTTGCCAAGACTTGCCTTGTCAGATCAACTAGGTCATACCTGAGTAAAGAATAAATATCATGGATCTGGATATTAAATCTCAACATATGGTAAGACTATTGAGTTACATTCAGCTGAGTTATGAAACAAGCGCAAGAATTCTTGTATAGCCGACTTTTCAGTCATACCTATAAGTATTGCATCTTGAAAGTTCATCTCCACTAGTTATAAATAGTTCCAATGCATAAATTACTTCAGAAGTTGGATACCATAAATGCGGTCGATCAAATGAATCAGTTATTTCCTTGATAATTGTTCCTGAGTAGGGCTTGTCATTGTGGCGAGACTGTTCATGCTGTACTGAAATTAAGGAAGGGTCAGCATCTGGGAATGCTACGATGACATCTCTGTTTTTGTCCTGTTCCAATACACCAAGAATATCTGGTTAAAACCAAAATATGATATACTAATCTATTCATGATTAGTTAGGACTAGAACTGCATATAAAATATGCAGTTCAGATTGTCATTTGAGAACAAGTTGTTGCTTGGTTGGTCTGATTAAAGGAGAGAAAATAAGTGGTCAAAGCAATGTGATGTATCCTTTCTGTTTCTTGCTTTATATGTATCGAGGACATAATGAAATACAACACCATTTTTGTTTTGTTAACATAAATGCATCACAACTTTGTGGGATAAGGCTTCGTTGTTGTTTGTTGTTGTATAAATGCATCATAAATGAGAAGCATTGAACACGTAATTACATAAGTCTTCTATTGCAGGAATAACTGAAAGAAATTACTAATCGAGGCAGTTTATAAGTATCTCCAAGTACTTACATATGTTCCATCAGTGCAATTGTAAATGGTGTGATATAAGACGTTCCATCCGTCTTGTATTAAAGGAAGTGTCTGTCCATATCGTCTAGTTGAATACATATCAACCCATGCCTGAAAAAGGAATGATCATCATGCATTTCAATTTAAAAACATTATCATGTTAGTTAAGACTGAAGACAGATATATGAAATAAAAGAAGGGTTCTATCCTTTGAGCCTGATGTATAAGTAGTAGTAAAGGGAACAAAAATGGATAGTTATTAATGGAAAATAAAATATTTTTAAGTATTTGAAAGCATTTAAAGGATATATTTAATGTGCTCTTAACAGGTGGAAAAACACAAAAGAAAGCATGGATTCAGTGGAAGATATGTACTGCTTACAACTTCAGATATTAACAGCAGAAACCAAACACACTTGTAAAGGACAAATGACAGAGCTATACTAAGCTAAATTGGGCTCCTAATGCGGTTGTATCAGAGCTCTAATGAACAATACATACAAGCATACTTTCCTGCATAATTATATTGTTAAACCCTAATAACCTATCAGATATATCAAATAAAACTACCAAGAGGAATTGAGTAAAAACATTTGTCAAAAGAATATAGTATATTTACTATATTGTTCACTTGGTTATGATGATTTTCTCAAGGTTAAGGCAAAGATATAGCTTCTGATAAAAATTGTCTGCAAAATGGGGTTCATAAATATTCTATTGTTCTGTGAATATGTAATTGCATGCATGGGAGGAGAGAAAAAAGACAGAAAGTTTGAATTACATCTGAAGTCCAAAAATTAACTAGTAGAGGTGGATAATTAAATTGGTATGGTAGAAAGTTTCTCCTAAATGAAACTTGGCAAACAATAAAAGTACATTCTACATTTAACAGAACTGGCCACCCACATTATGGGGGGTTCCACAGGTTACACAAGGTCCTCCTAGCAGGAGAACATAAGAAAACCATGAGTGAAATAAATACAATCTCTTGGCACAAAAGATTCTCTCACTTTTACCTTAACATCAACTTTCCTGTGCTGAAATGCCATTTCTGACATCAAATCATAGACAATGGGATTCTGTTCTATACCTTCCATAGACATTCCAACTCCAATCTTCACAAAATCAAATAGGTAATAATAAGCATTAAAGCATAAAAAAATTATTAGCAGAATGACTTGTGAAAATATTATCATCTAGTGCATGATTCATATTCTGATGGGGAGCGAAGAAGATAACAGACTGAAAAGATATTGCTCATGTTGGGCAGACTGAGAAATGACACTTTTCAACTCAAACCAAGTCTGAACAGTAAATTACATCTGTAGATAGTAGAACTCAACGTGATTATACATCTATTTATGTTCATATATGCACCGACTTCAAATTTATAAAACGTAACTGTCCAGGGTAACTAACTGAAAAATGCATAAACATATTTTTGAAGATGTTGGACAACCTTTCTCATGCTTCTGGCTACAGTATAACAAGAACAGTGGGTAATCAATTGAACCTATTTAGGCACAGTTCGGATAAACTTATTGATAAACACTTATTGAAGAAAATGAATCAAGTTAACATGATTAAATTTCTCCCATAAGGTAAATCAACTTATACATCTCAACTTTTTTTAGAAGCTCTCTCATTTCACTTCTTCACAAGTTGATTTTAACTTGTAACTTGTAAGGGAAAATTGATTTATTTTATCCCCTTAATTTTTAAAATTATTTTTAAGTGCTTATTGAGAAGTTTACACACACTGTCCCTTCATTGTTTGATAATACAACTGGTAATCCATATCCAAAAAAGCCAATGAGGCAAATTAACGAGTATCAGAATTTGATTAAAATATCTTATAGGAAGAGTGGTGCATAACAAATTAGCTCAATTTATATTATTTTAGGGTAAGTGTTATATTCCTGTTAAGAATCTTATATCATTCTTAGGGATTTTATCTTATCTTATAGGGAGAGAATGATGCATAATAGAATTGCTGGAATGATCCATATGCAGGGCATTAAAATGGAAATGACAAGTTGGACCGGGCTGGCAACCTTTGATTATTTGCTGAGAGAATGCCTCACATTATATTCAATGAAGCACATGCGACCTTAGAAAGGAAAACTAGCACAAGGCTCGTTAGCAAAAATAACATGGCAAAGAAGCCTGGTTTGTAGGGTTGTGCAAAAAAAAAACAGACAAATTAAACCAAACCACAATCTAAACTAAATTACACTTAAAAATCCAAATAATGTAAATTGGTTTTTAAAGCAAACCAATTTCCTTCTTAACATATGGCTTGATTATCTAGTTTTAAAAACTAGTTTTGTTTTAAACCAATTTTATATAAAAACCGGTTTTAAATACATTTTCTTTTTTTCAATATTCACTTTTCAAATTAATTTTAAACCACTTTTGAACCATTTCTAAAATAAGTTTTGGTTTTAAAAACCAATTTTAAATTAAAAACCAGTTTTAAAACTGGTTTTAAAATACAAACCAGTTTCGAACTAAATCCAGTTTTATCCACAAAACCAGTTTGAAAACCAGCTCAAAACCATTTTGGTTAAAAACCAAACAAATATTTGAAAATGAACAGTGGTTTGATTTTAAAATTCAATCCATATATTTGGTTTTTAAACTAGATTTAGTTTGATTAAACCAAATCATGCATGCCACTAGTCCCAGGACCTTGATTTTGCAAACCTAGCCCTTTTACTTTCTCAGCTTGCTCTGTCTTTAGAATCTCCACTATTAGCTCGAGCTATTCTTGACTTTTCTCGACCAAAGTTTTATGTAGCTAGCCTAATATTTATGATGTGTTAACAGCTCAATAAATTATTAGCTGAGGGAGACTATTAAAATATTTGTACAGTAACCTAGATTGAGTAAATATGTTAACTAGAGAGAAAGATGGTATTTTATTTTAAGATATTATTATGTTATAAGCTTTATTTTGTATGGAATCTTAGATCAGGATTAAGAGTTTAGTGCCTATTGCTTAGCCTAACTTGAAAGATAGATATTGGTGTTTTATCTTTTATATAAAATCATAATCATATATAGTACACCAAATCAATTTAATATTTTATTAGTGTGAGCTATATTCATCTTTGCTATTTTTTTTACCAATCTGTCCTCAATTAATTCATATAATCCAATAGTGAGAAACTAAATATAAAATTGGTTGCCAATAAAAATTACTTGCCATTGTTGAGTTATTACTTGTGCGTGCATCAATTGGCCCAGATGCTATTGCGTCTAATATCCCATACATCTCAATGTTTCCTGCAAAATTGTGCAGCATACACCTGCAAGCATAACACACCAAATCAGTGAAAAGAACATTAAATAAATTTATTATTTATTTATATATTGATAAGCTAATAAATACATAAATCAACTGAACAAATTTCAAAGTTCTAATATCCTGATATACAATTATAGACAAGTTATAACAAGCCACAGCAATTATTATCAAACAATTTGTAGGGAAGTCCATCAATTCTAGTTACGATATGTTTTTCATATACTAACAATGTTGCCAATTATAAAATTAAAAAGTAGGTTTTTCTATGGATTACTGGTTTAAACTACTGAATGCCAGGCTGAGCTAAGTTCCAACTTTTGATGCATGCTGAAGGTAATCACATAATATGAGAACACTGGAAAAATATATTATTATTTTATCCAACTAGCTTATAATCATCAACAAATATAACATTTATTATTTTTATTTCATAAAATCGAAAATGACTTTCCAGATGTAGGGAACACCATAAAACTGTTCTGAGGTTACCCATATTGGTTTTACTTCAGCAAATAGGTCAAGTACCACCAGCTTTCCAACAGGAACAGAATGTAAAAGGGCCTGAAAAAAAGAACAAATAAGAATCATCATATATGAATGGTAATTAAGTTAGAAGAAATAACCAGGGTGAACACATAACTCTAGAAAGCATTGATACCAACTAAAAAATAGATCTGTCCACATAAGTATAAGGATGATTCAGGCTTACACAGGCACTGATGGAAGAAAAAAAGGAAAAGGGAAGTGTTGAGTGGATTGCTAGTTACAGTCTCCATGATAATGGAGTTTCATAGCAACAATTATATTTTAGTTGAAAAAACCATAAACATAGATGGAGCTTAATATAATTTAAATCCTTGCACACAAACAACAAAAAATAAACTGTCAGAAAAAATGATTTGCATAGCCAGATCTAAGACAAGCTTTGCTTATTTTAAGGCTTGCTGTGAAAACAATCAATACAGTTGGGAAATCAAATATTATGAATATAACCTTCATTTGAGGAGGTCTCCAGAATGGATCATATGAAAATAACCACCCCTGCATAAATGAAATAGAATCCATTAAGAGTTTGGTGAATGTGTGGATGCATAAGTCTACTTGCATGAAAATCTATGCTTATATACAAAAGCTAGCGCTTAGCAGCATTGAATCAAGGTGAAACAAAACTATGTATGTACTCCATTGCCCAAAGGCTCCTCGCAATGCAAAGGTAAGGGGGAGGGATATTGTACGCAACCTTACCCTTGCATATGCAAAGAGACTGTTTTCGGATTCGAACCCATGATCAACAAGTCACCAAGACACAACTTTACTGTTGTGTCAGGACTCGCCCTCATCAAGGTTAAACAAAAAAATAATAAATAAACTTTTCTATCACCTGCATCAGCCAAACAGCATCATCATCACCACTCTGCATTCCTTTAAAAGTTGCTGCACCTAATGATGAAATGTACTCTAGATCATCAACTGGTGGGGTGTTCTCATCAAAAGTATCACTGTAATTAGTACAACATATTCTATGTTAATGAATGAGAGTTTCCTTTATGAATAGAAACTTATAGTAAGATGGTGCATATGCATATAAACCATAATTCAAATGCATTGGTGATTTTTAACTGAATAGATATTTTAATGATTAAAGTACTGATGTCTTTACACTTCAGCACATTGATTGCAATTGTCTTCAATAAATTAAAAAATAAGTTTTATCTAGTAAAAGGTGTGGCACTAGGGTATGTTAGTTTTTTATCTAGTAAAAGATGTAATTTATCACCAAAAGTTGTTTTGTTTTTTATTAGCCAATGTTAGTTTTTAGTTATTGTTAGAATGTTAGTGGGGGGATTTGAACCCAGGACCTCTTCCCTCCCCTCCTCACTTCAACCCTTAAACTTTTGTTCCTGACCACCAAGTCAACCATATAAAAATTGTTAAACTTGAGAGTTAAAGTAATCTCATGGTCTCCTACAAAAACCCAAACCATTGAATGGTAAGAGTTCACATATTTCAACATATCATTTAAAATACATAAATGTATTCAGAACATAATTTAATAGCATACAATTAATATTGCATATTCTAACTCCATAAAGAAAATGTAAGTAATAAAGTAAAAATGCAACTTAAAACTTGACTAACTATTCTTAATGAGAACTTCATTTTTTTCCATTTATCACAACTTTTTTTCTAATAATATTGATAGTATTGATGAGATATTGGTAACTTAAGAAAGAAAAATTTTAAAAAGAAAAAAATAATGTTGAGAAAGAATTAAGGAGAGTTCTACTTGTGACAGTTATATCAATGCAAGAACCTGAGAATCATGAACAGGGAAGTTCTGATATCCACATCATAAATAACTACAACAGTGGGATTTAAGCATGAAACTTTTTATTGATATGCATTATAATCTAGGAAACTACATAGACCTAAGTTAGGTCACTTAACTAAAGCCATTGCATGCCAGGAGGGACACATGTACAATATGTTGAGTTAAAAGAATAAGTGTTCCATAAATTTTCCTTCTACCAAAATACAGCAATTTGTGCAAATATGTCAGCAATGAAAAGTTAAAATATATATTTTAAAATAGATGAGTAAAGAAAAACTTACCAGTTGTATATGTGGCTGGTTCTTCCATACTCTGGGTGAAAAGATAATCAAATATCACAAACAATTAAATTGGTATCTGGATATTTATTACAAAATAATGCTTCTTATATTACTGGGTCAAGCAACTAAGCCACAAAGTAAAAAAGAAGCATTTATATCACCTTGCAGTTGCTTCTCAATGAATGCTTTCCCAATCTCAATGAACAAAGAATCAGTTGCATCAAGAAGATAGGTGCAGCACCATTTGAGGTCATTCTTGACAGAAAACCTATAGAAAGATGAAAAACGGGGTCAATAAAGTCTGCAGTGCACAGTGGGTGCTTATGGATGTAGTTATGACAGGAATTTGATACAATTACAGGCTATGATGTCATCTTTTAATGTTTTCATTAGCTCCAGAGCCATGCCATCATTCAGGGTTCGGGCATCATGAGAGTTCTTCTGAGTTTAATGTTCTAGATAAGTTGCACATATATATGTGATTGTGTGCTCTATTCTAACACAGCTTGGTTCCCTGTTTTTCTTCAGTTTTGTTTTCAGAGATTGGTGGATTTCAAGAACACATTAGTGCTGCACTTTGAATCAACTAGGTTTGCTGTACAAGCCCGGGGTGTTAACAATATTGAATAAAGCAAAATCAAAGGCTGCAAGGACTCAATACAGTCATCATGATTGATCTCCGAGATTGGTAGTGGGTGTTAAAGCCATAAACATCTTTATTATTAAGCATTACCAGCCTAGGAAAGTTGCCTATTTTGAGGGTGTAAGATGACATTATTACATTTCGTAGGTTGGTTAAGAGTGCACAGGTGCTAAACATGCAAGTTAACTGATTTTCATTTTTCTTCACAAAAAGACCTTTTGAGGGCATTTTCATTGATACTTATCAACTTCCCAATATTCTTAACGAAATATCCTATAGCTGAATCTTCAAAACAGTGCCAGTTAAATTCTTAAACCAGTGTGGTTGTTTTAGAAATAGATGAATTACATTAGGTTAAATTCAACACGTACATAGATGTACTCACCAATTTCCCAACCGTGTTATTTTTGCTGATGGAAATATATGTTTCAGTGCAGCAGGGACATTACCAGAAAAGGCTGGCAGGACTGAAAAACAATTATTCAGTATTTAGAAGTTTTACTTCCAGAAATGGACTTCAATCAAAAGAATATTACAATTATTTGTCACAGGGTATTTTGTAGTTTACATAAAGATCAACAACAATTTATTGTTGTAAGGTGGAAGAGTCAATAATAATAACAATGCTGTAATGGGTACCTGGTGTCATTCCAAGTTCATACATTCTGGCTAGAATTTTCTTCTGTAAGATTAATTGTTGGTCAAACCAGCTCTGTGGCAGTGGTCCCCCCCATCTGGAATTGCATTATCATTCAAAATAGATAACATATTCTCTAAAACTATCACATCCTGATCTAGGAAAGATGACAATGAAACTCAAGGAACAGAGAAAGAGGTTTTGCTAAAAGAATCAAACTTGACAATTTCATGATGAAACTGAAAGGTTTGAGCAATTACATATGCATTATTCTAGTGTCCACCTACGTTATTTGAATATTTAAATTTCACTTATCAACATTAAGCTAAAAACAAGTGAATTATTAAAGTGAAACAAGAAGCCTGTGAATTCTACCACTCACCCATGTAAATTCCCCATGCGGGACCAAGCAAGGAATGCGGGACCTCCAAAGAAATCATCCAAATCAGAAGTGCTCATGTTAAATTTCTCCTGGAAGTTGAATATAAAGTCAGCTATCTAAGTAATACTTCATGGAGCAGAGTTAAGATGTACAATACCCATGATAATTTGAATAAACAAGCCAATCATATAATTAAGGTTGAATCAAGCTGTTCATCTTTATATCATTATTAGCATCAAATGATCAACAAAACTGACATCAATTTAGAAGAAAAAACTGATTAATTGAGTCCTTTCTTAGGACATCATTTTAGTCCCTGGAAATGACAAAATTGATCAACATTTTTAAAAAACCATGATTTCCATTTTGCAAAAACTAACTAAGCCGACCCCAAATCCTTTACAGACCAAATTCTTCAGAAAGTTTCTGAGTGATAAAGTGTGTTTTTTGCATGTTGAGTTGTGCAAAATCACGTTAAAGGACCAGCCAACGTGATTTTAGGTAAATGTTCACTGTTTAATTTCATGTTAAAGAATTGATTATGAGCCCAAAATTGATTTTGAGTTGAGCAACTTTAGGTAGCATTTACATTGGATAAAACATTTTATACCAAGTTTTACTACCACCTTCCTCTTAGAATATAAACACCCTTGGTAAAATCACTTTTGCAACAACTCACTCTAACACAAAAAATGTTACAATGTCAAACCCAAACCAATAATTAATTCTTAATGCAAATTGGCAAGAAAAACGACCTGGAACACTTTCTGCCAGATAGCCTCTTGTCCGGCAAACGCAAGCGGCAAGTTGACACCCTGCAGGACCATCCAGTCAATTTCTCTTTCCCATCTTTCCCAGTCCCACCAAGCGAAAGAATCTTCCAACAGCAGATAAAGTAAAATGAGATTATGAGACCACATGATGAAAACGAAATGAAATCTTGTGACATCAAATTCCTCATGACATAACGAAGACTCGAAAAAGAAGTAGTAGCTTACAGCTAGATGTAACGGCGTTTTGGTAATAGCTCCACGGAACAGGCCTCTGAACAGAGACCCCTGCGTGGTGAACGCGCGGGAGAAGAAGTCCCACATTGGGTACGGAAAATAGCTGGGAGGCACCGGTTTTGTCCCATGAAATGTGGGAACCGCACCAGTGCTTGAGGTACCAGTGCAGACCGGCCACAATGTCCACTCCGGTTGTGCCTTCAATCCTGGTTGGGGATTCAAAATCGTCGTAGTTTGAGTAGTAAGTAGTAAGTTTTAGTCTCATTTTGAAATTTTTGTTTTTATCTCCCAAATTTAAAAATATTTTTAAATTTTTGACATAGTAAATTAATATTTTATGGTGATTTTTAATATTTTGTGACTTTTTTAAATAATTTTAAAATATAAATTCAAACAAGTAAAAAATAATAATTTATGACAAAATTAAAAATTATAATGTTAATTTATTATGTTAAAAATTAAAAAAAAATAATTTATCAATTTTTTTTATATAAAAAAAGACAATTTTAAAATTTAGGGACTAATAAAAATATATACATCAAATTCAAAAACTAAAATAATAATTAAGTCTTAATAAAATGTTAACAGCAAAGTAGTAAACACCATTTTATAAGCTAAAATTCATGTTGCACCTCTAGTAAAACAATTAATTTTTTTGTCTAATCAAGAGTGTAGTTCTTATTTATGAATTTGACACTCAATTAATTTCATTCCACCAAATTAATCTATTTTAAGATTAAATGATATTTTTAGTTATGATTTTATATCTAAATCAAAGATCCAACTCTAACTTTAGTTAAAAGATCCAAGTATTAAATCAATTATTTCAATAACTTTTGGTTATTAACAGAATTTTCCCTCTTCAGATTTTATACAACTTCCATAAAAAAACTCAATTGAAATGGTCTCACTTTATTCAGGGCAAAAGAAAGGTACAAAATAAGTTAGATGATTAAGGATATTTCTCCAGTTTAAAATTTAAATTTTTTATTTTAATTTGGCCCCTTATTACGATTTCTTTTATTAGCATATTGAATCCAGAAATTTTATAACAAGTCAGACGCACTATTCAATCAACCGAACAAAATTCCTTTGTCCTCACTGTAATTTTATTGGATATATAAAAGACTTATTAATAAATTATATATTATAATTGTATCATTTAAAATTAAATAAAATTAAAATTTCGAGTGCAGATAAAAGGAGTAAAAAAAAATTCTTAATAATTATGAGTGGAAGTCATTCTAAAATGAGAGAAAAATATAAATAATAAACTAAATGAGAGATTGAAAAAAATAAAATAAAATTCTCCCTCCCCAAATCATGTACATTCTATATTATACTAATTTATCCAACTAGTAATTTTTTTTTACTGATATATTCAACTAGTAATTAACTAGTGTATGAATTACCAACATAATCCTAGCTAAGAATCCACTTAAAAATGATTTATAAATTTAAAAATTTAATGACAAACTTTCAAATACAGAGACATTTTTTAAAAATATCTAAAATAATTTACGTACTTACAAATTAATCGAGATTTCAGTCAATAATTAATATAATACCTAGTAATTAGTTTGCTTAGTGAGAGGGTTATCGTTGACTATGTTTGCTCTCAAATTCAAATGAGAAACACTCGCTCTCTCACTTTGTTAATTAAGAAATTCACAAGTAACATACAGAATTTGAGGATTCCCTGCTGTTGTGAAAGAAGGATGGTTTTTTATCTTGAAGCAATATTCACCACCGCATTGCTTCTGTCATAAACAAAACATTAAAAAAATAATAATCATAACTACTATTACCTCAAGAATCAACTATAAGCAACAACAATAACAATAAAAGAATAGAGATACCTTGGAGAGTATCCGGAATTCGAAGCTGGAGGAGTGAGATGGCAGCAGGCGGAGGAGTACGCCGCGCGCGGCGGCTTCTTGGACGGAAGGGGGAGCCCTCTCGCGGTCTTGGATCCGAATAAGGCGGGAAATGGTGTCGATGCCCGCGCCGGTGGTGGAGGAAGGGAGGAAGAAGATGAAGATGAGAAAAATGGCGGGAAACGGAAGCTTCATGCTGATGGGTTCTGGGAGTGGAGCAGAGAAAGATGAACAAGAAAAAGAAGAGATTATGGTGGAAGGAGTTTCATCCGTAAGAGACAAGTTTTAGGTTTTAAAAAAGCCGGCCTAGACAGTGGAAGCTAATGTTTTGCAATGAAACGACAGGTATTAAGGTGGCAATTTTGGTTAGAGAATGATCATTATTAAAGTTTTGTTTGGACTTTGGAGTTTATAATCCAAATGTTCTTTTTAAATAGAATGGATGCTAGTTTAAATTTAATGCAGTCGTATGTAAATAATCTTTTTCACTAACTTTGTGAATAATTAATTTTTATTAAAAAAATGTTTTTTTAGTAGAATTTCTCATTTTAAACATTTTTATTTATTTATAAAATTCAAATTTAAAAACTTACTTAAAGAATTCAATCATATGCTGCTTGGACGAACGGCATATTAATTGTATGTACTGGGTTTGAATTTAAAATTTCTAGTTAACTTGGAAGAATTCTGTACCAACTCCAAAGCTAATTAATTTTGTCACTTTCTCTCTTCTTTCTTTGTTTTTTTCAAAAGAGACTTGTTTATGTCTTTCTTTCTCTCTTATTTGGGAGCGTTATGATAAAATAGTAATACAAATAGATTATCGAGTTTCGAGTTGGCGTGTATGAGAGTGGTTGATTAGTCCTAATCATAATTTTATCTCATTAACAACCTTATTGCAATAATGATTGAAAAAAAATACCGGTGCTATAAAATTATGATAATTCAATTTAGTCTTTGACGTAGAGTACCATTCTTTACTAATACCTACACCTTTAACCTTTAATCATTATCAACATTGACAAAAACTTAATTTTGTAGGCTTAAATATATTTTGTTACACATATAAAATAGTTAATTTTTATTTATTTTTTGAATGATCATTTTTTCCATTTTAGTATCTCATATCTTTTATGTCCAATTTTCATATTCATTGTTAATTCAAAATTCATTAAATGAAGATGTGACATAACAAAATGTCACAACATGAGTGACAAATCATGTTGGGATTAGTTTGAATTGTTCTTCCCATGTATTTGCATATCATTTATCTTTTTTAATATAAAAACTATTGTTAAATTAAAAAAAAAAACACGTATTAAATTGAAACCACAAACATAATTAGATTGGTACTCATCCTCTTTAGTGAAGAGCACTACAATGATATTGTTTTGGTCACTAAGTTACAAAGGTGAACGGGGTAGTGGTTATCAATGATGATGAAAATGCACATGTTGGGGTTGAGATTGAGAGCTTTGCAGAGGTCTATGTGGTTGTCCCAATTAACCAAAATAACAGAGGGAGGCTCGTGGTTTGACAAAGATGACATGTATTTGTGAATCTTAACAACAGATGACTTTGGGTAGCATATTGGATGAAATTGGAGTTGAGGATGTGGAAGATGATTTTGAGGGTGTAAAGGAAGTCCATGTTAGAGATTGAGGGGAAAATGAGAATTGGAGAACTAGAAAACAGGAAGATGATAATGCAGAACGAACCCGCTTGTTTCTCTCTGATAGTAATAGTTAAGTGTTGAACAAAGAAGAAGGAGATTGGGATTTACAAAGACCTCAATACCTTTCTTTTCATATGTTTTTTTTTTAAAAAAAATATTAAACTATTTATTAATTTTTTAAGAAAAGTTAAATGACATAGAAATGCATTGGACAACAACTCGGTCAACTCCAACACAATGTAACACTCTATCTATCACATCATCACTTAACGAAACTTGACTAACGATGACTACTAAAATCAAACATAAAAAAATATGAAGTACTAAAACTGAAAATTCGATAACTTAGGTAGTAACATAAAATAAGACTACTTTATAAATATGAAAAAAAACATTTAAGTCTTTTTTAAATAAAATTATAAATTTAAGTCTCATAATTAAATAAATAAGATGTTAAGACTTTTTCCCTCTTTCAAATAAAAAAAAAACTCTTAACCATCAATAAAATAACCATAAAAGTATATCAAACAACTTATGTGATGCATTTATTAATTACCCAAGTTGGATATATATTTCTCATTTAACTATTTATTGTACTTGTTGTTGGTAATGTACTTAAGGATGAAGATCATCATCTAGAAGATGGAAAGCTTTTATTAAAGTTTTTGATGGAGTGAGTTTATAATGAAAGAGTAAGAGAGAGTGATAGGGGGTAGTGGCCCACAATATAAGTTGTCTACACTCTACACAATGTTTTGGTAATAGGAGATTTCTAGGGTGGACCACCTTCACATGTGGTCCATCATATACTATTATTAACAACCATCAAATTAATCAAGTGCACGATCTATTATACACCATTTCTATTAGATCTTTACCCCTTTGTTGTTCCTCCCCTGGGACCTCTTATGGCGACCCTCCATCGCTTGTGGTTGCCCTTCATCAACCCTCCACCAGGCTTGCCCACTCATAATCGCCTCCTAATCTCAAACCGTGAACTTCCACAAACTAACCCATGTTTGACGTAGATCTCTCATGCACGTTGTTCCATTTGCATTGTCAAAAGGCATCGATGGGCTTCTCTCTCTATCACTTTTGTTCTCCATCTTGTGTGAGTCGTTGGTGTTGTCAAAGAGCATGAAGCATGCAGCCTCTGTGATGGCCACAAGAGTAGCTTTTCCTATTTAGCGGGATGTCTCTCCAACGGCCATTACGAGCTACGTGCTCTCGAAACCAAGATTTACAGTGATGGTGAAAATTTTCAATTTGTTCAATTCTTCAATCTCTGACGGAACTTGCTCCAAGAGTTGAACAAACAAGACGCTGATAGGACTAACTCGTAGGTCTTGGTCGTATGTTACTCTTGAAAAGGAACAATATAAAGTATAGATCTAGTGTGTGATGTCGTCGTGGTGGTTGCAGAGAGGGCCTAAATTTGTTGGTCTTTTCCATGTGTCGTTGAAGCTTTCAAGTTTGGGATTGCTAGATTTGAGTTTCAATTACTTCATCATGTTGAACCAACTCCACGGGATTGTTACCGCTAAAGAGGAGGAAAAAGAGAGTGATGGTAGCAAGGAAAAAAAACTCAAAATGTCACCACTAGAAATCACCTTTAACGGTGACAAATGATGATCAAAGGTTCACCAGAAAAAACTACAAGGAAGAAGTGAGATAATTGGTATGAAATTCCCTATGATAAATGTAACGTCCCGTATGCATCCGGTTCATTAACATTGATTTATGGTCATTAAGCGCAACAATTATCACAGATAAATAATTCGGAAGCTATAAATAAAATGACGTCATCAACCGTCATTAACAACACCCACTATACATCATATATGGTGAATTCTCATAATATACAATGTGTATACATAACAAAACTATACAAATCCCTCTCAGGGTACAAAACAATAGGCATAAATCAAAATGTAGAGCTAACATGCTCTCAACCCTATGCCTAAGGTTCTCACAGAACCTATCCCTACTTGGGCCTCTTGCCCTGGGATCTCTCAGCAGCTCCTTGAGTATCACCTGCAAAACATAACCCCCAACAGGGGTGAGATAACAATCTCAATAAACTCAGTGTCCTTGGAGGTCTTTCCTCCCCCTGGTTCACTTCTATGCATATAATATCAAAATTGACACTACAACTAGTCATCACAGTTCTCAAACTATAACATATTAAAACACAATCACATGTACATGGCATATATATATATATATATATATATATATATATATATATCATTTATCAACTCCTGAGGAAGCTACATCCACCTATGTGGGCACTTTTCTCATCAGGACTTCCTATCCTTGCCTGAGGAAGCTACATCCATCTATATGGACACATCTCACATCAGGACTCCCTATCATTAGCCTGATGAAGCTACATCCATCTATATGGGCACATCTCACATCAAGACCCCTATCATTAGCCTGAGGAAGCTACATCCATCTATATGGGCACATTTCACATCAGGACCCCCTATCATTAGCTTGAGGAAGCTACATCCATCTATATGAGCACATCTCACATCAGGACTTCCTATCATTAGCCTGAGGAAGCTACATCCATCTATATGGGCACATCTTACATCAGGACTCCCTATCATTAGCCTGAGGAAGCTACATCCATCTATATGGGCACATCTCACATCAGGACTTACTCAGACATGTATAATTTATTCTATTCTATTCTATTCTACTGGCCAGAGAAATCTCATCAATCAACACACATAGCCTCTATCCATGTATATCAAGTACATGGTTTCAATCCAAACAGTAACACACAATTTCAATATACATGCATTAACTCATACAATGACCATCACTCTCACTAGAGTATGGTGGAACACAATCAGTGAGAAACACTCCCAAGAACAAAGAGCTTACCTGCTCTCAGCGCTACACCGGCTCTCCCGGCTTCATGGTCACAATCACCAGCAATGTCTGTATCACGCCCTACACAAGACATACAAACAATCAATCAATAATGGTCCTCAACCGTTAGAATGAAAGGAAACGCTATTCTTTTCCATTACAACCTCTCTATTCTCTATCTTAGGGTTATCATAGCTAACCACCTTATTGGCGGTTCACAGACCCTCAACAGGATCTATCTCAGCCTAACCAAGGCACTAGAGTCTCTCCAAGACTCTGCATGAGCCAATTCCATGCCCTAATCAGACCATATTTCAATGATTATCAAATTTATCAAAATGATTACTTCAACGCTCTTTCACCGTTTATATGGTCTCCTGAACATATTTTGTAAAAGAACCTAGGCTCATACATATCATAATACCCTCCATTTAACCCACATTCTTCCTACTCATACATATCTCAGAGTCAAAACTAAATTTCATCAATAGTCATGATTCAAAGCTCAGTATTCATCAGAACAACCTCCTGAGCATACTTTTCTAAAGAACCTAAGCCTAATTCCAGCCCTATCACAAATGGGTCACTATTCATCCCAAGAACAAATTCCCAAATCAATCGGTAAAACTTGAGTTTCTTATCTCTAAAAAATCGAGGAAGGCTGGAGGATCACTTCTCCAAGCTTTAGCGTCCTTGAATCGCTTTCTTTCTCCTCAAAATCCATGCTTTGCAAAGTTCCCTAGAGAACTGGATCTCTCCGATTGATGGTTCTTAAGAAGAATAGAAGCTGAATTCTAGCTCATAAAGGAGTTCTAAACAACTTTCTAGTTGGGTAGGAAGTGTTTAGATGAAGTATGAAGAAGATATGAAGCTTTTTACTTCATTAATGGCAGAAAACGCAAGGAGGAGGAAGAAGAAGAAACGTTTTTTGCTGTCCAAAAACGCGAAAATGGCCTTTTATAGGCCCCCAGCGTGAGTCCCACGCTACCAGCGTGGCATACCAGTGGAAAAAATGGCTTTATGCTGGAATCTCACGCTACCAGCGTGGCATATAGTCGTCGCTAATTCCGTCACTAATGCTTTTGCGACAGAAATTTAGTAAATTTAAACTTTTCTTTCTTTTTCTTTTATTTATTTAACCTTAATTATTATAATAATAAGATTCATCTTACATTTAAAAATTATGATTTATAGTGGATCACCTACTAAGGTGATCCATCGTAACATTAACCTTTATAATACGTTACTTTTTTATCATCAAATATTAGTTATTAATTGTTAATTTTTTGTTAATAGAAAATCAAACTATGACCTTGGTAATAAGCTATGACTAACATCGTCCATGATATTAAGCTCTGATTCTTATTCCTTGTGTCAACAAAGATTTTTCACACCTGAATTTGGGTTGTTTGTGAACCATCACGATTCACAATTCCTTAACGTGCAGTTCCCTCTTCAAGACCCTAAGGCAAAAATTAACAATTCACGTCCTTTTATCTTTTGGATCATTATTTAATAAATATTATAGGGTGGGGGCAGGGCAGAACACACGAAACATTTTTAATAAATATTAGAGGGTATGAGCAAGGTAGAACACACTAGATATGCACATATGCTTCACACGACCCATTATATCCCATGGCTTCTTTATGAATCATGAGCTTCAGGTCTGCACACAATTCACGACTTTGGGATGATAGATATCAAATAATGAAGAGAACTGCATTTCCCAATTCCAATATTCTTTTTCATAATTTGTTTACTTAAAATTGTTTATATTTTAAAATTATCATATCATATTTTTTATTATTTTACATATTTTTCGATTCTCTTTTTTAATTTTTCAATATTTTCAAATTTTTATGTAATATATTTTACACATAAATTTTTCTTTAACTTTTCTTTAATTTTTTAATTTTTTTATTTTCAAGACATTAATTTTTTATTATTTTTTAATATTAATTGTTTTCAACTTTCTCAACAATTTAAACCTTTATTTGACCCGATTACTTCCTTTTTAAACTCATATTTGAACTTTTATTGCTTCCAACTTTTTCAAATTTTTGAAACATTACTTTTCAATTTTTTAAAATTTATTTCTTTCAACTTTTGCATTATTCTTAAACATTACTTTAATACATATAAACTTTTCAAACATCATTATTTAATAAATGTTATGTTTCAACATTTTCATAATTTTAAAGTCATTACGTTTTTACTGTTACATAGTTTTAAAAATTGTATTCCTTTCAACTATTGTAATATTTTTAAAGATTGCTTTTACACATCTAAATCTTTTATTTACATTATATTTTTGAACTTTTAAAAACCACTTAATCACATACTTAACAATACCATTTTTTTTGTTAAGGTATATTTTATTTTTAATTTTTAAATGATGTTTCAATAATACTTTAATTTCATAAAATAAAAATGTTAAATAAAATCGTAAAATCAACTTTGTAATAGAAATGATGAAGGGCTTGGAGAAACAACGAAGGAATTTTTCTTATTCCTTAATTATTAACTTGGCATTTGAAAATGACTATTTCATAGTGAGAGCATGACTATGTTTCCAAATTGATCTTAGTTGGGTTTTACTTAATATAATTGTATATGATAATGTTAAAGTTGGAGTCAAGGTTGAACGACTATACATTGTAATATATTCCATTTTTGAAAATATAGAAATAAATTTATAATAAATGGTTAATTATACCCTTATGTGTTATTAATTATAGTCACCCTTTTTTTAGGGCTTAAGAGGAATGGGATAGTAAGACCTTGATGAGACTCTGCGGCCTGAGATAGTTTAGACCCCACTAGTATGAACACTTATTTAATTAAGAGTGGGACAAGAGAAAAGCAGACAAAGAAATGAAAAGAATCAAAGTGGAAAAGGAAGAGAGAAAGAAAAAATAAGATGAAAGATCAAAGACATAGCAACCTGATGGAGTGCCTTTAGTTAAATATTTTTATATCATTTTTAGCCTATTTGACTTCTCTTGGACCTTTATTTTCCTATTTTAATTCAGTTTTGTCTTAGGCTAGTAAGTGGACTTAGTTGCTATTTGTTGCGCATTTTCGGATTTTTTGCTCACTTTACGTATATGATTTGTGCAGGGCCTATAGAGTGCTACAGAACTCCGAATGGAGCGTTCTAGGAGTCCCTGGAAAGATAACAAAAAGATCTACAAGTTTGCTAGAAATAGACCAAGGCCAATTCTATCATTTGGAGGGTCATTTTAAGTTTCGAAATCGGAACCTCTGCACTTGCATTTTTGGGCTGCGAATTTGATTTTATGGTTGTAAATAGCAAATACCTAGAATTGTTGGGTTTGTTTATGGCCGATCCTTATCTTCAGACTTAGTCACTATATATTAGTGACTTTAGTGAAACTTGGACAGCACTTTACATTTTGCACAAACAAGTTTATTATTTTTTTTCTTTAGTTTTTAGAATCAAAAGCTTGTTCTTCATTGTTCTTCATCTTCTTCATTTCCACTTTGCTATTCTTCCATTTTTCTGCACTTATTTCATGGGGCTTTCCTTGGTGATCATCATGGAAGGCTAAATAATCACTCAATCCAAGGATCCAATCCAAGCAAGAGGAGAATTTGAGTTCTAGTTTAGTATTTCGAATTCTGTGTGAATGTTCACTTTCTTCTTCAATTGCTATTCTGTTTTCATGATTATGAATGCGTTTAGAATTGAAAGCGGATTAGGTTATGGATTCATTGCCTAATTTCGAATATAAATCACAGATTAATTGGATGATATTTCAATTAGGGTTTGTGGTTTCAATTAATTTAGGGGTTAATTCGATTGAACTGCTTCTATTGAGATTGAATGAATGTTCATGATAGAATCAACTTATGAGAATGATGATGATTTGAATAGCTTGGGTTGGTGAATTGGATTGATGCTTTCTAATCTGTTTTACTTTACTCCTTGATAATCTTGTTAATTTCTGCATTGTTCTTTAATTTTAGTTTGTGTTCTTGCATGTTTTACTTTGCGCATACCAACTGTTTGACAAAATTCTCCCTTATTATTACCAATGATTTGAAGCTAGAACCATATTGATCGTGTCTCTGAGTCGACCTAGGTTAACCCTGTGCTGCAGAATTAGCTTAGTTAAATTGTTTTGAAGCCACACGACAAACGCATATCATAACCCAAATCTTAAATTTATACGTTCTTCAAGGTGAGTGTTTTACCCTTTGTCTTTCCCTTAACCGTATGGTTGTCTATATCTCTTCCCCTTTTTATGCTTTAAGTTTAGGCTTGTATGAGTTTCAAGAAACTATGCATCATTATGGGATTTTAGATGTTGTTAGAGAGTTGAGGAATGTGAAAACACAATGAATATACTGCAAATAAACCAAGAGGGGGGTGAATTGGTTCAAATCTGATATTTAAAATTTTCTAAAATAAATTGCGGAATTAAACTCTTGGATCGTATCACTTGTTCACCTTTTG
>CM023946.1:18313125-18346994 GCA_013407115.1 Glycine latifolia | reverse complement strand
TAACTTAAAATATATGTGTGATGTATTCCTTGTATGATTTGATTAATTTATTAATTAGGATTAGTTGAAATGTTATGTGAATTATCCATGTGTCGTTGCTTGGTGTAAATGTCAAATATGTAGAGCATGTTCGAGCTGCATTGTAATTGAGTGATTTCGAGTTTGACCCGAAAACATGTTTTAGTAAAATAATCATTCTGGATTGGTTAACCGTTGGATCATCTTATAGGTTTATAACCCATATATGTAACTTTTGACCGTTGGGATTGTCAAAATAATGTCTGGAACGTGAAAAATTAATTTTTCACTGAAGCAGAAAATTCTAGAATCTGATCAGCTCGCCCAGGCGAATTTTACAGGCACTTTTGCTCGCCTTGGCGAGTGGAGGCGGTGCTGAATATGTATTTAAGCTTCCAAGTCACGGAAATGGAGGTTCTTCCTCCTCCAAACAGATCCCAAGCTTCCCCTCACCACCCTCCACCACCCAAGACCACCGGTAACCACCACGGACTGCCGTTGCTTGCCACGAGACCACTGCACGGAGAGGAACCCTTTAATCGGAGCGGAATCTTCAAAACTCTTCTTGAAGTTTTGGTAGAGAACGGAGCTTCCAATCCTCCTTTCTTGGTTTCCTTGAGGTAATCTTGGTTTCTTTTGTCTTCTTCTAGCTAGTTTAAGTCTATCTTGATATCTCTTGTGATTTGGGTACCATTATTGGCTGTTTCTATACTTCATTTGAAAACCCTTTGAAAATAAGATGTTATAAAAGTCTCTTTTTTATGAAATTGATGTCATTTCTGTGATCCTTGTTGAACCCTGGTCACATTGGTGTGATCAGAATTTCAAAATGATGTCTTTTGATGTGGACTCTCAAAACACCATTTTAGCCCCTTTTTGATTTGAGTGGGTATTTGACCCCAAATGTTAATATTGATCTTACCTCGGAAATCTATATTAAATTGTTTTCGATTTGGTATATAGAGCTATGCGTTTGGACGAAATCACGCATATTAAAGGATCTCCAAAACAACACTGTGAGGTTTTAACAGGAGAACTCCTAGTTAGGTAAGGAGAGTTTATTATTTAGTTATAGTTTTGGTACCATAGTTGGGGGCCAGGGAGTCCAACTATGAGGATATCTGTTTGTCCCTGTTGTGTGCTGATTTTCAAGAAAAACTACGTTTTTAACTAATGGGATGCGATGTATTTATGATTGATGTATGTTTGTTCCTGTGTGTGCTCATTTTCAAGAAAAAACTGCTTTTAACTAGTGAGATGCGATGAATTGGCTTGTTGATAGATAAAATTGTGAATGATATTATTGTTGTAATGATTGGATTTTTGGGAAAAGTCTTAATTACAGAGGAGACTCTGCCCAAATTTTTATAATATGTTTTCCTATTTAATTCTTTATTAAATTTTTAAATGGGCATAAAAGTGTGTTTTGTATATTGTAGTCCTCCTCTTTAATTTAGAATTTTCCTAAAAATATCAGTCTGGTGATATGATGAATTGTGAATGTATGAAATTTTGGTTGTCTGAAGACTTGGGGAATGTGAATCTCAGGCATATGTATTATGTATAAATGTGAAATGTGATTGCACTTGATGTCGTTGATGATATTGAAATTGAGATGCCATTGAGGTAGTTGATGATGTTCAAATAAGATGATATTGATATGCATGATGATGATATTGAGATGATATAATGCTGAGGTTGATAATGACATTGATGAGAGATAATGTTGATGTGAACAATGTCATTGTGTGTGGATATACATGGATACCTATGAGGGGTGTATGACGGGTTACCCTTGCGAGGATGAATTTGTTCCTAGCCAGGTCATACATTGATGGTGTCCATGGTTGTAGGCTGTGTATGTACACGTGGGATGCAATGACCGGTTGGTTACCCTTGCGAGGATGGATTTGTTCCTAGCCACGGTCAGTGCATCAGTGAGCCCACATTGGTGTGTTATGTATGTACATGGGGGTGCATGACGGGTTACCCTTGCGATGAAGGATTTGTTCCTAGCCGAGTCATGCATTGATGATGCTCATGTTTCATAATTCATTTATATGTGTGAAAATAGAATGAAGGCATGCGCGTACTTGTGGGTTTCAGTGGGCTGAGAACGCAGGTACTAAGGGGTCATCAGGTTTGGAATTCCCTTTCGACGCTGGCTGATCACCGGGTAGGGGAATGGCCAGTGCACGACAGGATGACCCTGATAGGCGGTGAATCATTTTTCCTATGAGAGGCTATTTCTGGGATATAGTACCACATTGCATGCTGATAGATGAGTCAGGTGCATGCATCATTCTATGCATGATTGTTTGAGTTGTGAAATGCATTGGATGATTGGTTTGTTGTGTGTGTATTGGAATCATGGATTTTGTTAATGATTATGGTGGGTAATGTTGTTTCTTTCCCAATTGCTGCTATCTGATGTTTGTTGATTTTATATAATAAACTCACCCTTGCGTTTGTTGTACCGTGTGGTTGGTACCTGTGATGATAATGAACCTTTGTTCGTGTGAGCAAATGAGCAGCCGTAGGTGACTCTGGAGGGAGATTCTTCTTGGTTGGAGCCGCCAAGCCGACGTGATGTCGTTGGGCTTCTTTTTGGGAAAGAGTTGTGTTTTGTTAATCAACTCTTTCTTAAGTAGTTCTTTGACTTTTTGTTAGATATGTAATTTCAGTTGTATTACATGTAAAACTAAAGGAAGTTCTAACATATGGATGACATGTATTGATTTAATATATATATATATATATATATATATATATGTACATATGTGTCTAATTATGTAATTGTAATATATGTATCATAATTGTATTATCGCGAAAAATTTACCATCATTTTCATAATCAAATTAATGGAGTTTTTATTAAAATTTGAGTTTTGCACGATTAAGAGTTAGTGATATCGTAGCGACGAGGCAGGTCGTTACACGTCCAACCAACACTAGGTTAGAGTTTTCACTATATCAAAGAATCTTTACAAGTAGTTTACAATGATCACTTTTATCCACACTAGATAAAGAAACAGAAATCTAAACCCTATAGACTTCAAATGATTAAGACCCAGAGAACCCTACTCTGTTCTTACTTCTAGAGAACCCTACTCTAGAAAACCACTTTAAAGAATTAAAGATATACCAACATAATTTTTAATAACCAGAAAAATTCTAAAGAAAGATTCAAGAGATACAACCTGTGATCCTTCAAATGAATGAATGATGTTACCAATCCATCAGGTTGAATGCAAATCAAAGCTTAGAATAAGAACTCTTGAAATCTTTTCTTTTCTTTAAAAACTCATCTAAAAGATTTTACTCTCTTGATCTCATGAGAGATTTTTCACTCTTAGAACAAATCAGTATTTTGGCTCTAGAAAAAAACTTTCTAATCTTTTTGTGATTCATACAAATGCTCAAGTATATTTGAACAATTCGCTCTAAGTCTATTTATAAAGACAAGTTAAGCAAAGCTGTTAAAAAAACTGATTTAACTGACAATAATCGATTAAAATGACAAGGTAATCGATTATTTAATCACATGTAATCGATTAAATTATCACATAATCGATTAATATGTTCTTGAGCTTTCTGGAAATGTTTTCATGACCAAGATAATCGATTAAACCGATACTTAATCGATTAAAGCAGTCTTAGTATATTTAAAGCATGAAGAAATAATCGATTACATAAGACTGGTAATCGATTAAACCAGTAAAACTCAAACATGAAAAACACGAACCCGGCCTGTGTAATCGATTACTGAAAATGGTAATCGATTATTCCAGTAAGGCATTATGACTAACAAGTTAAAATAATCGATTACATAACAGAATAATCGATTATTCCAGTGATGCATGTTTTTCATATGTTACTATGTAATCAATTACAATAAGCTGGTAATCGATTAAACTATTCTTCAAGGCTTTTCCAGAAATAGTATGAATGTAATTAATCGATTAAAATGCTTGTGTAATCAATTAAAACAATAAGTTTTCCTTTTTTCAAAGACTTAGCCATGAGAACTTAACTTCTTATGAAATCATTGGATTGCTTTGAGATTTTAATCAAAGAATATATATGCATGATAATGAGAATGCAAATGCAAATGAAATATCACAAGGCAAAACACTTGAACCACTTAGACAAATTACAAAATGTCTTCAAATGATTGAGCATGTAAAAGGCTAAACATCAAGCCTTCATCCTTGCTTTCATCTTCTTGCAGCTTCCCTTAAAGTCAACAATCTCTCCCTTAAAATCAACAGAATGTAATAGGACTTGAGGAACTTGTCATCTTTTTGCCTTAAGTTCACTAAGGTCACTAACGCCAAGTGTTGAGGTTGGATATTGGCAAATTGCGCCCTAAATCTTGCAACCATAGTTTCAAAAGAATCAATGTAATTTGGTGGGAACATAAGTATACCAATTCAAGGTTGCCCTCTTTAAAGATGTAGGAAATACAAACACAAGATGACATAATGTAACACTCCGTATGCATCCGGTGTATTAACAATTACTTAATCAGATTAGCGCAGTAATTAATTAATTAAAACCCACGAAAGCAATTACAAGACCTTATTCCTTGATTCATTATGTATGGTACGTACTTCAGTTAAATATACAAGACCAATACACTAAAGCCAGCCTCAACGATCCAAACAACAAAAGGAACGACAGATACATCAACAATATCTATACAGATATATCAGGAGAATAAACCACAGGTATATACATACATACATACATACATACATACATACATACATATATATATACATCATCTCAACCACCCCTGTGGCGATACAAAAGAATAGGCATTCCTAGCCATGATCTCACAGATCACGTCTTCACACGAGGGCATACAAAACCAGCAGTGTTTATACATCATAAACATAACATCACATGTGTACACACACATCTTCCCTGAACCAGGGGTACAAAATACATCAACATAACCAAGGAGCCACCATGCTCTCAAAATGCTGCCAAATAGCTGCACAGGAACTGTCTCTACTGGGGCCTCCCGCCCTGAGACCTATCATCTCTGCCAGATGAATCATCTGCAAAAACATAATCCCCACACGGGGTGAGATACACATCTCAGTAAGCTCAGGGCTCTTGGAGACTTCTCCTCCCCCACTGGCTTACTTCCATGATACACAACATCAAAGGCATCACAATCACTGGCCTCCCGGCCCTCACAACAATACATAGCCATCATCTAGCTCTAATGTATATCCGCGGTACTATGCCCGCCAAAGATGTATCATCATCAGCATCTGAGACTCTCAGTCCCCAGTGTGAGATCGGAACTCACACCTGTGTCATCCCATCGGGAGCTACCCCTTTACACATGGATGCACGTATATGGTACCTCCGAGAATAGGCTTCAACCGCGACGGGACCACCTATCTCTTGGTCTTAAGGGATCATCATCACCCTTTACGTGAGCAAACCAAACTAGGAGTTGCGCTCTACTCCTAGGGAGGTCCATATCTATCTAACTGGCCAGAAGATCTATTCGAAAGGCAACCATACACACAAAGCATAGAATCATGCCTACATATTATCATGAGAAAACTGTAACAACCAATTCAATGCATATGCATCATGTATGCAACCATCACTCCCTCAGAGTGTGGTGGAACTTAAGCAGTGGGAAACACTCCCAAGAACCACGAACTTACCTGGCAAAGCCGTGCTCTGCTGTTCAATCCGTGAACTGTGGCCTCCACCATTGACAGCCTCGGTGTCACGCCCTATACAAAGGCACACAAGCATGAATCAACAATCATCCTATCCGTACAAGCATTTAATTATACCAAAACATACGGAAAACAGAATTTTCTGCATAAAATTATGCAGATTTTGTACCTACTTCGAAAATTCATAAATCCCTGTAGGAAACTCCTAAAATCAAGGGAATTTAGAGGCATCTAGATCTATCTCTCATCTTTCAAATGCAACTGGTTTCATCCAATTCCATAAACCACAGCCTCTGTAGCAATTAAAATACCAGAACTGTCACGCACTAAAACAGTGCTAACAGCAACATACCAGCCCAAATAGCCATTTTTAAACGACAGCCAACACCAGATTACTCATCCAAATGACCTGCATTTTTACAGGTGTAAAGTAAACATACCCATCTTTCTATTGCCACTGAAATCACTCAATTTGGATCATCCTAGACTGATTTATGATTTCTGCAAGATTGACCTCTGCAGCAGAAAAATCTGCTAAAAACAGAGTATAACAGCCTGTTATAACTCTGCATCATAAATTCTGAGGACCTCCAAAAATAGCACAAAGATTCCAGAATATACCTAACTCTCTTAGCTTTCAAATGGCACTGGTTTTAGACCATTTGGACACCAATAGCTCCTGCTATGCACAAAACATCAGAGTTGACCAGATTGGTGTTCTTGGCTGTCATGAACATGCATGTATGATTCATGCATGGAACACCATTTCAACTTAAAATCAACTTTTACACACTCCAACTCAGACTTCAAAACTGTCTCACCCTCTCAATCCTCAACATTTATCAATCTCACTCCAACTCTAACCCTAACCTTAAGAATCAAGGAGAAATAGGAGGAGATTACAAACCTTAGAGTTCAATTGACCAAATTGGAGGGTGGACCAGCACTCTATGGCTTCCAATCGCAGTTCAGCGGCTCCGAACGGTGGTGGGAAGATTCAAAATCCACTCTTTTCCTCAAATCACTCACCACTAAAGCTCAATAACAACAAAAAACAAAGAAAAAAGCTTTCTTCCTTGCTTGCTTCGTGATTTCAGCCACTAATCAAGTGGAAGTGGCGAGAAAAGAGCTTGGGAGTGGAGGAGAAACCAGAGAAGAAGAAAGGAGAAGAAGAAAATGGGAGAAAATGTGGTCTGCTTGTTTTTAACATGAAACAGGGGGTGCACCCAACAATTACTTATTACACCCTTACCTCTAGCAAAGACCAAAATGTCATTCCTTTCGTTAATCCGTTTAATTAAGCAAATACCATCCAAATTAACTTATTTTAAATTAGAGATATTACACATAATCATTGGTAAACAAATTTTCCTGGGTGGTATAGGCATTTGTGGTCTCATCTAGATTGGTGGCATTGTTATATCAGTGTCTGTTCAAGTTCTTCCAACCAGGAGGGAGCAAAGTTTCTGCTACGCCATCCAGAAAATGGTATTGTCGTGCCATTGCGCTTACGGGAGGGGTTTGATGTTTAGTTCCAATTTGAGCATAGGTTTCATACCTACTTGTCTCCAAACGCGACCATTGAGTATGGGCTTCAATCTCCTCTTACTTTTCTAGTGGGACTGAGTAGGTTTTCACATGTGTTTGTATTTCATGCAACGACATTGTTCATATTTTATCATTCTCCAAGTGTAACACTTCTACCTCTTTGACATCTTGTTTCCATAGGACCTAATTGTTTTGGTGCATCACAAGATGAATGGTTGGTTTTTGATGAATAGTCCTTTGGTGCTCCTTTGGTTAAGACCTTGTGGCATTCTCTTTTTTTTCCATCTACTCTCATTATGCTTTGTGTTTCTACCATTGCAATGCAACCAAAGGACAGTTTTATTCGACCCAAAGGTGGGCATCAACTGTACTTAGAAAACTTTGTAGGTCGATGGTTAGGTTTGACATCAACACTCTTCTTCCTTTCTAGTAGGTGCAAGGGAAGGTTGATACTTAAAGACACCTTAACGTTCAAGTCAAGAGGTGAGTATTAGCATTTTCATATTGGAATTGACTTTTAGGCTTACCTCTATTATATATCCCTTATATATGACATATATTGTCATTTGGGGTGTATTTAGTTTCTTGATTTTAAAGCAATCAATCTCCCTATTTTTTTGAGTAATGTAATGACATATCATTTGAATATTCAATGAAATTCATGTTCATTCCCTTTCCTCTTTATTTGTAATCTTGATTGAACTATACTCAGGGTGATCTAGGAACGTGGCCAGTTTTCTTAGGTGTTGGTTTCATGACTAGTTGAAAGACCCTTTGGCTACTTGAAGTAGCTCACCTTGATTGATATCATTTCAATCGTGATATGCTTTTAGACTCTACCACCATATCTACTTTTAGGCTTAAATGCGATTTTGAATCTCTTATTTTTTTAAAATATGTAATTTTGATCTCCCTATTTTAAATAGAAACATTTAATCTTTTTATTTTTTAAATTCCACAATTCTAGTCTTTTTTTAAAATAAAATATTTAGTTTCCTATTTTTATAAAAATATGTATTTTGTATTTTTTTCAAATTGAAATGTTGACCGTTGAAAGAGAAAGAGAGAACAGAAATATATGTCTATGCTCTCAATGATTCTATCCACTGAGAAGTTAGAACACACCATGTGGTAGTGAACAAGTAAAATCATAGCGATACAACTGCCAAGTGGAACCACAGCCAATACTTACTAACTATATACCTCAAAACAAGCACCATCTTTCTCGTGACCAACATTATGGTTAAGCATTTCCTAAAGACACAAACAGTCACGAAGTGCTGCCATAGTGCCATTCACAAGATCACATGACAAAATACTGAACATTTCTCTGTTTGTTCACCAAGACAAAATCATAAAGAAAGATAAACATGGTAAATCCGGGCACATCAATTGACATTCCTAGTTAAATTCCAAGAATAACAAGAAATATCAATCTCAAAATTATTACGGGTCTATGCTGATCCTATCTGCCTTTTTTCATTTATGGGACCAACCACAGAAAATTAATAGAAGTATGGGTTCTTCCAAGTGGCATTAAATTGCAACCTACTTTTTTTTTTGTTAGTGGCATAAATTGTAACCTACTTTGCCAGATGTGTTTCTGAATGGTTGCAATACCCCATTGCTCTCAAAGTGTTTGATAGTATGGAAAGGCAGGGAATAGCTTTTTAGAATATGAAATCTACTATATCTCTATTCGTTTGTATATGCATATAATAGTTTTCATTCCATGAATGGAAACGGGTCTCATAGTACCACTATGAGCTACTTTTATATATATAGATAAAGGTTTTGTTTAGGGTCTCATCATATTGCGGAAGGTAAGGTAGGTTTTGTCCATTGTTGCCAAAGAAATGGGCTGTCTAGAATCTAGACCAAGGATGACAAAATGTTATGGTATTTCACGTATTAATTCACGCACTCTTCAAAATGTAATATATATTAAAAAATGTATTACTGAATAATTTTGTTGTTGTTATCATACAAATACAAATCGAATACAATATAAACAATTTATAATGATTCACACACTCTTCTTAATCAATTTGAGTTGAACTTCTTCCCACTATTAGACATTTCATGCCTAATATTTTAAGTATTAATTTAATATCTATATTAATAAGAATTATTCAAACATTTTTTTTATGGTTATATACACATTCAAGTACCTATTATGGTACACTTAGAAATCCAGGAGTTTCTGAATTAAATGGGTTTGAGCACAATTAAGAAAGAGAAAGGGGGAGATGATTTTTCAATGAAAATACCAAAACTCTTAAATTTCTGAAAGCAAAGTAGAATTTCTCATATTAAATACCTAATACTACGTACAGTATTTATATAAGTATATGACCAAATTTATTTAATTTAAAAAACAGAAGAAATTAGCTTATTCGGGCGGAAAATTGCAGATGAAATGAGTGAGATTGAATTATCATATTTGAGGAAGAAATCCAAGTGCTGTTATGGTAAAATAAGCAAAATCATATATTTCAATAAAAGCGGGTAGAGGGAAATTCTATCCGCAAGACATTAAAATAATAATTGGAATCTTTCAAAAAATATGAAAAAAATAGAGGTAAACTTGTTAGTTGTTAGCCTGAAATCTTTGCAAATATGCCAGATAGCAACCGAGCATTTACAAATATCCCGCATATAATGCATGAAATATTTTCTATGTAGCTTCTACCTTTGAATCTTTCCATTTCCTTTGACTAACGTAGTGCATATGTCAATGTGATCATGTACGTGTGACCTCCAAAATTTGGAACTTAATTTAATCTAAAGCTATAAGATTTAATTATCTTAGCATCAACAAAATCCACATGCTGGATATTTTGACAAAGAATGAGAAAGGAAGGAATTAGTTCAATTAAACAAAATAAAAAAATCACAGGTGATATAATGAAAACATAAATAGAAATTGCTGGTGTTTATGTATTTAGTTATAAACTATAAGTATATATCTTCCACCTTTATTTAACATAATTACAAGTATAAAATTTGAACTCAAGACTAATGATTAATCTAGAATATTTCCGCATTAGTTAATTCATCTACTCGGTGATAATAGTTTTATTTCAATATATATATATATATATATATATATATATATATATATATATATATATATATATATATATGTAATTACAATCTTAGGATTATTATTACTCAGGCTAGGAACACATCCTTGCTAAACCAAAAAGCATATTTGATTATGATTTAATATTTTTTACATTTTTTAAATTCAAAATATGAAAGAAAAAATAAAAGTCAGAATGAAAATTATTAGTTGAATTATATATGTTGTTATATTCCCACTCGTCACCATGAAAATGAAAGGTAGGCAAAATATAAGAAGATGGCTCATTCATAAAAATCAACTATGCCTACAATTTTTTAAAACAGTTTATAACAAACATGAAAATGCTATATCCCACATTCAAATTCGTGGAAATATTTTTTTTGTGTAATCAGAAGTTACATGAAATTTTTTATTTAATATCTAGTTAATTTTTTAACTCAAGCCGAAAATTAAACTCAGATTTCGAGTCAGAGATCTAGATTTTAAATCATTTGTGCTAATGACTTTTGGTTTAAAAATAATTTTGTAAAACTTAAAATAATCATACCCACTGAACAAGAATATTGAAGATTTAAAATTATAAACGGCATGTAAATTAATTAAAATTATAAGTTCAGGGAATTTACCTTGGTTTGAACTTAATATTTTACCTTTTTATTTTTCGAAAAAGAAACCTAAAAATTATTTTTGGTTTTATCTTTTCCCCTCTTCAGTTTGCTAGTATTTCATTAAAAGTTAAAACCACTCTAATTCTCTCTGGAGTACGTCTGGGGTGACAGGACATGCCCTATCTTCTCAAACACAAGGGGGTGAAATTTTGGTACCGCAAATGGGCCAACCTTGGTCGGAGAAAAGAAAATCACATCATGGTTCACAGCCAACATTGACTTTAGAATCTATTGGCATGACTAGCATTATATAGTGAATGATCTAAATGTTTGGTAACGATGAGTTCATTAGAGTTAGGTTCAACTAAAGCATCATATAAGTTCATTTTTTTATGGTCCATCTCCCCTCCGCATTGTCGTTTGTCTCAAGCACGCAGGTACAACAAATCTGTTAATTCACCCTACATTAGTAATTCAAGTGGAACTGTAAAACTCATATTGATCCCGTCGATCTGATCGCAAATCAAAGATATGATAGGGTCAAATTATTTATCATATCAACTTTATAATTGACTCAATGTGATCTGATTTAATTTAGTCATTTTTATAATTAAATTAATGTTTTGATACGATTGAATTAATAAATCCATTTAATTGAACTGATTCGATCAAAATTAATTATTTTTTAAAAATGTAAAATTTAATAAAAAATACAAAAATATAATATACTACAAATTAAATCAATGATCTAAAATTTATTTAATGAATCAAATCAAACTATCATAATTAATTATTAATCCTAACACACATACTTATATTTTATATTTTGTTACTTATACAAATAAGTATGATTTAATTATTAAATTACTTATTACTAGTTTCACTACTGACCTATTAATCCGGTAATCGATACAGTTTTCAAAACTACTAATTCAAGTATTCAATATTGTATTGTGCCTATATAAATAAATAATCAATACAGTAATGAATTGTATATGCTAAATCAATCTTGGAAGTTCCTCAGGAGTTAGAAGGAAGATGTAACATGTGAGACGCCAAATCGACCGTGAGGTATAAATGACAGTGAGGAACAGATTGGAGTGTATAAAAATTATTTGGACAAGTCAATTCAATATTGAGATTTCGAAAATTTGGAACTATTCCAATAGGAACCGTAGGGGCATGGAAGATGGAAATTGAAAACTCTTTGGGGGGGTCCAAATTCAGTTTCGAATGGGTTACAACAAGTGGGAAATATATGGGGCAAGAAAACTCAAGAAAAAAGCTTAAAAACAAAAATTGGAACACCTCATTGGGGTCCACATGAGCTTCCTATAACCGAGAGGTACCTGTTAGTTATTAGGACACCTGAGTAGTACATTAGTGTATCGCATTCGTAAAGCGTGGAATGCTTTAGATAAACACAAACAGAGTGTGGATGCTTCTTTTACTTTGGATTCTGGTGTTGGCAAAGCAAAAAAAATTATTATGAACCAATGGTTAGTCTAACTTGCATGGTGCTTATACCAATGCAACTGCCAGTTTCTTCGACTCCACGTAGGTTAATTTTTTTCAACTATTATTCATAATTAATAAAACAAAATAATTAAGATGATTTGACATGATAAATTAGAAAAATGTTTTACTTTAATTAATATGTATGGTTTGTGTAAAACGTTTACCTGTCAAATAATATATACAAAATCATATAAATATAACTTTTAAAATACTTATTATAAAAATTAACTAATTTAATACTAATTTATTATTAGATCACAGTAAAAAATCTCTTTATATTGATATATCTAAACTTTTCATAAGTTAAAATAAGTTTGTATACTTTAATTTACGAACAAGCTGTTAAATATACGAAAGTTAATGAAAAAGTTGTAGTGTGTAAAATCATTTCCTTAATTCATCTTATTTTCCCCCTTAAAATATGGGTGTGTGTGTGATATTATTCTTATCATCTGTGTCATATCTTTGTGGTGTGTTTGTTATATATTATAAAAGTAGAGCAAGTTACCGAGGCAAATACATTCGACAGGAAAGTCAATCATAAAATAATTAAGAACAAAGATGGAGCTAATTAAAAAATAAAAAGAATTCATCTTAATTTTGAGTAAAAAAATTATGTATGAAGATATGATTTGAAAAGCCATCTTACCGAAATGAATCTTACCCAATTGAACATGAGTTAAAAGAATCTAACCTAAGACATAAAGAGGGATTGGAATTGTCCACCACTACTGGTGCAGCCACTAGACCCTAATGCCTAAGTTGTTTTTTTGCACTTTTTGCGACAAGTATACTTCATTCCCTAATAACCTACATCACTAAGTTAAGTCTTCCAGATAATGCTTTGTAATATGTATGAATGTCACTCTTCCATCTCCGGAAAGCCAGCTAAGATATTTCTGTAGAGTCGTCAAATTAGGATTATGGGTTCCAATAAAATCAAAGGTTTGAACTCATCATGTAAAAAGCAATAACAAGTTGCAGATATATATGATTAACTTTACACTACTTTTAAATGTGAGATATTTATTTATATATTACTTTATGTGCCTATGGTAACTTGCTTGCATCCGAAAACATTTGATGATAAGTATCAATCAATGACCTAAACTACATTTTTATTTATTTATTTGGATACATAACCCAAACTTGATTTATGTTTCTTTCATTCAAAGTGACCGATCTTAGTAATTATATATTTATTACGTGATTGCTCTCACTTGCACCAGCTGCTCCTTTTAAAGATGACAGTCAGTAATTAAGTCAGTAACAGCCATCTCATGCTGCTGGCAACTATCCATATCAGCAGTGTGTTTGGTAGAGACAAGAAAAATAATATTAGAATAAATTTGTGTACTTTTTTTTAAGATTTACATATTTTATATTTTATTTTAATTCAAAAATTTATTTTTATTTTTTATCTTTTTTATTTCTATTATCTAAACCAAACAGATGTGTTCAAAGATTATTATAACCTTAGAATTGAATCATGCGCTTACCCTTAAGTTGGGAAACTAATTTGGTAATTTTTTATATGTGCATAAATGCTTCTTAAATCTAATTTTAAAAGAATCATTAATTTTAACTAGTTCAGTAATTCTTTGTTTACTTTAGAAGGTCCATTTTCTTGTTAGTGTGGCCTGAACCAAATCTATCTATTTGAGATTTTCGAAGTCGACGAGCATAGAAGTTGCGCTCAAATGCTTGGTACGGATTTCAGTCGACGCAACTTTACAAAAGGTGAATAGGAAAGGCAATTGGGAGATAAATCCAAGCTTAATTTGATTAAGACTTAATTTCTATCATTACCCTTTTAATCAGTCTGAGTTCCTCTCATCTCACATTTTAGAATGACCTTAATTAATTAATTAACACGTCCATTCTTGCTTCGCACCCTGTCCCCTGCAGACCCCACACACCTGGCTCTTGAGCAATATAACTTGCTACTGCTATATATACTTCTTCTCCGGTCTCCACATACATATACTCTATGTTTAGTATCACATTGAGATGTCAATAATGATGCTGAAATCTGATACATGTTTGCTCGTTTGATACGTTTGGTCTCACATTAAATAATAAATTGCTTGAAATAATTTAAAATATTTTTTGCATTAAATAAAAAATATACTAAATTTTATTATAATTTTTTTAAGAAAAAAAAAATAATGTTTCATGGATGTCAAATGTTAGTCCACACATTGAGAGAGAGAGAAAGACATAAATACTTTGTTTGACAGATAGAAAAAAATAGAGAAGAGTAAATGTGACACCAGTAACATTTTAATTAAATATTTCCTTTGTATTTCTACCATAACAAACATACATATATTTCCATCTCTTTTATTTCTCCTCCCTCCCCTAACATGATAGAATGAGAGAAAGATAAGAAGTGGAAAACAAATGTTTACATGACAAGTTCATAATATATCATTGTTGAAACAAAAATATTTTAATACAAATTCATTTACTATTTTTTTTCACTTTTGATTGGCTTCAAAATCTATAATTATTTTTTAAAAAACAATTTTATCAATATTTACTCCCAAACATATAAATAATAAAAGATATATATATATATATATATATATATATATATAATAGAGAGATGAAATCCGTTTACACGATGTAAAAATTGATATTCTTATATTATTTAATAATTTTTTATTGGATAAATATTTTAAAAAATCCATCTATATATATATATGAACATCCATCATTTCTCTCTTCACATCATTTTTTGTTTTTTTTTTTCATAACATTATTTGTGGCATTAAAAATGCTAGTTACACACTCCTTTTAATATATTTTGTATTATTAGTTAAAATTAATAAAAAAATAAAAAAATTATCAAATAAAAAAATTAAAATTTTTGTAATTTCTAGTAAATTGCAACTAATTAGAAAACATCAAAGAATCTCTTTAAAAAAGTGTGATAATGCTTGCTAGTTACAAACATTTTTCCTCACTTATTGTTGTGTCTGTGTTTCTCTCCTTCCACTTCAAGTTGTACGTTTGATCAACACTATATATAATATTAGCCTGGTTTCGCTTTCCGTCACACCATTTTCACCCTCACTACACCTCAACAAATAATGAACCATGGAATACCAATACCACCCATCATCTTATGGCGTCTCTTCCTCTTCTCACTCCAACCACCATCAAGGGTCAACAACACCGAAATCCCTGTCTTCACAACGCAGCCTCGTCTCAGTCCCCTCCCTCAACCACCACCACCACCACCTCCACACCCCGAATTCCACCGTCTACCACCACTGCCTCACAACCCTCAAGGGTCACACCTCCTCCTACATCTCCTCCTTAACCCTCTCCGGCAAATTCCTCTACACCGGCTCCTCCGACCGCGAAATCCGCTCCTGGAACCGCATCCCAGAAAACTCATCAAACAACAGTTACAATAACAACACCGTAATCACGGGAAACGGTGCTGTTAAGTCGTTAGTAATTCAATCAAACAAACTGTTCAGCGCGCACCAAGACCACAAAATCCGTGTCTGGAAAATAAGCAACAACAACAACCATAACGAGCATGAGCAGAAGTACACACAAGTGGCCACACTCCCCACCCTCGGCGACCGCGCCTCGAAAATCTTGATCCCCAAGAACCAGGTCCAAATCCGAAGGCACAAGAAATGCACGTGGGTTCACCACGTGGACACCGTCTCGGCTTTGGCCCTGTCCAGAGACGGAACCTTGCTGTACTCCGTCTCTTGGGACAGAACACTCAAAATCTGGAAAACCAAAGACTTCACGTGCCTGGAGTCCCTCGCCAACGCGCACGATGATGCCATCAACGCGGTCGCAGTCTCCTACGATGGGACCGTCTACACCGGATCAGCGGACAAGAAAATCAAGGTGTGGAAGAAATTCGCAGGAGAAAAGAAACACACTTTAATAGAAACCTTAGAGAAGCACAACTCTGGGGTGAATGCTTTGGCTCTAAGCAGCGACGAGAATGTTCTATATTCTGGTGCATGCGATAGGGCTATTTTGGTTTGGGAGAAGAAAGAGGGTGATGATGGGAAAATGGGGGTGGTGGGTGCTTTAAGGGGACACACCAAGTCCATTTTGTGTTTATCTGTTGTGGCGGATTTGGTGTGTAGTGGCTCTGCGGATACAACAATTAGGATTTGGAGAGGTTGTGTTGATTCGCATGAATACTCTTGTTTAGCGGTTTTGGAAGGCCACAGGGGTTCGATTAAGTGCATAAGCGCAGTGGTTGACCACTGCAACACCAACAACAACAACAACACCACATCGCAGTCCGAAGCGTTATTATCTTTTCTAGTCTATAGTGGCGGTTTGGACTGCGACATTAAGGTGTGGCAGATTTTAGTTCCTGCTAGCTAAATTATAGGACCCATCATCATAATAATAATAATAGGTTCTTTAAATTAAATTTCTTCTTCTTCTTTCTTTCTTTTTAGCGATTTAAAAAGGGAACATGACAAGGGCAGTTCGGCCTTTCTGCCCGTGAACCTTTCGTCTTCTTTTTTTCCACTCCTCGGATTGATTAGAACTACGATTGATCCATGGCTCTGGTAATGATCTTTATTTTACGTTTGACTAAAAAGATGTTTGTTGTGTGTGGAAATTATAAATAAATAAAGCCAAATATTTTATTGAGGAGGCGATTATTCTTCGTTCACGGCTGACAATAATTGGATCCGTATATGAGTATGTTAGAGTTTTGACTTCGTTAATCGGCACATTAGTAAACTCCCTGTATGATTATGAAGTGATGTAAGCTATTTAATATGCTAATAACGAAATAAGTATCATCTTGGGTAGATTACAGACGCTTAAACACGAGCAATACCAATGATCTAGTTTAGAAACAGGCGTGACTCGTAATTTTTTATATTTACGATCGATTTTACGGATAAAATTTAATTATTAAGTAATTTGAAGAATTTTTATGATTCTCACTAATCTTCACACTTCATAATTTCTTCTAAAGCATGTTTACACACATTTTTATCTTTTACTATAGTCCTTTTTAAATAATAATAAAAAAAACTAAATTAGAGTTATTGCTGAGTATTGATTTTTGTCTCCACCAACAAATAAAAAAAAACATGTATATAATTACTAAATTACTAGCATGCAATTCAACATTAATTTTATGTTTTAAATAAATCATACCTATTGAATTTTACTCACTTCAAACAAATACACATAAGTCAACCAATATTCATTTTATAAATTTTGGGTACACAATCTAACATCTTATCACACCTATTAAACTCACCTCTCCATTAATAATCAACAAATACATATTTTTTTATTTATTTTAACCCCCCATTTTATTAAGAGAAAATCTGACTAATTTAAAATTCAGTCAGAAAATAAGTAAAATGTGTTAAAAAGTTATTTTTATCATGTTCAATCTCGAATATTACTTAAATAATTTAAACTTAATTTTAATACATTAACCACTTATTCTCAACCATGTTTTCAACAAACACATATCTAATTACTAAACTCCCACCACAAACTATAATACTATGTAATTAATGACGGTTTGGACTATAACTCCAACAGGATATATAATGACGGTTAGGACGGCGACATTAAGGTTTTGTAGTTCCAGCTATCAAAATTATAGGACCCAGTTCTTTCTTCTTCTTGTATATTTTTTCTTCTTCAAAAATTTGTGTCTTCTTTTCGACTTCTCGGATTGATTAGAATTATAACTATAAACGATCGATCTCCTCTACCGGTAATCTTTACGTTTGACAATTTGTTTGTGTGTGAAAATAAAATTAAATAAAGCCAAATATTTTATTGATGTGGTGGCGATTCTTTGTTCATGTGGCCGACCCTGATTTCATCCGGATGAGTATGATAGAGTTTTGACCTCGTTAATTACGAAGCACATTAGTAAACTCAATGTATGATTGTGAAGTGATGTCAGATGTTTATGTGTTAACGGAATAAATAGTATCACTTTTTGGGTCACATTCCTTAACTTTCTATTTTTATAGTGTTTTTCATTTTTCTTTATCTAAATTCTTTAAAAGGTTAATATAGTTATTTTTCATATGAAAATTTTAATTTATATTCCATACTATTAATCACGAAAAATATTCATAATATGTATTGTTAAAATATAAATATTTTGCTATTTTATACTAAAATAAATTTAAAAATATCCTATAAGTAAAATTAATGAATACTTTATGGGTTAAAATATATTTATATTCATTATCAACATTTTTAATTAATATATATTAAAATTTAAATATAATAAATATTTTTTTATATTACTTTAATGAAATTTCGAAAAACTTTATATTACGTCATTGAATGTGAATAACAATATTTATTTATTCAGGATTAATATAAAAAATTTGCAACTATAATTTATATGGGAAATTTTTATTAAAAGATGATTTAGGAATAAATTTATCTAATAAAATGATACTCTTATATTTTGTAAGAGTGAGTATAACTTACACTAGTATGAAGTATTCTCTCCTTATACAGATATATTTATTTATTTTGTGTATCATAATACAATAGGATGTCTTTATATTTATTTAAAAAAAAAAACTGTATCACCATCAAAATAGATTGAAGAGAAACAACTTATGATAAAAAAAACAAAAAGATCGATGAATGACTTTTATGGTATGCGATATGATACAACTGTTTTAAGAAAATATTTTAAAAGAATAAGAGTAAATGATAAAATAATTATTGTAAAATTGAATTTTAATTTAATTTTTTAAATAAATATAAATTAAAAAAACACTATAAAAACTAAATATTTAAAAGTATAATCAGGTACATGAGATGAGAGTGTCAAATTCCCATGATGTCACCTTCGTCAATCCTTTATTGCATAGTTATTTTTTAGCTGAAATAATTGCACTTAGTTAGACAAGCCATCATATCCTATTCCTATCCGAGAAATTATTATCACAGAGAAGTTATAGATAGATTTCTCTGATTAAGCACTTCGTTGCCCCTTTTATTTCACATTCATCAAATCTTTCAAGTTTCAACCGTCCTATTTTTATTAATGCAGATTAGGCTAATAAGTATGGAAAATGACATACGAGACAACAAAATACGAATACAGTGACATATTGTAATTTTTTTATCAGTAAAAAATAAATATAATTTTAAGAGATCGATTTAAAACAGCATGTTTAATATGTAAAATTTAAGTATAAAGAAAGTAACTTATTTTATTTTCATAATTAAATTACTGTTTTTATTTATGAAATTAAATAATAAATTTAAATTTTACTAAAAAATTATAAAGTTAGTGTAGATTGGATAAAATACGTTTTTATGATTTCTAATTATTTGAGTCATTAAAATAATTCTTTAATGTTATCCTCATTTTTAAAACTCTTAAAAATGATGAACTTTTACTGTTAAGTAGAGTTGTGATATGTAAATCACTATACTACATCACTAATTATAGTGAGTTGCTAATATGATTATGCATAATACATCATGCATTTAGAGGTATTAAAATGGACTAATTCAATATACATAGATTGAGACTTAAATAGACCGAGATAACTCGACTCACTTTTAAATGAATTACAAAAATATCAATTCAATTCGGCCCATCACAAGTTGATGGATTGGCTCAACAAATTTTGTATAATAAAAAAATTCAGAATAATAAAATTTTAAAAAATCAAAAACATTTTTCTCTATTTTATTTTATTTTTTATTATAAAAAAGTAACATTTTTCAACCAAATGTCTTAAATAACCAATTAACCATTCAAACAATAAATATAATCATCAAAGTAACCATTCAAATGTCTCAATTCTTAAATACATTACATATCATTTAAAAGTCTTAAAACACCAAAGTTTTAAATCCAAACATTAATCATAGTTCAATAACATTATAGTCTTAAAATTAAAAATATCAAATTATCAAGACAACTTACATCATTAGATATATTATTTTATTTAAACATAAGTGGATTGGTTGACTAACCTAACTCAAACTCATCTAACCTATGAATTAAGTGAGTCGATTTATTTTCTATAAGTATTATAAAATTTTTGTTTTTTTGGATTTGGTCCAATTCAGACCCGTAGTGAACCAAGTTGGTTCAGTAAGTTTTGGCTCACTTTAACATTCTTACTATTTTAGTTTCGGCTGACACTTTGAGTGAGTTGATTTAGTTTCGGCTCACTTTATCCACTCAACCAAACATATTAAATTAGTTAAAATTAATTAAGGGTGTATTTGTTTTTCTATGAGATCTCCATTGAAAGGCTATTCATAGATTTTTTTCAGACATGTGTTGAACACAGTTTTGGAAAGTAGGAAAATGTAAAGAGACTCTCTAAGGCCATTTAAACTGTCCCAGGCCGGCAAAATTATGGATTATTGAAATGGGTTAGGCTAATTTAGTTGTATTAACTGAAAATTTGTTACTCGATCCCATTATAAATGAATAAAGGTTCAAGTATATATATATGTGTGTGAAAATTATTTTACAGTAATATAAATATAAATTTAACTAAGCAAGATAGCCAACCCATTGTGAATCTAGGTAACCCGCATACAGGGCACATCTTATTTTTATTTTAATATTCTAAATATCACACTCATTCCGATTTAAAAATTAAATATAATACTTCATATTTTTTTTATTAGTCTTCAATATAAAAGTCTCTCTTAATCAGAAATATTATATAAGTATATGAATGTTAACAGTAAAGTTCGTTAAATCAATATTAAAAATAACTTTATATAAAAATAAAAAAGTGAAAGCTTACTTTGTTTATGAAGCGTTCTATTAATAGAAATGATAATTAATTAAATTCAACTTGAATTAAATCATAATATCTTACGTATCAAACTAATAGGATATCATGATACCAAATCTCGGCCCCTAAAAGTATATCATTTACAGTACAAGTTTCATCCTTACGTACACTTACTTCCTGTTCCCACCTTCAAAGCACATGAATATATATGATGATATCATCACTACATCAAAATATGTCCAAGTGTCCAACATAAAATGTTCTACCATTTATTTTCAAAAAGTTCGTAAATCATGATTCGCCAAACTAACCAAAGATACTCGTAGTACAGTCACACTCCAATAAGCAAGGATCTGAGACATCCAAATATATATATAAGTAGTGGAGGCTTTCACACATGTGAAAAAGAAAGCTATTTTCTTCTCTGACATAATTATAATGTAATCCAAGATCCTCATGCATACTCCTCTTTTTTTAAAATAATAGATGAAGTGTTATCTTAAGAATTTTCTAAGAGATATATCTCAAAATTCAAAGAATAGCTAAGATACTTGAGAAGGTTCATGCATATCCATTTTTAATGAGTTAAATATATGTTCAAAAAATTTAAATATATGCACTAAATTAAGTAAGCCCCACAATTTTTGGATGCAGGAAAAGTATATATATTTTTAGTCACTTGGGTTTTCGATCTCCTATTTCCAATCAAGTTTTTTATCCTGATTTTATCATTATTTAAATTAATTTACTTGAAATGAAAATATTTTATTTATTTATTTATTGTTGTCATAAAAATAACAATTTACCCATCATCAACACAATAATTAATTCAATCCAGTTAGAGTATATTTTTATGTCATTATAGTACAAATATTTTATAATTTTTAATTAGTTTTATTTACTTACTATCATGTTATGTCCAATTTGTATCACATCAGCTAATTCTTTAAATACCTGTAAAAAAACTAATTCTTTAAATATTATATGAAATCACATAATGAAAGGAACTAATTATAAATTATATATAATGAGAAAATGCTACGTTACTGTGTGACGGATTCAAAAAACAATTAAGGGCATTTATATATAATTGCAGAAGTGGCCAAAGTGATTGACTGAACATCATATATATGGACCACCGTAAAATGTGGACAAGATTTTATCCAATTCATAACATTTTCTAAGTATTTAATTACCTGTACAGTACAACGTGGCAATGGCAGGTTATCCATTAAGAATTTTCCTAAGTGCCTGTTTACGGGATCTCTGAATTTTAGTAGGAATAAGAAGAACAGGTGTTAGGTAGTAGTCATTTTTGCAATGCCATCATTTAACCTAACATAACTTCTTTTCTAAAATACTCCTACCCTGTTCTCTGTGATAACATCATATTGAATAGATGCATGTAAGTCACACATAATACTAACCTAGGTTTCAAAATATTTCAAAGTATGACATCACGAACTCACCTCATTAAACTAAACTCACCACCCTTCGTGCAACTTTGTAAATGAACTTATGTACGCGTGTCTCACTGAAGCCATAAAGTAAACTAGCTAACAACATTTGACATTTCAGTATCTATAGTTACATTGCATGCGTACCATTTATACACGTCAACACTACAAGAATTGCCCAAGTCACCTCATAAGTCAATAATGAAGGCATTGGCTTAACTACGATCGACATGGATCAATGAAAAAAGTTAAAAATATTTATAATTTTTCTTATTATGATTTGTAATCACTGCGATGAAGCAATTTATTTTGTATCTAGACATAATTCATTAAAACAAGTGTTATTAAAAGGATTTGAAAATCAATTTACACAATTTTTTACCTCCTTAATTCAATTATATTTTATGATACGAATGTGCAATCAACATGTTCACGTCAATTTTTGACATACACATAAACTTTTAGATGCGTAGGATAGGAACGAAAGAGAATTTAATTTCTATAGTAATAGATAAAGGTCTTAAAAAATAAAAGATCTTTGGAATGCACAAGGGGGCCTTTTTTATAAGCTTGGCTTGATGGTTAAGGGTCGTCAAATCCAGTGGAGGACAGCTCAAAACTTCCGTATCATTATCCACACAGAGGGAGAGATTAAACATTGTACAGCTTTGTATACATTGCATGACCGAAAAAATCTAGCAAAGTTATAAGTACGTACCTACACAAATTATAACACCTTATCCATAGAAGAAAAATCTGGTTACCGTTGACCATTATTCTGTTGTAAAATAGCAAGTCGTCACTCTAGGGGGGCCAGAGAAAAAGGTCACTCACTTTGATCTAAAAGAAGAGGGGATGAATTTAATGGTGAAAATGACATCTTTGGTTTATAAATTTATTATTATACACTTTAAATAATAATATAAAACTATTGATTTACAGACAATATAGTTTAATTAGTGTAAAAAATTGTCTTCTCTTTAATTTTTCTAATTTGGGGGAATTAAAATTAAGAGAGGAAATTTTTTATTTCTTCTTCCCTTCCAAAATGTTGAGCTAAACATAAAAACTGTATAGAAATTCCTTCTTCTCCGTATCCCTACAACTAAACACAATGTCTTACTGTCTTTGATTTCAAGAAAAGCGACAGGAATGGATAGAAAAAAATAACAGAACAAAACCAATAATGTAAGCCTTGGATAGTGTACTTGTATCATGGAGAGTCTTAGATTTAGCTAGATAGGGAGGAAGCAAAAGTTGATGCTCTAGATGAATCAATAGGTTGAAATATAGGTATTTGAGGTAAAGTTTGTGCATTTGTAGAGTATCACTATTAAGTTTTAGCCAACATAATAGTCTTACTAGTTCAAGTAAAATTTGTCTAAATAGAGTTGTAGTCTTTAGGATAAACAAGAGTAAGACTATTAGCTATTAAGATTTGTTTTAGTTGGGGATAAATTATTAATAGTTTTTTAATAACCATGGCTTGTTATATTAGGAATTTAGGATTTCCTATCATGTGAGTTATTTTCTTTAAGAAACATAAACATTCTGAACGTGCCCATGAAAACACCAAATTAAAAGCTGTAACAGCATTGAAGACTAAATCAAGAAGTCCTCAGTATTACTCAGGATTCATATTTATCAGTGATATGCATTGTCTCTGAAACTAAAATCATGCTCCAAATTTCTGTTCTGTTATTTTTGTATTCTGCATGATCGACAAAATGCAATGGCCTTATGTGGTTCAGTTTGAGGTACAGTGTTATACATACATGCAGGTTGTTATCTCAGAATCTAAAAATGAGTCAAGCACACAATAATGAAATGATACACCAATTATGACTCACGAATTTTTATCAGTAATGGGGAGCAACTGTATGATGATAAATTAGCCACTGTCTGGACAAGTGATTCTTGAGTTTTGCCACCTAATGTTAAGTACATGAGAGTGCAATTCTAAAAGTGGAATGTGTAACCACATGACTCATAAAAACATATTGTTAAAGCATAAACAGACAAACAAAAATCCCTGCTAAAAACATCAAATTTACTCCAAATAATCTCCACTTTCAAACGTGTCGTCAATTCTCTACTTCTTTTATGTATAAGGGTCATATTCAAAGTTCTCATGATTTTCTAAATGACCTCAATTTCTGTAACATAACAACCATGCATATCTATGCCTGAAAGGAGTAGAATACTAAACTAATTTCAACCTTATATTTTTTCCCCTCATATTTTCAAGATGTCCAAGGGGCCAAGCCCTTCTTTCATTTTAACTGTCATGTGATAGAAATTATTACATAGTTTGGGACCATCAAATTTTTTACTGATCTCCACATGACACGTAACTGAATTCTATCAATTCTTATCATGGACAAGCAATAATCCCAGAGTACTAATGATATCTCATCAATTCACCGTGAATTTTCAAACGTTATTACATTAGGCTCCAGAGAATAAGAGTCAGTGTGCTGTCCTGGAAAGCAACTACATTAGTTTGAAAAAAAAAAGGTTTGAAATAATTTTTTCATTCAAATTCATTCTATTTTGAATATAAAAATACAAGTTTTGTTATAGTCTGGCAGTCCATGCTCTATAAGGCAGATGATACATGCCATTGTTCTTTCCTTAACAAGCAAGCTATTTTCCATGCAAATCAGTAAACCACCACAATACAACAGCTACATAAGGTTTTAGTGATGAAAATATAAAATTACTTATAGCATGTTTGAAAACAACTTATGTTTGTCATGTTTTCATTTTTTTTATTGATAAATATTAGTTGTTAGTTTTTGTTAGCGGGAGATTCAACTCCCCCCCTCCCTTTAGCTCCAAGTCAATCATATAATTCCTGTTTTCGCTAGTGTTGTACTCGATAAGATTTTTCAGCCACCACACTAAGTAACAATTGATACTAAAGCCAACCATTAGGCGTAGCGTGTATTAAAGGATTGATACTTTGTTAAATTGAATACATAAGATGAATGATGTGAATCTGTGCTTACAGAAAATTTGGTTCGAATTGCTATTTGACAGTCGCAATTACGGCCCAACTTATTGAAGAGAGGTCTTTTGTAAGTTTTGATGTAGGGGAATTGCTATTCTTTCCTTCATATTTGCTATTCATACTCCACATGTGCTTTAAATTGTATTTTCAAAAATATTCTTTTCATTGACAACATATATAACAAAATTGTGTTATTGTTATGTAAGAGGTGCAAAAAATGACACAATAAAAATATGTTTCTTTGTATATAATGAAAATATATTTCTATTGTGTATTTTTGTGCATGCCTTCTTATATAAAAACATATTTTTGTTTTGTTATTGTGAAAAATATTGTTTATAATAATCATATTTGAATCAAACATGATTGACACAGTAAATACAGGTGGTCTATATTAAAAAATTCATCAATGGAATGAACCTTCATGATTTTGTTTCCTTTGCTCTAGCTTTTGTCTTGTTCCCCATTGCCCCAGCTTTTCTACACCTCCCTATCAGGAACTCGAACAACGGTACGTTGTCAATTCATCAATTCCGTCGCAACATCGATCTCACTTGTAACAATTCCACTCACAAGACAAGAAGCAGCCCAACCAATTCGCCTTCAAATGCAGCTTTATTATACAAAAGTCGCAATTTCTATTTTTTTTTTTGTGGGGGGACTACTTTTAATTTATTATTTTATAATATGATTCATTTAACAAGTTCCAATCAAGTAATTCATATCAACCATCAAAATAATTTTCTTCAAAATCGATGACTGCAAATATAAAGTTCTTCAACTGTGTGGTCCCTAATTTTCTAGCTCCATGTTAAACTCTACCTGTATCTTTGGGTTCAGGCTTTGTTTTTATGCCGAAATGATTTGAAGCTCGCAAAAAGAACTTCATAATTATATATATTCTAGTACTCCACTTTTTCTCAGACTACTTTGGTTTGACACATCTTCCCAACTCATAATGCGAGAAAGTAAAAGAAAAAGGATGGCTCATGAGTGACTTTTTCAGGGTCAAACATAAAGTCATGTATAGATTGTAATTTCGAAAGCCTCTGGTTAATTACAACGGTTAGGAGCTTGTTTAAATAAAAGATTAGAAGTATTTTTGAGAATTTTTCTAATGATTTTTTTTTTATATTTATAATAAAAAAACTTTCAAATTCATTTGTAACTTGTATTCAAATAAATCCTAAGTAGACAATGAATATCTGAAATTACTCGAGAATGAACAAGGAAATCAGAAGAGTAAAATTGAAATGGGATTCTAGAATTGGACCGAAGGATATAGGTAAACTTGAATTTTATCGTTAGGCCAATTTTGTGAAAGATATACTCAAAAGGTAAGTACAAGAGGACAGGCATTGAAAAACTATATATAGTAATAAAGACAATGTTTTTTTGGCAGAAATTATTGGTATTTTCTTGGAGACAAGGATCACATTATGAGTGAAAAAAAAAATCTCTCAACTAGTATTTAACATACGTAGAACTCAAACATGAAATTACATTTAAGTTATTTAATAATCTTATGTTAGTTAATTATGCGCTCAATAGTTAATGATAAAGACATATGAATGAATTTTGAGATTGATGTTTAAATAAAGTGAGACAGCAAAGTAGCTAGTTATAGGAAAATATTATGAATGATAAAATTTTCTTTTAAAGTATTTAATATAATTACTTATATAAAATTCAAATTTAAAACCATATTTAAGCTGCCGAAACAATTCTGTGTCGCACTCACTAGTTAGTACTTTTAAATAATAAAGACATATGAATTCTGATATGTTTAAATAAAGTAAGCCAACAAAGCAGCTACGGGGTGTGCAGCAAAAATGTGGATCCAAAGCCAGCAATAAAGAGGGAAATATAAAACAAAAAGAATGATGTAAAATGTTAGTACACAAATTATATATTAGCCTGGCGAGTACTGAGTAGTGCGAGAATCAAGAAGCCAGTATAAGGGTACTGAACAAACATTCAAAATATGCTTATTATCTTGGAATCTTTTCCTCTGTCTCCGTAAACAATGAGTGATTGCTCTCAAAGCCTAAGAATGCCGGGAATATTATTGCATTATCTGTGAACAGTAACTAACAGTTTTGTCCCCATTTCTCTTCACTTTTGCAGAAGGACAGCCATTACATTCAGAAGGTCGCATATTCTATCTCTTCCTTTAACCTTTGTCTTCGTCTTGTTATATTTTTCTTTTTTGTGGTGTATTCCTTCAAAACCCTATCATCCTTAGTTTCTTTCCCATGACATATCATATAATATTCTTTATTCTCAGTGGTGTGTCTTTGTCTCTCATCGCCCTGCTGCCAAATTCCATCTTTATCCTTTAACTACAACCTACAATGATCATCAGGATTTTATCCCCTCCGTATACTGCCACAAATAGCCTTTTGCTGTTTTGAACATAAAAATTGCTTATATAAAATAAAAAGCATTTTCAACCTGATTAAAAATATATATAATTCAGTTACATGTTTACGATATGTATAGGAATATTGACATTTTACGTACGTTGTTTTATATTTTCTCTCTGTTCAAAGAAAAAAAGTATATTAAAATAAAATTTATTTTTCATGTATTGTTAGTGTAAAATTTATTTATTTTGTCAACCAACAAAAAATCAGCATTTATGTGTATTCCTCATTGTCCCTCTAATTACAAAAAAAAAAAAAAGACATCTAACTTCGAAGGGCTAGTAGCGTAAAATAAGATAGTCTCATCACTTACATATAGATATCTTAGGTTCAAACCTCCACTAACTTTGAAGAGTGTTTTTCTTTTTGTTGTGTTAGCTTTAGAAAGGTATATGTAATTTTTTAAGTGCTTTTTATGAGTCTCAACGATTTTTCTTATTTTAGATCAGGATACATCATCTTAAATTTTTAGTATAAGAATGACATCTTAACAAAAAAAATTAATGAACAGCAGAGTGTGTGTTAGATTTAAAGAAAAGAAAATATTTATAAATACAAGCTATTTTAATTAAAAGAAAGCATGAGAAAGAGAGAGAATCCTAAGGTGGTTTGGTAGTTAGAAAGGAGAAAATAAAAGTTAGAATGATAAAGAGTTCATAGGTTGAAATAATCCTTACTAACATAACATAGTAAATAATTATATCTTCCTATAAAATAAAAGCATGAGAAAGGGGATTAAAGAAATATGTAGGAGAGAGGAAAGAGTATAGAAAAATGAAAATATACGTGACTTCAAATCAAAACAAAGATTTTACACTGTTTTTCAAACACTCAGTTTGAAAATAGACCCATTTCTTGTAATTAATAAGTGTGAACAAAGTCATCCCAGAAGCCGTAAAATTTGATTGGATTGTATTGTAGCCGAGGGAACAGTGGCAGCTAATAATTCCTGCAAGGAAAATGAAACGGGATGCATATTTCCTTTTCCTTGCCAACAAGAGTTAGAGAGGGGCATGAAAAAGTTGGCACCACGATATTCACGACAATTTTTTTTCTCCCCTCGAGACACACATATCAATTATTCTCTTTTTTTCTCTCTTACTCATCACGGAGAAAGAGAAGGATGACACAAACTACCTTGGATTATTCTCCAACCTTTCAACTACATCACACAACAGCAACATTAATCATCATGCCCTACTCCTCCATGCCACTCTATCTGACCCTTCATCACCATCATTATTATTACCCCCCTCATAGCTACCGCCTCTAATTCCTTTATCATAAACATCATCATCATCTACCATCCCCTTTTTGCACTTGATGATCATCATCACCTTCACCAACACAACAAGGAGCTATCTTCACACACTAAACAAGGTCACAAGCAAGCACAAGAGGAAGATGATGACAAAGTGAAAAGGTAATGTTTGCTTATGCCTATGAGTAAACCCTAGCTGCTTTTTGGGTTGGAGTGAAAAGGGTCTTTGTTGGCTTTGCTGCAAGATCCAACAACAACTCCTGGGGAATCAAGCATCTTGGTCCGATCCGTTTCAGTTTTGGCTATGACTATTGAGTATATTCCGTGTTACTAAGTAGCCCTTTTTTTTCCTTTTGGAATAATCATGTGGCAATATTCAGCTTTAATTTGATTCGCATGACAATTAATTAAACACCGGTTACTTTTTCAATTATATTGTTCTTCATCCCTCTCCTCATTTCCCACTTTCTGGGTGTGTATGTGTTTCTCTGATTAGTAGATCTCTGCAAAATAAAAATTGGGTGGAAGTGCAATGTTTATTTCAACCTTTTTTTTTCTGCTAAAGATGTTGTTTGTGCAGAAACTACGTTCGGAGAGAAAATTTTAATTTGTTATTGGCATTTCATGATTTATTTATTTATTTACTTCAAATAATGAAAAAGCAATCTCAGTTATATGTTGTTGTTGTTTTAAAAGGCAGATATATGTTGTTGTAATTAAGAGTCTCCACTACAAGAATTCTTGATAATACATGCTACATACGTTTTTAAAAAAAAAAAGAAAAACTTAAACTGATGGCTTACCGACTGTTAGTGATCCTTCTGTAAAAACCTGGTCGGTAATTTATCAATCCTCTAATATACGCTACACCTCAGTAATACAAGCTCGTTCAACCACTTTGTCAACATGCTCTCAATCTAAAAGTACTCATGGGTCATGATAGTTATCCTACTAATTGCTTTGCTGGGTCTAACTAGGGTTTGCCAATTTTGACTATAAGTACCTTATTATTTCCTTTCAATCCGTAGCACGTATAGTAATAGTCTTTACTCCCATACATATATGAAAAGAATATGCTCAGAAGTTGCTGACAAAAAATAATATATATGCTCAGGAGTCAAAAATTCCACTTAAGATTAGCTATCTATAGAGACGTGTTCAATTTCCTAACTAAAATTATAATAGAAAGCAAAAAGTCCTTAAAAGAACTGAATTTACATTAATTAGCTTAACACAATTTTACATTGAAATCTTAATTTTATATATATTATTTTAATCCTAGTCTTGAGTGTTAATTCTATGTACATGTGTTAATGTATGTGTAACTTAATTTATACTTTATCTAACCTTGAATTATTCCTAGTTTACAAGATTTGGTGCATATTTGGTTTGACGACTAACTTCTGATATGAAAGACGAGGCTAACTAAAGTGCTTATCACAAATGACACAGCTAAAAGTAATCAGAGTATATAATTTGCCAATGACTCCGCATGCTTCACAAGGAAGTCAATTCTAGACCAAAGAGTCAGTAATGGTGTGATAAACATACATATGTATGTAGCCGATTAGACACAATCTCCTAATTAGTACTGTGTTGTGGAGCTTATCATTTTTCCTCCTTCATGGTTCATGTCACAGTGTTTAGAATCTAGGCACCGTATAGAAGCACGGTCACGGGCAAATTTTTTTTTCAGCGGACCTGGAACATGCTAGCATGGTCGTTATTACATATTGATTACATACCCATTTGTAGTTAATTAAGGGATCAAACTGCTCGCTATTTAATTCCATCCCTGAGAATAAGACAAATTCCTCTCGGCTTAACAATTCTGTTAATTCTTTCTACCTTAACACTAGTGAAAAAGGAACATTCTCAGTGATTTTACATCGATATTTAATAACCGACAATGACTATGTAATAAAAAATACGGTGATAATTTTGTAATTTGGTTAAAGTTTTCTACATCCGTTACTAATAGATGTAAAGTACCTTTTTTTACATTTGTTATAAACCTTATCTTCCCTCTGAAGTCCCATTGCGTGTCTTGTCTTCCCAAATGTGAACCCTTCTAACCTACAACCTCTGTGAACCTAGCTTTGTCCTTGTTGTTGACGACAGGTACGACCACCATTGGTTGCTGTCATTGGTTCTCCTATATAAGCCTCTTCTTCTTTTTATTTGACTTGTTTTGGATCTCTGATCGTTCATCATTGTTCGTCATTAATTCTTTTTCTTCATTAGGAAATAGATTTGAGTTCAAAACGTTAATACTTAATGGAATGACTATTATTTTAAGTAATTTATAAACATCATTTGTCCTTGACCGAGGACGGGCAATACCTTGAATGCAATGGGGGCTAACAGTGGAGTGAACTTTGAGATCATAAAGTTGTTTAATTTCTAAAGAATTTAAGAAAATTGACTAATAATTTTGAGATCTTAGATAAATTTTATATTAAACTCCTACTTTAATAGAATTTATTGGTTTTCATTGTATATTCTTCTAAATTTTTGAATTGCAAAATTGTTAAATAAAGTTTAATAATCAAGCAATTTTTACATGTCACTCAATGGTAATTCATTCAATCAATATCTTACAATGTAGTTGATCTAAAATTGAATTCCAAAAAGCAATATTGGCAAAAAAAACCACAATGACAATAATTTTAAGTATTATTAATAATATTATATAAAAATTACATACATGCATGAAAAAATATATTTTCTTAATATAGTTTAATACATCTAATATGACATTAATTTCTTTTGCTAGTATTTCTTTTAATACCTTCAATTCAAACAAGAACTCAAGACCAATAATATCAAATTAATCCTCACTAAAATTTAAATTTAATTATTTAAGACATTTAATACAATATTTCTATCAATTCATTGTCTTTTAAAATTCTCAACTATTTGGGATTTAAAGTAAATGTAAATTAATTTAAATAAAATGAATTATTTATTTACAAGAGCCAAAGAAGTAGTATTTAATTGAATGTGTGATTTCTATCACTATCATTTTCATCAAAAAAAAAAAAGGATCATACTAGTTTTATGAAATTTAATTGCTATATATTCATTTCAATACATTCCTATTGATATAAAGAAAAAACTCAATACCCATTTTTTGGTTGAATGCAATGAGAATGTAAACTATTTTTTCTATATTATTTAAAAAGAATAATAAATTTCTCAAATAACTAAGATAGAAATTAGCCAACCACTGCTTACACACCTTTTCTCACACACAACCATACATATTTAACCAAACCAAAATCAATTAACAATAATACAATTAGCAATTCATATAACAGTTTGTACAAGAATATTTGTTGTGTCTATCCCTCTCTCTCCTATACATCATTTATTGCATGTTATAATGATAGAGATAGACACAAAATAAACTTATATGAATTGTTGTGTGTATCAAATCTCTAATTAATTTACTTACTTTTGTAAATAATTTATTTACTATCAATTATTGTCCATTTAGGTAACAAGTGTTAACTAAAAAAATTTAATTTCATTAATTTTTAAATGCTATACATTATTACTTATTTAGATTTTTAATGTGTCATGCATTAAACAATAATTTAATTTATTTTCTTTTTTAATATCTTTTAAACTCGGTGCACTTGAAATTTTCAATATATAATTCTATCTTTATTGTTGTTTCATTTTGTATACCCTTGAAACAATAATTAAGATACAAGTTATTGGATGATAATATAGAAGTTGAAAAAACTTAATCCTTAATCTTAATTTTATACATACTCAATTACTATATATATAATAACTTCAAAATAGAATTGCACCAATAAAAAAAATTTAATTGAGGGAAGAAGACATGTTTTATCATTGCATATATAGAAACTTTTTGCAATCTGTGTTTACAACGTATAGATCTTATAATAGAGATTTAATTGAGTGCATGACAACTATTGAAAACAATAACACACAATATCATGGAGGAGTAACAAATCTATGTTCAGGTACATGATTTGGTTAAATACGTATCTTATATTACAACTCATGACTCACTTTTTTAAAAATCGTAATAGTTATAAGCAATATGTCATGATTAAAAAGACAGATACGTGACAAATCAAAAGGGTGGTTGGTGTAATAATATTAAAGCACTCAATTCCAATTTCTAAACACGCTTCATCATACATAAGTCTGTCTACCCTAGCTTGGAGCAATACGAAGATTTTCATTCTCTTTAGCATAACATTAGCTTATGGTTTCTTTGGAAATGTTTTTTCAAATGGCAATCTTCTTCCATATGAAGTCATTTTTAACTTTGGTGACTCTATAAGTGACACCGAAAATGTTGTTGTATATCACCCAGTTATGCCTCCAATTTCTAAACACGCTTCATCATACATAAGTCTGTCTACCCTAGCTTGGAGCAATACGAAGATTTTCATTCTCTTTAG
>CM023946.1:18150222-18313115 GCA_013407115.1 Glycine latifolia | reverse complement strand
GATAACATTAGCTTATGGTTTCTTTGGAAATGTTTTTTCAAATGGCAATCTTCTTCCATATGAAGTCATTTTTAACTTTGGTGACTCTATAAGTGACATCGGAAATGTTGTTGTATATCACCCAGTTATGCCTAGCAATAGTTCTTATGGTTCAACATACTTTAAACATCCTTTTGGGCGAATGTCAAATGAGTGACTAATCATAAATATATGACTCTCTTTTTTTTAGATAGCTTTCTATAAAATCTCTGTGTGTGCAAGAGAATATGACATAATATATCTTAGAAATCACACATTATAGATTACACTAACCTATGATCATTTTAATTGTAGCTAAGGCATATGAGATGTTGGTGTTGTTGTCAACCTATCTGAGTCTCACCGAAGGGCAAGACATTAAGAATGAGTAAATTTTGCATTTTCCAGTTCAATAACACTCGATAAGGATTTCTTTGAAGAAAAAGAATCAAATTAGATGAAGCTACTTATTCATTGAGTATTCAACTTAATTTATTTAAGAAACTCATGCCCTCCCTTTGTAATAGCATAAAAGGTTTTACCAAAACTCTTTTAATAATGTTTCTGTCAAATATTTGTTTTTTTTAATATGACTAACACTGTTTATTCCATTTTATGACCAAAAACTCATTGTTTTTAGTGGTGAGATTTGTGAGAATGACATTAATGCAATCATCCCATATAAAAATATCACAGAACTTCAAGAAATGGTTCCACCAATTGTTGAAACAATTATCGATACTGCCTCCATATCTTATATCAAATTTATGTCAACTTCCATTTTAATAGATTAATTAAATTTGGATTTGAAATATGATTGATTAGAAATTGAATTTTTTTTATTATGTTTCTAGTTGCTAGAAATTAATAAAAGAAGGAGCAATAAATCTAGTCATATCAGGGAACTCCCCTATTGGGTGCAATTCCACTATTTTGGCAATGGTGAATAGTGATAAGAAAGATGACTATGATCAATTTGGATGCTTGACAACTTACAATGCTTTCATCAAGTACAATAATGAGCAACTCAAAAAGGCTATAGAGACATTAAGACAAGAGAACCCAAATGCTAAGATGACATATTTCCATTATTATGGTGCTACCAAACATTTATTTCAAGCACCGCAACAATATGTTAAGCTGAGTTTTTAATTATTATTTTTTTAGATGAACAATATATAATTAAACATTATTTTTAATTTTGCAACAATTTATTCTTATAATGTTCATTATATTATGTAATGTAGGCTTTTCTTCCGATAAAATTGAGACTTTCAGAGCATGTTGTGGAAAGGGTGAACCTTATAATATCAGTTTACAAATATATTGTGGAAGTCCTGCCACGATAGTTTGCACTGATCCTTCAAAACATATAAATTGGGAAGAACCCCATTTCACTGAAGCAACATATAGGCCAATAGCAAAGAGACTTGTTGAGGGCCCTTTTGCTAATCCATCTCTCAAAGCCCCTCCTTTCAAGATAGCTTAGAATGGAAGCAAACACAGAGGATAAATTAATAAGAATAGGAATTTTCAATATATTTTTATACATGTTTTATCCTTCATGGATGAAACAAGCAAAGAGTTGGTAGAAAATGGATCTTGTATTCTTCAATGAAAAACCATTATTAATTGTTGCATAGTTATAACTCATTTGCTTTCTTGCCTAGGATAAATGGGACCAAAATGAAAAAAGGTGCAAATGGTTGTTTTTGAAGGATTTTGTCTTGTATCTCATTAGTTTGTTATGTTATAAGCATGAACTATATATATTGTTCTGTAACGACAACAAGTTTGATGGAATTTGTATTGTATCAATAATAAAAAAATCCATTAGTCTATGCTGGTGTGCTACAAATAATGGGTGAGGGGCAACAATCCCAACTTGGTTAGGATTGCAATCTTCATAGTGATGCATTAGCATGCCTTTTTTACCTAAAAAAAGTCTTCATGCTTTTTTTGTGCGATCTTGTTATTTTTAAGAAAACAAGCTTGAATAATTTAATTGATTGCTTCAATAGAGAATTAGATCAATGGTTTGGTATCCTCTTTAAATAGAGAATCAACCACTATGTGATTTGAATGGGGATCTTTATGCCCCTAGGAATAAAAAAAATTGTCAAAATCGATTGGATCGCATAATTTGATTGGACAACCTCTTTAAATCATAAAGTTTATACCAATGTTATGAAAATCGGTCTGGTTATGACCTGATCGAGATAGTGGGTAAGTGGTCCAACCGGTGGACCAGTAATTGGCTTGATTTGATCCAATATATATTAAAAATTCAAAATTATATATGTATCTATTATATATAAGTATATAACTAACAATATTTGATTAAGAAAAGTTTATCCATATTTCAAAATCTAAAATAACAATTGATAATAATGAGACATCAAAGTGGCATCGTAGAGGTGGTTCTTTTTTTTTGCTTGCATAACCCAATCTGGGTTTGTAAAACTGGGTCAGGTCGTCGGATTCCCTCAAAATCGGTCAGGTTTGGCTGGGTCATCCTAGACCACATACATGAACGGTCCAATATAATAAAATCAGCCTGATTAGATCACCGAATCCCAGTTGGACGGTCGGACCGACTGGGTCGAATTGGTTTTATAACACTAGTTTATACAAATCAATTTGTAAATTAAAAATAAATCATCTAAATTTTTAATTAAATATATCACTTTTAATTTAATTTAAATTCAAATTCAATTCTAAATTGACTTATTTTTCAAAAAAAATTAAAAACAACATTAATTTTAAATCAAAGGAATGTATAACTTATCAAGGCCTACAAATAAACTTTATATAGTTTTTTTTGAGCAAAAGTTTCATTGTTTACTGGAATTGGCTTTCGCCTATATTATTGAAAGATTCCAACCTTACCACAAAAATTGGGCCCTCATTGAAAAATATCAATAAAATATGGTGGTTGCTAATTTGCATGGGCCCTCCCAAAAACAACCCCAAACAACCTAAAAAATCAACCAAAATTTAATATCTCTATACTGCCACAAACATAAAAACACTTGTGAAACTCGACCATAAATTTTTGGTTCCCCACAAATATATAAAAAAAAATCCATAAATTTTATGTTCCTAAAAATTGACACATCCTTAAATTGGCTTAAAATCATTGAACCAATCGAAAACCGATAAATCTGCTAGTTTAATCGGTTTAATCAATTTCGCTTGAAGCAATTTTTTTTAAATTAAAAAAACTTTAAAATGATGTCGTTTTGATTTTAAAAAAAATATAAATTATAACACTTTTAAGTAAAGTTTACTTTTTATTATTTTTACTTTATGTATATTATGTTTTTTCAATATTATTAAGATATTATATTAAAATATTAAAAAATATTTTATTAAAATCGATTCAATCCTGATTCAATTCCAATTGACCCATTGACCCTTGATTAAGTATTTTTATTGATTCGACCTGAAACCACATTTTCAGAGAGGTCAATCAAGTGGCTAATGAAATAGCAAAGCATGCAATGGAGGTGGATATATAGTAGATATCATGTGTTTGTGTTTGCTCCTAATTTTATTTTATATGCTTTAAGAGTTGATATAGCTCGGGTTTTTTTCGCTAGAGGCTTTTAGTCTCTTCTCTTCTTGTAAAAAAATTAAATTTAAATTACAATTTTTTGTGGTTTTCAAATCGCCAAAATTAATTCAAGCCAAAAAAAAAAAGACTAGACCTTGATTTCTTTCCCTCATCTTATTCATTCTAACTTGCATAAACCATGCTCACTGGTATATACCACTTATACACACAATAGATCTTCACTACCAACCACAGCGTACACACCTTTCCTCACACAAAACCATACATAATTAACGAAACCAAAGTCAGTTAACAATGCAAACAATTAGCAATAAGAACCACCAGCTACCACTCCCCTGGGTACACACTTTACAACAGATCCTCCACCACTTAATTATTCAACCATCATTGGAACCAGAATCAGCCATCCAGATTTAATAAGCACGAACCTGGAGCATTCACCCATTTAGAAAATAGACTATATATCTCGTTTAGGCATTCCACCAAACACCATCCACGCATCTGCCAACATCCTCACACACAAGCAATGCGACGTGATTCTAACGATTTTAAATTCGTCGGAATTTGTAATTTAAATTTTTAAATGAATATTAACAGCTTTTAACCGCTAGAAATCACATTTTAATTTTTTAACTTAGATATGTCATCATTTAACCAACAAGTATTTAAAACAAAGATTTTAGGTATATCAAGAATTCAACACAAAAAAAAGTTTACAGACCCAAAATAAAATTCGTTCATTTGTTAAGAAATTAAAATATATTTGTCTTTTTTATTTTAAAGGGTTTATACATCCTTAATTTTAACTGCTGGCGGAGAGAAGAACAAAACCCTTTTTCTCATATTTGGCACTTTAAAGAGGAGGGAAAACAGAAGCAAACAACTAAAGAAAGAAGACCAAGTTTTCGCTTCAAGTTTTCATTATATCATCTAATTTTTTGATAATCAAAAAGGGGAAGGAAAGTGGGAAAAAAAACTGCAGCTTTCATATCGGATATTTTTCGGGGCCAAAAAAATGGAATAGCAAGCTATAATTAGAAGAATGGCTAAGATGAGTAATCTCGTCAGTGGTATTATTAATTTTATATAATAACTATGGACGAGAACTTAATTAGCCTTCTGAACGTAAAAGAAACAAATCCATCAAGATTTGGAGACTCAGGATTTCAATTATAATGAAGTCTCAAGTAGATGTACAATACAATTTAATTAGAAAAAAAATTATAAGGACATTCTGAACATGGGCATTGAAACAACAACATTTTAATTTAGTATTCCACAAACGAAAAATGGATTATGCCAACAGAATCAGTGTTTCACTATGTCACTTGTGCATTGAGCGGCAAAAAAATACTCGAATGCTTTCGCACAAAGGACACGTATTAAAATTAGGATTCCTCCCTACGCAGAAATTTTTCTCTTCGTGGCTCTAGCAGCAGTTAAAATTAGAGATTTGGAAACCCTTAAAAAATATGAAATAAAAGAGTAATTACCATATTAGGATACCATTTCAGCATTGTAAAAATAGTTAATTGCCATGTTATAATATCCCATCAGCAATGTAAAAAAAAAAAATCCAATCAGCATAAACTAACACAGTTGTAACGGTGCTAGCTAGTGGTAAGTTTAATAATATTTTTAAATTATCAAGACTTCCTTAAAGTATTTTTTAACCCTAGAGACCGATTTAAAAACTTAAAAAAAATATAGAGACCTGTACAGGTTAATTTAATCAAATAAGTATAAGGTGCTTCTACTCCAATGAATTTATCAGCCAAACATGGAGTAAGGGGATAATCCAAACATGCTTTCTACATCATGTTTGCTGTTTGTTTCAACGAGTTTGGTTGAACAAATGGGAAACCAAACATTAGACATTACAACAACATCAGTTAAAAAAATGTTTTTTAACCATATAAAATTAAAATCTAGCTATATTTCAAGCATGCTTTCTGTATCATGTTTTCTGTTTTTTATATATATTTCAGATCATGAACACATAATACATGTATCCATGATCTAAAATCTAGTTAAATAAACATTTTGAAAGTTGAATGGCAAAATGTTCAAATTTTAATTTGGTGGCAAAATTTGCAAAACTGTAAAAGATGGGTGCCAAAAATGCAACTAAGCCTTATATATATATGATCATGGACACATAATACAGGAACAGGGAAAGAAACCATTCCAACAACATCAAAAGGTCTATTACTTAAGGAGAAAAAAACATAGATGGGTTTATTATGCTTTGGTTTTAGTTACACAGCCAATACAGAATCATGTTCTCTGGCAAGTCAACCTTTGACATAGACCAGTAGTAATATAATCTTTGGTCTGAATAAATCTCCCTCGACAAATGTGCTCAACATGAAAAACCAGGATTTTGAACTTACAATGAACAGTGTCATACTTGAAATGATGTAAGATGCAGAGACAGGCTGAAACCAGAGGCCATAGGACAGAGAAAAAAAAGGCCTGGCTTATTTTAAACCAAAAAGCAATTTGCAATAACAAGGGCAGCAAGAGAGCATTAATTCCACTTAAGACAGTGCATAAGCAGCAATATCAAGCTTTCAAAGATTGTCCTGCTTTTGACAAATCTTCAAGTGCCTTAAAGATCTGTGCTTCTGACAAGCCTTCCAATTTGATGCCTTTCTCAACACCCAAATCTAGTATTAAGGAACAAATTACTGGAAATCAGGGTCCATCACAAATAGATTTATTGAAAATGATGCAAAAAAAAAAAAAAAAGATACCTTAACAAGATCTAATCAGAAAGGCACATTAAAGATGGACAATATTAAGTCAGTTTGGATGAATTTCTCAACAAAAGAAGAAAATAAAATGAATCAAACTGTTCGCATAGTTAAGATTAACTCGTGAATATCAAGTATTTTAGACGCTGTCTCGTCTAACTTTTCCATAAGCACCCCTTTACAAGAATTCTTGCCTTGGAAATTTAACAGTTGAGTTTTACAATTGGAAAGCTCCCATAAGCTAGAAGCTAATCGAAACTAGATCATTATATGTAACTTCATGCCTTTCTTAAAACAAATGCAATATTCATTTTCCTTATTTTAGATTCTCCCTTCCTAAGTAATTTGTCATGCCTACCTATTTTGTTTACATTACATAAGAAAGCATGTTGACCAAATAATTTAAAAAACAATAACATAATTTCTTTCAGCGATAATCTAGAAGTGCAATAGGAGGGTATTTCTTACAACTAAATAAAAGCATGTAAAGTTATTATGTTTGAGTATCAATTGTGCCCAAAAAATAAAGCACCCTAAAGATTGCAGAAGGCATGAACCTCCTCCCTATGAAATTATTCTCTTGCAATCTAGATATATTAATGTAATATTCAATACATGGATGGATTCAGCAGGCTGAGATTTCAGCCATACAAATTCAACACCTGTACAGCTGAATTTTCAGCCACATTATATGATTTCACTGTGTGCAAGAAAGAAGCATAATTTTGCTTTTGGATAACAGTCAAAATTGGGATAATATTAAAATTTACTTTCTACTGACTACTAATACTATTATTTTTTCAGAACTTTGCAGCCCTAGATATGAAATTAAGGGGACAGTACAGATTAACCAATTTTCTGTCTACGTGCATTAATGTCAATGTATAAATCCTCAGTTCCTATAATAAAACTAGGGCAGGAAAGGATTGGTAACGGTGATACAAAATGTGAATGCAAGACTCAAGGTGACAAATTCAAATGAAAAATATAAAGAATTAAATTTAAGATGGTTGTACCATATCTTGCCCATAATTGAGGTTCAACTCCACTGCACTCACGAATTAATATTGGCAATTTTGGGTTCAATGTCTTTAGTTCCTTATAATTTCTCTCCACAAAAGCCCTGAGATATCAAAAAAGAATAAGAACTCATTTTATATTCAAATACATATGACATGTAAGTATAACTAAGCAACCAAGCAATATACACAAATAATAAATAATGCTGAGAAATTTCGGCCCAAAGAAAGGTAAAATATCCGTTAATAACCTTGCAGGTGAGCTTGCAGGTGATGACTGGCACATCAAAAACCGAAGTTCTTTTATGTTTTTTGAAAGATGTCCTCTCCATGCCATTGCTTCCCTAGATCAAAGTTATAATATTTATAAGATTTTACAACAATACAAGGCAGAGAAAAAAAGGAGGTATGGCCTAACAATGCTACTGCTACCACCCGAAGTAGTATAAATGGAAAAGCACGTGTTCAAATCTTATTCCACAATAACTTTGTAAAATGTTCACAAGTATCAAAAGTGCACTAAATACAAAAGTATTGCATTTCTAAACTACAAATAGTTGACAACGGACAAAAAGGCCCAAAAAGATATTTCCTTGTTTATGGAGACATTTTTGGACTGTCTTCAATTGCACATAGACATAAAGGTTTAGATGTCAAGATTATGTAGAGTGAAACTGAAAACAATTAACCTCCAAAAGCAATAGCATTCTAAACAGTCAAGAAATTCAAGCAGATGGTGTCTGAAAATGTGTTCACCGAGTTTTCAAAAATTATTTTTCATTTTAGCCCAACCCATATTCAGTCTTCTTCGAATATGCAAGTAGCACTCAACACTAGGACCTAGAGAAGTTTTAAACCTCCAACTTTGGCAATTTGTTTGCAAGAATGCTATAAACATGAAAGAAGAACTACACCTTCCAAGAACATTACAATCTATGCCTAGTTGATATGAATATTCTATTATTCTTAAATATGAATCAAATCATGAATAAATTAACTTCGATGCAAAAATAGAATAGAATACTTGCAGCAAAAAATTCAACAGTTTTTCAAAACAAGGGGGTCCTGGGGAACCATTAACTCTTAGCAGGAATTAAGAAAAAGAAAACAAACTCAAGCATTAAGAAATTATAGCTGACAAATTTTTAATTGGAGACTCAACACAGATTTTTGTAACTAAATATTAGCTAAAATAATGTATTTACGGAATGTCTTAGTATTCTTTAGTTGATTACACTCAATAATGTTTTACATAAGAAAAAGAAAGTTATTGGACTCAAATTTGAAACCCTAAGACCCGACCCATAAACAACACTGTTAGCTTGCACCGTCCCTATCCCTATGGATGAGTGAAAGGTCAGCGACGGCAAGATGGAGGCCGCAGAATCTGTCGCCGGCGACGGCGAAGGTCGCAAGGCCTGGTCCAGTGATGGCGAAGATCGCTATTTGACCCAACATGTTCCAGAATCCTGCGATTCAAACAGAAATCGCAATTCCAGCGACTCTCAGCGAATTGATACGAGAGTCGCTGGAATCGCTATAGTAGCTATACTTACTACCATGTCCTAGACTATCAATTCGGATAATAGAAGGCATATTTATTCGAATCTAAGGTGGAAAATACGATAGCAGCAACAAATTTCGAAACATATAACATGGATTTTCTAAATAAATAAAAGAAAAAGCACATTGCTTGTAATACCTTAAGTGTGCGGAACTGTGCCCCTAACCGTGTCTGATCTCGGTGTCGTTGAGGAAGGTAAAGAACGGAGGTGAGTAAAACTGATAGGAATCGAAGCTGAGTGGAGTGGAATGGATGTCACGCAAATTGGGTCTAAAGTCCATCCAAGCCCAACCTTCTTGGGTCGGCTTAGTGGGCCCGTTTAAATGTTCAAGTCCATTCCTAATTATCTTATATTTTCTCTCTGCAACTTTTGTTTTTTCTATGTTCTTAAATTTGGAGTAAGGATGAAATTCTTTTCCATGTGTTTTGATAAAACTAACTGAATTAACAAATAATATTTAAAAAATTATTTATTAAATAATAATATTTGATAATATCATTTATTAAAATATTTAAAAAATATAAAATTATATTAATGATAAAAATAATAAATGTTTACCTTAAATATAAAATATAAAAATAAAATAAAATAAACTAGAAACTTAAGTTATAAGATTAGATTAGTGAAGATATTGTAGTAAGTGCTAACAAAACAAGCTTGTCTCTTAAACTCTCGCAGTTTCTGGCGATACCATGCGTGAAGAGAGCGAGAGAGATATGAATCCGGCGGCGGCGCCACCGTGTCCGACGGTGAGTCAACGGGACCAGTGGATGGTAGAGTCGCAGGTGTTTCAGATTTACCAACTCTTTGCCACCATTCCTCGCAACGCCCAAAACCTCATGTATCTATCTCAGTAACTGCAACAAACATCACTTCTCTTCATTCTCCGTTTTGTATTATTTCGTTTTCTTAACGTTTTTTTTTTCCTCTTCGAAGGTTAGACCTGCATCGCGATAATCACATGCAGTATCTCTCCAAAGGCCTACGCCATCTCAGTTCCGCGTTTTCTGTCTTGGACGCTAAGTGAGTCACACTCTGTTTGTGTGGTTTGAATATGTCGCAATTTCGGTTGTTGTTTTTGGATTGAATTTAAACGTTGTGGTTAAACACAGTCGACCCTGGCTCTGCTACTGGATCTTCCACTCCATTGCTTTGCTGGGAGAATCCGTCGATGACGAACTCGAAGATAGCACTATCGATTTTCTTAACCGTTGCCAGGTTTCTAATTCCCCTTGCATTGCTTGCTCTTTTTTTTTCGCTTCCATTGTTTGCAAACTAATAATTTAGCTTTAAAACAGGCCTGTTTGGATAATTTCTGAAAAGCACTTATATTAGAAGGAAATGAAATCAGCTTCTCCATAAACTAAAATTAGCTCTAATAGCTTATGCGTAAGTTAAAAATCTGATTTTGGAGAAGCTAATATAAAAGAGCTTCTACAAGTTAGCTTGTGTATATGCTAATTTTAACTTATGGAGAAGTTTGTTCTTTTTTTCCCTTCTTATTTTTGTTTCCTAGAAGTGTTTATGGTTTATCTAAGCAGATGTTTATTATATAATTAAAATTCAAAATAAATAATTTTTTTGGATAAAATTCGTTATAAATATATAAATTATATTTTGAATTTAACATTTTAAATTCTGATATGAGAATATTTTTAATTATTGACAATTTCTTTAAAAAAATAATATGGCAATTCAATCTAGAGACTAAGACTTAAAAAAAAATATTGCTTGTTATGCCATGCTCCCTCTCCTATTGTCTGTCCATTTCATTGCATGCTTATGTTGGATGATGGTATACTTATGGCTGAAAAGTTACAATTATGTATGCACTAAACTGTATTACTAAGTCTTGACATTTTTTTTTCTTGCAACCCAGAAATATTTTAGACTTTTACTATGTATTTAGTTTTTCTGATTGTGTGTGCCAAACATTGCCTTGCTGATCCTTTAGTTTTTATGTTTTATAATCTTTGGATTTAAGACTAGATTTCTTGGCTAGCCACTTTTTTCTCGTACCATTTCTATCCCTTCATAAATTTCTTCTTCTTTGTATACAACAGGATCCAAATGGTGGATATGCTGGGGGACCGGGCCAGGCAAGCAACTATTCTAATCTTTTGCAAATTTCTACTTGATTACTGAGCTATGGTTTTATTCAATTTGATTCCTACCTTCTCCTTCTCCAACTCTAAAACTTCATTTTTTATCTCTTGCTACCAACTCTAATGTATATGGATAGAAAACTGACTAATATTGCGGTTAGTTATGAAGTAAAACATGCTTCTATAATTATGTATATTATATAACTGCTGCGTTTACAGACACTAAAGAAAATATGTCAAAGGGAGGTTATGTTGTACTGTTTTAGTTGGAACAAATTCAGTTGAATAAGTTTAGGCAGTATTTTTTTTCAGTTTTTATTTTATTTATGTTGATGATTGTTTTTTTGTCTAATGGTTTTAATCTTTTATGTGTGTGGCGTGTGCATGTTTGTGAGACTTATATGCTTTATATTTTTTAGGGTTACTTTCTCATTGCAGTAACTGTAGTCTTGGAAGAGTATAAAACTTCTCAAAATATAAGTTGCATGTCTTTCAGTATTTGAGAAGCCTGAATTAATGATTAGTGTCGTTGAAATTTTCTCTACAGATGCCTCATATTGCCACAACATATGCTGCAGTTAATACACTTATTACTTTGGGTGGTCAGAAATCCCTGGCATCAATTAATAGGTGTCAGTTTATGCACCCAAAGCAAGTTTTTATGATATTATGTTGCATTATTTATTTGGTAGAGTTAGTCTTCATTTGTGTGGAATTGATTGGTTTAGTACTTCGAACATATTATTCTCAGAGATAAACTGTATGGGTTTCTGTGGCGGATGAAGCAACCAAATGGGGGATTCAGGTTTGATATCCTATACATCTCTGCAACTTCTAGTAACATTAAGTTATACTTATATCCTGTATCCATTTATACTAGTATTTGATAAATATGCACTAAATTTGTATAAATAAAGGATAACCATGTTGTGATATTGCTTACAAGTCCATATATTTACACACTGCTTGCACATGCATCATTCACACCCTGTGACAGATTTTGATTTGCTTGTGTTTTGTGGAGCAAGTTGGACAGACATTAATCCACCACCATACATAAATCTGAAGGGTCTGACATCAAGTGCTGTGTTAAAATCATTTCTAAATGCAAAGTATTCTCATTGTTGTTGACAAATGCAGAATTGATTTGAGAAACCATTTTTCTTAACCCATTCTTTCCTTGTCCATCATCAAATACTTTATTCAGGATGCATGATGAAGGAGAAATTGATGTTCGAGCTTGCTACACTGCCATTTCTGTAAGTTGGTATCTGTCTTTATTTCACACATGCTTATGTGTGTATGTGAATGATCCGACATTTTTACTTTATGTATCAGCATCATGCATAATTCTTATTAACAATGTTATTTCCTTTTATTTAACATGGCTAATGGCTAAGATAGCATATTACTAATTAAGAATTACAGGGTGTTTTAAAAAAAACTCTTGGCTATATGAGACAGTTTTGCTGTCATCATGACTTCTATTATCTTTCTTATCAGAGGGTTTTTTTTTAATGCCATGACTGGTATAAAACAGTATCCATTGCTTAACATAGAGAATCTTGTTGGAAACAGGTTGCAAGTGTTTTGAACATTTTGGATGATGAGCTGATCAAGAATGTTGGTGACTACATTTTAAGGTTAGTTTCAAGAAGCAATAACTTTAATTTTGGTACTAATCTTACTGTTTGTTTCCAGCTTGGAGAGCAATGTAGAAGAGAAACTTCATACAACTTAAACTCATTATTTTTTGTTTCTGTTGCTTAGATTGTTGATTGATTTTCCTTAATAAGCTCAATTGGCAAGCATCAAAATATGCCTGCATCAAGCGAACTGTTTTATTATTTCTTCAGTAACCATGTGTGGCCTTAAGTACAGTCACTGGTAATAATTGGAAGCTGCACAATTTTATTACAGATTTTTCTATTATTTTTTTATGTTCATTTTCTTGGTGCTCTAAATGGTTTTTGGCATTAAGGAAAACTATTTTATGATCCTTTCGTTAATTTACCTTAAATGGGATTGGGACTTGTTTTATTTGAAATTTGAAAGTGAATTCTCTCCAGTTTTTGGTGCTGCGAAGTGCCTTTGGCTGTTTTTATATTAGACATGGTTTAGATGGCTAATTATTGTTCCAGCTATTTGATGGCTTTCCACTGCAGAACTTAGGATTTCTTGGTTTTTTAAGGGTACTGTTATAAAATAAATAAATAAATAAATAAATATATGTGTATATATATATATATATATATATATATATATATATATATATATATTTTATTCAAAATCATGTTGGGTTACATTTGAAATCACGGTAGGAGTACACTGATAACACCTATACACAAGTTTCACTTTTGATTCTTTAACTTCACTCCTTAAAGGCACTTGCTTACATTTTACATAAATAATTCTTGTTGTGCAGTTATGCAATACATGTTTTATTATTTGGTGTCTGTGCTTCTTTGCAGCTGTCAAACATATGAGGGTGGCATTGCAGGTGAACCTGGTTCTGAGGCTCATGGTGGGTATGTGTCATCATACACTCTCCCTCCCTCTTATGATACCACTTCACCAAGAAAGGTGGGATTAAAAACAAAAGGAGGTACAAGGTGCATTCTTATTCTTGACTATTTGTTTATCAGGTACACCTTTTGTGGATTAGCTACAATGATTCTGATTGGTGAGGTTAATCGCTTGGATCTGCCTCGACTAGTTGTAAGAGAAATGTTCCTTTTCCACTGGCTTCCAGTTTATAAGAACTTTTAAGTTTTTGACACTTAAGTTATATAAACAATTTAATTATCTGAGGCATTGCATTAGGACTGGGCGGTATTCCGGCAAGGTAAGGAATGTGGATTCCAGGGGAGAACAAATAAATTGGTGGATGGATGCTACTCCTTTTGGCAGGTGATTGAAATTTTACTTTTTCTTCATCAATCTTCTTTGTGATATAGTTCGATTGAAACTTGAATGTAATTAGGGAGGTGCCGTTGCTCTAGTGCAAAGATTATCTTCCATTATCAATAAACAAATGGAAGAGGCATCACAGACTTTTACGATAGCTGATGTATCTGAAGCAAAAGAAAGTTTGGATGGGACCTCTAGTCATGCAACATGTCATGGTAAGCATGAAGGTAGGTTGACTTTGAAGTACATGCTTGAAAAATTTATACTATATGTTTTCCCCGTAATGATCTATATTTCTATCTAATTTTATTTTTCATGCTATTAATACATTTTAAAATTTTAATTCTTGCAGGCACTAGTCAGTCCTGTTCAGCTGATTATAAAAGTATCGGTTATAACTTTATTAATGAGTGGAAAGCACAAGAACCACTTTTTCACAGCATTGCTTTACAGCAATATATTCTTTTATGTGCACAGGTCTGCATTTTATCTACTAGTTTCATTTCATGATCCTCATATTTCTAATTTCGCTCTTTAGGTGCCTTGTTGATTTTTGTAAATTTTGAAATGAAAGTTTAGCTTTATTAATATGATTGCATCTTGTCCAATAATTTGAACATACAAAATTAAACATACAGATGGATTACAAGTTAGAAATTTTAAATTTCTGTATGAACTTTGACATAATCAAAATGTTAGTTGAATCATTTGACTCCTTGCCAAAACAAAAAGGCGATGAATCAGTTGTTGACTTCATTTTCAGACAAATTAAAAACAAAGTTTAACCTTTTAGTAATTAATTTCTTTTAACCAATTCTATCTATGTACTTACATTGCTAGCTTGAAAATTGCATTGTTGTTTTGCTTGATGCAGGAGCAAGAGGGTGGACTGAGAGACAAACCGGGTAAACGTAGAGATCACTATCACACATGTTACTGTTTAAGTGGACTCTCATTGTGCCAGTATAGCTGGTCAAAGCACCCAGATTCTCCACCACTGCCTAACCTAGTATTGGGCCCCTACTCTAATCTCTTAGAACCAATCCATCCCCTCTTTAATGTTGTCTTGGAACGATATCGTGAAGCTCATGAAGTCTTCTTTACCGAGTCCTGACCACTGACCTGGTTTTAGCTGCCAACATCTTTATGTATACTGTAAAATAAATTCATTGGATTTGGAACAATGCATATAAATGTAAAACAGCATTGGATTGATCGGTTTTATGTCTCCGGGTTTTGATGATTATTGATAATTTGACATGGATATGTACTGTTCCGAATGGCAACATGTGATCATGTAACGTATCTCATCAGTGGGATAATACTCTATTGTTGTTGATATGAATATGTAGATTTGTAAAACAGAAATTTATGTCTATTGTGTTGTGTTCATATGAATGTTCTCGCAAAACAGAATAGGCAAGGGTCTAACTTGTGGAGGGGAACATGTAAGAGTTGGGATCAAGTTCAGCAATTGCTCTCATGGAATATTGGAGATGCTGAGACGGTTAGATTTTGGGGGAATGCTTGGGTGCCTGGGAATGGGAAGCTGATTGATGTAGCCGAAGTGCTGTCCCTCATGAACTCTCTTTGAAAAAGTCTCTCATTTTCGAAATGATCCTTTGTTTGTGGAAAGTTGGAGAAGGAAAGGCCCTGAGAGGAGTCGCACATTCCTTGGGAAATTGGCTACCAATTCTCTTTTAACTAATGAAGTTAGGCATGCCAGGCACTTGGCTAATGATCGTTCTTGTTCGCGGTGTGTGGGGGTTGACTGAATATATTGATCATATATTTCGGTTATGCCCAGTTACAAGAGTTGTGTGGTTCCTTCTCTTGCCTGCGTCTAAGCACCAAGATTTTTTCAATAAAGATACTAAGACGTGGATGCTTCTGAATCTTAGGGATACCGCAATGCTTAATGGTAGAAGTTGGCTCCTCATTTTCGCTGTTGCTGTAGAATCATTTGGCAAAACAGCAGCAACTTCATATTTCAAGGTCTCACATCTCAACCTGTTGACACTGTCAAGCACATTTTGACTAAGGTGGAGGTAATTGATGATAGCTTGCAGCAGTTTGTTTGCTAATTTAAATTATACTGGGATTAGTGGGAGGGCTCAAGTCGGGATTCGTTGGGTAGCCCCTCGTGCAGGGCAATTTAAGCTGAATTGTGACGCCTCAGGACATGTTTGGATTTCTGTTGGAATGGTTTCAAAAGTATATTGTGAGTAAAATCAGTTTGGGTTATGTTTGGTTACCCTCTAAAAGTATGTGTGAGTAAAATTTTATCTGGAAACTAAGTTTTAGAGAAGGAAGATTTGAGATGCTTTTGTAAACGCAGTTTGCAAACTTAATTAAATCAAACTTAAGTTTGCAAACTTTAATCCCAACATGCACTCAGTTAGCTTGGATGAGAGGAAAGCTGCAGCCAGTGGTGTCATTCGAAACCACTTTGGAGCTGTTATTTTTTGCCTTTGCTGCAAAACATTGGGTTCGGTTCTGTGCTACATGCAGAGTTATGGGCAATATACATTGGGATTGGCATTGCTTGGAACCGAGGCCACAAGAATATTTTTGGTAGAGTCTGATTCTGAGCTTGCAATTAACTTGCTGACACACGGATGTGCATCTTATCACACTTGTTTAGCCTGGTGCAGAGTATTATCTCCTTCATCCCAGCGGGAGGATGATTGGAGTGGGCTCATGTTATGAGAGAAACAAACCAAGTCGCACATAAACTAGTCAACCATGGGATGTCTCTAGTAGAGAATTTGTGAGTTTATGACCATGTTTTTCCTTTAAGTCATGCCACTGGTGTGGCCAATGTACATGCTACTATTTTTCCTTGTGGGTTTTAATTGATCTTTGGTGGGACGCGTTGTCCCATCCAAAAACAAAAACTTCTAATGAAATCTTTATTTTTTTTTAACAATGAATGAAACTTTTGTCTAAGACTTCATTAAATAAGTATTTAATTATGGAGCTTTTACCCCAAATGCACCTCTAAGTTAATCATTTTTGTTAAAAAAAAGAGCTATAATATTTTACCATAAAAAAAGGAAGACATGAAAATGCAAAATTATATTCCTTCATAATAATAATAATAATAATTACTTATCTAAGACCCATTAGTTTTATTTGTTCATTTTCTTCTCATCATATATTATCATATCCTTTGCTAACATGAGAATGTCTTTTGTGCCCAAAAAAAATGAGAATATCTTGATTCTAAATTAATATATTTCAAAAGAAAATCCATTTCTCTCTTTGAATCTTCCTTTTTTTCTATATTGACCAACTTTTTCACTTGATCTCTTGAAGCCTTAAAAATCAAGATTCTAGAGAGACAGCCAGTGCTTGGACCAATGATTTTGTTAACAATTTATGTGAGATATTATCACACGCATGAGCAAAGACTTTTATTTTTCTAATTATAAAATGTCATGAATATTATTAATCCATGGTATAAGTAATAATGGAGTACCATGAAGGAAAAAAAGTAATAATGGAGGAATAATGAAATATTTTGGTTGAGTTTATTTTGAAGGGGTAAAATATAAAACATAAAACAGTCACTCATCATTCATCAAACATGGGGCACAACCGCACAAGGCCATTTAAAATAACGATCGAGTACGTGACACGCCAGGGGATTATTATTTGTGCCGAGAACTATGCCTTAACCAAAAATTAAATAGTCTCTTTGTCATATCTTGATCCTATTGTTTAGTATTTTTAAATAAACTTGTGTTGTTAATGTTCTTTTTCTGGCACAAGCGAAGAAAGTTCACCTTTATACACGTGGGTTGTAGATTGCAGTAAGTACATGCGTTATCATTCACAGATAATCACACCTCTTATTATTTAGTTAAGGTTTCAATTTATAAGTTCATATCTGTGTATTAGAGAAATTAATCTTTAAGTGATTTTTAGTATCTTTGAAAGATTTTTTTTATCTCAACCAGAGGATATCTTCAATTTTAAAAAGAATGCAATAACGTACGTACGGTTTATTTTCCTCACTGATTTCGCATCAAGCCGGAAACAAAAAATGGAAATGCATCATGCACGTACATAACATATAGTTTGATTTTTGAAGCTGAGACCTGAGAGTAGTAAATAAATGATTTTCCAAATATTATCGAAATAATAATAATTTACAATACGGCGCAGCATTCGTCATTCGGAATTTCGCATGAGTTGACTAGTCAAAGTCTTGAGTTAGATGTCAAAGACACATAGGGATGGCAAATGGGCCGGCCCGCAATAAAACGGGGCGGGCCGGTCTGGCCCGCCAAAAATGCGGGGCGGGCTAGCCCGGCCCGCTTTTGCAAAGTGGACTGGAAATGCTAGTCCGCCCCGCTTTAATGCGGGTTAGCGGGCCAGCCCGCCTAAAAAATAATAAAAAATTAATTTTAAAAAAAAATACAAATTCTTTTTAAAAAAATACAAATATGATAATTAAAAAAAAAATACAAAGTGAAATAAAAGTAAATAATTTAAAATTAATGCTAAATAAATGATGTCATGTGATAATTCACAAAATTACACCATTTGCAAATGGAATTTATGGATGTAAACTATCCAAAGTGTAATATGCTAGTAATGAAAGACTATTTGAAAGTATCATTATCATATACATTTTAATATTAAAACTTAGAAATTAATTATGAGAATGTAAAAGAGTATAAATTAAAAGAATATACTTATTTCAAAATATGTTAAATATATCTATTTAATTTTAATATTTAATATTTTAAATGATATTGGCCCAGCGGGCTGGCCCGCCCCGCCCCGCGTTTGGCCCGCAATTTTGCGGGGCGGGCCAGCCCAACCCGCTTTTGATTAGCGGGTTGATATTATCAACCCAGCCCGCGTTTTTTTGCGGGCCAAGCGGGCTGGCCCGGCGGGCCGGGCCCATTTTGTCAACCCTAAAGACACAGGGACAATTTCCCTCGCCCCACGAAAAGAAAAAAAAAATTACTTCAATTAAAAAATAGGGAAATGACACTCACGCCACAGTTAAGAACTCAGTAATTAATTGTTCTGGTTAACACTTGATTAGGCAGTGACTTTTTCAGAGTCCTGGTGGACAAAATAATTACTAACTTTCAATAAAGTAACAAAAAATAGTAGCTACCCTTCCCCAAAGGGCAAAGAAAATCTTAGAACAGGTAAAAAATGTAACAAACAGAAGCCAAAGGCAAAGTGAACAAAACAAAACCCCTATCCGATTTCTTACGGTCACACGTAGGATGGCAAAGCAAGTTATTTTTCTAATAAGTATCTAATATAATTTAGAATAAATAATCAATTTAATCCTTGAAGTATTAATTACTCTTCTAAATAGTTTTTAGATTATACAAATATTTCTTAAAACATTACAAGTTATATACTACATATTTCTTTAAACCTCGTTTCTAAAGATTGCTGTTTACAACGTCCGTTTTTCAATCTGCTTAAACAGATACGTGTTATTCATGCTCATCAAGGGGAAATCAGGTGGAATCATATCTTATGAGAAGCTAATCAGGTGAAATCTGCTTAAACTGGCAAAGCGTTCTATGCCTTTGAACTCTCTTTGGATTTTTGAATTTCCTCCTCATTGTATTGTTCATGCTTTAAGAGCTGATATAAACTCGGACTGTTTTTTCCTAAGAGTGCGTTTGGATATTGTAACTCAGTAAAGTAATCTAAAATTTATTGTTTTGATTTTTTTTATGAAGAATTTAAATTTTTGAAATTTTAAAATAGAATTTTAAATAATTTAAAAATGTGAAATTTTAATTTTCTTTTAAAATGTGTGAAATTGAAATTTTTTTCTTCTATAGTGCTCGCACTGCACCACAACTTCTTGGTCACAACCTCACACTCGCACTACTGCTTTCACACTTGCAACCCTTTGCGCTTACTCGAACTCACAACCTTGCTTCCTATCATATTCGTCTTTTTGACACCTTTGATCTCTTGTATCTTTCTCTCCCCTAAAGTTTGATTAGAGTCTTTTCTTTGGGTTTGATTTGGGTTGAAAATTGAAATGATGAATTAAACCTTTAATTTAGTGATCTAATACAAATTTATAGGGAAGATGAAACAAAAAAAAGGGAGGGTGTTATTGTAATTTATAAAGAACAAGTCGTTTTTGTGAATAGGTTTGATTTGGGTTGAAAATTGAAATGGTGAATTAAACCTTTAAATCTACTAATCTAATACAAATTTATAGGGAAGATGAAACAAAAAAAGGGAGGGTGTTATTGTAATTTATAAAGAACAAGTCCCTTGTGAATGTGAATGAGATCTATTGTGGGTTTCTGTTTGAAGGGAGGGTCAATGTTGTCCATTAGGACTTTGGGGTTTATTGTTGAGAATTGGTAATAGTGTTGAATAAATATTGTTTGTGATTTTATTTTTGTATCAATGAGTAGCATGATTATGAAATATTGATTTGATTTAGTCTATGTAGTTCTTTGTGTAGATATAATAAACTTTGTTAGCATAATATTTATTCATTGTCAATGGGAGATTTTGGAACCAATATTTGTCTATACAATTGTTATCGAACCAATATTTGTCTATACAATTGTTATCTATGAAAATTTGTGAAGCTAATACATTATTATAAAGGGAATTGTGGCGTGAAAGTTACTTTTCTTGGAATGGTATATGATGAATCAGATACAAAGTGTCACATTATTAATTGAAGGGAATGAAGTTTTCATAGGTTTACTAGCCTAGGAATTATGCATGTTTCTGGTTTGTTAAATTATATGCAGAATATGGTGTTGGCAGATAGGCACTTGTGCCATTGTAGTGGAATGCTTTCTCATTGGAGGGGAAGTTTTTTTCGGTCAGTTGCATAATTATGTAGAGATGGTTTAGAAGCCTTTTTTTTATATGATTATACTCATGGATGATATAACTAAGTAACAAGGAAGTTCACTAGTTGGTGATAACTTTGTGACTTAAAAAATAAATAGTATATATATCTCTTTTTATATAATAAAATGATTTGTTCAATAACACTTAACATTTTGTTTTATTTTGCAGAAAATATGTGAAGGCATTTATTTATGTGCTAAAGCAAACGCAATCAGAAATTTTGGAATTATTTTGGAAGTTGACTTATTTTGTGACTAAATTTTGCTTCAATCCAAGTTTTTTTGTGTAATTACATTATTGATTAATGACTTCCGCAGAAAACATAGTTTTATTTATAATCTTTTAAATAAAACATTCTAAGGTGGAACTGTAAATTCATTCATACCTCAAATTTTATTGTAAAAAAACCTTGTGAATTTTAATTTTATATTTTTAATGTTGTGGTGGTTCTAAGATCACATTTAATATATATCATTTTATCCACTTCGGGCTTGTAAGCTTATAGAGCTTTGTAATGGACTGTAAATGGAATAATGATTTAAATAATTGAATTAATATTTTTTAATTAAAAGATATTAAAATAATACATATTTATTGAAATACCACACTCAATAAATAATAAATAAAATTTATTAATGAAAAAAGAATTATTTATTCAAAAAATTGTTTCATTCAGATATAAAATTTTAAAAAAGAATGCATTTGCCTATTTTATCATAAGAAATTTTGAAAATGAAAAAAAAATCAATTTCTTCATCTAAACACAATGAAAAATTTAATTTTTTTTATCTAAACAAAAAATTTTAAAAATAAAAACATTTCAATTGAAATATTTGAAATTCTTAAAATTTAATTTTTTTTAAAAAAAAATTAATTGCCTTGTCTAAACACATTCTAAAAAAAAATTAGTCCTCCTTGATTAATCATTCACCCAAAAAGATATACTACATAGTCTTTAAAGTGTATTAGAAAATCTTACTAAAAGATATTAATCTAGGAACTAAAATAAATAAATTTTCAATTATTTAAAAGAAAAGCAATACCGTGCTCTTTTTTAATAAATCAATTGAATAATTTTTTACTAAATAATGAAAAGATTATAGATTTTTCTTAATTCATCTATTTATATTCCGAAAAAAAAAAAAAAAAAAGACTTATCTACTAGAGGGAGAGACGTAAGTGACCGTGTCTGCAGTGAAACCATCTTTGTACTTTCTTTCTAGAGCGCAACGGCTTCACGAATTAAGCGGTTTGGAAGACTCAGTCACTCACTCTGAATCGCTTCGAGAGATAAGTCATAAGAGATCCCTCAGATTCAGTCACACATCACGAAACCAATCCCTTCATTATAATAACATTCCCAAACACTGCACAACAATAACACATTCATGGGTGGCAACGGCAAACACAGGTGGAAATTCACCTTCCACCGTTCCTCTTCCCCATCCTCCAATCCGAACCCGAACCATCCTCCCAAGGAGTTCACCTGCCCCATTTCTGGCTCACTAATGTCTGACCCTGTCATCGTAGCTTCGGGCCAAACCTTCGAACGACTCGCCGTTCAACTCTGCAAAGACCTCAATTTCTCCCCGAAGCTAGACGACGGCACCCGACCCGACTTCTCAACACTAATCCCCAACCTCGCCATCAAAACGACTATCCTCCACTGGTGCGACAACGCCCGCACCCAACACCCGCGCCCACCCGATTACGCCTCCCTCGAGCGCCACGTCAGAGAACAAAAGGAAAAAGAACAAATTAGGGTTTCTGAAAAGGAGCTTCTCAACGCCGTCGCGGACAACCCTCCCGTCATCTTCTCCCACGCCGCCACCGAGTTAGGCCCCCGAGTCAACCACTTCAACTCGGGATCCTCCTCGGAGGAATCCGTTATCATCCCCTCGAGTCCGGGAACGCCGTTACCGTTAACTATTCGCCCAACGTGCTTCTCCTCTTCCTCCACCTCCTCCTGCGAGATCGAAATCGAAAACCCTAACATACCGGCGTCGGAGGAAGAAGAAGAAATATTAAAGAAATTGAAGAGTAACGAGGTGTTTGAGCAAGAAGAAGGCGTAATCGCACTGAGAAAGATCACGAGGAACAAAGAGGAGGCTAGGGTTTCGTTCTGCACGCCGCGTGTGTTACTAGCGCTGCGTGGTTTGATCGCCTCGCGATACGGCGTTGTTCAGGTCAACGCGGTGGCGTCTCTGGTCAACCTTTCGCTAGAGAAGCAGAACAAGGTGAAGATTGTTAGGTCAGGGTTTGTTCCGTTCTTGATCGATGTTTTGAAGGGGGGATTGGGTGAGTCGCAGGAGCACGCTGCGGGCGCGCTTTTTAGCTTGGCTTTGGACGATGACAACAAAATGGCGATCGGCGTTCTCGGCGCGTTGCATCCGTTGATGCACGCGCTTCGTGCCGAGTCCGAGCGGACCCGGCACGACTCGGCGCTCGCACTATATCATTTGTCACTTGTACAGAGCAATAGAATTAAACTGGTGAAGCTCGGCGTGGTCCCCACACTTCTCTCGATGGTGGTGGCCGGGAATCTGGCGAGCCGGGTGGTGCTGATTCTCTGCAACCTCGCCGTGTGCACGGAGGGGCGCACGGCGATGCTGGACGCCAACGCGGTGGAGATTTTAGTATCGCTGTTGAGAGGGAACGAGTTGGACTCGGATGCGACTCGGGAGAATTGCGTGGCGGCGCTTTACGCGCTGAGTCATAGAAGCTTGAGGTTCAAGGGTTTGGCTAAGGACGCGAGAGTGGTGGAGGTTTTGATGGAGATTGAAGAAACGGGAACGGAGAGGGCGAGGGAGAAGGCGAGGAAGGTGTTGCACATGTTGAGGACTGTGGGAGATGGAGAGGGTGATGAGATTGACGAGTTTTACGAGTCGGCCGGGTTGACGCGGAATCGGTACCGAGTGGGTGCTGCCAGGAATAGCAACAACCTCGTCAACACGACCACGTTTTAGGTCTCTGTTTCTCTGATTTTTCGACAGTTTAAAATATTAGGAAAAGGGTGTTGATGATGAAATGTGTCCAGTAGGAAAGAGAATGAATAGGAAACTAAACTAGATTACATGGTGTTTTGCTGGTGTAAATGATGGAGGTGGCAATCTCATTCTCAACCTGTTATTTTTTTATAAAAAAATTGGCTTTTGTTGATGGGTGTTAAATTGTAGTCTGTATGTAATCAGGGTTTAGGTGAATTTTCGATTGTATGGTAATGTGTACATAATTTATACTTACTGTGTAGTGTTTACTATTTTGGTGTACAGAAAACAGAGATCTGCAGAGTGAATTGTGGATTGGTTTTTTTTATATGTAAAGGTGGATGTATCCTCGTATATAAACTATACGAGGGGCCAACATTATGCACATGTCACTCATTAGTATGATATTAAGTTCTCATTAGTAGCATCACTTTTCCTGGCGTGATTTTATTCTCTTAATTTGGCCTCCTGCCTTCTCAGTAAGCTCCTGGGAAATGTGTGTGAAAAAGAATTTGACCAATTTAATTTTATCTTAAGTTGTTGGTAATGTCTTGAGTTTACACCTAGGAATTAGGATTCTTGTCTTCTGGCAAGTGAGTTTCTATCTGAGCTGGTTCCTTTGCGTTTCATTAAATAATAATCAAAATGGTTATACAAGACCACATTATATTGAAGAACCTAATTCTAAACTTATGTCAAGAATGACACAAGGAAGTCTAATTTAGTTATTTGAATAAAATGTGTAAGTTATTGATATCTATGGTCGATTTCTACGATAACAAAAAGTCAAGAATGGTGCCAGGGAGAGTCCAATTTCCAAACATCAATACCTAGCTCTACCACAACCCAATGCCTAGTCCTACAGTGTGTTCTGGACTAGTTGGCTCGGGCTTTGTTGTCCAACTGTACTGCACATTTGCCAAGGGTCTTCGGGTTTCCTTCTGGCTGAGACAGTAAGGTGAATGCTTGCTTGGACAATCCCTTTAATAGACTCAAAATCAATAATATAATAATCTTTTTAACTTTGTACACGGTACTTCACTTACCTAAATCCAATGAGGGCAATTTTGTCTGTTATTAATTGGTTTTGTTCTCCTCTGAACACTCACTCTAATGTGGCTATTATGCATGACAAGCCTTAATCTTTATCAAGTTATGAGACTCTTGAGACATAGTCCAAATGCTCGATATTGTTTTCAATCAGAGACCCTCCTGTAGAACCTGTCACGTGAATTTTCTTCCCCTTCCTTTATCGTTTTGACCACTACCTAAGCAACCTTTGGCTAGTTAAGTTAAATTTTCAGTAAGTATTGAAGTGAGAAGGAAATAAAAAAACTAAAGAGATATAATGAATTAAATTGCTTCATAGTGTTAAAATCAACTCGAACACCTCAACTTGTGAAAATGTTAGAAGAGAGAACATATATAAAAAAAAGTGAAGTGAATAAATTAATTTTAATTTGTTAGAGAAGTTTAATAAATTTACTTCTTTGATTCGTTTTATTTTAAAATTTATTGAGAAGTTTACTTTGAAGTGACTCTTAATTTAATGCATACTTGCTCTTAACAATCACCCACCATGCAATTATATATTTCCTTGTTAACTGTGACCTGTGTAGACTTTCACTTTATTGAATTATATGTGAGGTTTTCCCAAATTCTTAATTTAGTGATTTTTATTGAGTGTTTGGTGGCATTATATCATAATAAACTATGTCTTTCAAAATCATTCCAGGTTAACAATCTTTTGGCTGTCCAAGGTCGTTATTGTTGAGTGCAAAGATGTAGAAAATGTCGTTTGACCTGGAAGAGACTCAGCTAAGGCTTCTTCCTTTCTTGCATTAACTGTCTTGTTTGAGAGAAGAGGCAAATTATGCTACAGAGTATTTGCGAAACTCTTCCACTAGAGACTAAAAAAATGAAGATTCAATAACATGTAAATTTTTAAATCCTGATTCTTCCCTTGAGGAGATCTTCTTATGGCCAAAGTAGGTTTTCCAACCTAGTTATGCATGTAAGAGCATTGTGGGGGCAAATAACATTATTCTTAAAGGCTCTAGATGGATGATTGGAAATGGTACAAAAAAAAATTTTAATGTTAAGAGGACCGGTAGCTTCCAGTTAATCCATATTTTAAGTTTTGTAGACTTTGTAATTGATGAAACTTGCATTACATCTACATAGCCAGAAGAAAGATGTTATTGATTTAAATTTTGTCTCGTATAAAGCAGACCAATTAAAAAACACTTCTCTTAAATTTTTTTCAGCCAGAGGACAAAGGATGGGAATATTATTTTGTCAAATCTTATAATAGTGTCCTGCTTGAGGAGGAAATCAAGTCCCAAGCTATTGTTCTTCGGGATAAATAGAAGTGGAACAAGTTTTGGAAGATTTTGGTAACTACGTTTTAGAAAACAGAGAAAATGTAACACAGAAAGAAACTGAGATTATTATTATTATTATTATTATTATTATTATTATTATTCAGAGTTAACTATACAAAGGGTGAAGACTTATATATCTGAGTCAGCAACAAACAAACTCTCTAACTAACGCCAACACAATAGATGATTCTGAAATTACAAAACATAATAATGGGTAAGAAGGGACATTAGACATTTCACATTTGCCAAGAGTACTCTTTTAAGTGAGACAGAAGCAGAAACTACAGAGCATTTGCTACTTACATTACATGCCCTTTGTCCCATATCGTTTGGTCTTCCTCCCCACTTGGTTTACATCTAACAATTGAAGAAGATTTTGGACAATAAATAATGGTTTACATTTTTGGAAGGGTAGAACTAGAAGTGATTAATTTTTTAAGCATAAAACTTTCACCCCTAATTTGTTGCATAAAAAATTAAAAATGAATATAGGTGCAGGGTGCTTGACATATGGTACAACAGGGATTAAAAGAAGGAATGGATCTAGGAATGTATCAAAAGGAAGACTGAATTTTTTTACATAATTATTTAATAAATAATAAATTTATAAAATAATTATTATTAATTTTATGGATAAAATTAATAATATAATCTATTACCTGAAAAAATTTAAGCAAATACTAACTTAAAATCTTATTTTTCTTATATATTTTTTATTAGTCTTTTTTAATTAATTTTTTTTCATATGTACACAAAGAATCCTAGAAAAAATAAAGTCAAGATTACTACTTGTTTCTATTGGATCCGTCTCTTTTTATAAGTATCATAAGAAACTGAGGGTCACATCTTGCTTACAACTTATCATTTGTTCCAAACAAGACGAATCCTTCACGGGTAATCCAGTCACCCAACTTAACTCTTTGTGGAGTCATCCAAATTCAAATAAACCAGCAGCTGTATATGTAGAAATAAACTCCTGCAATGTGGTTCGGGCTTTTAATTACAAGGAAGCTGCATATACTAATACTACTCTCCTCGTTATTGAAGATTGTATCTAACTAGTTTTCTACCTGTGCTATACACGGTATTTATTTTATTTAATTAGCTGGTGTTAGAATTTTAAGTACACAATCATAAATTGAAATTAGTGGAAGCAAAAATTAAAAGATAAAAGAACACACGTATTTTACTTAGTTTAATAACTAAGAGAAACTTCTTGTTATCTACATCCAAGGACGAAGAACCTACAGTCTCTTTGCTACTATTAAAGAACCAAGAATCTCTACTACAGTGTTCAACAAAGCTACACAATCGATCCCTCAACAATAACCAATAGGACTCAACATTACAGATAACACACAATGAAGATTACAAGAACCAGAATCAACTCTCTTATACAAGTGTTTGAACCAGACAACACTAAACCTCCATTAAGTTACTCTTCTCAGTCCCTTGCAAGAAATCACATCAGAAACTTCAAGCGAACCAAGCACAAGAAAGAACCTTCCCTGCAATACAGACCAAAACAGGTACAAGAACAAACGGACAAAGACCTATGCACACTTCATCTTCTTCGTTCTACCCACAAGGCTCAAGGTACCAGCCAAGAAATGGAAACCCTAGCAGAGAAGAAGATGAATAGAGAGAACAACGAAGCTTCTAGAACGAGAGAGAGAATAGAGGAATATGAATAGATAGAAAAATTAAAATTGAAAAGGCTCTACACACCCATCAGCCTTCAGTGCAGTAGTGCTTTATATATGCCAAGCCAATATAAAACTATACACACCGTTTCACTAAAGTGCAAATGTAGACAGCTTCACAGGCCCAACAAACTCCACCTTGAAGCATAAGAAGAAACATAGCACAAATAGAAGAAACCAAGGGCTACAGATTCAATGCCAGAAACAGAGGACACTAGAACATAGAAAGAATCAAAACAAACATATACAATTATAAGAAACCAGATCAGAACCTACAAAACAAGAAATTGCATCAGTATTTCTAAAACAACTTTAAAGAGAAAAATTTAAAAAAAATAACAGAGATAAGAAGTAGAAACCACTACTGTTGGACTTTTAACAATTCTAAGACATCCTTGAATTTGTTAATAGGTACAACTTTAGTCAAAATATTTGTTGGATTGCACACAGTGGATATTTTCTCCACCTTGACCTTATCACCTGCAATAATATCTCTTATAAAGTGTAGTCTGACATCAATATGTTTAGTTCTTTCATAATAAGCACCATTCTTGGATAAATGAATGGCACTTTGAGAATCACACATGATTTATGGAATTTCATCCCCTAATCCAAGTTCAGAAAGCATTCCTTTTAACCACAATGCCTCTTTTACAGTTTCAATCAAGACCATATACTCAGCTTCAGTAGTAGACAAAGCTACTACATGCTGAAGATTTGACTTCCAACTAACAACATTTCCACCAACAGTGAAAACAATACCTGTTAAGGATCTCCTTTTGTCTAAATCTGCAGCATAATCAAAATCACAATAGTCTTTCACAGAAAAATCATTAGATTCATTCCCAGTAAAATTCAAACAGAAATCAGAAGTGTCATTAAGACATCTCAGTATCCATTTCACAGCATTCCAGTGTTCTTTTGAGGGTTTACCCATGAATTTACTCACAATACTAACAACATAATCAATAGCAGGTCTAGTGCTAACCATTGCATACATTAGGTTTCCAATTGCATTACAATATGGTACATTTTTCATATAGACAGATTAATCTTCATTTAAAACACCACGTACAGATTTTAAACGAAAATGAGCAGCTAATGGTAAACTAACAGATTTACAGATATGCATAGAAAAGAGTTTAACAACCTTTTTAACATACACAGATTGAGATAAAGATAAGGTTCTTTCTTTTCTATTTCTTACTATATCCATGTGTAAGATTCTCTTAGCAGGACCAAGGATTTTCACATCAAATTCCTTCAGCAACATCTCTTTTAATTTGTTAATACATTTAATATCATGTGAAGCTATCAACATATCATCCACATAGATTAACAGATAGGTATATTTATTTTCATTATCTTTCTTATAATAGACACAATGATCATACTTACACCTCATAAACCCATGTGACAGAACAAAGTCATCAAACCTTTTATACCACTGGCTGGGTGCCTGTTTTAATCCATACATAGACCTTTTCAGCAAACAAATTTTGTCCTCAGATCCTTTATGTATGAAGCCTTCTGGCTGCTCCAAATAGATATGTTCATCTAAGTTCCCATGCAAAAAAACAGTTGTAACATCAAGTTGTTCTAATTCTAAATCAAGAATAGCAACAACAAATAAAATAAGCCTAATAGAAGTATGTTTTACTACAGGAGAGAAATTTTCATTGTAATCTACTCCTTCTACTTGTGAGTAGCCTTTGGCTACCAACATGGCCTTTTCCAATCCTGGGACTTCAGGCTTCAGCTTGAAGACCCACTTGCATACAATGATCCTTTTGTCCTTGGGTCTGTCGACTAAAACCCAAGTCAAATTCTTCTTTAATGAGGAAATCTCTTCCTCCATTGCTCTCATCCATCTCTCTTGAGATTTCATGTTCATTGCCTCTTTGTAAGTTGCTGGTTCTTCTTGTTCAACCATCTTTGCAACCTACAATGCAAAAGCAACAATATCAGCATGAGCAAATTGCTAGGAGGCCTAATATTCCTCCTAACTCTATCTCTAGTCAGAATATAATCATTGAGGTTGGAGTCCTCTTGATTTTCTTCACTAATTTGTTGATCATTTGCAAGTTGATCAAGTGTGTCTCCTTGATCTTCAGTTTCATCATGATTCTGAACAAGTTCAAAATCATCAATACCAGTGGTGTTCTCCACCTCCAACTAGACATTTCCAGGTTCTTGAGCCTGTCTAATGTCCTGCACAATATCTTTATAAAATGTTAGTTCATTAAAGACAACATTTCTACTAACAACACACTTGTTTTCAGATATTAACCAGAGTTTATATCCTTTTGTTCCTGCAAAATAACCTACAAAGACATATTTAAGAGCCCTAAGGGCTAACTTATCCTGTTTAGTGTGAACATAAGCTAAACAGCCAAAGGGTTTCAAATAACTCAGGTTAGGAGGCTTACCATACCACATTTCCATGGGAGTTTTGAAATTGATAGCAGATGAAGGTGACTTGTTTATAACATGACAAGCAGTAGAAACATCTTTTGTCCAAAAAGATTTTCTAAGATCAGAATCAGAAAGCATGCATCTAACTTTATTTAAAATAGTTCTATTCATTCTTTCAGCAATGCCATTTTGCTGAGGTGTCTCAGCACAAGTTCTATGCCTTAAAATACCAAATTATTTGCAGAAATCATTATATTGGTTATTACAGAATTCCAATCCATTATCAGTTCTTAATGCTTTAACATTCTTTTCTGTCTCAGTTCCCACTTGGACTTTCCAGTCTTTTAAACAATCAAATGTTTGATCCTTTTGTTTTAAAAAATAAGTCCACACACGTCTGAAATGAGTATCTATCACAGAAAGAAAGTAATGACAGTCAGAAAGAGAACTAGGAATGTTAGGTGAATCCTACAAGTCAGAGTGTATATAATCCACGATATTTTTAGTTTCATTCTTTCCTATTTGAAACTTTAATCTGTGGGATTTTCCCAAAACACAAGTTTCACAGAAATCAATATGAGCAAATGTTTTAAAATTAAAATACCTTGTTTATATAACTCTTGTAATACTTGATTACTAATGTGGACTAGTCTTTTATGCCAAAAAGAAGACTCACTAGGCTTTCTACTGACACTACAAGACTCAGGTCCTAAAGCTTCACCATCTAGCAAATAGAGACCATTATCTAACATCCCTTCCATAAGAATTGTAGATCCTTTAACCACTTCTAGAGTTCCTTGAACACTCCTAAAACTGTATCCACTCTTGTGTAACATTCCTAGAGATATCAGGTTTCTCCTAAGGTTAGGGACCCATCTCACATCCTTGAGAACTTTAAAAGTCTCATCTTTCATCCTAAACCTAACAACTCCAATTCCTTCTACTTGACAGGTTTGGTTATTTCCCATCATCACCTTTCCACCTTTAATTGCTTTAAAACAGATTAACCAATCCTTTTCAGGTGTCATATGATATGTACTACTAGAGTCCATCACCCACTCCTTCTCACAAGAAGCATTAGACACAACTAGCACCTTACTATCCTCAAAACCACTAGTCAGATTAGCATAATCTGTCGAATTTCCATTATTTTGACCTTTTCCTTTTTCTGGACAATTCTTCCTAATGTGTCATTCCTTATGACACAGCCAAGAAGTCATCTTTCCTTAACAGGTGGCTTATTCTTATTCTCAGTATTGTTCTTTCCTTTTCCTTTTCTTTGAAACTGACTGTTTTTATTAAATTTCCTTTTAATAATCAGTCCCTCTACATTGGCCTTCTTATTTACTACCATTTCTAGTTCTTTAGACTTTAAGGCTCCTATTACATCTTCTAGTGATAGAGACTTTCTTCCATACTTGATTGCAGATTTTACATACTTATAGGAATCAGGTAAAGCATTTAGAAGTATAATAGCTTGGTTTTCATCAGTAATCTTTTCATCAATATTAGCAAGACTAATAGTTATTCTCTTGAACTCATCCAAATTATCATCCAAAGATTTACTAGATTCCATTCTGAAACCAAACAGTTTTTCTTTTAGATATATTTTGTTTGAAAGAGATTTAGTCATGTACATAGATTCCAATTTTAATCAGATACCAGCAGTAGTAGTTTCATCATTAACTTGTTTAAGAACATTATCACTCAAATGCATAATTAATAGACTAAAGGCAATTTCAAGAATATCATTTTTATCAGTTTCAAATAAAGATGAGGGTAGATTTTTCTCACCACCAAGTGCTTTAAAGCACTTTTGATGTACCAGAACAACCATCATCTTCTTGTGCCACATGTTGAAGTCTCCCTTCCCGTCAAACTTCTCCACCCTCACTCTCGCTGATCCCATTCTCACGAGACCAAGCATCTAAGATAGAACCTAAATACCAAAGCCTGAAATGCACAAAGAAGACAGGAACAAAAGAACCAACCAAAGCTCTTGATACCACTTGTTAGAGTTTTAAGCACACAATCATAAACTGAAATTAGTGGAAGCATAAATTAAAAGAGAAAAGAAAACACGTATTTTTCTTGGTTCAGTAACTTGAAGAAACTCCTTGTTACCTACATCTAAGGACAAAGAACCTACAATCTCTTTACTACTATTAAAGAACCAAGAATCTCTACAACAGTGTTCAATAAAGCTACATAATCGATCCCTCAACAACAATCAATAGGATTCAACATTACAGATAATGCACAATGAAGATTACAAGAACCAGAATCAGCTCTCTTACATAAGTGTTTGAACCAGACAACACTAAACATCCATTAAGTTCCTCTTCTCAGTCCCTTATAAGAAACCACATCAGAAACTTCAAGCGAACCAAGCACAAGAGAGAACCTTACCTACAATACAGACCAAAACAGGTACAAGAACAAATGGACAGATACCTATGCACACTTCATCTTCTTCGTTCTATCCACAAGGCTTAAGGTACCAGCCAAGAAATGGAAACCCTAGCAGAGAAGAAGATGAATAGAGAGAATAACGAAGCTTCGAGAACGAGAGAGAGAACGGAGGAATATGAATAGACAGAAAAATTAAAATTGAAAAGCCTCTACACACCCATCAACCTTCAGTGCAGTAGTGCTTTATATATGCCAAGCCAATATAAAACTATACGTACAGTTTCACTAAAGTGCAAATGTAGACAACTTATTGGGCTTCACAGGCCCAACAATTAGATTAATATGCAATACATAGATATGCTACTACCACATTTTTTTTTTACAGAAATATGCTACTATCACATTTGGTCATTACTCCATTACAAAATAATATAATTAAACTATAAAATATTATTTAAGATGTTTTAATATACACTCATGTTGAAAAAAAGGTTAATACTTCAAATAAATAGTCCACCTCCTCTAATTCCAATTATTGTAACTTATGCACTGCTCTATTAGACAACAATTTCCTTGAAGAAGAATCACTCTCATGTAACAACCATCACATGATTAACAATGAATATGAATAAAAGATGCAATTAAAATCTAAAACATAGGACACCAAAAGCAAAAATGGCAACAAAAGGATCCTTTTTGTTCCAATGACAGACTAGTTTAGCCATCACTCCCTATTTCTTACGGTCTTAGCCACAAAAGCAACAGAGAGCTCCAGAGACATTATGGCTTAGCTAGTTGTCCCTCTGCCTTAGCAATAAGAGCTCCAGGGACACTCTGACTTAGCTAGTTGTCCCTCTAGTTTAGCCACGAAAGCAACAAAGAGCCCTAGGGATACTCTAGCTTACTGAGTTGACCCTCTGGCTTAGTGTAACGACCCGCTTCGTCGCTACGATATCACTAACTCTAATCGTGCAAATCTCAATTTTTAATGAAAACTTCTTTAAATTGATTATGAAAATGGTAGTAAATTTTTTGCGATAATACAATTATCATACACACGATACAATTACATAATTGAATACATATGTATGTATATATATTAAACCAGTACATATCATTCACATGTCAGAACTTAATTTAGTTTTACATATATATACACATGGAATTTACATATCCAACAAAAGGAATCCACTAATCAACTAAGAAAGAGTTTATTAACAAAACACTACTCTTTTCCAAAAAGAATTCAAACGTCATCATGTAATATCACTAAATTTAATTAAGGTAATTTTGGGTGATATTTGCGAAATTACGCGGATTTACGAAAGGGTATTTTTGGTCTTTATTAAGGGTAAAGTTGCTGAACGCACCCCCGGTTCATGTTAAAACCAGCACTCTACGTTTTCTACTTATTTCTTCTTCTCTTTTGCTTCTTTTCTGGTTTCTTCTTCTTTCTCAAGCTGTTCCCAAGCCATTTCCACTTGTTTAGTGGCTGGAATCACAAAGCAAGCAAGGAAGAAAGCCTTTTCTTTAGTTTTTGTTGCTTTTGAGCCTTGGTGTTGGTGATTTGATGAAAAGAGTGGGTTTTGAATCTGCCCATTTTCGTTCGGTGCCGCTAAACCGTGATTGGAAGCCATAGAGTACTGGTCTACCCTCCAATTTGGTCTATTCAACCCTAAGGTTTGAAATCTCCTCCTATTTCTCCTTGATTCTTGAGGTTAGGGTTAGGGTTGGAGTGAAATTGATGAATGTTGAGTTTTAAGAGGGTGAGACAGTTTTAAAGTATGATTTGGAGTGTGCAGAAGTTGATTTTAAGTTGAAATGGTGTGTCATGCATAAATCAAACATGTATGTTCATGACAGCCAAGAACACCTATTTGGGCAGTTCTGGTGTTTTGTCCATAGCAGGAGCTATCGGTGTCCAAATGATCTAAAACCAGTGCCATTTGAAAGCTAAGAGAATTAGGTTCATTCTGGAATTTTCGTGCTATTTTTGGAGACTCCTAGAAATTGTGGTGCAGAGTTATAACAGGCTGTTATACTCTGTTTTTAGCAGATTTTTCTGCTGCAGTGGTCAATTTTGAAGAAATCATAACTCTGTCTAGGATGATCCAAATCGAATGATTCCAGTGGCTATAGAAAGATGGGTATATGAAATTCATGCCTGTAAAATATCAGCTCATTTGGACGAGTAACCTGGTGGGGGTTGTCATTGAAAGATGGCTGTTTGAGTTGGTATGTTGCTGTCAGCACTATTTTAGTGCGTGACAGTTCTAGTTTTTGGTTCACTGAAGAGGCTGTGGTTCATGGTTTTTGATGAAACCAGTTTTTTTTAAAAGATAAGAGATAAATCTTGATGCCTCTAAATTCTCGTGATTTTAGGAGCTTCCCACAAGGATTTGTGATTTTTCCAAGTGGGTGTAAAATCTGCAGAATTTTATGCAGCAGTTATGCTTTTTTTTAGTATGTTTATGCCTTGTGTAGTTGAATTGGCTGTGATATGTGCTTATGTGCCTTGTATAGGGCGTGACACCGAGGGTGTCAGTGGCGTAGACCACAGAGCAGGGAAAGAACTGCAGAGCTCAGCTTTGCCAGGTAAGTTCTTGGTCCCTTGGGGATGTTTCCCACTTGCTATGTTCCACCATACTCCGAGGGAGTGATGGTTGCATTCATGATGCATGCATTGATGGTTGTTGCATTACTCATAATGATATGTATGCTTGTATCTATGCTTGTACGTGTATGATACCTGTTGATAGATCTTCTGGCCAGTTAGATAGATATGGACCTCCCTAGGAGATGGTTTCCTCCTAGTTGGTTTGCTCTTGGGTGATGATGATCCCGGGGTGATGATGATCCCCTAAGACCAAGAGATAGGTGTGTCCCGTTGCGGTTGATTGCCTATTCTCGGAGGTACCATATACGTGTGTCCATGCGTAAGGGGTAGCTCCCGATGGGATGGCACGGGTGTGAATTCCGGTTTCACACTGAGGTTTGGTGTTGATTGGATCCACCTTATATTAGAGCTAGATGACTTGCTTGTATTATTATGAGGGCCGGGAGGCCGGTGTGATTGTGATGCCCTATGTTTGTGTCATGGGAAGTGAGCCAGGGTGGAGGAGACACCTCCAAGGACCCTGAGCTTACTGAGATGTATATCTCACCCCGTGTGGGGTTTATGTTGTTACAGGTGACGCTTCTAGCAGAGAGGAGCGGTCTCAGGGCGGGAGGCCCCAGTAGAGACACTGTTTGCCTTGCTGTGGACAGTTGAAGAGGAGCTGGGTAGCTCTTTTTGGTTTGATGATTGTTTTGTACCCTTGCAGAAGGAAGGTGTGTGTGTGCACACATGATATATTTGTATATGCTCTATATAGTTTTGTATACCCTCATGTGAGGAAGTGGTCTTTGAGGCCAAGGCCAGTGTTGGCTCATTCTTTTGTATAACCACGGGTGTGGTTTTGATACTGATGTATATATGTACATAACCAGCTATGATATGTTATTGATGCTTCCTCCTGGTTATATCTGTTGAGATATTGTGTTTATCTGCCTATGGTTTTGTCATTCTGGATAAGCAGGGGCTTGTGTTATTCGTGATGAGATGTTATATGTTCCATACATAATGAAATCAAGAAATATGGTTTTCGATTATGCTTCCGCAAGTTTTTTTTTAATTAAAGAGTTTAAGCGCTAATCTGATATAATCATAATGATAATACACCGGGTGCACACGGGGTGTTACACATCACGTCAGTTTGGCAGCTCCAACAAAAGAATTCTCCCTCCAAGATCACCTACTGTTGTTCATCTGCTCACACGAACGAAAGTTTGCGATCATCACAAGTACCAACCACACGGTACAAAATTGCAATGGTGAGTTTATTATACATAAACAACAAGCACCAGAGGACAATAATTAGAAGGGAAACAAAAATAACAACAACAATCATTCTCAATGATCCATCAATTCAATACACACTCAACAAACCAGTCATTCCACTTTATTTCACAAATCAAAACAATCATGCTTAGAATGATGCATGCTCTTGATTTCACTCTCCCCATGCAATGTGGTACCATACTCATGGAAATAGCCTCTCTCAGGAAAAATGATTCAAACGCCTATCAGAGTCACCCAGTCATGCACTGATCATTCCCCCCCACGGTGATCCACCAATGGTCATAAGGAAATTCTAAACCTGATAGCCCCTTAGTACCTATGTTTTTAGCCCATAAAAACTCACAGGTACCCAGTCATACACCCCCATTTACATACACAACATACAAATATGAGCTCATCGATACACTAACTGTGGCTAGGAACAAATCCTTCCTCGCAAGGGTAACCAATCAGTCACTGCACCCCACATGTACATACACAGCATACAACCATGGGCACCATCAATGCATAACCATGGCTACGAATAAATATTTCCTCGCAAGAATAAACAGTCATGCACCTCCATGGGTATCCGTGTATATCCACATCATACAAAGACATTGTCCACACCAATATTATCTCTCATCAATGTCATTATCAACATGAACATCATGCCATCTCAACATCATGATCATAAAACATCAATATCAAATTCATCGCATCCCATTAGTTAAAAACACAATTTTTCTTAAAAATGAGCACACAATAGGAATAAGCATACATCAATGATAGATATATTGCATCCCATTAGTTTAAAACATAACTTTTCTTGAAAATCAGCACACAACAGGGACAAACATATATATCCATAATTGGGCTCCCTGACCCCCAACTATGGTATCAAAACTATAACCAAATAATAAACTCTCATTACCTAACTATGAGTTCTCCTGTTAAAGTCTCGCAGTTTTGTTTTGAGATCCTTCAAACACACGTGTTTTTGCCTAAACCCAGAGCTCTATATACCAAATTGAAGACAATTTAGTATAGATTTCCAGGGCAAGGTCAAAATTAACATTTGGGGTCAAATACCCATTTAAATCTAAAAGGAGCTAAAATGGTGTTTTGGGAGTCCTCATCAAAAGTCATCATTTTGAAGTTCCGATCACACCAATGTGACTGGGGCTCAACGAAGGTCACAAAAATGACATCAATTTTATAAAAAAGAAACTTTTATAACATCTCATTTTCAAAGGATTTTCAAAGGAAGTATAAAACACCCAATAACGGTACCTAAATTACAAGAGATATCAAGAGAGACTTCAAACTAGCTAAGAGAAGACAAGGAAACCACGGTTACCTCAAAGAAACCAAGAAAGGAGGATTGAAGGCTCTGTTATCTAACGAATCCTCGAGTTAAGTTTTGAAGATTCCGCTCCAATTAAAATGTTCTTCTCCATGTGGTGGTTCAACGGCAAGAAATGACAGCTCATGGTGGTCACTAGTGGCCGTGGCTGGTGGAGGAGGAGGGGGAGGGGTTGGGTGGTGGTTTGGGGAAGAATAAGGCCAGTTTTTTTTCATGATTTACGTTGCTGGTAGGAATTTATAACCGCCTTGACTCACCTAGGGGAATTTTGGTAGGCATTTTGGCTCGTCTGGGCAAGCTGACCCAATTTTGAAATTTCATTACTTCTGTGAAAAATTAATATCTCATGATTCAAAAGTAATTTCGTAAATCCCAACGTTCAACCTTTGACTATGTGGGTTATAAACCTACCGTTAAAATTTGAAGGCAATCCAATGGTTAACCAATCAAGAATTGTGATTTTACAAAAATAGGTTTTGGGTCAAACTCGGAATCACTCAATTTCAATGCAACCCAAACAAACTCCACATAACTTAACATCTACACTAAGCAATTGCACAGGGATAATTTACACAACAATTCAACTAATCCAAACTTATTAAACAATAAAATGACACAACAAATCAACTAGTTTAAATTAATCAAATAATCAAACAACACAACAAATACACCAAATATCTATTTTCAGTTATCGAAATTTCAGGGTGTTACACTTAGCCTAAGCTACAAAAATGCCTCTCTTTTACCCAAAGTTCTCTCTTTTCAAGATTTTCAAAAACAAAACCATAACTTTCAACATTTTTGTACAAATACATTGTTGGACTAATAGTCAGTTAGTTTTTTTTATTGTTACTTGCTTTCTTTGGGTTTACCAGTTTGTTAAATAAAAGTCCTATTCTTCAGGGATGTGGAGATATGGGTTAGGATATTTTATATCAGTTAGTCACCACGTTGTAAGCCATGTAAAATGTGATTCAGTTATTGCTTCAATTTCTATCTTGTAAGGCTATAAAGCCAACACCTGTTTTGAATTTAATTAGCATTTTCTCTCTAAAATCTGTGTGGCACTATTCTATTTTAACAATTGGTATCAGAGCTCCATTATAGGGGCCTGATCCTGAGTGCACGTGAGGGAAACAGTGAGCATGAGAGAAAACAAAGAGTGTGTGTTAAGAAAGAAATTGCAACTTTCTTTCAGGTAAAAGGAGTTGAAAATGGCAGAAAGTGGTAGCAGTAATTTCGTGCAGCCTGCTATTCCCAAATTTGATGGTCACTATGACCATTGGGCAATGTTGATGGAGAATTTTGTCTGCTCCAAAGAATATTGGGGTCTAGTTGAGAATGGAATAATGGTGGTGGCAGATGGAGCAGTGCCTACAGAGGCACAATGCAAATTGATCAAGGAGCAGAAGTTGAAGGACTTAAATGTGAAGAATTATCTCTTCCAAGCAATAGATCGTGATGTCCTTGAAACAATCTTCAACAGGGACACAACCAAAAATATCTAGAACTCAATGAAGCAGAAATTATCAGGGTTCAACTAGGGTCAAGAGGGTGCAATTGCAAGCTTTACACAGTGATTTTGAGATTCTTTAGATGAAAAAAGGAGAGACAGTCAATGCCTATTTTTCTCGTACTCTAGCCATAGCCAACAAAATGAAGGCTCATGGTGAAAGTATGAGAGAAACAATCATTACTGAAAATATCTTGAGATCAATGGTCTCAAAATTTGATTATGTGGTATGCTCAATTGAGGAATCCAACAACTTGGACACAATGATTATTGATGAGCTGCAAAGTAGTCTTCTTGTTCATGAGTAAAGGATGAGAAGACATGGAGAAGAAGAGCAGGTTCTATAGATCTCCCATGAAGCCAGAGTAGGATGAGGAAGAGGTAGAGGTGCATTTAAAGGAGGTCGAGGAAGGGAAAAACAACCTTCAACAAAGCTGTTATCGAGTGTTTCAAATGTCACAAGTTAGGACACTATCAATATGAATGTCCTGATTAGGAGAAAAAGGCCAACTATGCTGAATTGGAAGAAGAAGAAGAGTTATTATTAATGTCATACGTTGAGCTCAAACCAGCTAAGAGGGAAGAAGTGTGGTTTCTTGACTCCGGCTGCAACAATCATATGAGTGGAAACATGGAGTGGTTCTTAGAGCTGAATGAATGCTTCAGGCAATCTGTAAAACTTGGTAACAACACTAGAACGGTTGTTGTGGGAAAAGGCAGCATTTGTATGCAAGTGAGTGGACTTACTCAGGTAATTTTTGATGTCTACTACATTCCTGAACTTAAGAACAATCTATTGAGCATAGGACAACTTCAAGAAAAGGGCTTAGCTATTTTGATTCAGCATGGGAAGTGTAGGGTGAATCATCCAAGGAAAGGATTAATTATGCAGACAAATATGAGTGAAAATAGAATGTTTTGCTTGTTGACTACTATGATGCCAAAAGCTTCTACATGTTTTCAGACTGTGTCAGAAAATGAATATCATCTTTGGCATTGTCGGTTTGGTCACTTAAACTACAAGGGATTGAGGTCACTTATTTATAAGAAGATGGTAAATGGGTTGCCTTCACTCAAGATTCCAAAGAAGCTATGCCTAAGGTGTTTAACCAACAAGTAGCATAGAAACTCCATGCCTAAGAAGAGCTTATGGAGAGCTTCACACAAGCTACAACTTGTGCACACAGACATATGCGGGCCTATTATACCAGAATCAAATAACAACAAGAGGTATATCCTAAGTTTTATTGATGATTTCACTCGTAAAACTTGGATTTACTTTTTACATGGAAAATCAGAGGCTTTTGCCATGTTTAGAAATTTTAAAGCTTGTGTTGAAAAAGAGGCTGGTGCATCTATCATTTCTTTGAGGGCAGATAGAGGTGGTGAATTCACCTCAAATGAGTTTGATGAATTTTGCAAAGTTCAAGGAATAAGCAGACAATTGACTGCAGCCTACACTCCTCAGCAAAACGGAGTTGCTGAGAGAAAAAATAGGACGATAATGAACATGGTGCACTCTATGTTGATTGAGAAACAAGTTCCTAAAATGTTTTGGCCCGAAGCTGTAAAATGGAGTGTGCATATCCTCAATAGATGTCCTACTGGGGGTGTCCAAAACAAAACTCCGGAAGAAGCATGGAGCAGTGTGAAGCCAACAGTTGATTACTTTTGAGTTTTCGGGTGTGTAGCTCATGCACATGTTCCAAACCAGAAAATACGTAAGTTAGATGACAAAAGCAAGATGTGTGGTTTGCTGGGAGTAAGTGATGAATCAAAGGCCTATAGATTATATGATCCAGTCTCTAAGAAAATCATAATTAGCAAGGATGTGATTTTTGAAGAACATGAATGCTGGAATTGGGGTAGAAGCAAAGAAGAATGCAAAATTGATGTTTTACAGTGGAAAGATGATGATGAGAGTAACACCGAAGAGGGAGTAGAAAGTGATGATGTTGATACAATAAACTCAAGTGAAATTTTTTCACTTTCTAGTGAATCACATGAGGATGATTCACCGATTTCAAATGAAGAAAGGGTAAGAAGAGCACCTTTTTGGATGACAGACTATGAAATAGGTGAAGGTTTATCAAATGAAGATGGTCTGAATGCTATGATAATGCTCACTGAAGATGATCCATGTACATTTGAAGAAGCTGTCAAGAGCAAGAAATGGAGGGATGCAATGATGGAAGAGATTGAGTCAATAGAAAAAAAAAACAAAACCTGGGAGCTGACTATTCTACCAGAAGGAGTGAAGCCAATTGGAGTTAAGTGGGTTTTCAAGACTAAACTTAACGAGAATGGAGAGATAGCAAGTACAAAGAAAGTCTAGTGGCGAGGGGGTATGCACAACAGTATGGAGTTGATTATACTGAAGTTTTTGCTCCGGTTGCCAGACTTGACACCATTCGATTGATACTGGCTTTGGCAGCTCGAAACAGTTGGGATATTTTTCAACTAGATGTAAAGAGCGCATTTCTACACGGTGAACTCAAAGAAGAAGTATTTGTGCAACAGTCATTGGAATATGAGAAGAAAGGTGAAAAAGGCAAAGTTTACAGGTTAAGAAAGGCATTGCATGGCTTGAAGCAAGCACCGAGGGCATGGTACAACAGGATAGAGGCTTATTTTGTCCAAGAAGGCTTTGAAAGGTGTTTTTGTGAGCACACATTGTTCACAAAGGCTAAGGAGGGAGGTAAAATTTTAATAGTAAGCCTTTATGTTGATGATTTAATATATACTGGAAATGATAAGAGTATGTGTGATGAATTTAAGAATTCAATGATGTTGGAATTTGACATGTCTAATTTGGGAATGATGAGGTACTTTCTCGGGGTTGAGGTGGTAGAAAGTTTAGATGGGATTTTTGTGTGTCAAAGAAAGTATGCTCATGAAGTTTTAGCAAAGTTTGGAATGGATAAAAGTAATTCAGTGAAGAATCCTATTGTTCTAGGTATGAATTTATCTAAAGATGAAGCTGGAACCAAAGTTGATGAAACTTTGTTCAAGCAACTGGTAGGCAGTCTTATGTACTTGATTGCAACTCGACCTGATTTGATGTATGGAGTGAGTCTTATTAGTAGATTCATGTATTGTCCAACTAAATCTCATTGGCTTGCAGCAAAAAGAATATTAAGGTATTTGAAAGGTACAACTGAGCTTGGAATTTTCTACAAAAAGGGACGTTGCACAAATCTTGTAGCTTACACTGACGGTGATTTTGCCAATGATTTGGATGATCGAAAGAGTACTTCTGGCTTCGTTTTCTTGCTTGGTTCTGGGGCAGTTTCATGGTCTTCTAAGAAACAGCCTATAATGACATTGTCTACTACTGAGGCTAAGTATATAGCTACTGCATTTTGTGCTTGTCAGTGTGTTTGGTTGAGAAGGGTGTTAGAGAAACTGGGCCATAAAGAAGAGAATAGTACTGTGATTCAATGTGACAATAGCTCTACTATAAAGCTGTCCAAGAATCCAGTTTTTCATGGTAAAAGCAAGCATATTGATATAAGGTTTCATTTTCTTAGAGATTTGACAAGAGACAAAGTTGTGGAGTTGAACTACTGTAATTCTCAAGAACAAGTTGCAGACATAATGACAAAGCCTCTCAAGTTAAAACAGTTCTTAAAACTCCAGAATATGCTGGGAATGGTTGAAGCTTTAATGATAAACTAAATGCTTTTATGCATATAGTTTAAGGGAGGGAATGTTGGACTAATAGTCAATTAGCTTTTTATTGTTACTTGCTTTCTTTGGGTTCATCAGTTTGTTAAATAAAAGTCCTATTCTTCAGGGATGTGGAGATATGGATTAGGATATATTTTATATCAGTTAGTCACCACGTTGTAGGTCATGATGTAAAACGTGGTTAAGTTATTACTTCAATTTCTATCTTGTAGGGCTATAAAGACAACACCTGTTTTGAATTCAATTAGCATTTTCTCTCTAAAATTTGTGTGGCACTATTCTGTTTTAACATACATTTCATCAATAATGATCTTCCAACACAAAGAAGGCAACCAAAATAAAAATCAAAACAACCCACAATCATCACATAATCATTCAAACTTTCAAGACCTCAAAAACCCACAAACTATCCAAGAGCACATCCTTGTATCTATCCATCATTTCCATACATCTACAATCATCCCAATGATATAAAACTATCAAAAAAGTTGGGTAGAACTTCCCTAATTACCTACTCAAACTCAAAACATGACTTGTGAAGAAGGAAAGGAAACAAAGTTAATTTTGAGTACAAGAGATAAAAATGAAGGAGACAAGCTGAATTGTAAAGTTTAAGAAAATGTTTATGATCTCTAGAATTTCCCTATTCACACCTAACAAAAAAAGTTAATAAAAGAAAAAAAAAACATGTTCATATGAAGTTTTAAGAAAAGGTTTATTTTGAATTAAATTACTTGTAAAAACAGTTAATAAAAGCATGTTCCACTTTTTTTTTGTTGTTTAAATTAGTACTAATTTATTTTCACTTTCATCTTTTATGATTTTGTACATTTATTTCTTAAAATAATTATTTTATGGACACAACACTTATTTGCCATTCAACACGACCATGCTTAAAACAAGTTTAGCATTTGCGTCTCGAAAGTTAAGCAAGAATGTTCATAAAAACTTCAAAATTTTTTTTTAAATACTGTAATGTTTTAAACTTTAAAGTTACTTTTAAGTAAAACATTATGACGAATAGGGAAAGAAACTGGGAAAGAAACTCGCTGGTATATAAATACATAGCACACAATCTTTTAATTTCTTATAATCCTATATCAGGGACACGTGCTACAGGAACTGGGAAAGAAACCATTCCAGGAACCATTAAAAGGTCTACTTAAGGAGAAAACATCCTAGATCGGTTTATTCTTTGGTTTTAGTTACGCAGCCGATACAGAATCATGTTCTCTGGCAACACCCCAGTTACATCCAAGTTCAATTTATGCACATGGTTTTATTGAAAAGAATCTCCTGCTTCTGTACTGGTTCCATCACTTTCATGATAGCATCCTATGTGCCACTTATACAAGCAAATTGCGATTACGATTATGCATCTATGCGATAATGGTGCATGTATAAGTAAAATGCGTAGTACTATCTAAATAATAGCAAGGGAAACAAAATACAGTAAATTATAAATTAAAAAATTCATTCAAATATCGTAATTTATATACAAAATAAGATCAAATTTGGTTTTATATGAGACCAAATTGAACTTATTTTAAAATAAGAGAATTAATTAAAACTTTAAAAAATAAAAGGATATAATTAGAATATTTTTAAAAATTAGAGAATTTATTGAAATTTTTAATAATAAGATGATCAAATTGGTTCCATCACTTTTATGATAGCACTTGATTTTCTATTTTATATTCTAAAATATGATTTTCTGACAGTTTAAAATTGTCAAAATCAAGTAAATAGAAAAATATAAAGATGTTTTTAAAGTAATTAATAAATTTTTAATTTTTTTACTAACTTAATTATCACAGTTTTTAATTACAAGAAACATATTTTAAAATATAAAAAGAGAAGATAAAATTTAGTGGTCAAAACTTATTACAAATTATAAATATATTTTACATGTTTGGTTTTTTTGTCAAAAGTTATTACAAATTACAAATTTAGTGGTCAAAAGTTATTATCATTTTAGGGTAAGTCATGTGACATAATTTAAATTTTTTGGAAAAAATAAAAATTAATCGCTAAAAATTTGACGTTAATTTTATTCTTATTTCAGTCTTTAACACTTTTTTAAGAATAGATTTTTTGTATAATTATATTTGTGATCACAATATTCTGTTACAAAATATGTTAGTAACTAAATTAACGACCAAATTTTTAACAATTAATTGTTATTTTTTTTTCAAAAAATAAATAAGAGTCGTGACAGTAATACGACTTACCCATAATTTTTTTTCTCCTACCCCTATTGATAAATAAAAATATAATAACCCCTTAATGGGGTAAAGGCCGCGATTACTACTAGATAAAAGAAGTATTATTTAATTAGATGCTTAAATTTTCGTTTTTATATAAAAAATATAAAATGAATTGTAAATCCCAATTATACCAACTCGCAGAGGTGACGTTAGTGCCAGCTGGAAGGCTGATTCTTTGATAACTTCAGAACGCCAACTAAGCCAAAAACCCATTTTGGTAGCAAGTGGAACCCACGAGGCCACCATAATTGAAAGATGGGTAGAAATTAGAATAAGAACCTTGTTAATTGATATTCTTATGTCATTAATTAAAAAATATTTATTAAAAAATAATAAAAAAAAATAAAAAAGTCACACATAACTTAATTTTATGTATTTTAATAAAAAATAATCTTTTAAATTTTTTAATCAATCGATTCTCTAAACACACTAATTAACATTTATTTTATCTTTAAAAAAGTTAACATTTGTTTTGGAATAATAGTAACGCGCTTTACGAATTACGAGCAGTAAATGATTTGTCGTTTTATTGCGTGACCAAGTACGGAAGGTACTCCATACCCTATGAAATCATTATGATTCACAACTCACCTGCTTTCATTGTTATCGCTGACACCAATGTCCACATTACCTGTCTTTTCAATTTTAATCTAACACATATATAATTATATTATATTATATTAATATTAATTATAATTATAATAATATATATCTAGAAAAGATATTGTATTTCTTTTTTAAAAGGGACATACGAAAATGATTTGATATTGTATTTATTTAAAGAAAATATTATTATTTTAAAAATATTATATAATCTTGTAAATTTCACACCCTTGCTTTGTCAACTTCTTCACGTAAGCTAACGCCTGACACTTCTAACTTTGTTATGTCGTTACTTTGCTGCAATTTCTTTAGGCAAACTACAAAGTTTGAGACTTTTTTTTTCAGATTCCATATTGTACTTATCAATTTTTCTTCTTTTTCCATTCTTAAATTTTGGTTGAATTTGTCCAATATTTAATGTTGTGAGCACCTATATGTAATCTTTGTTTGGAGAAAAACAAGGTAATATTATTTTTTTCCCTAATTCTCTTGCCCACTATCTATTTTTTTATTAAGATGATAAAAAATAATTTAAGATAAACATATTAATGAATTTCTTTATTTTACTTTAGACATTATTTTACATTTGTTTTACATTCAAAATTCATGATTTATTGTTGTTGTTATATGGTCTTGTAGATAATTTTTTTAATGTTTAGAAATTAGAACATATATATTTTTACATACATTTAACATGTATATGGTGTCTAATTTAGAATTTTTTAAGTATTTTTTAACTGTCATAATTAAGACATTATTTTTAGTTATAAAAATTGTCAAAAATAAACTCAAAATAAAACAAAAGATACATTTATAATAGATTGTTTGATTACATTGAAAGAAAAATTGCTTAAAAAATATAATACATATTATATTAATGATGAATTTTTATGATATAAAGAATGTGCATAAGTATGGAAAAAAAAGAATGTGCATAAGTATGAAAAAAAAAGAATGTGCATACGATTTAAATAAAAATTATGATATATTTAAATTGTTAATCTATTAAATTAAAAGAACCTTAAAAGTGAGAAGAGCGTGGTCCTACTATAATCTAATGTTCAGTACTGCCGTAGTGGTACTAGTATCTGGGTTTCTTCATTTGAATAGTAATGGTGTGAGTCAGAATGGGCTGGTCTTTTTTTCTGTGTAATGCGATATTATGGATTAGGGTTGAGTAAATAGTACTCCTCCAGCCTTCTTCCAGCTGTCTGCAATTAATGCCATCCAGTTAATATCAACGTCAACATCTTATAATTCTTCACATTTTTTCCTTCAATTTTTTTTTAAATATCATACTAACTAAGAAAATTTTCAATTTTATAATTTAATTGAAATTTGATATAAAAAATACAAAAAGTCATTAAAATAACACATCAATTAAATAAGAATATTTTTAAAATAATAATATTAAATATAGTAATGTTAGTTGAAAATTTTTATATTTAAAATAAAAAATATTTTTCTTTTTTCATATTTAAGATCAGATAAAATATATGTAAATAATAAAGATCAAATTATACTCTCATAATTTAAATAACTATTTTATTATTTTATAACTTAATATAAAATATGATTTTTATCTATTTAACCATTAAATTATATCAACATATTATCATTTGTGTCAAAAATTAAATAAAAATAAAAAAGTAATTAAATAATTTATATTTTAATATAAAAAACTTATATTATATTGATTTTAATAAATTATTTTTAAAAAAATATTATCCAATTGAAATCATTTAATAGTATAATATTTGATCTAAGATTATATCAATATAATTTGATAATAGTCATCAGATTCTTTTACATAAATTAAGAAAAAAATAATAAATAGATGAAATAAAATAATAATTTTATAAATAATCTTATATCATCATCATCATCTCATTTATAGATTTTATTATCAAAGTTAATATTATAAGAGATATAAATAAAAAAATATAATTAATATTATATTGAAAAATTAAAATACTAATATTTTGAAATATTTTTTTATCTTATATAATAATTATAATGAGACAAAAAAATTATATAATATTATATATTTTTTGTATGAATTTTTTGTTTTGCACATAATTAATTTTCCTTCTAGTTTCATTTAAAGGTAAAGTGAACCTACATGATAAAATTTTGCAGCACAGATTTTTAATAACTTTTTTCAATGATTGTAAACTTAAAAAGTTACTAAAAAAAATCAAGTATGTTATATATAAAAAATTAAGAGTTTATTATTTTTCTTAAAATTTTCTGTTTTTTTAATGCCTAATCTAGTTTTTGACTAATCCAAATCTATAAACACACGGAAACTAAAATTAAAAAAAAAATCATAAATTAAGAATTATAAGAAAAACAAAAATTATAATTTAACCTTATTTTTTTTTTTATGTAAACAATGTTACCCAGCACCTAACAGTTTAACACGGATGTCTCTGCCATTTCTTAAAATAAAATAAAAGAATCATATTTTTTAAATTTTAAGAGTATAAGATTATATGACATCATTATTTAAAATTTTGAAGTTAACAACTAAAATTTTAATTTAGGTATTTGTTAAAAATAATAATTATTAAAAATTTAAAATTTAACAACTAAAATTTTAAATTAGTTAGTATAATTTATTATTTTACTATGATAAAATTTTCGTTATCGCGATTCTTCCAAAATGATACCCCATATTTTGCAAATGTTATATACGCATGTCATATAATTTATCAGGAAAAAGAAAATTTCAGCCATTAATGTTAGATATTTTTGTAATTTCACTGAAAATTAATATCCCAATGCTGCATTGTCTTTCGTCTATATAATGCTACTATGCTAATAATGTGTGAACTGTGAAGTGTATTTGGTCACTGACCTATCTTGGTAGAGATTTGAAGTTTAAACCTTCAAATCAAACCCTTTTAATTTGCCTTTAGATTTTGAGTCTCTGCTGCTATGGCGTCACGCGTACTTCTTGTGTTGGGGATGTTACTGATATTGTGCCTTGTTAAGGTATACACACTAACACTAGTGTTATCTTGCAGATATTAATTAATAAAATAGTTCATATAGGATTTTGTTATGCATTTAGCATCTTCATTTTATTTACATCTATTTTTATTCTAAGTTTTCATCTTTTGGTGGTTTCTCATGATGCAGGTTTCATCTGATCCAAAGATAGAAGAAGAAATACTGGAAGCAGAAGAAGAACTGCAGTTTCCCGATAACGAGCCAGTATGTTTTAAAAATATAAAAATTATAGCATCATAGTCTATTTTATGTTTTGTAAATTTCTTACTCTTTACTTGTTTCTTCCCTTAAAAATGTGGTTCTTTTTTTATTTTAAGCTTTATAAAAAAAATATTTATTTCCAATCTCTATATTTTTGTCTACTTTTAAGAATAAAATTGTATTCAACATTACTTGTTATTATCTCAAAGTGACTATAAATTAATTGTAACTCTTGTTTGAATTTTCTCCAGCTTATCGTGAGAGACGGGAACAGAAGGCTAATCCAAGACATAGGTAATAATTCGTCAATAATCTTTACTCAATAACAATAATTTGTAGTTGGGTTCTCTAAATAGCCTTTAAATTGTCAAGCCAAAAGCAAATAATTTTTCATAGGAAGTTGGGACATTTACCTTATATTGTAGTATGTACTTTTCATTCATTATTCATTTATTGGTCACATTGCAATAATGAAATGAGGGGAAAGAAATAAAAACTTTGAATGTTTCATGACTTTTTCAGATTGTGGTGGGTTGTGCAAGACGAGGTGCAGTGCACATTCGAGGCCCAACTTGTGCACTAGGGCGTGTGGAACGTGCTGTGTGAGGTGCAAGTGTGTCCCACCTGGTACATCTGGAAATAGGGAACTATGTGGAACCTGCTACACTGATATGACCACCCATGGCAACAAGACCAAGTGTCCTTAGAGAAACAAAAAGCTTCATTAGATTGGGCAATTTGTGCTTCGTTCATTATGCATCAAAGTTCAAGTGTACTACTATGTGGGGTGCAATTTTGTTTACTATGGCGATGGATTTGTGTGCATTACTATGGCTATATTAATAGACTATTAGTATTTTATTTAGGGTGTGCCTGTATGATTAATGTGATGAGCTAGTCATGTAAACTTTGTGCCTTTGTTTGCGTGAATATAAATATAGTACATTACTGTGCCTTTTTATTTCCCACTTCAGTTCTGGTTCCAAATTCTTCCAAATCTGGTCTTAATTTAACCGTAAGTGTGAGCTTATGTCATAAATTAGGGAGTTAAATGACTCGTTGTGTCCCACTAATTTCACTAATTCAACTACGGTCAACGTTAATTCCACTAAGTTTGAAGTCAATTTTGATATACTTATTATTAATAAATAAGGATTGATTGAATCTTGTCTTGTACTTTTTGGTCTTAATTAAGAATTTTTTATATAAACAAATATGAATTTAACTAAATAATTATTAAACTTTTTTGGGTTAGATAAAAATAATGATAAATCCGTATAAAACTGTTTTCTTGAAGCTTCTTATTCATATATATCTCTTATCAAAAGGTGTTATTTGATAATGTCTTTTTAGCATACCTCCTACTAACCCGAGCGGATTGAAGACCATATCAACGGGTCTTTCATGTTGCAAATAAGACGACACCTTTATTTCCATGTCTCCCAGCCACTTTATCTCGTGAGCAACCCTTTCTTATGTTGTTTCGTTGCTAAAAAATAGAAATATAAGAAATGGGAAATAAAAGGTTAATTATATATTAGTAGTTTTTATAAAATCACAAATGTATTTTTTTCTAAGTCCAATTAGAGAATACTTTCTCACAATGTAAAATCATTATTTTTTTTACATAAAAAAAAAGTTCTAAGAGATAAAGACTTCTAATTTTTTTAATGAAAAAGACAATTGTAAAGAGCCAAATAAATAGTTTAACATTTATAATACTTTTCTGAAATCTGATTCGGAGGATAACAGTATTGGTACCAAAGAGTGCTACTGAATATCATGGACCCCCCCTTTTGGCGGTGTTAGTCTAAACTCTAACGATAACAACAGATTCCTATTTTGTTTATTTTCATAAGTCTAATTTAATTTAATTTGTTTTGTGGTCCTTGACTCATTGGCACCAGCTCAACACCATCAATATAAATTCCAATAAATAAGCATTAGCAGATTAGGATTCAGATCTATAATTAAGCAAAAATCAAACACATATTTAACAAAATGTAAAATTAATTATAATCTCAATAGTTAGTTTTCTAAATAATGTTTCCTCTTATCTCGATTATAAGAAAGAAAATACTTTATATTTATTACAAATATTAATTAATTTTATTAAATAATATCATTTTCAATTAAAAAATAAATATTTTTCTAAATTATCTTTCATTGAAATTTGATATAAAACATAAAAAATTCTTAACCTTATTAATTAAATAAAGAGTATTTTGGAGAGAACCTCATTAAATAAAACACAAATAAGTAAAATTTACTTATATTTGACACAAAAAAATCGAAGACTTTTGTTGTTTATAATCAAAAGCACAAGAGATAATTGTTATTATTGTTATACTTTTGTTTTAAATTACATTCTATAAAATTTGTAAGATTAGATATCTGTAGGTAAGTGATCAAATAAACATGATAATAAATTCTAATATCATCTTAAAATCTTAAAATATGAATTATAAATCTAATTTAATGTTAAAAATAACTTGCAAGATAAAAGTTATCATCCTTTTATATACATTATTTTAATCTTGATATCTCTAATAATTTATAAAGATTAAAAATTTCTTTAACATATTAAAGAGGTATTAAATATTTGAATTTGCACACATTATTTTAATCTTGATATCTCTAATAATTTGTAAAGATTAAGATTGCTTTAATATTATAGAGGCATTAAATATTTGAATTTGCACATGCAAATAATTGGATAAAAAGGTACAGTTGCATTGTGTGGGTGTCTCTTTTTCACTTTTTTACTTTTATTTTTATAGTGGAGAAGGGATGGGGTTTAACTGTTTAAGAACAATCTTGAGCACAAATTTTTAATTGCTGTGCTCGGATTTGGAGGCCATTACTTTTTCTCTTTCCGTGCAGATTTGTCATTTGTGAACAAAATAATGATGAAAAGGCTATAATAAGGGCTTTGATGATATCTGTAAAGGTTAGCTCATTTTTTCCTATTATCAAATAGAGGCATTGGATCAGTATATATCACTATCTTCTTTTGATATTTTTTTGAAATTTTTACTTTTTATTCTTTTTTTCAAAACATATAATATTTTAGAATTTTAAAATTTAGTTAATGTGATCCTTAAATATATTCTTATTTGTTATCCACTAGTGATCTATGTATCAAAGATTAATGTATTAAATAAAAACATTTTAGTCTAAATACGCTAATTTTAATTCTATTAAATATTTTTTAATCTCAGGGGTGGCAGACCTACGGCATGTCTAGGGGGCATTGTCCCCTTTAATTTTTTTTTCAATTTGCTTTTTTATTATTAGGTAATGTTAAACAAATTAATATTAAATAGTTATTTTTATGTATTAAATTCAATTAAATATGTAAATAATATCATTTGTATGTTATTTATCTTTTTATGCTTAATAAAATATTCTATTCTTTTTATAATATTTATTGTAGAGATAATAATTATTTTTTTTTGATTTTTTTAGATAAAATATTTGAGTACTATTTTTTTATTTATTTTATATTGTTATTTTTTAAAAAAATTATAAATAATTATAGTTTGTAATCAAATGATTTTACTAACAATGTGTTACACTTACAAACACTACATAAAAGATTAACAACTTAATTGAATTTTGAAACACATCAATAAATATTTCATCTTTCTATAATCAATTTTTATACACTAAATTATAATTTTGATATTTTTAAAAAAAATTGTGATTTTGATCCATTAAATTTTTATTATAATATTTGATCCCTAGTTTTTTAATTTTGCAATTTTGATATTTCCGTTAATTTTTATGCCTTGACCATTATATTATTGTTTCTAACTGTCTATTTAGATGACTTGATATGCTTAATATAAATTTATTAAAATATAAATATGATTATTATTTATTTTTAATCAAATTAAGTTAAAAAAATTAACAAAAAATAAAAACTCCATGCCCCTTCTTTTCCCTTTTTGTTTTGGTCTTCTCGGATTGAAGAGATTCGACATCAGGAGAACTCTTCCACCTAACTTAGCTTTATCCATCCATTTTTTTATTCTCTTCTTCAGTTTCTTTTTCTGCTGTTTCTGCTAATGAAGCTTCCAAAACCTTCATTTTCTCCATGGATTAACCCGCCACCTAGCCGGGCCAGATCCACCCTTGATGTCACACTCTCCTCGTCGATGTCGCAAATGATATTGGAAACCTTCAACTTTTTTAAAAAATTAATTTTGACTTAATTAATTAAAATAAAACAATAACCATGTTTTTATTTTAATAAACTCATCTTAAACGTGTTAAGTAATCTAAATAGACAGTCAATACTAATAATATAACGGTCAATGCATAAAAATTATCAGAGACCAAAATTGCAAAATTTAAAATGTTGGAGAACAAATGTTGTAACAAAATTTTAGGGGATCAAAATCACAAATTTTTTTTTAAAAAAAAGAGGGATTAAAATTACAATTTAACCGTTGTTATATTATCTTTGTTTCTCTTGCTTCACTTTGTTCTTAATTCTTACTATTTTAAGGTTTTACTATGCTTTCAATCTCAGGATACAAACTCGTGTTCTATATAAATCTTAGGAAAACAAATTAAATATTGAATTGCACTAAAAATTTGTCATAATTTACTATCAAAGTTGTATAATCTTGATCACTATAAATATTTTTCTTCTTATATTTTTCAACTATTTGAAAATTATTCTTTAATAGTTGTTGGCTACTATTGTCCTAAAAGATAATAAAAGATAATTTAGTGAGTAACACAATTTATTCAAATTTGGTATATTTTTATAATATAATTTAATAGAAATTTTGTAAAAAATATATGATTAACATAAAAACATATTTTTATTACGAATTCATTAAAGTTCTTGGTGGTATGTGTTATCATTTGTAATTTTGGGTCTTTAAAAATATGTTTATTAAATATTCTCAATTCATTTTAAAAAATACTCCTATATAAATATTTGTTTGAATTTCAATGCTTAATTTTGGCTCCCAGCCATGAAATTCTGGGGATATGGGGGGTTTACCCCCCCCCCCCCCCTCTCCCTCAAATTGCTTTAATTATCTATACAATAATTTTTTTATAGATAACTATAATTAATAATATATTCTAATTAATAATAAATATACTACTTCTAGTATAAATAATATATATCAATTAATAATATATACACTAATTCCAATAAAATAAAATATATTAATTAATAAATCTAGTAATTAATATATGTTATCATTGATTATATACTAATGTTTTTACTATTGAAAAAATATTAATCTTTTTAATAATATATATTACTACTAATTATAATCTATCCTAGAAATATATATACTAATTAATAGATTTAATAAGAATGGCGTTTTTATATATTTTTTTATCAATTGTTATTATTTAGGATAATTATGTTTTATGTATTATTATAAGTCTTATTTATTTATTTATATATCTAATTATTAATATTATATTATAAACATATTTATATATATTATATACAATTGTTATAAAATTTGATGACTTTTAATTAGTTATTATTATATTTGGTGTGTTTGTTATTTATTTATTTATTTTGAGTCCTATTTAAATGTAATTGTGTTTGTGAGACTTAAAAGTCTTTCAGTTAATAAATAATTTTACGTGTATAATTAATAAAAAATTTATAAAAATTATGATTTATTAAATATTTATTTGTTAAAAAATAGATATTTAAATAATTAAATACAAAAAAATTCAACCCCTTTGATGGTTTCCTGGATCCATCCCTGTCCGTTCCCGCTTGTGCAGTAACCTTAAACATCAAAATATATAAGGAAGAGGTAGTAATGTGTTCCTGTGCTTATCTATAATGTGTTTCTCTAAAAACATCCGGAATTTATGCACCATTGCATTTATAAAGTTTTGAATTCACTAACTAACGACATTTTTCAGTACTGTAGTGTGCCTGTGCAAATGGATGGTTCCAAACAAAGGCAGAGGAACTTCTCGCCATTGCTGACCATGTTTGCTTATATGTTAAGTTTCTTCTTTGTTGTGTGGTGTGTTCTAATCTTCATGTTTTTTTTACTATAATCTTTCCGTAGTGTAGATGATAGGAAATGTATAGCGGCAAGGGGACCATGAATGCTTGACCTTTCAATGCTGCAGTATGAATGAACAATATTGATCCAAATTGTTTGTTCTTCAAAGTCACTTTAGTTTGATAACGATCACGAGTACACATTATTTCGAGTGTCACATTTCTGTTCAACCTCAACGATTTTTGCAGCCAAGCAATTCAATAGTCTTAAAAGTGATATATCTTTGTTGATTCAGTAGAATATGACAAGTTCAAAGAGATAAATTTGGTGAACAGTTCAGTTTCCCGTGAAAAAAGAGAGAGAATGATTTAGAGAGCTTGCTAATTTTTTTCACCCCAAGTCAAGATTGTAAAATAGCGTAGTTCATATATCATATTTGAAGTAAAAAATAATCAATTAACCGAGTCAATCCGAACCAATTTAATTGTTCTAGTTTGATTTGGATGGTCGTGTCAATCCAATTCAATGAAATGAATGCCTATAGTTGGTAGCTATTGAAGGCCTTGGAAAGTCTATGGCCACTCATACCAGTTTGGCCAATGGTTTCATTCATACTTTAATCTGCTTTCCTGTACCAACCAACCTTAGGTGACACATCTCATGGAGCCAACTTCTGGAAAGAAGTAAGCGAAAAAATACTTGACACCGCTACAGACTTGACTATATGTATCATTTGGAGGCATGGGAACTAGCACAGTTAAACAAGCCAGAGGAATTGAGGGGTAAGGGGAGGGGTTGTGAAGGAGTCTAGAAGGGTTACAAAGTGAACCAGGTGATGAGGGTTTGGTGGTGAGTTGGTGCTAACTAAGAGATTATGGATGGACGAAAAACTGGAGATCTAGAGGAATGCCTCTAAGTGGAGTGAAAGTACTGCAAGAGCTGGCTAGTCTAGGTGGGAAGTTCAAAGAAAAATATCAGCTGAGTTTATTAAGATTTTGATGACGGGTATTAAATAACTAAATATAATTGATTCAACCAGCAGAGGTAAGGGAATTTCCAACATTACAACAGTACCTGCCACCCTCATTAGGTAAATGAATGCACACAATATGAATTTGTATGTTTATATATATGTATTTGCAAAATAAACTTCTTAATATGTCCCTGCTATCTCAGTTGTGATAAGTACCGGTGCATAAATGCTGGTAATTCAGCAGATGCTAGTGTCATGTAACTTGTACAATCTGGAAGGGTCTGCTAAGACTTCATGGAGACTACAGGGTTAAATACAAATATATTTTATTTGCACACATTTTTATGCCAGATGCATTGCAGCAAAATTGGAAAACGGTAATCAGATGCATATGCTATTGCTGACAAAGACGTAAAATGTGACACTAATCTATGTTGGATTCTTTTTGTAAATGAGACCATAAAAGACATGCTTCAAAGGATGGGGTTCAAATATGGAAACAAATCACATAACGAGCCTTTTGGACTCAGATATTAAGGAAATTTACATCTTGCAATCATTGCTGTCTTTGCATACTTCACCCTGCAAAGACGGAAAACAAAATATCAGATAAACACTAAGCATTACAAACTGATATTATCAAGCATATTAAAGTTATACCATTGGACAGAAAAGCCACAGGGCCAGAACAAATACGTAAACGTCAAATTATTGAAGAACTCTCTAACATTCTGATCAATGTATACCATATTTTAGCATTTTGTTTTGTTAGTATGAAGCATTAGATTAGCATTAGCATCATATATACTTCTCCTCAACTAAGTTATGCATTAAGTGCTATTTTGTTCATTATAAATAGAACAGGCAAAATTATGTGTCTTTAGTTTTTGCAACATAAGTTCAGGTATACCTAACATAAAAGGGATAAAGACTACTAAACAAGGCAATGGATCATAATTTAATATCAATTGTTCAAATTTTCATGATGATAAGGAATTCCATTGTTTCAAAATTCAGACTATTCTACACATTGTTGCTGAATTTAACATGATACTTTATGTGTTGAGTATGTCTACCTTCTTCTTTCGAGTTTCTAATATTTCTTCTATAGGAGGCCGTCCTGGAACCAAAAATGGACAATTAACATATAAGTTGACAGAATCTTAGCATAATCATACTGGTTAGCTTATAGAGGCACGTCTTGCTATCAGGCGGTGCAAATTTTTACCATACCACATAAATAGTTAGAGATGAAAAATGAAACTACAAGTGATAGTCTTGCTCATTGATGGATTGCTTTTGTCATCAAGTGTGATTAGAGGATATCCTATCACAATAATTCTAAGCTTCTCAGGCTTATAATCTGACTACATTGTTCCAACTAAATAAATATTAGACAAGTTCATCAGCCCAGCTAAAGGAAAAATCTATATATGGTATTACATGTAGCCATAGAACAATGTGATGGACAAAAAAGTTCAGAATGAGGAAGTTGGACCTGAAAACCTAGAAGAAAGCCCAACCCTGACATATGCTAATTAAGATGTGGGCTCTAATATGCTACATAGGATGGAGGAGGGAAGGTTATATACTATATTGTAAGGGACTGCATGGGATCATGAAGGGCATCATCGAGTTTGTTGAGAAAATTGTAACTGAGAGATGTAGCTCTTAGTGTGAGGGATTGAGGTTCTGTGCGTTTCTATCGTGGTTCAGGTTGTATTTTTCCCCTTTGAGTAAAATTCTGTTTTAGGGGTTTGGCAGAATCGAGTTCTATGAATAATAATACAACAGGTTTTTCCTTTCATTTGTGTGTCTGATTCTTGAGTCTATCACAATGACTATATAGCTACAAGGAAATTTTGGTGCAAAATTTTTAATGTGCATTGGTTCTACCTGTAATTTGAAGACGGTATTTAGCCCAAACACCATATATGGAATCAGCAATTTTTGCAATCTGCAAATGTTTTTTTTCTTCTCCATTAATGTAATATATAAAGAGATAAATACTCGTTCTCTTCAGTAAGCAATAAAGAAAGGATTTCTGCATGTTGGATGAACAACACGTCCTTCTTAAGTATGATAGGAAGACTTACTGGTTCATATTTTGTAATGGCATAAACCCAACCAAGACCAACATGTTCATATAATCTCCTAAATGCCTGCAGAATGCACCACCACCGTTAAACACATGCATATATAAATATATACAACTTTATTTCAAAGAAAAGTAAAAATAGATTTTCATAATGAAATGTGGAACAAGTCACAAATTTTACTCAACAAAAATAGATTTATATTTCACTAACATATATCCCCTAATAGTCCTCTGCATTTTGGGACATCTTTTTCTTATTGAATGAAGGTAATCAATCATGGGTGGTACACAAATTTCATAATTCAGCGGCAGGATATATTATTTATGTTGAAGCTGCATATTGATATTTAAGTCTTACAAGGACTACACTATAATGCATATAGAGAATGAACTGTGAGAGTTGAATAACTGTTAGTAATGTTCTAATTTATGAATTCTTTGTAAATCCATAAAAATTTCTGAACTTAGAATTCATTTGAATATTCAAAAGCATTATCATTGAAGCAGGATGCAGAGAAGTGGCAAGAATTCTCCTAGGTTAGAAATGAAGATCAGAAAAGAAGCCATACTTCAACGTCAGTAACCACAGATCCATCTGAGAGAATAGCATGAATTCTTCCCATAACCTAAAAGCAGAAACAAACAGTCATTAACTCATTATATTGTATCGCTACACACCTGCAAGAGATGATTGAAACCTCACATATCTATGCACCATAACATCTATCAATTAGCACATAACCCGTGAGCTTTCATATAATAAGAATCTTCAAATAAAACAACCAATTTAGTACGAAGTTGTTAAAAATTTTAGTAAATGAAACAAAAGTCTAGTAATTGAAGTTTACGTATTATAAATATATATAAATATTGAGTTCAGCAAGGCTTGTCTTCACTCAATAAACCATGAGAGTAGTTTACACTTCAGTCACAAACCAATTATTTTTTTTGCGGGAATCAAAGAAAGCACCTATTTTATAACAACTCACACACAACTAACTGAACTAGATCCTATTGATAGTCACAAACTAGCTTGTGGATAACTAAATATAATTTATGATTTATTGACGATGTAAACTTTTACACTAATTGTTAAACTTGTTAACTAAAAACAATTTATGAATGATGCAACTTAAAAATAAAACAAGAAAATTAAACATGAGAAGTGATAACTGGCATAGACCATATATAGAGCGAAGACTAACAGTTTCGTAGTCAAGGCCTTGATTCTCCTCAGGAGAGTAATCATCAGAACCTATGTCAACAAACTTGATTGTACCGTAACTCTTATTCCTCTCTCTTAGCATATTCACCTGATTACAAGAACAACATGCAAAATTAAACACTCTATCAAAATTCAAAACTCAAAAGAGAAGAATTATGAGCAACAAACAACACGTGTAATATAAACTAGAAAGTAGAACCTCGCGCATGCAGAGGGGGCAATCTCCATCATAGAGCATTTTAATCTTCCAATCTTTAGGTGACTCGTTTTGTTCTTTCTTAGAAATTTCAGGTTCCACAGTTGCCTCACTTATGGCTCGAATGTAGCAGCGTTGAGACCGTGAGGGAAGTGGCAGAAGAAAATTGTTGCGTGGATTATGAGAAGGTTGGTTATGGGATTTGAGAGTGTTGGGGTGTGGAAGTGAAAGGAATGGTGGGTTATGGGGTTTTGATATGCGTGAGATAGAAGCAGAAGCTGTTGCTGCTGCGAATCTCAGAGTCATTGTTCTTTGTTTTGGGTTGATGGGGGAAGTGTGTGTGTGGTGGGTTCTGTTGAAATTGAAAGAAAGCAGAGGCAGACTCGATACTCTCGTACGTTGTTAACCGCAAATGCTTGGAGTACGTGGCAACTTCGGGGTCACCCATGTTAATGACGTACACCGGTTTTTGAGGTTTATATTTTGCTTCAACCTTTTCTTCAAAAAAATATTTTGCTTCAACCTGCAGCTATTTGGAACTCTTTTTTCACAAGAGAAAACTGGATTGTTTTTTTTTTTTTTCAGATCAAAGAGTTACATCATTTGCATATTTGGAACTTGAGGGACAATTAATTCAGTAAAAAACTGGGTTTCATGGCAAAATTAAATTTGACATGCATCTTGAGTAATTTAGGACCGATTGAATGAGTTTATCTTATACACACACGTATACAATAATACTCTTTTCTTCGCAAAATAAATATCAAATTAGATTAACGTAATTAGGGAATAAAATATTAGATTAGTCAAATTCATTAAAAGACAATTAAGAAAGTCGAGTAAAGTGAATTAGTCCAATCTAATTAATCTTATACATTTTTCAATTAAGTCATGTGAATATTCCGGCCATGAATTTAAGAATTAGTCCCAATAAATTCAAGCATGAAAAATAAAAGAAACAGAATAGAAAGAAAGTAAAAAAATAAAGTTGTTTAGTTGAAATTAAAGAGAGTAAAAAAGAAATGAAATATTTGAATTAAAATTGATTGGTAGATAAAAATATCTTGATTAACATAATTCTTGTTATATACATAATTTCATTAACCAAATTAATCTGTTAACAATAAATAGGCTTAATTTGTAAAAAGGAAATATAACACTAAAGCAAATAAGCAATCAACCATTTTGATTGGTTTAACTTTTTTGCCTCTCACTATATTAAATAAATCAATTCAAGTACAGTTCATCGGATACGGATCCTCTCCCATTCTTGACGGGAACTGGATGTGTAGTTGAAACATTTTCATGCGTAGGATCATATAAACGGCTCCAATCATGCCACGTGTTGCATCTTAATTTTTTTTGGAGTCAAACAAAAAAATAACACTTCACTCTTCTCACTGCAGTGTAGGTCCCGAGAATGACAACATGTCACTAGACAATGTTGAAAATCTCATCGTCCGCCGGCTACTTCCGCCTATGGAACTCCCTCTCTACTACTCCTTTAATTTTAGACACCAGCACATGCAATTTCACCTATGGGAGGATACAGGTTTGATTCTTGATCTCTTCATAAATTTCATGTGCTCAATTTTTTCTAGGGAGGATACAGGGAAGAGAGAGAAGCACAAATAATGTGGTTTGAAGAATGGTGATGTGAACTCTAAATTTTTCCGCTCATCAAGAAGAAAGATGAATTTTATCTCCTCCCTAGCTCGTGAAGATGACTCTATTGTTCACGATCATAGTGATAAAAGTGATGTAGCCATTTCTTACTTTAAAATCTTTTTCGAGGGATACTTTATGTAATGGTTTTATGCTAGTTATCAATAATATCCCTGTGTGTTTCTGCCTATGACAATGAGTCACTTCTACCCCTTTTTTCTATCGAAGAATTTAAATATGTTCTCTTTGACATGAAATCTAACAAATCCCCAAGACCTGATGGTCTTAATCCATCTTTTTTCAAGAGATTCTCGCATTTATTTGTTCATGAAAATTTTCATGCAACAACTATTTGGCTAGACTTTGGCACACTTCTACCTCAAGTCAACACCACCATCATTGTTCTTATCCCAAAAAAACCCAATCCTCAAACCATGAGTGATTTTCAATCTATATTTTTATGCAATATCCTTTATAAGATCATCTCTAAAGTTGTAAGGATTTGGGTGTCCAGGCTGATACTTGATATGATAATATTATGCTTAAGAGGTAGTTGTGATTATAACGATCCTGTAACAGATCCGGATTCGCGTCTCTTAAATTTGTGTTACAAAGAACACAAATTCGTGTGACCAGGTTGACACTTCAGAAAGTAAATGGAACCATTATAGGACAGTGCTAACGTGGAGGTAGGAACTTGGATAAGGATGAAACCTTGAATTTTATAAAGTACCGAGGTAGGACCCTGGATGAGGGCGAAACCTTGGATTTTATAAAGTGGCGAGGTAGGACCCCGAATGAGGGCGGAATCTTGGATTTTATAAAGTGTCGAGGTAGGACTCCGGATGAGGGCGGAACCTTGGATTTTATAAAGTGTTAGGGTAGGAACTCAGATAAGGGAGAAACCTTGGATTTTATAAAGTGCCGAGGTAGGACCCTGCGTGAGGGCGGAACTGACCCCAGATGAGGGTGGAACCTTGGATTTTATAAAGTGTCGAGGTAGGAACCCGGATAAGGGCGAACCTTGGACTTACCAAAGAAGCTCTTAGGCTTTGTATTAGTACCATGAACCTGGATTGGGTTGTCTGGGTTGCGCATACCGAGTTGGATTAGGTTGTCTGGGTTGCGCATACCAAGTTGGACAAGGTTATCTGAGTTGTACTTGCCGAGCTGGACCATGTAGACTTTTAGCAAATACATCTGAGCCCGCCCGCATAAATGGAAATGAAGTGAACCTGACAGTCACAAGTAAACATGATGTTAAACGAGGTTTAACGCTCTTAGCTTGCAAATCCGACAGACCCAATCCGACAGTTGGCACCTTCGCAAACTCACCTTACATAGGTGAGCCGAGTTGACTACCAAGTGACTTAAGTGACGCGTGTGAACTTTAGTGACGCGTGTTAACTCCCAGGGTATTTAAGCTACGTGCGTTTGGGTCATTACTTGAGTTCTTCCGTTCTCCATTTTCTCCATTGCCAAATGAGAAAAGCTTCATAACTACTCGATCTTTGACCAAAAACCCTTCGCGTTCAACTTAAGAGTTGAAGAAAATCGCTCAGTGAGTTAGATTTCAACCTCAGCTCTTTGTGAGAACCATCAAACGGGGAGATCGTTCTCCAAAGACCTTCACCTAGTTTCATTTTTAGGGGGAAAAAGAATAGTGTTTCTTTGCATGCAACAGTTGAAGACCGTTACTAATTGCTTGTATATCCTAGTGTAGGGCGTGACACAGAAAGTACTGGTGGCTGTAACCACGAGGCCGTGAAGGCTAGTGTAGCACTTAGAGCAAGTAAACTATTCGTTCTTGGGAGTTTTCCCTTAATTGTGTTCCACCATACTTCGAGGGAGTGATGATTGTTGTATGTCATGATGCATGTGGTATTGAAATTGTGTGTTACTGCTTTTTAATTGAGAACATGTATACGATGTACACTGTGATGATATGTTGTATGACTGATGAGATTCTCTGGCCAGTAGAATGGACTAACTATGGACTTCCCTTAGAGCCAAAGTCATGTGGAACAACTCTAAGTGGTCAATCGATATATAAAAATTCTGAGAGAATGTGCCCTTAAGTGAATTATCTTCTATTGAAAGTGTCATATACGTTTACGAAAAGTCCTGAAAGAATGTGTCCTTAAGTGGATGATCTTCTCTTACTATATTTGTGTTGCATTCCCAATGTTGGTAGCGCCCAACGGAATGGAACCTGTGTTGTTATATACATGTGATGTATCTTATGAGAGCCATGATGGCTAGATTATGTGATGTTTGTTTTGATGCCATGTGTTGTGGAAGTGAACCAGGGGGAGGAGAGGCCTCCAAGAGCCCTGAGTTTATTGAGATTGTATCTCACCCGATTGGGGATTTATTTTTGTAGGTGGTGCTTAGCGAGCGGACGACGGACCCGGGGCAAGAGGCCCGAGTAGATAAAAATATGGTTCTGAGTGAACCTTAGGCATATTATTTTCATTTTGGAGAGCATGTTGGCTCATTGTTTTTTTATGCCTATATTTTGTACCCTTGAGGGGAAGACACATTGTATATGTATATACATCGTATATTTCATGGGTGTTTACCGTACATAATGCAAAGATAGTATTACTATGGACGTATGATAACGTCATATTTATTAGTGCTTCTGAATTAATTATTGTTAATTAATTGCTGCGTTTAATGACCATAATTAAATGTTAATGAACTGGATGTATACAGGGCGTTACAAAAGTCCTTGCAAATTGTTTGAAAACTCTTCTCCCTAAATGCATCTCTTATGCAGAAGTAATTCACCATATGAAATGTAAGAAAAAAGGCAATGTAACGCCCGACCATTTGCAGGATCAAATGACTGTCCCTATATACCAACACAAGACTTTTCAGCGTGCTTTGTCCTCACTCACACACCCCCAGGAGGTCACCCATCCCAGAATTGCTCCAAGTCAAGCACGCTTAACTATGAAGTTCTTAAGTTATGGGCTACCGAAAAGTAGATGCACCTTGTTGGTATAGGTAGTACCTATTATTTCCTTTTAAGTTATCATCAACTATACAGTCTCATACCTGCACAGCCTCTGGATCCTTCTTGTTCGAGTGTGTTTTCGATTCATTCATGTACCCCTTCCGCTGGAAGCCTTCCAGGAGCCGCTCCTTGTCCGTGCCTCATTGCACCGGCAATCACTCCCTGTCGTCGTCAGCGCCCGGGATGTTACAGGCAACATTGGAGAGGTGGTTCTATAAGTGAACATCAGTAAAGCTTTTGATAGAGTTGATTGGAGTTATCTTTTGTGTCTTATGGAAAAAATGGGCTTCCATGAAAAATGGATTGGGTGGATGAAACTCTTTCTATAGACTGTTTAGTACTCTATTATGATCAATGGTGATTTAATGGGACAAATTATTCCAGGAAGAGGTCTTAGACAGGGTGACCCACTGTCACCCTACCTTTTTATTTATGTACTGAAGGATTCTCTTCAATTATAAAAAACCATGAGAGGAAAGGTGAAATCCATGGAGTGAAAGTGTGTAGAGGATCCCTTATTTTCATACTTTTTATTTGCCGATGATTTTTTATTTATTTTGCAGGGATGATATCAATGAGTCACAATGTTTTGAAGATATTCTAGATACTTATGGTAAAGCATTTGGACAACTTATAAACTACCAAAAAATAGAAGGTTTTTTTTCCAGTTCCAACACTACAACAATGTTTAGAAGACATTTTAGATACTTATGGTAAAGCATCTGGTCAACTTATAAACTACCAAAAAATCAGAAGGTTTTTTTTCCAGTTCCAACACTACAACAACCACGAAGGTCAATATCTCAAGCTTACTTAGAGTGACTGAAACCATTGGTAGAGGCAAATACCTTGGTCTCCCTTCCATGGTTGGCAAAAGAAAAAAGGAAGTGTTTGTTTTTATCAGGGAAAAATGGAAGGATAATAAGTCATTAGTCCCCTTAGAACTTACCAAGAGTTGGTAAGGAGGTTCTAATTAAATTTGTAGCTCAATCCATTCTCACTTAGTATGAGTGTTTTCCTTCTTCCATCCACTCTTGAAGATGAGCTTCAGAAAATGATGAATTCCTTTTATTGGGGTTCCAAGTCAAATTATGGCAAATGAGTTAATCGACTATAATGAGACAAACTTACTTATGAAGAAGAAATTTGGAGGCATGGGCTTTTGACAACTCCATGCTTTTAATCATGCTACACTAGGAAAGCAAGGTTGAAGACTTATGACCAACCAAGATACTACAGTTTCAAAAGTATTCAAAACAAAATATTATCTAGGAGGGAATTTTCTAGGGGCCAACGTAGGTATCAATCCTAGTTTTATCTGGCATAGTATCCATGCTTTATGGGTAATAGTAAGTGAAAGGATGAGTTGGACAATTGGCAATGGAAAATCTATCAATGTTTGGTCTCAACCATGGCTCAAGGAAAAATGTCATACCCTAATTCTGTTTAGATCCCAAAAAAAAAAGAACAGTTAAAAAATAAGAAATGAGAAAAGAGAACAATTTAAAAAAAAGGAATAAAAAGAGTACAAAAAAATAAAAAAAAAGGAGAAGAAGAAAAATGAAAGTAAAAAAAAAAATGAACAAAGAGTACAGAAATAAAGAAGGAAAAGAGCCCCAAAGGGACTTAATGGTCTCTTTGAGAGCCCATTAGGTCAAGTGGAGGCAATATAAAAGCACAAAGGAAGGGAACAGTGAAATGGGGCATTAATTGCCCAGAGGAGGCACGGATCTCCGAGTACGATGATTAACCAACCCAGCAACGCCATTTCACATTGCCATAAGAGATTTCTTTTGTTTCATCTTGCCACCGCGCACCACCATTGCCGCTCACACCCTCGTCGCAGCAGCCTCGCGCGGTGCGTTAAGGGAGCCATGCCTCTTTTGTTGAAGATCCTTGACCAATGCGCAACACCACCACTTCTCATCGTTTTGGGTGCAAAGGCACCAAGGGCTACTGTGCCCTGTTGCTATTTGCGGGTTGGGCTGGATTGTTCTGACTCGGTTCCAAACCTAGCCCTAAAAAAGAAGAAGATACAAATGTTATTTCCACCCATATGTTTAAATAACTACACCCCATTTACCTGTTGGCTTGGCCCATTCTGAACCAAATAAATGATGCTATTTACATGCTCAATTTCATAACTACACCCCTATATTTGTTGGGCCTGGCTCATTCTGACATGAAATATATAATACTATTACACATCCCTGTTCATAACTGCACCCTTTAGCAGTTGGGTCTGGCTCACTCTGATACAAAATACATAATCCTATTTACACACCCATTTTCATAACTACACCCCTTCTCTATTGGGCCCATTTTGAAATGAAATAAGCACTGTTAGTTGTACTTCCTTTTTTTTCATGCATGCACCATTAATTACTAAGTGTACTCCCCACTTTTGTTCTATCCCTTTCTATTTTCATTTGATTACGTAATGTTATGTCAATTATTCATTTATTTTTGCGATTCCACTTTAGTATTCTTTAGTACACACTTACGTTCCTTATATTCCATGCTGGGTCTTCGACTCGCTTAGTGGTGTTTCAATAACATGTAGATAGATTTGGTGAATATCATGTTGGGTCGCCAACTTGTTTGACTTCACAAAAATTACCGCAAACCCAAAATCCCTTTTTTTCAAAAAAATCTAAAAACATTCAAATAAATGATCATTCAATTCTCTTTTTTCTTCACAAAATTACACCTTACTTGAGATTGTTTCAAGGTCCAATGCCTTAAGCGATTCTCTCTGCTTTTTTTCTTAAAATTCAAAGTCGTTTCTAGGTCCAATGCCCTAACGACTCTTTTTCACACAATTAAAACAAATCTTTAAAAAAAAACATGAAATCAACCCAACAATCAAGCTGTTTTCTATCAAAGAACTACGTAAATCTGAGTTCCTCATTACACTTGGGGATACGTAGGAACGAGGGCAAACCTCTTGTTGACCTAAAAAACTAAAAAAACTATATAAAATCTTCTATTTTCTACAAAATAAAAAATTGCTTTCTTTTTTCTGAATAAACAAAAATAAAACAAACATAATTCATGTTCTTAAGGAAGATAAATGATTTAATAGTTACTTTGTTTTTAACACACTCAATTAAAGGATGTCGTCTTCGTGACGGACGCGTGGAGTGCTAACACCTTTCCTGTGCGTAAACGACTCCTGAACTCTTTTCATCTCAAATTATAGACCATTACTTATCTTTTTGGTTTTTCCAACATTTTTCTTAAATAAATGTTGATGGCGACTCCCTCAAGTTTTCCTTTTTAAGAAGACGCTTTATCTTCTTTTTTTATTGCTATCCCGGCATACACTTTGCAACACAATGGAAAATTCTTTTGTTACCTCTCCCATATTGCACAATCTCGGAATTTATTGGTGGGTGATCTCATAGACCAACAATATCACAAATGGAAGGTACACCAAATTTGCTATTTTTTTAACACTGATGATGCTACTGAAATTTTGTCAATCCCAATTCTTAATCCTAATGATGAAGACAAAATGGTATGGAAGTTTACAAATACTGGATCCTATTATGTTAGTATAGCATACCACCATCTAATGGAGAACATTGTGTCAAATGAACATCTCAAAATACATGCAGATTGCATTGGAGGCTGGTTTGGTCTCAAAATATCCCTCCCAAAATAAAAAATTTATTGTGGAGATCCCTTAGAAGGTGCTTGCCAACTCGGTAAAGATTGACCTCGAATGGTGTTCTATGTCCCATGCATTGTTGTTTCTGTCCACAATCCTTAGAAAACGAGTTGCATGTTTTTATAGATTGTGATAAGGGAAAGGAAATATGGAAGGCAACAAACTTTTGGCATCATATTCAGCCAAGACTTGACACAACAGAAGGCTTTAATGAACTCATATGGAACCTGCTTCATCAGCTGCAATCTCACGAACAACATCAACTTGCGGTCATCGTTTGGATTATTTAGAGAAAAAATAGAAACAAGATCTGGAACAATGCAGAACCCAATGCCAACATGTCTATCTCGCAGGGACTTCAATTCTCTGTCGAATGGCTCTCGGTTCGTGCTAACCAACATCAACAAATTCATCATTCTTCTCACCAGATCACCTCTTGGATCCCCCCCTGCAGCTGGTTTCTTTAAATGCAATTTTGACGCCGCTATATTAAAGGAGGAAAACGCTTTTGATATTGGTTTATGCCTTCGGGATGCTGACGGAACCTTCATCAAAGCTTACTCAGAATTTCACCAAGGAATCCCAAGACCCGAGGAAGCAGAAGCCTTCGCTCTGCACAAAGCTCTCTATTGGGCTCACCAATATCAATTGCAGAATATGATTTTTGAAACGAATTGCTAAATGTTCAGTGATAACATTAACTCGGGTTCCATAGTTTCAAATGATTTTCACGTTTTACTTGCTAAATATAGAGCATCTATTTCTTTATTTTCAAACTTTAATGTGAGTTTAGTCAAGAGATAAGTCAATGTTATTGTTCATAAGTTAGCAAGAGCATCAACATTTTTTGCTAGTTTTCATGAATTCAGTTGTATTTCAACATTTGTATTACAAATTATCCTTAATGAAATGATATGGGTTTGTTTCCTTAAAAAAAATGAATTATATTAAAAATTATATTAATACTAGTTTATAATTAAATATTATGCAAAATTACTTTTCATATATATATATATATAATTATTATTTTTCTCATTCCATTATTATAATTATCTTGCAAAAAAAATTATCTTAGTATAATTGTCATTTTAATTTTTTAATGTATTATCAATTACTTTTTTTTTAACTTATATCTCTTATATATTAATGATGAATTACAAAAATTAAAAACAAATTAATAATAATATAAGGTTAACTCTATTTCATTTATTTATTACCTTTTCTTGGTATGTATAAAAAATAATTTATGATAATTATTATTTTTCAACAAGTGAAATAATATCTTTCTTTTTATACATTCTTTATTAACACTTAAAATTTATTAAAATTACATCTTCTAAGTTTATTAAATATAATGTTTTACAAATTTTTGTAATAAATTTTAAACAATAATAAGAAAATGTATTAAGAAATATATAGGATTAATCAAGTTGTGTGTCTCTTAGCTTTTTTCATATTCTAATTTTTAGTCTTAAATTTTTCTTCCTAGTTTTAGTTCTTCACATAATTTTGTTGTTTAAAATTAATTCAAAATATATAAAAATGAGATTAAAAATAAATAAAATAAAGATTAATATTGAGCAATAAAAATAAGTGAAAGAATATAAATGAAAAAAATAATTATGAAAATTCGTTTAAAAAAACCTTAAAGAACTAAAAATTGAGAGAATAAAAATTTAATTAATCAAAATATGTATTATTTTAAACCAAACTGTCCATCTCGAGGGTGGTTTTTATTCATTTCTGGAACTCTCCTTTCACTAGCTCGAGTCTTTTCTTGCTTCTCGGAGCTCGGAACTTGACCGACGTCATTTTCACATCAAAACTCATCAACTAAAAAAATGGCGTTCTTGTTGAACAAAACTAGTATCGCTTCCCATTTTCGATCTCAGTCTCAGGTATTCCTAATTTTTTTAAAGATAGCGAATAATAATAATTTTAGTTGTGATTTCTGTTTTCTTATACCGAAAATCCCTTTTGAGTAAACAGAAGACTGAGGGGTTGGCTTCTTTTCCGCGCCGTCGATTCCACGTCGAACCCGGGGCTCGTGAAAAAGCTGTAAGACTTTTAACTTTTTTTATTTGTTTTTTAGATTTGTTATTTTTTTTTCACGATTTAAGTAATTTGGTGCATCTAGATCACTTATTTCAACTTGGAATTACTTTAATTTTTAAATTGGCCAGGGAAAAATCAGGGATTAAGAAAACCTCATCCGCGAAGTTAGTCATTAAAAATGGAAGGTTTTCTTTTGATTGATTCATTTTGTAAACAAATATTGGGATTCAGGATTAATTCTGATCCAGTCTCCGCGAATTTGTCATTTGGCTTCAGTATTGCAATGAATAGGTAGACAATTTATTATTCAGTGAATCGTTCGTTGAAAGAAATAATTTTCTTTTGAAATATTTGTATTTTTTGATTTTTTTAAATACTTTTTTTCCGAATTCGTTGCAGTACTTCCCTTAGCATGCGCAATCAGTCTTGGCACATTTTTGGTTCTTAGCAAGCATAAGTTTTGTGATTTCTTTTGTTTGCCTGTGCATAATTTAATGCCTGGATTTTGTGGCAGCTCTTAGCAGAAGATGCAACGCTGAAACCGTTCAAATCGTATAAGAAGAGTGTAAAACAACTCAGAAAAATTGGGAATGCTCTGACAGTTGTTGTTGTTGCAGGTATGCTGTTTTTTAACTCTGTTTTTGATGAAATGAGTGAGGGTTTGTTTGGGGTTTGTGATTTGTGAAGGGAAGTTGAAGGACTTTGATGTGAAAAAATGGAATTGTGAGGGGTGCTTTATTATCTCTCAAGGATTGAAATTGCTTGTTAATGAGCTGAAAGGTTTATGTTTGTTTGAGCGGGGACTTTGTTCTTACAGTTTATGTTTGTTGTTAACAAGCTGAAAGATTTCAGACTGCTGATGAAGCAGTCTGAAGTTTGTAGTCTAGTAGTTGCCAGAACATTAGTGGGCATCATGATTTTTTCTGTGAATGTTGTTTTGTTTCATTTCAAATTTGTTGGCCTTACTCTCATTCTCATATCATTGTAGTCTTAATAAACTATCTTCAATAACCATAATAGTTTTGAACAAAACTTAGATCAATGTTTTTGTATTCTTGCCATCAAGTTCTCAAAGCAGGTAATGACATTGTGGATATTTTTGTTTCCAACATCAATAGCTTCCAGCCCTCCATTGATACTAAGTTGCAGAATTTCAGAAAAAATCCATGTAATTGCTTAATTTAAGATATTGATCTAAAGTTTTTTGTAAAAGATTTTTTTGATTTAATCTTACCTGGTTGTTCGAGGAGGGCGGCGAGGGATGGGGTGGTGTTTACCAAACTAAACAAACCAGTTAAATGCACGTAAGGTAAGCTTCAAAGGAAAAATAAATTGTCCCAATCTGTGTTTGAAATTGGTTTCTCCGTGGGCAAACTTATGAATGGCTTAATTGGAAATGGTCTGAGCCAGATTTGATGTTTGACTTGCGTAAAGCCCTTGGTGATTTGGAAATCCAGTATGTCTGTGCAGTTTGATTACTGAAACATATTACTTCACAAATAAATTTTGGTTGCCGAGTATGTTAGTTATGAAAAGTATATCATGAAATAACACCATTGAAAAGAGGACGCGATCCTTTAATCCTTTGGAAGTGGAGCATTTTGGTTTTTGGATATTGTCATTGTTACAGGGCCTGTTTATGATAGAGTCAATAGATCATTTTTCTTGCTGAGTATATTCTGTGTATAATATGTTTCCTTTTTGCACTTTTCATTTCCTCAAATATTAGCCAATAGCAACTCTGAGCAATATGTTACTTGCATAATTGTTTGATTTTTAGTGTCTGCTTGGCTTTGCAGGTCTATTTATATAATCACTTTCAGCAGTGAAAAAAATATTCTAGCATTTGCTAGACTTTAAGAAGTTTCAAATTTTTGTTTTATTTTTTTAGCTTGTTGAAATCTTGATTTCTCAGTTCTTTCTTTCCGTGGACCCCTTTGGCTGTGTCTGGCATAGTCTACAACCAGAAACAGATGTGAATAATATCAAGACAGCCCTTATTAATTGACAATTTTGCACACACTGAATATTTTGTGATACCTATTTATGTATATTTGAATATACACTAGTTTGTAATGTCACTTCTCTTGAAACAATCATACGAGTTTCTCTTCCTGTTCCATCTTTTTCAATGTTCTTGTTTGTTATTTTATTATGTTTCAGGATGCTGTTACGAAGTATATGTCAGAGCTTTTACAAGCGAGGAAGCTCAGAAACTGTAATGTCCTGTAAGTTCTGGATGAAGCAAATATTGGGAGTTAGTTTTCTGTTTTGTTGTATTTTTGTGGCAACAATTTGGACGTTATGATTAGCCATGTCAGAATAAGCAGAAAAGCATTTGAACAAAAAATTGCTTGTGCATTAGTTTTTTCACCATTCCAGATGTGTACTGTCTGATGATAATGCTGATTGGCTGATCACAAATCTGTGGTTTCAGGTGTGAGAAATAGATAGAATTCGTTCAACAAAGTTTGCGGGCTAGTTATTTGAGGGAGTGGTTGTGATAATCTGTGACATTTTTAATGCTTCCATAATCAAGCTTTGCCTGAAATGTTAATGAATCTGATAATCATATTAATGGGAATTGTAACCTGGTGCTGGCCAAGATATTTTGCCAGTATCTTTAGCCCATCATTGTTGGGAGGTTGGAATTCCGTGAGGCTGATTAGGCTTAGGGCTCTTCCAACAATAAATTGAGGTGATTTCTTTTTAAAATTAATAATATTTTATTTGAAATTAACGACTAATTAATTTTAAGTGAGAAAGAGTAATAGGAAAATTAGATGTTTCATAAAAATAAAAGTGTTTTTTTTTTCTCTAGTAGGGAACTCTTATTCACACAGAAGTAATTAGTTAATAAAAGTTAGGCTTAATTGTTTTTTGCCTCGTTATTTCATTCAATTTTGTTCATATTAACCTTTTCATTCAATTAAAGTAACGAGGTTTTGAAAATTATGGGACTTAGTTGAAGTAATAAAGGGTACTATTGACTCGGTTTTAAAAATTATGAAATTTAATTGTACTCTAAATTAATAGTGAGACAAAATTGAATTAAATAAATAAAACTATTAAGATAGAACTACGAATTCTTTTCTGAGGGTCTAAAAATAAGGGTTTGGACTTTGGAGTTTGGACCGCTTGCTGGTGACTAGGTTGGCTTTCTTTCTTGAGAAAAGCGGTGAAAGATGACATCGTTTAGGTCGCAACCTCCATTTGGACGAAAAAATAAAGGTCGTTTACCTACATATATTGGTCTAATATTCTTTTCATGTTCGCTCTTTAATTTACGTTTTTTAATACATAAGTAGATGGATAAAAAGTGCAATTAAACCCTTTTTTAAGCCAAAATTTAATAGTCATTACTCAACCCATGTTAATAAAACAATTTCTATTTGAATTAAATGAATACAAATAAAGCTAATTAATGAACGCAAATACGCAATTGCTTACTACGAGTATCGTCTATCTTAGGTAATAGTACTCCGTTGCGGGTAGAGGAAACAGAGAAATTAAATGTTTTGCGAGTTTCGTACTTATATACTTTTTCCGTTGCATGTTTTTATAATTTTTTCTAACGGAACTACTTCATTGTTTTAAGATTAATGATAGTTTGGTTTGCAAAATCGTTTTCCCCCCTTATTTTCCTGTTTATATAAATTGTTAGAATTTTTTTTATATAAATTGTTTCTTTTAAAAGAACTATATTTGAAATAATGAAAAAATGTTTTCATTGCCTTTTCTATACACAAATTTGAAAGCAGAAAATATAATAAAATTATCTTAACTTTTAAACTATTTATAAAAAAATTTGACTTGCGTGTACACTATCTTAAGAGAGTTACGTAAATGTGTGTCTACATATTAAATTTTATTAATCTAACTGTTGAATTAAAAGGTTTTATTGAATAATTAAGTTTATAAAATTTCAAATTATTGAGAGAGAGAGAGTTATTGAAGTAAGCAACTTCACGAAGAGTTATTCTTGAAAGAACTCTCTTTACATGGTTGAGCTTGAGAGAAACATTATTGAAGTAAGCAGCACATATAGTTTCACTACTCGCTCGTAAGTTGATGTTAACGAGTCTATTTTTAATTGAACTAAAATTAGTTTTCATTTGATTTAATTGAAAAAAGCAATGATTTAACGCTTAAATTCGGACAATTTGTTTAATAGTAGTTGGTCATTATTTTTAAAAAGGGTTTGATACTTTGATCTAATATCTGCTTTCAGAGGAATAGATACAACTGGAAATACCTGGTTAAATGCGAAAAAAAACTAGTAATCAAATTTAAGGATACTTCCTCAAATATAAAAAGAAAAAAACTAATTCTTTCCCTTTAAAAAAATTAATCTACATTATTTAATGTGAATTGTCTCAATAAAAATTAAATTATTTCCAAATATACCCTCTGTATTTAATTGCATAGGAAAAAAAAATGATTGTTGAAAATAAAACTATATGTGCTGCTACCTCTTAATTTTGAGAGAATGAAATAATAACGAATATGTGCTGCCAGACACGCACTCCTGAAAAGTGAAAAGCCACTGAAAACACGACAACATTCGTGAACATCGCGATATGTTCGAATCTGCGTAGAAAAGAGAAAGTAATGTGTCACTATATGCCCACTGAATGTGAGATACCTTCGGTCAATGTCATCAATGGTACTATGGTCATTTACTAAGCCCAAAGCCGTCACCAGCAAACTATAACTCACCAAAGTCATTATTATGATTATGATTTATTAGTACACCTTTTTTATTATTTTATATTATTTTTTGTCTCTAGTAAGTTTGAAAATTAGGTACTACATCATATGCATGATCAGCATTTGTAACTGCTCCTCTGAATTTTCTGAGCCTGAGCTGTTAATTCTCCCAACACAACTAAAAAGAAGAAGAAAAACTTAGAGTGGTAGTTGTAGGAAAGCAAGAACAGTGAAGTGTTCTCCTAATTCGGTGAGTGAGGTTCTGAATTGTTCAACTTGAGATGATGGCTTCATTTGCTGGGACTACTCAGAAGTGCAAAGCATGCGAGAAGACTGTGTATTTGGTGGATCAGCTCACTGCTGACAATAAGATCTATCACAAATCATGTTTCAGATGCTACCACTGCAAGGGTACCCTTAAGGTTAGATCACACTTTTTTTTTCTTACTTCAGAATACACCAAGTGCAAGCTCAAGTGCATGATCTGAGCTTGAGTTTTCTATGTATGTGCATTTGACTTTGATCACCATATGTTTTTATTTATAATTTATAAATAAAACCCACATCTTTGTTAGTTTAGGGTGTAGTTAATTCGTCTGATTCATTTGGTTCTTTCTTGGATTAATCATGATTTGCATATATATGCTCGAGTGCTTGGTGGGTGTTTCATAAGGAAACTTGATGTGGTTACCAAGTAGAAAATGTGTTCTGTTTCTAGCAATGATATAACAGTGTTTTGTGCATAATTTGAATAGAATTGTTAGAGAAAATGAGCAGTTTAGTCATAAAATTGAGGATGGGAGAGATTAGATATTAGAGGGGAAGATCAAGATTGACATAGGGTGATGAAGTAAATACATGGTTTTGAAAAGGATCATAGAGAATAATGTGGCCCTGAGTAGTTAAAAGCTCGTGTGATTAATCTAAAGGAATAGAATCAAGGCTTGATATTTTTATTAATAGCTGCTATTCACCCATTTTCTTCTTTTATTCAGACTTCAAACACTCACACACTTCTCCATATGTCATGTGATTCCAAAATTTTCTTTAAACCATAGAATTTCCTTTTCTTGTATGATCATGCATTTTTACACCTTTTGGGGCGATCCGACAGGCACACTTTGGTATTCTGCTGTCCTTTCTTCTGGTGGTAACCTAAAAGAAACTGCTCTCATATTTTTCGAGTCTTTCAAAGCATACCATTAATCTGAAAGCTGTCTTATTCAGTGATATTTGAAAATGGGATGCACATTAAACTATAGCATAGCCATTTATTTCCATGGTGTCCATTTGATTAGTTATTTATTTTATTTTTAAATTAGATACTGAGTCATGAAATAGAAACCAATGTCTGTTTGGATGAAAGTTTGTTATTGTGTATTAACCTTTAGGTTGAACATGCAAAGCACAACATGCAATTAATCATTGTCTTGTCTTATTAAATATGATATTTGATCTTGGGACACATTAAATTGAAATTATTCATTTCCATAGTGTGTCCATTCGACTCAAATATTATAGATGTTCTAAAAATAGAATCTGTAACACGGTCACATTAAATAGAACATAATGTCCGTTTGGATGGTTGTTTTCCTAGAAGGGTCAAAGATCAAGTGATGGATACATCTTTAATCCTCTTTTCCTCATGCATCCCTGCAGTTGAGTAACTATTGTTCCTTTGAGGGTGTGTTATACTGTAAGCCTCATTTTGATCAACTCTTTAAGAAGACTGGCAGCTTGGACAAAAGTTTTGAAGGTGAATTGCTGTTAATTAGTTGTGGCTGATACATAAACACTTAAGATTTCTAATATATTATTGAGATCACCCTCTGTTTCTATGTTTATTTCTGGTTGTTTTCTCTTTAACTTTTATATTTATGCTTGTAGGTATTCCAAGAACTGGTAGACTTGAAAGATCTGCTGATCAGGTTTTCCATATCTGATTAACTACAAAATATTTCTTCTCATCCTTAGAATTCTTATTTAGTGTTCTCAAATGGAGTTTTTTTTATATCTTTCTGTTTAATTCTCATATGGTAAATTCTGTCTGGAATCTTCAGGTCCAAACCAATAGCAAGGTTTCAAATTTGTTTGCTGGAACTCAGGAAAAATGTGTTGCTTGCAAGAAAACAGTTTACCCAATTGAAAAGGTATATGACAATTTTATCAAAATTTTCTTCATATCAAGCCAAAGTGGTCGATCTTTATCATCGAAGTCTTACTTCTAAATTATTATAGAGTAAACTAAGAAGTCTCATAATCTCTTAACTCAAGTTCTCTGTATATTTTCATCAAATTTAGACCTTTATCCATGTGGAGACTGAAGGCACAAGACACCTGATTTCTTTGCTCAACATTATTAATGTAAGAACTTACATGACTTAAATTCGGTTCACGCAGAAATGAAATTAAAAGCTAAACCTCTTATACTCAACATAGATAGCCCATCTAGCAAATGATTGCTTAAAACCATAGAAAATCTGAGCTAACGATGCTTCAGCTTTGCCATTTGCCACCTACTGTATTCAATGTTTTTCTGAAGTCAAATATTGAATTAGTACAGAAGAGTAGACATTAGCAAAGTGGAAGTGGTGAAAAAGTTCGTATCCTAGATGATTTCTGATTGTTTGATAGTGTAAAAATCTTTACACTAAAAAAATGTATCAAAATTAAACTCTAACAAAATGGAATTAACCAACCAAATAAAGATCTATGTTGGAGTAAACTACAGATGACTGGCTTAAGCAACCTCTTCCGAGGACAAGATACTCATTTTTATGTTTTTTTATCTGATCATTGAAGAACATATATGAATTGATAAACCACACTTGTTTCTCTATTCACCTTTTTTTAATTTGAGAAAAAATCAGAAAGGAGTAAGTCCATTTAATTTCTGTATACTTACTGGCAAATGGTAATGCCAACACTTTATTTTCCTGTTGGTGGAGAATGAGACACATTAACAACATAGTTATATGTCTTTGTTATCATTATATTGGTGCATTGGTGCAACAAAAAGAAGAGTAAGAGACACAGAGTTCTTGTTAACTTTAGAAACAATTTTAGTGTTTTGCATCACTGTGCACTGTTCTTTTTCAGGTAGCTGTTGATGGAACATCTTACCATAAGGCTTGTTTCAGGTGCACTCATGGAGGATGTGTAATTAGCCCGTCGAATTACGTTGCCCATGAACATCGTCTTTATTGTAGGCACCATCACGCTCAGTTGTTTAAGCAGAAAGGTAACTTCAGCCAACTTGACAAGCAAGAAAATGATGAAGGGGTGACTGAGAACACAATAACGGAGTAATAGCATGCATGCAACTTTCAAGTTACATTGGCAATACAAGTTCAGTTGGTGACTCATTTTCTCAATCCACATTAAATTCTGTTTACTATGTATGTGAAAAGTTGTGAGACAAATTTTGGGGTTGATAATTGAGAAGAATTAGTAGATAGTTGGGCTTAATTATACGGTTGACAAGTCTGCATTTTGCTTTGAATCTTAATGAAGTTTGTATTTTGCATTACTGTGATAAAATCTGGTTTTCTCTGTGTATTTACTGTTGCTTTTGGTTATTCGCGTAAAAAATATTTCAGACACTTTGTATCGGTACAACGAATTTCTTCATAAAATTTTGAGTTGAATTGACAATGAGGAAAAAATAAAGAACATTTCTGTTCTTCGAATTACCAAGGACTACTTGAAGTATTAACTTCAGAACATTCATTATGATTATTTAAATGAATTATTTATTTATCTTGATTATGTGTATTTTATAATGTCACATAAATTTAAATATTTTAACTTTTACCAAGGACTACTTGAATTATTAACTTCAGAACATTCATTATGATTATTTAAATGAATTATTTATTTATCTTGATTATGTGTATTTTATAATGTCACATAAATTTAAATATTTTACACAAAGTTAAAGTAAGTGAGAGTTAAGCCAAATGGTTGTTACTGCTATAAGATTTTATTGAATTTTAAGAATAATTTATTTAACGGGAGAAGTGAGTCTTATATGTGAATATAAAATAACAATGTATGATATTTCAAAAGTTTTTATTTTTGGAAGTTTATAAGGTTTAGTGATTTTTTAAATCAATATCATTAATGGAAGGCTTATATGCGGATTTTTTTTTAATTCATATCTTTGACTGTCTCTTTATTTCAGCTACTTATCTCTTATTCGTGTTTTACTGTTTACAAATCTAAAACGGTTTTGATATATTTGAACGTTCTTTCAGCTGTTACTTGTTTTTAACTCCTTATCTTTCTTTTTCAAACTGAGACGCTCCGTTTAAAAGAAAAGATCAAGATAAGATTTTGCTTTGAAAAAGATACGAGAACGTTCCTTTATAGCAGAATATTGGATCAGTTTTTTTCGGATATCACAAAAAAGGCGGTGGTTGTTTTTTTTTCTTGTTCTTCTTCCTCTTCTTTAAAATCTTATTTTTTTCTTCTCAAGCCTATTTTTTCTTGGGCATTATTCTATTAAAAATGGTTTTTGTTTTTGTGTGCGCTTCCACACGTTTTAGACTTTTGCTTCTCTTGCTTTCAATTGTTAAGATCGTATTGCTAAGTCACTGTACCAATATTGCTTTGTTGTTGCGGTTTTCTATTGTGTTGTTGCTAGTTTTTATCGATGTTTCCAACAATTCTAAGATCGAGGTGTTGAGCGTTAAGAATTTCCAAAGATGGCAATGAAGAGCAAGATCACTGCATCCTTGACATGTATGGCATGCACTTAGTGTTCTAAAAGTATTTTCTATCACAAGTTATATCATGAAAAACATTTTACCATAAAAGATCTTTCGCAATCATGGACAAATATATGTTTATGTGAAACTCATGAATTCTAAAGATTATGTTCATGTTCTTAATATGATTGTTTTAAACAGAAATTATAGATTTATGTTTATATGATATGTTCATGTGAAACTCATGAATTCTAAAGATCATGTTCATGTTATTGATGTGATTTTTTTAATCAGAAATTATAGATCATGTTTACATGTGATATCAAAGCATGATTTAAGAATTTGTGATTTTTCATTACTAATTTTTTGGTTGATGCAATGATAAAGTATTCTAATAGATTTTGAATCTTAATTTTCTGCTTGTTGCGAGTATTATCAATCGAATAATATGACGAAACCTTACACTGTCCCACATAGTTGTTGTTTCTTGTTTGGTATACCTTATGTTCCAATGGATATCATGATAAAATCCTGATAATGTTTTTGTTTCAACATATATATATATATATATATATATATATATATATACACACACACTAAATGCAAATTATCTTTCCTATCATTACAAGACAAAGACACATTAATGTTGGTGATGAAAAGTAAACAATAATGGTCGATCATTTTGTTGCTCTCCTGATTCAAAAATTGTACCAATGCATATTTAAAATTGTATTTGATAAAGTGTATGTGTTGTGATCAAATGACTATATATTTTGTTTACATTTTAAGAATTGGGAAAGATCTAATAGGTTGAGTCTGATGTATATGCGAATGAGCATTACAAGCAACATTAACTTAACTCTTCCACAAACTGAAAGTGCTAAAGAAATTATAAAACTTGTGGAAGAGTGCTCCCAAACTGCCGACAAGTCTCTTGCTGGGAGCCTAATAAGTACAATGACCACCAGAAATTTGATGATTCACGTACTATGCATGAGCATGTTGTTGAAATGACAAATATTGAAGCAAGACTGAAGTCATTGGAATGGATGTGGATGAAAATTTTTTGGTGCAGTTCATATTGAACTCATTACCGTCTGAGTATGGTCCTTTCCAAATATAATATCATGAAAGACAAATAGAATGTGCATGAATAGCATAGTATGTTAGTTCAAGAGGAAACCAGAATTAAGAACCAGAGAATTCATTCCATCAATTATATCAAACATCAAGGAGCTGAAAAGAAAAGTTGTAAGAAGCATGAGAAGAAGGGAAGATGACCATTAAAGATCAATCAGACCTCCTCTTCTTAAATCCACAAGAAGGAACATAATGGAAACAAATGTCATTTCTGTGGTAAGGTTGGGCACTTCCAAAAGGATTGCCCCGAACATAAGGCTTTGTTTGAAAAGAAAGGTAGGCCTTGTGCTTATGTATGTTATGAATCAAACCTTGTTGAAGTTTCCTATAATACTTGGTGGATTGATTCTAGATGTACAACTCATGTTTCTAATATTTTCCAGGGATTCCTTACGACCCAAACCACAATGTCAAATGAAAAGTTTGTCTTTATGGGTAATAGAGTGAAAATTCCAGTAGAAGTTGTTGGGACTTACCGTTTGATCCTTGATAGTGGACATCATTTAGACTTATGTGAAACTCTTTATGTACCTAGTATATCTAGGAATTTAGTTTCTATTTCCAAACTTGATAAAGCTGAATACTCTTTTAAATTTGGTAGTGGTAGTTTTAGTTTGTACAAGCACAATCATTTGATTGGCAATGGTATCTTATGTGATGGATTATATAAATTATGTATTAATAATCTTTATGCTGAAACGCTTATGACTCTGCATCATAATGTTGGTACTAAGCATACCTTATTTAAGGAATGTTCCGTTTAGTTGTGCCATAAACGTTTGGGACACATTTCCAAAGAAAGAATTGAAAGATTGGTAAAGAATGAAATCCTTCCGGATTTAGATTTTACTGATCTGAATGTTTGTGTGAATTGTATCAAAGATAAACAAACAAAACACACAAAGAAAGGAGCCACAAGAAGCACTCAACTTCTTGAAATTATACACACTGATATTTACGGTCCTTTTGATGTTAACTCTTTCAATAAAGAGAAATATTTTATCACCTTCATTGATGATTATTCACGTTATGGTTATGTCTATTTGCTACATGGTGAATCTCAAGCTATAAATGCTTTAGAGATTTACAAAAATGAAATTGAAAGACAATTAGATAAAAAGGTGAAAATTATCAGGTTTGATAGGGGTGGTGAGTATTATGGAAGGTATGATGAAAGTGGATAACATCCGGGCCCATTTGCTAAATTCCTAAAAAAACGTGGTATTTGTGCTCAATACACAATGAAAGGTACACCACAACAAAATGGTGTATCAGAAAGGCGTAATAGAACCTTGTTGGACATGGTTAGAAGTATGTTAAGTAATTCTTCTTTACCCATTTAATTGTTGACTTATGCTCTAAAGACTGTCATGTATGTATTAAATAGGGTTCTTAGAAAAACAGTTCCAAAGACTCCTTTTGAACTATGGACAAGAAGGAAACCTACCTTAAGGCACCTGTATGTTTGGGGTTGTCAGGCAGAAATTAGATACTACAAACCACAAGAAAAGAAATTTGATACAAGAATAATCAGTGGTTATCCAGAAAAGTCAAAAGGGTATAGATTTTACTGTCCTAATCATACTGCAAGGATTATAGAAACTGAAAATGCTAGGTTCATTGAAGATGGTGAAGTTAGTGGGAGTGAAACACCACGTAAAGTGACAATTCAAGAATTAAGAGTACAAGTTCCTTTGACTTATAGCTCTAGTAAAGTTGTTGTTCCTCATGTTATTGAACTGATTAATAATAATGAAGAGCAACAAATGAATGATCTCATTGCCAATGAACCGAATGAACTCATTGTAGAAGAACCACAACAAATAGCATTAAAAAGATCTCAAAGGAAAATGAGATATGTTATTTCTAATGATTATGTGGCATATCTACAAGAGTCTGAATTTGACTTGGGTATAAAAGATAATCCAGTTACGTTTTAACAAGCATGAATAATGAATATGGTGACAAGTGGTTAGATGCCATGAAAGATGAGTTGAAATCTATGGAACAGAATGAGGTTTGGGACCTTGTTGTGTTACCATAAGGATGTAAGAGAGTTGGAACAAAATGGGTCTTTAAGACCAAATGTAACTCTCATGGTAACTTAGAATGATACAAGGTTAGACTAGTTGCAAAGGAATTTTGAGAAAGATGTGTACATGGACCAACCAATGAGGTTCATAGAAAAGGCAAAAGAGCACATGGTGTGCAAATTTAAGAAATAAATATATGGACTTAAACAAGTTTCAAGACAATGATACCTTAAGTTCAATGATACTGTTGTTTCCTTTGGATCTAAAGAAAACACTGTTGATCAGTGTATATATCTGAAGGTCAGTGGGAGTAAGTTTATATTACTGATTATGTATGTTGATGATATCTTACTTGCAACTAATGATCTTAGTTTTTTTAAATGAGACTAAGAAGTTTCTCTCTAGTAACTTTGAAATGAAAGATATGGGTGAGGCATCCTATGTGATTGGGATAGAAATATTTCATGATAGATCACAAGGATTGCTGGGTTTGTCTCAGAAAACATATATTAATAAAGTTTTAGAGAGATTCAGAATGCAAAACTGTTCATCGTCTCCAATACCAATTCAGAAAGGAGACAAGTTTAGTCTCATGCAATTTCCTAAGAATGAATTGGAACAAAAGGAAATGGAAGCAATTCCATATGCATCAATTTTTGGGAGCCTAATGTATGCTCAGACTTGCACAAGACCAAATATTAGCTTTGCTGTTGGAATGTTGGGAAGGTACTAGAGTAATCTTGGTATAGATCATTGGAAAGCTACAAAGAAAGTTCTGAGATATTTGCAAGGCACTAAAGGTCACATGCTTACTTATAGGAGGTCTAGTAACCTTGAAGTGATTGGATACATAGACTCGGAGTTTGCAGGATGTGTCGATACAAGAAAATCTACTTATGGTTATCTGTATTTTTTAGCTAGAGGAGCTATATCATGGAAAAGTGCGAAGCAGTTTGTAATTGTTGCATCCGCTATGGAAGTTGAATTTGTGGCATGCTTTGAAGCCATGGTTCAAGCTAATATTTGGTCTCGTACAAGTCTGAGCATACATTATAAATCATGATCAGAAATAAAACCAATAAGAGTCATGGTGATTCTATGCTATCAAATCGACATAGTTCTTTCCATGTACCACTTTATTAGCTCTTCTTCCTAATATGATACTTTAATGAAAGTTTACATCATAATATCCCACAATAATACTATTATGTCTTCATTAGGGACAAATCCTATTTTTCAAAATAATCATTCATACAAGCATGTATACATAAATTTGAAAACAAGATGATTTTCAGAAACTTAAACATCATTGAATTCAGAGTGTCAATAGTCAATAATTATAATGATGATCAACATTCATTAGCTGACATAATGCCCATATTACATACATGACCAATAAATGTCTTGGGCAGTAATCCCTTCGTCAAGGGATCAGCTAACATAAAATTAGTGCTAACATGCACTATAGACACTCTACGTTTCTGAACCTCTTCTTTAACGACAAAGCAATTCAATTCCATATGTTTAACACCTTTTGAATACTTGTCATTTTTAGAAAGAAGACTGCTGCAGAATTATCACAATAAATTTTCAGTGGCCTATCAATACTGTCGACCAATTCAAGCCCTAAAATAAAGTTTTGCAGCCATTTATCCTGAACCATGACTTCAAAGCATGCCACAAATTCAGCTTCTATAGTGGATGCAACAATTACATACTGCTTCGCACTTTTCCATGATATAGCTCCTCCAGCTAAAAAATACAGATGACCATAAGTAGATTTTCTTGTATCCACACATCTTGCAAAATCTGAGTCTGTGTATCCAATCACTTCAAGGTTACTAGACCTCCTATAAGTAAGCATGTGAGCTTTATTGCCTTGCAAATATCTTAGAACTTCCTTTGCAGCTTTCCAATGATCTATACCAGGATTACTCTGGCATCTTCCCAACATTCCAACTGGAAAGCTAATATCTGGTCTCGTACAAGTCTGAGCATACATTAGGCTCCCAACAAGTGATGCATATGAAATTGCTTCTAATTCTTTTCGTTCCAATTCATTCTTAGGACATTGCATGAGACTAAACTTGTTTCCTTTCTAAATTGGTACTGGAGACGATGAGCAATTTTGCATTTTGAATCTTTCTAAAACTTTATTAATATATGCTTTCTGAGACAAACCCAACAATCCTTGTGATCTATCGCAAAATATTTCTATCGCAATCACATAGGATGCCTCACCCATATCTTTCATTTCAAAGTTAATAGAGAAAAAATAAGATCATTAGTTGCAAGCAAGATATCATCAACATACAGAATCAGTAATATAAACTTACTCCCACTGACCTTCAGATATATAGACCGATCAACAATGTTTTCTTTAAATCCAAAGGAAACAACGGTATCATTGAACTTAAGGTACCATTGTCTTGAAGCTTGTTTAAGTTCGTATATTGATTTTTTAAGTTTGCACACCATGTGCTCTTTTCCCTTTTCTATGAACCCCATTGGTTGGTCCATGTACACATCTTCCTCTAAATTCCCATTTAGAAAGGTGGTTTTCACACTCATCTGGTGTAAATCTAGATCATAATGAGCCACCAATGCCATAATTATTCTTAGAGAATTCTTTCTTGAAATTGGTGAAAATATTTATTTATAGTCAATGCCATCTTTTTGAGTGAATTCCTTTGCAAATAGTCTAGCCTTGTACTGTTCCAAATTACCATGAGAGTCACGTTTGGTCTTAAAGACCCATTTACATCCAACTCTCTTACATCCTTCTGGTAACTCAACAAGGTCCCAAACCTCATTCTGTTCCATAGATTTCAAATAATCTTTCATGGCATCTAACCACTTGTCACCATCTTCACTATTCACGCTTGTGAAAACGTCACTAGATCATCTTTTATACCCAAGTCAAATTCAGACTCTTGTAGATATACCACATAATCATTAGAAATAGCATATCTCTTTTCCCTTTGAGATTTCTTAATGCTATTTGTTGTGGTTCTTCTACAATGGGTTCATTCGGTTCATTGGCAACAGTTTCATCATGAGCAATGAGACCATTCATTTGTTGTTCTTCATTGTTATTAATCGGTTCAATAACATGAGGAACAACAACTTTACTAGAGCTACAAGTCAAAGGAACTTGTACTCTCACTTCTTGAATTTCCACTTTACGTGGTGTTTCACTCCCACTAACTTCACCATCTTCAATGAACCTAGCATTTCCAATTTTTATAATCCTTGTAGTATGATTAGGACAATAAAATATATACCTTTTTGAATTTTCTGGATAACCAATGAAATAACCACTAATTGTTCTTGTATCAAATTTCTTTTCTTGTGGTTTGTAGTATCTAATTTCTGCCTGACAACCCCAAACATACAAGTGCCTTAAGGTAGGTTTCCTTCTTGTCCATAGTTCAAAAGGAGTCTTTGGAACTGCTTTTCTAGGAACCCTATTTAATACATACATGACAGTCTTTAGAGCATAAGTCCACAATGAAATGGGTAAAGAAGAATTACTTAACATACTTCTAACCATGTCCAACAAGGTTCTATTACGCCTTTCTGATACACCATTATGTTGTGGTATACAGGACATTGTTTATGAGCACAAATACCACGCTTTTCTAGGAATTTAGCAAATGGGCCCAGATGTTGTCCACTTTCATCATACCTTCCATAACACTCACCACCCCTATCAGACCTGATAATTGTCACCTTTTTGTCTAATTGCCTTTCAACTTCATTAATGTAAATCTCTAAAACATTTATAGCTTGAGATTTATCATTTAACAAATAGACATAACCATAACGTGAATAATCATCAATGAAGGTGATAAAATATTTCTCTTTATTGAAAAAGTTAACTTCAAAAGGACCGTAAACATCAGTGTGTATAATTTCAAGAAGTTGAGTGCTTTTTGTAGCTCTTTTATTTGTGTGTTTTGTTTGTTTTCGTTTGATACAATTCACACAAACATTCAGATCAGTAAAATCTAAACCCGGAAGGATTTCATTCTTTACCAATCTTTCAATCCTTTCTTTGGAAATGTGTTCCAAACGTTTATGCCACAACTAAGTGAAACATTCATTAATTAAGGTACGTTGAGTACCAACATTATGATGCAGAGTCATAAGTGTTTTAGCATAAAGATTATCAAGACAATTTATATAATCCATCACATAAGATATCATTGTCAATCAAATGATTGTGTTTGTACAAACTGAAACTACTACCACCAAATTTAAAAGAGTATCCAGATTTATCAAGTTTGGAAATACAAACTAAATTCCTAGATATAGTAGGTACATAAAGAGTTTCACATAAGTCCAAATGATGTCCAATGTCAAGGTTCAAACGATAAGTCCCAATAGCTTCCATTGGAATTTTCACTCTATTACCCATAAAGACAAACTTTTCATTTGACCTTGTGGTTTGGGTCGTAAGGAATCCCTGCAAAATATTAGAAACATGAGTTGTATATCCAGAATCAATTCACCAAGTATTATACGAAACTTCAGCAAGGTTTGATTCATAACATACATAGCACAAGACTTACCTTTCTTTTCAAACCAAGCCTTACATTTCGAGCAATCCTTTTGGAAGTGCCCAATCGTACCACAGAAATGACATTTGTTTCCATTATGTTTTTTCTTCTGGATTTGAGAAGAGGAGGCCTGATTCCCTTCTTCTCATGCTTCTTATCACTTTTCTTTTCAGCTCCTTGATGTTTGACATAATTGATGGAATGAATTCTCTAGTTCTTAATTTTGGTTTCCTCTTGAACTAACATACTATGCAATTCATGCACATTCCATTTGTCTTTCATGGTATTATAGTTCATTTGAAAAGGACCATACTCATACGGTAATGAGTTCAATATGAACTGCACCAGGAAATTTTCATCCACATCCATTCCCAATTACTTCAGTATTGCTACAATATTTGTCATTTCAGCAACATGCTCTTGCATAGTACGTGAACCATCAAATTTCATGGTGGTAAGTGTACTCATTAGTGTCCCAGCAAGAGACTTGTCAGCAGTTTGGGAGCACTCTTCCACAAGTTTTATCATTTCTTTAGCACTTTCAGTTTGTGGAATAGTTGACTTAATGTTGCTTGCAATGCTCATTCGCATGTACATCAGACTCAACCTATTGGATCTTTCCTAGTTCTTAAAATGGACCCTTCCATCCTCAGTGCTTGCATCAGTAATGGCACTAGGTTTCTCTTCTGTAAGAGTCAAATCCAAATCCATTACCCCAAGGTAAAATTCAATTTGCTCTTTCCATTTAGAGAAGTTTAGTCCATTAAAAACTGCAATAGTTGAGAAAGGCGAATGTGTAGCAACATGTACTGCAAGGTATAAAATTTGAAAAATTAATGTTTTGTATCATACATATCACATACTAACATAATTTACAGATTCATACATCATAAAATGCATACTAATGTTCACATTTGGAGATCCATTAATACACAACATTCAGCTATAAAAAAATTTCTTCGTAATAAAAAAAATTTCTTTATAATAGAACTGGCCGTGTATCCATTATGTCAACATTCATGTTTATTTCTTATGACGACAAATAACCAACCTTTGGATTGATCCTTAATTGCCTCATAATAATAAATTTTAACTCATCCATAAAATAATAATCTTAATACATTCATAGCATCAAAATTATGGATAATTGAAATGAACATATAATTTGGAATTAAATCACTCATACAAATTTGGCCACTTTGGTGTCTATCAAAATTCACCATACTTTAATTCCAAGATACAAACACTTCATAAAATACGAAAATATGTTAAAATTATAATATTTTAACAACATTCAAACACATTCTAACATCATAATTAATTTTCAATGTCAACAAAATATACAGTCATTCGATAACAACACATCAATGCGTATAACTTTATCAAATACAATTTTAAATATGGATTGGTACAATTTTTGAATCAAGGAGAGTAACAAAATGATCGACTATTATTGTTTACTTTTCATCACCAACATTAATGTGTCTTTGTCTTGTAGTGATAGGAAAGATAATTTTCATTTAATATATATATGTTGAACCGAAAACACCATCAGGACTTTCTCATGATATTCATTGGAACATAAGGTATACCAAGCGAGAAACAACAACTTCGTGGGACAGTGTAATGCTTTGTCATATTATTCGATCAATATTAATTGATCGATAATACTCGAAACAAGCAAAAAATTAAGATTCAAAATCTACTAGAATACTTTATCGTTGCATCAACCAAAAATTAGCAATGGAAAATCATAAATTCTAAAACCATGCTCTGATATCACATTTAAACAAAATCTATAATTTCTATTTAAAACAATCACATCAATAACATGAACAGGATCTTTAGAATTCATGAGTTTCACATGAACATATCATATAAACATAAATCTATAATTTATGTTTAAAACATTCACATTAAGAACATGAACATGATCTTTAGAATTCATGAGTTTCACATAAACATACATTTGTCCATGATTGCGGAAGATCTTTTATGGTAAAATGTTTTCTCAACGTCTTGACCCTTTTAGTTATTGGATCTTCTTTTGATAGTGATAGGATACAATTCTCATGGGCAGACAATGAATGTGTTTAGTTTTCTACATCCCTATTTATTAAAAACTGAACCACTACGCTTAAAATAACTGCATCTATTAACAATTATCTTTTTAATAACTTCCATTTGTAGCCAATTACCCTTATGTCCTTTATTCATTAAATCAAATAACATTTATTTAAATGAGCCACAATAATAAATCTTAAACTATCGACCCAAAACAAATTAAACAATGGACTCATGCAAACAAGGTATGTAGACACTATAATTAATATGTTATCTAACGATTTGTTTGATCTCTATTGCTCAAACAAGAAAGCTAAGTAGATTTTGGAGTCAATGATAACAAAGTATACTGTTGAGAATGCATGAGAAACAAAAATTTGTGATTGGTATATGAATAACTTATTTTATCTGGGACATCTTTATAAATAATGAGAATTTTAAAATAAAATAAAATAAAGATAAAGAGATGAGCAACGACTATTTTTGGTTGTTAAGTAATGGTGCACAAAAATAAGAGACAATGGGTTCATTCAGTTAAATGAGTGAGTTGGCTACACACATAGAGATCTCTTATACCCTTGAAATCATTTCAATTTACAATCGATCAAAGTGATTTCAAGAGGCTTGTTTCACCAATTGATTCAGAGGTTCTTTACTTTGTTGTACTTTACGTGTTTTGAAAGCATATATAATCTTAGTTGAGTGTGATCAGATAATGAATGTTTGTTGTTTTAAGGGACATGAATATATGTTTTCCTAATTCTTTAATTTGATAGAAAATATTTTAAAAATGGAGGTTTGTTGTTTAAAAAAAACATAGTTGTTTGCACAAAAAATTGATTCTAACATTTTTAAAAAAATTGTTGTTTCAAATAAAATTAAGAGCAACTCATGCAATGATTGGTGGCAATAATTGAGTAGCAATTCTACTTTTAATGTTACACAAATTACAAAAGTTTATATAATAGTCAGCCGTTATTTTCTTTTGATAAAATATTCAAAAAAATATATTTTCTTGGCTTTTAAAAAATATTTAACTGTAAAAAAAATTTAATTTTAACTCATGCAAAGATTTTCAATATTAAGTAAATGTTCTACATGTAATTGAGTAGAAATTCTACTTTTGTGATATAATTAACAATAAAAGTAGAATTGTTATTAAATTAATATCACAAATCATAGTATGAGTTATTTTTTTTAAATGCCATGAAAATAATGTTTCTAAATATTTTGTCAAAATAAAATAATTATATGCAAAAACTTTTAAATAATAAATGATTATTTTATAAACTTCTATGATTTATATAACATTAAAGATAAAATTGTTATTAAGTTAATGTCATCAATCATTACATGAGTTAAAATTATTATTTTTATTTGAAACCACATTATTGAAAAAAGTTAGAATCTCCTCTTTTTTTTTACAAATAGCCATATTTTTTTAAAAACAAAAAACCTCAATTTTTATTATCCTTGTTATCAAATTAAAGAATCAGACGATACTAGGGAAACATTTATTCACTCCCCGATGCATGTAATCTAAAGATTAAGAAAAATCTTATTATGTGTTTGGATGAAGAATTTCACAAATTCTAAAATTTTAAATGTTAAAGATTTAAAATGCTCTTATTTAAAATTATTTCATTTTATTAATGATTTGTTTGCATAAATCAATTCAAATTCTTGGAATTTCAAATTCTTAGTTTGGATGGAGCAATTCAATTCTTGCATATGCAAAATTTTATTTTTAAATTTATATTTAAATATTAAAATTTTAATATTATTTAATTTAGTTTTATTAAATCTTAAACAAAAATACTTAATTTTTCCAAAAGTAGGAAGATTAAGTACAAATTTATTTTATTAAATTGTGACAAAAAAAGAGACTTATTATTATATTATCAATCAAAATGAAAATCATATATTATTTTTACAAACCACAACCAAACATGCCCATCATAGTAGATTCTAACCAAAATCTACACTTTATAAAAGACATGTCATCATTGGCAAGGGTTTTGATATAATTGTATATTAATAACAAATTGAAATTTTCATAACATATCACATATCATTTATCCATGTAAATAGAAGTCGTATGGTAAAAATGAGCATGACATGCATGAAATACAAATTAAAACAAAATGAACATTAATTCAACACTACAAAGTTTTGAAAATAGATTTAGTCATAGACTTAAGCACTCAAGTGTTATGTATACACTGAAGCATCGCATCACACCAACTTTAGAATCAAGATTGTGTTGCCACAATCGTAAATACATATACCAGAACATAGCTATCTTACACAAACTATTATAAAATAATAATTAGGTGTCTTACAAGCAATATTTCTAAGTAGTATAAATTGCAAAAGCAAATAAAAGCTTGGAGTGAAATGCAGAAGCATATAAGGTACATAATCCTCCTTTTGCTCAATTGGAAGTGCTTTCATGGTAGTTAACTGTTTTGGAAGGTTAATTAACCATTTAACAACTTTAGCCCATTGTTATTTATTAAGGTTTGGTATCAAAGCCACCTCACCTAGCACTTCTCGAATACCATTTTCATCAACCTTTTCATCATATGCTTGTGTCAATCAATCAAAAGACTCAACCACTTGTTTCATCAAAGTAGTTTTTCCATCTTTTTCTCCAATCTTCCTCCTTTGGGATTGTACACTAGTTGAACTTGAAGATTGTCCCCTTCTTTTTGAACTAGATCCTAATTCCTCTATAGAACAGCTGTAATACCGACAATGTTATATGGAGCAGAATGCTGGTCAGCACATAGGCAACATGAGTATAAAATAGGGGTAGCAAAAATGAAAATGTTAAGGTAGATGTGTGGTTATACAAAGATGAATACTATAAGAAATGAGGATATTCGAAGAAAGGTATCAGTGGTACCAGTATGTGAAAAGATAAGAGAGCATAGATTGAGGTGGTTTGGGCATGTTATGAGACGACCACTAGATGCTCCAATAAGAACAAGATTTTATTACCAAGAGCTCGACACAAAGAGAGGTAGAGGTCGATCGAAACTTACCTGGGGAAAGGTAGTTAAACAAGACTTAATGGAGTGGGATATAGATTGACGGATGGTATGTCTTAAGACGGAGTGGAGAAAAGCTATAAGCTTGGTAGAGGGTTAAACCCATTAGTAGTTCTATGTTTCAGTTGTTTCCCTTGTTTTAGTTTTTTTCTTCTTTATTTTCCCTTTCTTCCTTTCACCCCTCTTTTATTTGAACTTATTATTCCTCTCTTTTGTCTTTTTTCCACTTTTTTCTTCCCCTCTCCCTTTCTCTTTCTTATTCTTTTTTTGATCTATCATTGGGTTCATCTACCACCGACCCCAATTAAGTTAGGTTAAAGGTGTTGTTGATGTTGATGTTGAACTTCATCAGCATCCATAGAAGTTTCTGCTCCACGGTCAATGACTCTATCTTTAGCACACAAGTCCACTATATAATCCCAATTTGGAATTCCCATGAATCGAAAATTTCTAGCCCCTTTATGTGAATTGAAAATAAAATAAAAAAGAGTCAATAATAGCACCAATTAAATATCATATAGAATACTACTTACACTAAGAAAATAGTAATGTGGAATACTACTTATACTAACATACTTGTTCCATGCATTTTCATCACCAACAGTGATAATGTATTTGGTGTCTTCCCAATCCAATCCACTATGACTAAGGATATCACTAACAACAACATACCATGATCTCCAAAGTCCATCCGTCGGAAGTTTCGGGTTTAATACCGATATTTTAGCAACAAATCCAATAAATCTTAGCGTTTTTAACGTTCTCCAAAGTGACTTGGACTTTTAAATTAGCATATAACTTTGCAATTGTAGTATTGTATGCTACCCTTTTCTAAGCTTTGTCAATCTTATTGCCTAAATTTCTTTGATTTCTTAGTACTTCAGCCAACACACATTTCATCTCCAAGTTCTATGTAAAATAACTTCTTGTTTCCTATTATTTTTTTTCTGCCACCTTTCTTCTCCCTTTAATGTTTACTTTGGATGAGTCCATTGAATTTAATACCACCTATTAACCTGCACATAACATATATCACATACAACACACTATTAACTTGATTAATTTGCACATAACAAATATCACATACAAAGCACAATTATGGATTGTATAAATAAATATTTTTTTTCTAAAGAAACACATGGTAGCCACCAAATTTTTTTACAATATGTAATTAAACCAAGTACATAAAAGTATCTCTTCAATGACAAATTACATAAAACACTCCCTAAACATTTTCATTGCTAATGTATCTCAAAATCGTGTCCACTCTTTAGTGACATGAATAGTTGTGATATCATCTGTCACTTTTTTTGAACTCTTTGCGATGATCGAGTTAACTCTTAATCAACAACAAATAAAAGCTTTGAATCTCCAGCCTTTAAAAGGTGATAAGTTTGCTAAGTATATCCTATAAAATTTTGTAACACAAAAACATTGTTAATTCTTATATCATAAAATGAAGGAATTCTTAATATAATCCATCCTTTTTTTTAATATCGCGAACAACCTTTCTACTGCATTTCGTGCACTTGCATGACAGAGATTAAATAACTCATTGTAATTTTGACGGGTGTTCCCAGTCCACTCATTGAGATAATATCTAGTCCCTTGATATGACGCTAAAAATCCAAGACCATTGGTATATCCAACATCCATAAGACAGTACTTAACTACTATGGTTTAAAAAAATCATAAGCTTAAACTACATAAGTTAAATAAAATTTTATTTGCAAGAGATATTACCAATTGGAATTTCAAGTTTATTTTGATGACATCAAGCATCTCATAATACTCGAGAATCTCCAGCAGACCCTTCCCACCCAGCAAATACATAAATAAATCTTAAATCTAGACCTCAAGTTGCTAACATATTTGTAGAGACACTACCCTTTCTATTATGATATCTAGGCCTATCTTCAGAAGAAACTAACACTGGAATATGTGTCCCATCAAGTACTCCAACACAATTCTACAAACAATACAAGTTTATTAATATATTAGTTTCTGAAAATGTTTATAGTTAGTTAATCTAGCCTAACTATTGATAAACTTATCTCAAACCAACTCCATTTAATTGCCTCTCAACCTTCTAGATTATATGTATGAAACTTGAAATAGTTGTTAACACTTTGGCAAGCGTACCAATTTGTCTAAGTAATAATAAAATGGTAATTAAATTTGATATTTGTCTAATACTAATGCGGAAACATAAAATTCAACATAAATAAAGATAATCAAGCAAAACTCATTAAAGAGATAGAACACAAACACTTGGGATGGTGATTGCCGGTTGATGCAGAATACGGATCATGTTAGGGGGCTTTAGCTTACCGAAACTACTCTTGATGTAATGTTAGAGATTTTTCACCATTTAACGTTATTCCAATTATTACCTTCATTCGCTAACCTACCCTAACTATGATCCCTCATGTAAAAGAGCCAAAATTACTTAATTTCACTCCTAATCCCTTAAGAGCTACATCAAATAATTTCTTTAAGAATAAAGAAGCATAATTAAGGCTAAATAATACCATTTTATCCCTAGACATGGATTGCCTAGATTCTCTTTTCAAGTTCTTAGGGAGCAAATCTTTCCCAATGCATAAAACCTATAACATACATGTGCATGGGTGGTCAAACCATAAACAAGACAATAAACTTAGAAAAGAGACAATAATATCAAAATAACATTAAATAGATAGTGAGAATCATTGCATCACGGGTGTTTGGTTGCTGAGCTCCCAACAATGAGTGATTTAGCCTCTCATTGTCATTAGAGGCTTACAAATACAAAAAGAAAGAAAGATGAATGGAAGAAAATGGAGGAAGGGGACCCCAAGTGAGTGAGTTTTTTCCTATTTTTTGTGCCCTATCTCTTGTTATGTTTGTCCTCCCTTAGTGCACAGTGTTTTTCCTATTTTTATCTTTAAAATGCGCACAATCATGTTTTTTGGAAATAACTGTGCACTAAGCCTGCATGAAAAGTCCAGCTGGCTTAAATGATCGTGTGCTAAGCCGTCAGATGCGCGCTTAGCCTGTATGCATGTGTGCGCTAAGCCTGCATGTGTGCGCTAAGTGCGCTACTCCAGATCTTCAATTCATCTTCCATGTCTCTATTGTATCATTTTCTACAAAAAAAAAAATACAACCAACACATTATAAATCAACTAAATTTAGCATATACTAGACAAACGCTCAAAAGAAACTAAATTCCTACATTTTAATCACAAAAGAAGCGTTAAAAGAGGAAAAATAAGATAATTGCTATGTGATTTACATGTAAAATTTACGTATGCATAGCAATTATCAATAATCCTTGTTCACTTTCATTATAGCTCTCACGACGTTATTGAATTGCCTACTTATTATTTCTTTAGATCTATAATAATCCAAATGCACAACTCTTTACTTAAGGTTGTGAGCAGGATATGTAAAATCCTCGCCACCATTTCAGTTATTGGAACATTTCTTGTTCTTACTAATCCACCGCCTTCTTGTAAAATTCTACAAAGCTTGAAAAACGCACTCTTACTAACCCTTAGTCGTTCAAAATAATCTATTTTTTACCCTCTAATTAGACGATTAAGGTGATTGTGTCATTCCAATTCCCAATTATAGATTTGTTCCTTAACAAAATTATTATTATAATACCATGCTACTGCACCCATAATCATATAAATGACACAAGCAGAAGAGATTTTAATTATCTTCTTAAATTCTTCTCTTTTACGTTTTCTTGAAGTAAATGTGGCGCCAACTATGTTAGCATCGGTTTCTTCCCAATCTAACCCCCTGTAAAATTTTCAAATATGAAGTTTCTAAGACATTAGTAATTATGGACAATGTTGTATAACAAAATCCTCTGTCATGAACAAATAACAATGCTATATATTTCAACTAAAATTATATTTTTGAAGCTGGTTATTGACTATTGAACATGAAGAAGGCTTCCAATATACAGTCACAATGAAAAACCAGAAATGAACCAACCTATTAATCAACCTCAGGGGTCATTTCCTAATAAAAAGAATGCAATCCAAATTCCAAACTAGCAAGGTCCAAAGAAAATAAAACTTCTTAACATAAAACAAGAAAAAATCATTGAACATCATAATCTTCTATTTATCTATGAATGTTATGCTAGAGTATTTAACTTGTTCTCCACCAAAAAAAGGTAGTTAACTTGTTCTCCACCAAAAAAAGAGTAGTTAACTTGTATTGAACATCTTGGTAAAATCAAAATAGTTTAATTTCTTATGTAGTTAATGTAGCCCCATGATTTTAGGATTAATATAATCACTCATTAGAAATTTAAATCAGAATCCAACTGAATCATCAAAGGAACCATTACAACAACATGCATATGTAGAGAAAAATAAGAAAATATAAGTAGAAAGCCTATATATCCATGAAACCAGTCTATGTTACAAATGTTACACCTGAACTTCTTGTAGTTCCATATTTGCCAGTTTGGCGTTAGTTTTGGGAGCTATTAGGTGCTAGAAAGAATAAGGAGCACGATCTGCCTACGTATTATTTTAACCGAATGTGAGGTTTTTTTTATAACTAGTGAGTACTCGTGTTTAAAATTCTGCAGTAAGAAATTAGTTCATGAGGTAAATTTTATAATGAGCTAATTGATTATGTTCTGAATTTTGAATCTAGACAAATAGGATCGAAAAATAAATGATGAAATAATTATCTCCAACTAATTTATGTACAAGCAATTATTATCAATGTCACTTCCAAGTCTTGTATTCAATCATTACACATCATCTATCAATTATTTCTTTATTTCTCTTTCATGCATATTCACAAACATTTGGTGCTCACAACCTGTCTCAACTCCAAACTCATCCAATTCCACACCCACCAAGAAATCAAAATCAGTGAAAAAAAAATCCATGAAATAGAAAACGAAACATAAATCAATAAAATAAAAATTGAAACAATAGACAAAGAAAAAATGAAACAACAAATTGTTTTAACAAACCCTAATTTGAGAAATGACACCTAGATAATGGAGATAAGAAAAACACTTGTTTGATCTGGATCTTCAGAAAGAACGAACGTTGTAGCCACAAAGATTATCTAAATATATGTTTTAGTAAAGGAAAAGATAGATTAAATTGTTTTAATATATTAGATTGTTATATTTTTTAAAAGATGTTAGTATAATAATATATTAGATTAGTTAAAGATATTAATAAGTAAAGATAATAAAAATAAGAGATGAAGAAAGGTTGGTTAAATAAATCTCAAAAGATATAATTTCAAATTATGTAAAACACTTATATAAGGAAACATGGTTCCTTTTCCTAGAATCACACAAATAAATAGTCTCTCTTGGCATTAGTGGGAATCTCAAGGATTGAGAAAAATGAAGACAATAGAGAAATTCTGTTGAGGCAAATGTAACGAAGAACTCGAATTACTTGCTTCAAGAGGTGAGTAAAACAATCTTCTTCTAAACTTTCACGGTATAATTATTTTATGAACGATTTCTTCTATAGTGTTCTTGATATAAATAATTCAGGAATTAACAGTGTTTTAGATGTTCACATAGTATCAAATATATTTTAGAACGAATATAATTTCTTTAAGTAATTGATTTGTATTGTAGTGTGTTGCGCTAATATTTCCTCTCAAGACAACAAACTTCAATGATATTTTAATTTGTTATACAGGGATGAGCAAGAGTTCTTTTCCCATTCAAATATTTGTGTCGCATAATATAAATATAAGTCTAACTGCTTTTGATTTATGTTGGACCATATTATATTTAATTTTTGAATAACAATGGTAAAGGAAAATTTGGGGTATGAATGATACACACGCACACACACACATACACATATGTATCTGTGTGTATATATATATAAACGTTGATGTTACTTTGTGGTATTTTCTCACAAGTGAGTTTGTGCCTTGTGCGTGAATGAAGCATTGTTTGTATCATAAATAGATAATTTTGAAAAATATGATACATATCTTCATCTGGGATGGAAAAGAGATTCTTGATACCTTCATCTATGATGGGGAAGGTAGTGAAACATCATTGCATGAAATATGGACTCTCTTTGAAGAATATGAGAGCTACACTAGTTTCGAAAATCAAAGAATTGAGTTTTGTGATTCTAGGAATCACTAAGTTGTGTCTGTTATATTTAATTGGATGCGTTGAGATGTTGTCGTTTATTTAAATGTTTTATTTATTTAGAATTTCGTGAATTATAATTGTTTTAATATGATTTTTATTGAAATGTATACATACACACACAATTTTATTTTAAATTCATTGTGGGTACCATGATGGATTTTCTGGATTACCGCACCAATTGAGAATAATACTATTTACAAACACTTTAGGTTTATTTTTTTCACTGGGATTATCATCTCGTTAAAAGTGTTGTTCTCATAGTACGAGGAAGATGTTGTTGGAATTGAGGAGGCTTGAAGACTTAGTTACCTCTTGATACATTTTTAGCTTTGTTAGTACTCAGAATAATATGCCGAATGTGACTGATTATGTTATATTTTTAGCATCTGTTATTTTTAGATGCCCATATTTGAGAATAATATTTTTACTTATGTAAAGACTTATTTATTTGACTTTATTTATTATACATAAAGTATTTTCAGACTAATATAATTTTGAGATTTTATATTCTTTTTAGTACAAGTTATTTTAATGGAGAGCTTTACAAAATCAAAATCAATGAAACACAAATATGAGAGAAGAAATTCACAGAGATGATAGAGACAAAGAAGAACCTATCAGTGAAAGGAAGAAAGGCTTGTGACGAACAGAGAGAAAAACCTACTAGTCAATAGAGATTGTGATTCCAGAGCGAGTGAGATCACACTCGCAAGTGACGCAGAGCGTGTGCCAAGAGAGAAATAGCGTATATGGAGAGTGCAAAAGCGTGTGTTGTGTTTCGTGAGTGAGGAGTTTTAGTTCCTTTAAAATTCTCTTAAGTTAATGTATTAAAATGCTTCATAAAAAAAATTCTAACATTTCAATTACTTTTAAAATATCATATCCAAATGGATTACATTATAGCAAGGCATTTTAATATCACAATTGAAATAATTCACCCTATTTAAATCTCCCATCTAGACATACTATAAGCTTTTTCATATCTTACACATTAGCCTTGCATGCAAAAGAATATGACGCACACACAAAGGGACAAATATACATTCCAATCCTTTTTATCATCATTTTGTTTACCCAATTTAAAGCAAGAACCAAATTTCTCAAAAGAATCAATATCCATATTCATCTAAGTGATTGCCTTTCTGTGATCAGCATCTTGCACCATAACTGGAGTTCCCAAGCTCGAGATGTGGTGCTATCTTTAGTTGTTTTCTTTTTGGGAGATTTGCACTGCCAAAAATAAGCTTGTAAAGATATAGTTTTGTTGTTTTCACACATTTTTAGATAAGGGGACACTTGTGCTAACCTCCTTGCTAATCATGGAGTGTCCTCTAGGGCAACTTTTTGGTTGAGGGATCACACCCCACGTTTTGTTAGGGGTGAATCCAGTTGTAACTATGTTGTTCGCCCTTCTTATAGGTTTTCTTGACTCTATTTATGGGTATTGGCCTAATCCCCCATATTTTTTTGTCATCCATTTCTAATTAATGTTATTTGGCGTGTCTTTGGTTAGCTAGCATGAGGGTATCAACATAATTAGTATGTTCTTGTTATTCAAATGATCCACACTAATTTATTAAAAAAAAGATCATTCTAATCCAGCACAAAATTTCCTTTTTATATAGAGAGATATATACCAAGGTACCATCAACACATACATATACAAACTAATTTATGAAACAATAATAAATAAATAAAAGAAAACATGAAGAAGTTGATGACAACCCAAAAACTCATTTACGTGGAGGATATATAAATCTCACTTTCTATTAACAAGGAAAAAGTAAATACTTGACCACACCCACCTAACGGGCAAATTATATAACTAACAATATCTATGCTTTCAAAACACGTAAGTACAAGAAAGAAAAGAAACATCTGAAGCAATAGTTGAAATAGAGCCTCTTGAATCACTTTTAAACATCGATCAATTGTAAAATGGAACGGTCTCAAGTGTGTAGGAGATCTTTATGTGAGAGAAACTATTTTTGTGTGTGATCTTCCTACTCCCTTTGTGGGCCTGTAGGTCTCCTTTGTAGCCAAGAGATCCATCAATATCGTTTACTAGCTAACCCACTCCTTTGATTGAATCAACCCATTATCTCCTATTTTCATGCACCGCTACTTAACAACTAAAAGTGGTCATTGCTTATCTCTTGTTGGCAGCTGACTTATCCTTTTTTATCTTTTGTTTTACTTTCTTTTTATTTCAGTTTAAAATTCTCATTATTGATAAAAAAAAATGCTCCAGATAAAATGGGTTATTCATATTAATATCATAGGTGGGAGATGGTTTGCTCATAGAGAAGCACTTTGAGTCATGGAAAGATTACAAACAACAACTCAAAAACAAGCACAAACAACTTTCACTTGTAGATATTATCACACTTGAATCATTGTTGAAGACATCAACTGATGGGAGATAAAAAAATTCATTGGCTTCTCGAGCAAATATGGTTCAAAATAAGTCACAAAATTTAAAAGAAAGGAAAAAAAGAAAGTTGTTTTGTTTGTCAAAATTTAGGTCATCATGCAACTCAATGTAGACATAGAGTGAAAAACAACAATACAACTAATCCAAAGACAAATTTGGCAAAAGGAGATGATGTTATTGTTGCAATCGTTTTTAAAGTTCATATTGTGAACAAATGGGTGGTAGACTCTGGTGCTACCAGACATATTTGTGCAAACAAAGATGTTTTTACCTTCTATACTTTTGTGGAGATGAAGAAGAAATTGTGTATCTTGGAGATTATTGACCTGCTCTAGTTTTGAAAAAAGGAGACATTACTAGAAAGAATGTTTTCAACATTATTACTTCAACATCGGTTTTTCATAACATCGATGTTAACAAAAGGGCAGTGACATTTTTTGTAAATAAATTGATTTTGTTAAACATCGGTTTTTGGAAAAATCGATGTTTTGTGAACAATAACATTAGTTTTTAAGACCAAAAACTTTAGTCGCTATTAGCGACCAAAATATAGGCCGAACAGTTTCTGTTGCCAATTGAGACCAAAATAGCGGTCAAATTTTATCAGAGTGGCTAAGTTGTGTCAGCGATCGCATTAGCGACCAATACAAAGGAATGTTGAAAATATTCGGTGGATATTTCGGTCGCTATATATCTATAAATACAAAGTATTCTAGCAAACTAGTTAGTGATCGAAGAAGAAGTTGAAGATAGCAACCAAAACTTATCTGGTCGCTACATTATGATGATAGCGACCGAAAATGCTTCTGTCACTATTATATTACATCTTATCTTTAGATTAGCGACTGAATTAGAGACCGGATATATTTTTTCTATAAAATGAGAAACTAAAATTTAATTTATTTTAAATAAAATAAATATACCATATACTTATATGCATTTTGTACTTGAAAATATTGAAATATTATATTAGTAATATTTTTAAATTAACAAACCAATATTTACAATATTTTATAAAGCATAAAAATATATAATATTTTTAATTATACTATGATAATTTTTAGTAAATTTTACAAACCAATATATACATTTTTTTATTAAGATAAATAAATCATACTTATCGTTAATCTTTTAATTTGTTTTTTTTTACAAAATAATTGTTCATTTCATATAATTGTAATAAATAAATACCATTTATATTATGAAAATATGTCATAATCAAAATTTATAAAATTAAGTTTTAAAATATAAGACATAAGTGTAACACTAATGATTCATTAAGGTTCAATATGGTGTAAGTGAAATTTATGCATTAATGAAGACACAATTGGACTTTAGTACAATATTGCACTAAGCAAGGTCCAACAAGATGCAAGGGGTAACTTATATATTCACTTAAAGCTTAAATTGACTTTAATTTAAGGCTTAATTGCAATGTTCATCCCCATATTTTACCAAATCGATGCCCTTATTTTTTAACCCATTATCTGAGTCCCAACATTTTCTTCAAAAATAAGAACTTTAAAAATGCTTGAGAAAGGACTAGAATCATGGTCCTTAGAATGACGAACACACTCCTTTTACACTACACCGAAGTGCTCATTTGAGTATTTAGTGCAAAATATAATATTAATATAAGTTTTATGTAAAAATAGTTCAAAATTCAATTTTTTTAATTTATTATATTTTATAATCTTATATATTAATTACTAAATAGTGATCAAATTGTATTTTCAAATTTATTTTATATTTTAAAATTAAATATTAAATAGCGATTGAATTAGAGACCAAATTACATTTTTAATTTACTTTATAATTTAAATTTATTATTAAATAGCGACCAAATTACCCACTGAATTTATTTTAAATATAAAATTTGTGACCGAGTTTTATTTTAATATAATGTTTTTATTTAGCCATTGAATTAGCGACCGATTGTTTCCTTTACTGATTTGGTCAAAGCAAAAATAGCAACCGAATATTGTCATTGCGACTAAGTGGTTAGATCGCTAAATAGAAACCAAATGTATTCAGTTGCTAAGGGCTTAGCGACTTGGGTTTTGCGACGCACGAACTTCAGTCCTTAGCACTTTTAGCAACCGAAATCAAGTATTTAGCGTCTGAGTTATGCGGTCGCTAAATCAATTTTTTTTGTAGTTGTGATTTGTGACCCCACCCCTACAATAATTGTCATTGGATTCATTAAGAGGTATTTTTTATACAAAAAAAAACACATATGTAAATACCTCAACCTTAATATTATCACAATTTTACATTACAACTCGTCATAGGAATGAGAAACGAAATAACTCTACAAAGTTTTCTTTTGGTGTACTTTAGTCAACAAACAATTTTGTTGTTACCCGTTGAACTCCATTCATGGGATCACCAATCACACGAAGACGAGTGTCCATTGTTGTGACTAAATAATGAGCTTTAGTCTCATTCCCCTCGACGAATCAAGTACTTGTTAGCGCGTTAACCCTTTTGTAAGAGGATTCACAATATTTTTTTCTAACAGTAAGTTTTAGGATCATCTTTAAGTAGAAAAGAACAAAATTCAGAACCAAAATCCTTAGCTTTTTTTTTTTTGGATTTTTACTTCTCCTTTGCAAGACACCCCCACACTTTAAGATATTTCAAATACACTTCAATTCACGAACACAAGACTAAGATGAACTCATATTTCCCCAAATTGTAAATTCAAACATAGTAAGATGGATATTGAATTTAGTTCATTGTATATAATAATTGCATACTAATTTGTGAATCCATGTGGCTTAATAACACATTAAGAAGAATCAATTTTTTTCAATTTCAAATAAACTATTGTCATAACTTTTAATTTAAAAATAAACTAACCCAAGAGATTCTGATGATGTTGTTGTGTACAAGTAAACAATTCCACCATCTATAACTCATACTCAATAAACATCAACATTCAAATACAACTCAACATAGTACTCAAAATACCTTCCTATATTTATACAAATATAGCATGTGAATTTATATATATATATATATATATATATATATATATATATATATATATATATTATTTTTAAGGAAAAAGTTTTACTCACAAGAAAATCCATGGTAGACGTATTATTGATAGAAAGGAACAAGATAAAAAATTTCTCTCTAAGATTGTTAGAAAATAAAATAAATGAGAAGAAGATGCAAAGCCTCAAACTAAATAAAATAACAACAGTAGCAATAAAATTTTAGCATATGATAGAACATGAGTTAACAATGCAATATAACATACAATAAGTACAAAGGAAAATAATTTTAAAAGAGAAATTTTAATAGTATGGGTTGAAGTGCACAAAAATGCTATCCTTAGAGAGAAAATGTACATCGCCATTGCATTGGTAGAAGAATTTGATTGCGCTCCTCTCCTAAGATAAAACAACCCATAGGTTCTGATTATGAATAGGGAAAGGATCCTCGAACTTTCTGAAGACCAATGTTCTTTCTCTCAAAAATTAATTTTGTATAAGAACAAGAACAGAAAAAATTTAGAGAAAAATGCAAATGTGTCTGTTGGCTAAAGAAGGAGAGAAATATATATTGGCACAAACCCCTTATGTAGCATCACCAAAAATTCAAAGTAAAACTATCACACCTAGTGAACATTGGAAACCAACGTGCAAACACATAACAAACCAGATAATCCACTACGAGTAAAATCCTAAAACAAATATTTTAATTTATAAAAAAAATTAATATAAGTAATATATTTTTATAAATTTAAATTATAAAAAAATATTTACTAACCGAAATTACTATCTGCAGCTGCTTCTCTTCTGACACATTTCGGGCATCATTTGCAATTGTTTTTAATCACACATTAAATTGATTTAATTCTTGTTGTGGCTGCATGTATGGTTGCATGTCTTCAACGCGCGTTCACTAGATTTTTCAACAATTCAAACACGCACTGAATTTTAAATGCATATTTAATTCCATATCTCATATGTGATTTTAGGAAGCTAATAATTAATTAATTATAGTTTCTATATCCCAAACATAACTCCTTACATTTCAACGAATTTCCAAGCATGCTATACATGCAGTTTTTGAGATAATTAGTCCACAATATCTCTTTTCACTTGCTTGTGGATATATATCAAGCCTATAGGACATAGGGTTATAGGTACCTTTTAAATTTACTTGATTAGTTGATGCAATCAGGAGAAAGAATTTCATAATGTATGGCATGCAAGTTGACTTTGTTACCCAAATGCTTTGCCTGGTGAAACTTGGCAAAATAAATTAAAGATTCTCGGTCAACTTTTGAGGCTATTGGGTTCAACATTTTTGTGAAATATGAAATGTGCTATCTTGTAATGATTGGTCTCATTCACCGCGCGCTTCCATACTTTTCAGTCTATGGTTTGCTGAATTTGCTTTCAACGAAACCTCTTTGGAACCAAGGAGAGAGGCAAAAAGAGAGACTCTTTTTCATTTTATTACACTATTCTTACAATATACACTAAAGATCAAGAATACAATAAAGAACATATAACCCCAAATACATGCTGGAATATTCGAACCCCACTTGTTATATGATGAATTAAAATAGTTATGAGAAAATATATATAAGGCGTGTACGGTTTATTATAACTTGCATTGATCCAAATAAAGAAAAAGTTGTTTTTTATTAGATTAATCATGTTAAAATGTATTTATTTATTTATTCAGAAATATAAAGGGAAAAAAAATCTAATGTTAAATGGAGACAGTGCTAGCTTGCATTAATTCTCCATATGCATGATATGAAAAGAGAAAAAGTAAGTTTGGGGTGAATTATCTATTCGCATCTTGCATGATTGTTCATCATATTTAAGGAAAAAGCAAGGATATAGACAAACAAAAGAGATGGAAGAAAAAGACGAATTGCGTGATGTTGCTGAATTTTTAAACAAGGACAAAGCACTGAGGGAGAAAGAAAGAAAAGTTAAAAAGCGAAAGGTTTGGTGGGGCAAATATGAAGGGAATTCTATGCATATTTTGATACAATCTGGGGTCTCCTCGTGCAGTGAAACAAACTTTCATGCGTAGCAAGTGCACGAGTGGAGTGAGTTGGTTGCAATTGTCTTATCCTAGCTAGGGTGTAAATTAGCTGCATATATTATTATTCACGACTTATCCAGACACTTGTTTATTTGGTCAAATAAATATGCTGCCTTTAAAATTAAATACAATTATTAAAATGAGTTGTTGTAGATTTAATATTCCTTGATATGAAATAAAGCTAGTAGGAGGGAAATATAGATGACATTGTGTGCGCGCTCGAGATCTTTACTGATATTAGTAAGCTATTTTATATTGATTTCATAATAAAAAAATAATTTAAAATTTAATATAGTCTGTAAAATTGTATTTATTATATTTACGTAAGAATTATAATTTTATTCATTGTATATACCATTATTTATGTAATTTTAATTTTTAAGAGTCGTATTTTAAATAGCTATAAAAAATATTTTTTTATGAACATCCACTATTTTGATCATTAAAAATTTAATCAGCAACCTTGGTCAGTTTTATGGATATAAAATTATATTTTATTAATATTTTGCTTCATTATTTAATCTAAACAAAAGTTTAATTAAATAAAATTACTAAACAAAATTTTATTCAATGAAATTTTAATAAGAAAAATTCAAAGCATGAATGAACTAAACGAGTCATGTATAAGTTTGATTATGTTTTTTAACCAATGTAATTAGCTTAAATGATAAATTTGAGTCAATTTAAGCTTAAAAAGTTTAAGTGAAGCAAAAATTAAAAAGATTATTTAGATAAATAAACTGTAATTTACATTCTTCTATTTATGTGATTAAAAAAGGTTTGAGTAAATTACAATTGCACTCCCTATGTTTTGCTCAAATTTCACCTGATACTCCTCCTTTTTTGCACCCTACAAAAAATTCCTTAATTGTTTAGCTCACATTACACTTAGACCCTCCTCTTTCCTAAACACCTTTTGATAATCTAACAGAAATTAGGCACATGCTGGTCACATGACTTTTAATGAAAATTTATGTCTAAAATATCCTCATCTTCTTCCTCTCAACTTGGAAATATTTTAATACTCTTCTTCTTTTTTGTTTTTCTACGTAAACCCAACTTTGAACCCACTTTGTTGGTATGCAATGTTAACACATTTCCTCTCATCCTTTATTCTACTAACTTATATATGAACTAAATTCTGATTCTTAACAAACATTTTCATCCATTATGTTTCTGTGGTCCAAAACATCAACATTATTTTAATCAACAATAATAAACAGATGATTTTCAATTCATCCATTGTGTTTCCTGTAGTCCCAAATATCCACACTATTTTAATCAATAATAATAAACAAATGATTTTCAGTTCATCCACTGTGTTTCCTGTTGTCCCAAACATCAATACTATTTTAATCAGCAATAATAAATAAATAATTTCCAGTTCATCCGTTGTGTTTCCTGTTGTCTCAAACATCAACACTATTTTAATCAACAATAATAAACAAATGATTTTGAAAATCATAAGTGATCTCAAACTGGTCTCCCATTGAAACCCCATTCAGAAATAAGCAACAATAAACAATCAAAATTAAATAAAAAAATCTTAAAAAGTAACATATATACAAAGTCCAGTGGTCACTTACAAGCATAGTCTAGCGTGAACAGAAATTGTGGAACAGAAAGAAAAACAGAGTGCTCGTGAACGTCGAAGAGGAAGACAAATGAAGGCGTTCATGAACGTCGCGAACTAGAAAATGAATAATGGGAAATTCGCAAACTGGAACAAGAACGGTGAAGAGGAATGAAACGTGAACATTGTGAGAGAAAGAGAAACTTGCACCCCCAGGACGTTGAAGAAGAACTCGCCAACAAGAGGAAGATGAACAGTACTCACTAATAGTGAAGAGGAATGAAACGTGAATCATAAATTTTGAAACTAATTGGGAAGGATAATTTGGGTTTTACAATTAAAATGTAAGGGCAATTTTGTCTGTTCACATATTTTAATTGACGTTAGTTAACGGCGTTAATAGAGGGGGGTAAAAGTAATGTACAAAAAGGGAGGAATATCAAATGAAATTTGAGCAAAACACAGGAGATACGAGTGTAATTTACTCAAAAGATTTATTTGCTTTCTGGCTTGAAAGGATTAATTGTGATTTTAATTGTCAACAATTATAATAGATAAGTAATACATAAGGATTCCTCTTTCAGCTTGTGGCATGTAGTAAAGTTGCCCTCGTCTTCCCTTCCCTTAATGTTTACTTTTTTTTTAACAGAAACAACTTTGTTTATACGACTTGGAACAATATCTATCATCAAGTCAGAAATAAAAAAACAGAAAAGACAGAATAAAGGGGATTCTTTGCTTTACTAGCTATAGACAGAGAAAAAAAAAGTCGAGGAAGAAATTATGCAATGGACAGTGAGAAGAAGTCTTTTAACTTTTTATTTTTGGGTATATAAAGAAATCTTGATCTACTTCAATTCTAGTACAACAAATTAAGAGATATCCATGGGGTGTATAAATGTTTAAAGTGATAAATACTCCACACAAGATATAAACACATTTTATCAAACAAAATTTGATTCAGTATTTCTTTAAATATGTTAATCGATGTTCAATCTTTGAGTGTACATATATAAAACCTTGTTATTAAAAGTTATATAATATATATATATATATATATATATAGATTGTTTTTACGTCTTATAATTATTTAGGGGTGTATTGGATCATAATTTGAAAAAACTATTTTGACATAAAAAATATTTGTGTAGTTTTTAAAAGATTTTTAAGATTTTTTTAAAGATTTTTATGATTAAGATTTTGTAATTCATATTTTAATGTATTTATAAAATATGATTCATAAGATTTGAAATGATATTATAGATTTTTAAGGTTCCGTGAATTTTTACAAAACATTCAAAATTAATAATAAAGATCCATGATTTTTTTCACCTAATACTTAAAACTCATTTTATACAAAGAATTAATATTATGCTAAATAACAAATCAACTTCCCCTAAAATATTTACAAGCATAATAGATTCTTTCCTCTTCAATAATCAATTATGTTAATTATATAAAAATTATATACTACAATATCTATCAGTAATATAGATATTTGTAATCATTCTTATCATAATGATCCCAATAAGCAAAAAAACATGAACAAATATTGTTTCAAATCCAGTTTATATATTTCTCATATTCATATATTCATGTTCATTTATATGTATAAACACGTAATGAAGATGTATCAAATTCAAAGAATTAGAAATATTTTTCATATCACACATTCCAAAAGAAAGAGATAAGGGATTATGTGTGATAGAAAAAAAAGATGTCAATTAACATGACAAGAAAAAAAAAGTATTGTGAAATCTCAATTTTTTTTGTGAGATTGTTTAATATGTATTTTTTATTAAAAAATCTGACAAAATTCATTAAAATTTATCCTTAAAAAAATCCATCAAAATTTATATATTTTTTAAACCGGAAGATTTTATTTAAGTTGTAAAAAGATTTAATTGAATATCAATAGATTTTTTTATCTCCTTAAAAAAATTTAATAATCTTTTGATTGAATATCACAAAATATATTTTTATTATTTAAAAATCTTAATTAAATACCTCAAAAAAAATTTATAATCCTTTAAAATTCTAATATTTTTTTAAATTGTTGAAATCCTAACTAAATATATTTCTTGATGTTATCTAACGATTATATTGATAAATAAAAAATAGACACAAGCCACTTTTTTGGGCGAACCTAAGCCTCTCAATCGTAGACTAATTTTTCAAAATATTAAAATTTATTTCAACGATCTACTTATTTTAATAAATATTTTTTTATTCATACAAATTTAGAAGTTAAATCTCTATTCACATACTTTTAAAAAATTGTGATTATCTACCTATCATTTCATAACATGTTGGTAGTACACAAGCCACTGTGATTGCGAGTGTTTTAAAAAAGTAGACCTTGTTACGTCAGAATATTCTTTCATATCTTTTAATTATTATTTTTTATCACGATGCAACAAAAAGTGAGAAATATTTCATTAAATATATTTTTATACTATAAAAATAACATTTTTTACTGTTATATATTTTTCGTCTTGTATAGCTAGTCATCCAATTTCTGCATTTTACCAAACATGTCTATCAAATTAATATTTTTAAATTATTCAATTAAATATTCAACTAATATTTTATAATTTTAACTTTTTAAAATATTTTTCTTTTAATTTTTTTTGTTAATATACATTTTACATTTCACCTAATATAAAAAGTACACATATATAATATGATGCACAAAATACATATTTATAATTACATCTTTTATAAACTTTGGCGGTCAAACATGTTCTTAGTTTGAATAGATGGAAAAAATTGATAGCATCAACTTCGCAATTGAAATGTTAAACACTTGTATTCATCTATAAATTTGTGTGTAGTTTGTAAACATCAATAGCTTGTTTTATTTTATGAGACTAATAGCTTGTTAAGAGTTTCATAATTACATTTTAAAATTAACTTATATATATATATATATATATATATATATATATATATAAAGAATATTCTGTTGGTGATTAAATTAAATATTTAAATATTTTTGGGGATATGATTCTTCTGGACGCATTTTATAAAAGAAGAAAAATGTAAATGATACAATGAACATAAAAATTAGGCGATCATCGTCGACATATATATTTTGCACAACTATACAAGATCTCTACCTTAAAAAATGCCCCTTTATTTAAAACTAGTCTTTAGGGAAAAATACACAACAATATCGTCTTCCAAGAATTGACTCCTTTAGTATAAATATAATTAGAGAAGTTGAAAAACAAGTGACCAATGTTGGATTTATACCCTTTGCAGACATACTTTAACAGAAAGAGACCCCATTCTATATTTTTTGGTATGACTAATTTTATGCCAATATATAATGTCATGTAAATAATATTATAAATGCATATACTTTATGCCAATATATTTGAATGGATAAAACATTATGCAAATTTATATAGCTTCCAATCTTTGGTAATCTTTTTATTCAATGGGAGTCAACATTAGAAGACATTAAAAATGGGGGAAATCACAGTAAGAATAACATGAAATTTGTCATGATGATGAAGATTGATTTCATTAGAAAGTAATATCTAATTACGCTAACAGAAATAGGACACGTCAACTTTACTATACACAATTATGCCTCAACTCAGAGGAGAATTTTATCATCTCTGTTGTTCTGGCCTCCCCTGAAACTCTGTACTATATTTAATTTTCACATGACCAAGCAATCATGGTTTTTTTTTTTCTTTTTTTTTTGCGGTTTTTTTTTTCTTCAGTTGCTTCTCTGTCTCTCACACCACATGTGGGTAACATTGAAAACAAAGATCAGCTGGCAGCCTCTGAGATACTTTGTAAAGAGGGTTGCCAAAATCTTGTCTTAGCTGTGGCACCATTATTATTAGTTGGTGCTGTAATCCTTGGTCGAGCTCTTTCGGGTTTGGTAATTACCTGAAAAATCAAATTCGAGTAACGATTATATGGGTTGGCATCACCAATTATGAATTAGCATGCAATGGATCTCTATCAAAATCCAAAACTTATAATATGATGAAGTTTGAACCGAAAATCTTAGGTAAATTATCTAAATCTTGACTACTAGACCGATTATAGTGGCTAATTCCTAGAATTTTGAAATCCAATACTAGTTTTGTTCATTTAAATTTTATGAATGGGGAAATGGGTAAAGTCCTAGTTCCCAAACTAAACTAGTCAAACCTTGATTAGCAAAAATAAATGTGAATAGATTTACAAACTCCTATAAGATACCCCAATAATGAAAATTACTGTTTATAAAAAATGATGTTTGGTGATGAAAAATTGATTGGCATAACCAGAGACACAACATATCAAGCTCCACTCAATTATCAGCTCCTGTTCTATAAGATTTAACAAATCTATAGCTGAAATGATGTACTACTTGGAAATGGAAATAGTAAAATTAAAAATGAAAAAAGAATAATGTTTTTGGTCAAATTTACCTTATTGTCCTCCATTTCAGACCTCCTTGCTACTTTCTCCTTCTCCAAATCTGGCTTGTGAGCTGACTCTGGCATGTCTTGCCTCATCTTTGCCTTTTGCTTTTCCTTCAGACCCTTCATGACCTCTGAACCCAAAAAAGAAGCTCTTTTAATTAAAGGCTCAAATTTGTAATAACAAGCGTATCCTAGTGTCAAAGCTCCAAAGTCTCTTGCTAAAGTATAGAAGATGATCATTGTATGCATCTTATTTTTATATATGCAAAAAAAATTATTTTTAAATTCAAATCATGACCAAATTAATAATCAAGATATAATTTTACTTGTATCAAGACTTGTTCTCTTTGAAGACTCAAATTTGAAATAAGCAAAGAAAAACATAAAACTTTTTTGAACAACAAATAGAGTGTTGGTGTCAAAAAACAAAAAAACAAAAAGAGAGTGTAGTTGCAAGTTGGAACTAACTAACCTTGAGTTTTGATGAGTCTATAAACTTGGCCAAGAACAAGCGTGTCAGTGGGCTTGAGAAGCTTGATTCGAGTTATGCGAACCGGATTGTTGGCGTTGTTGGCGTTGTTGTTTTTGTTGTCACTCTTGTTGGGGCAATTTTGAATGTCCTTGGTTGGACACAATGTGGTGGAGATGAGAAGAGCAACATAGTGACCAGGGTTGGTTTTCATGACATGTGTGGCACTCAAAGGTGCATAGAACTTGTCTACTTTCCCATTCGGGTGCTGAATCACTAGTGTTGCTGCACCAATGGCTTGGCAATTTCCCATCGCCTATAGCTTCTTCTTCCAAAGGAAAATTAATGGAACGCCAAAATATGAGAGCAAGGTGGATATGGGAATGTTGGAGACTTACACGAGTCTTTGTAAATATATAATAGCAGCCACTCATTCCCACAACTTAATCTCTATGCTATGGAGTATGGACGGTTAAATATACTTGAATATGTGGATCGTTCTATTCAGTGTAAGAGTCGGTTTAAAAAGTTATTTAAAAAATATATTATTCTGTCAAAAACTAAAAACAATTATGGCATAAATTATTAATAAAGTTAAATATTATATTTTTAATAAAATAGTTAACATTTATTATTTATTTTTAAACAATATCATTTAAATACTCTTTAATATTCATTTATCAAATGTACATTGATAAGTAATTATTTAAGAGTTTTTAATTATCATAATTAAGTTTTTGACTCTTCAGGTAGACTTAAAAGATTCTTATAAAAGTTAAATCTTCTAGATACATTATGAAACTAATCTTCAATTTACAATTTCATCACAAATTTTTCATCACATGATATTTGTTTTTTTGAAATAAATCACATGATATTTGTTACTTCTCTGAAAAATATGTTTCATAGAAATCGAATTTGGCTATTCAGAAGAATAAAACACCAACCAAAATTATTTTATACAGTGAAATTCTGGAAAGTGGAAAGCATTGTTATAAAAATCAACTCAGATGGACTGGTTGAATTAGTTTGACCGAAAATTAGGGATACAATCGGTTTGAATTAATTGTTAAATAAAAAAGAATAAAACGGTCCAAATGAATAGATGGCCTAATGCCTTTTTAAATAAATTCGTGTGTTGCAGGTAGTATTTTTTTTATATAACTTTTTCAAGTATTAAATTTACAGGTTATCAAATTTTTAAATAATAATCGCGAGTCCCATTAAATAACCTATTTATACAACACATATTCATGTGATATAAGGTCCTAGTATATTCATATGTATATAGAATTAATCATAAAATAAGTTAAGATACATCCTTAATCTTTAACTGAAAAAACTTATTCATACATATCAGATGACACTCGTAGAAAGACGTGATTGTTCAAACAAATGGAATGTAACTAAAAACAGAGCGTGCCAATTTGGACCAAAGACAGAAGAAAATTTGGCAAGGGCATCCAACCCGAATACACGTGGGAAGCAGTGATTGGATGCATGAGGTCGTGAGGAAACACTGTGGGACCCAGGAAGCTGAGGTTGATGTGATGGGCACTCTCAAACGTTTCATTCCCTTGGGTCTACCGTGTTTGGGTAAATGACATGTTTCTATTCACAAAGTAATTGCCATGCATGTGACCACCAATTACCTAAGCCCTGTCTCTTGTCGGTTACATTGCCTTTACCAGGTTATCATGTTTTCCCTCAGTGCATGCCACTGCACCCTTTTAACATAACCTCTTTAATTGGAGTAGTAATAATCTCATTTTATTATTATGTTATTGATACTTATTTTGTTCATAATTAATCTCCGTCAAGAGAATTTAACATATCATTTTTTATGAAATATCTTTTTCTAATCATGTTTTTATATTTAAAAGATTTAAATTCAAAATTTTATTTCGCAAAACTAATATCAATTCGGCTCAGATCAACAATTTATTAATTCATTTTATATAATATTCTACATAATTATGTTGCCAGCATGTTATAATGTTTGCTAGATCTAATATGGTACTTTCATAATACATAATAATTCCTTTAATTGGCACATCAAACACCGGTTGTTGTTGCACGTAATTTGAAAGATGGGTGAGGGAATACACATGAGGGGTGGCTTTGATTTGAGTCGTTTTTTTTAAAAGACAAGTTTATTTTTTTATACATATTTTAGTCTTTCGACGGATTCCAACAAGGATACATAAAATATGGGACATTATCGATTGCTTAGTGCTTTTGGTCTCGTTTACTCGGGAGCAAGGATGGTGCATTAGTGGTCAAATAGCTATAATCAACAGTGAGTTGCATCCCATGTTTGACAACCACAACCACCAATGCCAATGATTATCGCCAAATCTTGGATTGCATGAGAATTTCATCACTCCTGTTTAGACTTTAGAGACTACTGTCATGTTCTTTCATGATCATGCTTGAATCTGAATCCATAACATATTCAGCACTTGAAATAATATAAAGAAAAAATGTTACATGGCGTAATATAAAACTAAGGAAGCTAGATCAAAAAAAATTATATGAATTTTTATTTAGAAAGAACAATTTAAGACTTATAGTTATCTTACCTACCTAGTTCGTTAAGATTGTCTCTTAAATAGAAGATACATGCATGTGGTCTCAAACCAAGAATTTGAATTTGATTTTGTATTCAAATCTTACTATATATGAAACTAATTTCATTTTAAATATCAACATTCATGGTTCATGATTCAAAGACAAATCAATCATATAATGTGCATGAAATCTTTTTAAAAGACAAGCGCAAAAATTTAAGAACGAAAGTGGAGTTATATATAGTTGAAAACTTTTCAAACAAATCAAAAACTCTGGTAAAAGACAAGAGAAGAAAGAGAGAGGTTTTTAAAGGTTAGGAAGATATTATCTATCATCTTTTGGAGATCTGATTAAGCAAAGAACCTTTTTAGAAAATCTTTGTTTTTCAAATAATATTCTTTCTTAAATTAATTGACATAAAAAATAAAGAATGAGAAAAAAAGAAGAGATTACACCAAACAAAATTATATTAGTTTACCATATGGAAAATGTTGTATTGTACGTATCCAAATTCATGGAAGTTTAACGAAATAATGTGATTGTCTGAAAATGTTAAACTGGATATGTAGCTACATAAAAATCAATTTCCATAGGGACCCACAATGCTTGGTTATGAAATTCTACCGCTTCGTACTCACTTTCGTAAAGATTTTTTCGTTCCAAATAGCATTACTCTTTATGAAAACCCTTTTAGGATTTAATCACCAAGTATTTTAAGTGAAAACTAACACTAAACAACTATTATTGCGAAGAGAACAAGAGATGTCACAAAAAAAAGTATCGAATGTAATTTTTTAAAATTGTTCACTTCTTATTCCATAAGTGTAAACAATCAACTTAGCTCCTTGAAGGATGAATGTACAATTGCCTTTGGAGACAATCAACAAGGGATGAACATAGTCACCATATCCCTTATGCACATAAGGGAAAGGCGGTGGCGAACAACGAAGGAGTTATTAAGCATAGCACCCACAGGGCACAAGTGGGAAATGGTCAAATAAAAGCCCCTACATACCCCAAAGTTGTGAGGGTCAAGAGGATAGGAGATGGAGGTAGATGACAATGAAAACCATATCAGAGTGGGAAGAAAAACCTCGGAGGGTAGTCTAGGGAATCTATCAATGTTGAAGTATGTAACATGGAGTGGCTCAATAAGAGCTTGGTAGCACAAATAAGAGACGTCCAGGAGCTATTCATTGTAGAAAGTGACCAATCTCTGAAAATGAGATATATGGGTGATAATCTCGTAATGCTAACAGTTGAAGAAGAGGTTGACATAGAGAGTGTGAGCACAAACTAAGAATGGGTGCCAAAGCTTTTTGAGTTTGTGGTAAATTGGGATTTGAAGGTATCTTCGGGTCACAAAATCACATGGTTAAGGATCTACGGGGTGCCACTTGATGTGTGGAGGAAGGAATGTTTTGAGCAGCTATTACTTTCCTCACGTCATCCCTGTCGCGATCCCTTCACTCACGTGCGGCATCTTCTCCAGCCACCACCATTGGCAGCCACGACCTCTTCCTCGAGCAACCACCATCTATCGTTGCGACCTCTTCCTCGTGTCATCTGGTTTGTTGTGCTTTTGTTGATGTTTGTTATTTTCCCTCTTCCTTTTCTTAGGTAGTTGATCTGAATAATGATATTTTATTGTTAAGATTTGGTTCCTTATATAAGAAGTGCATCTCTCTCTTCAAGAAACGGTTCCGTCAAGCAAGCATTGTCCAGTGCAAAATTTCTTCACAGAACTGGTTCTTCAACTGAAAGAACGATTAGAGCACTCCGCGTTGGAGATGCTCTTAGGGGAGCAATGGATGGATTTGACAAGAATAAAGAGAGGGATGAGGAAGTAGAAGGGAACACGACAACAGAAGGTAGTTGGCATAGGAAAAAGGATGGAGAGAGGCTGGGGAGGTGGAAAAGGGGGAGAAGGTGGGACCCAATAGAGGTGTTGTGCAAGGAAAAGATAACAATAACTTAGCGGATATAGTTATGGACCAAAGTAATTGGTTGGGCCCTCCTAAGCCTAAATATATAATTACCGAGGTACGAAGGATAAGATAAAATTGGGTCTCCCAACAACTGTGGGGGAGGTTCGTAAGTTGGAGAACAAGTCAAGGAGAAAAGACAAGGGAAACAAGTGTGAAGAGGTTAGAAGGGCCTTTTATGGAGAAGCAAAGGGCCCCTTGTGATCACAAAGAGTTGCCTACAAGAAATGGGGCGGAGGAGACATCAATAGGAGTTTCTCATATTGTTGTCCCATTGTCTTGATAAAAATTATGGTGGATTGGGCCCAAAACCATTCAAATCACTAAATTGTTGGTTTATGGAAGAAGGGTTCTTGAAGATGGTGGAGAAGTGGTGGGCTTTATATGAAGTCAATGGGTGGGTGACCTATGTCATTAAAGAGAAACTAAAGTACCTCAAAAGAGATTTGAGAAAATGGCACAAAGAATGCTTTGGTGATGTGCAATGAAAAACTAATGATGTGGTGCAAAAGATTAATGACTTGGATATCAAAGATGAGGAAGAAGACATAGAGGTCAAGGAGGTGGGTGAGAGGAGGGATCTCTTGGAGGACTTTTGGAGAATCTTTAGAAGGCATGATTCTATCCTTCACCAAAAATCAAGGGTTAAAAGGCTTAAAGAAGGGGATGACAACACTAAGTTTTTCCATTCAACAATAAATTGGAGGAGGAAACTTAATAAGGTCAAGGGCTTGGAGGTAGGTGGGTGGAGGAATCACATACTGTGAAAGGAGGCCTTCTTGAATTCTTCCAAAACAAATTTAAGGATGGGGAGGAGGTTAGGCTGTTCCTAGATGGGTGGAGTTTGAGAGCATTGGAGATTTGGAAAATCAAGACTTATGTGCTACTTTCAATGATGATGAAGCAAAAGAGGTGGTGTGGGAGTGTGGGGGGGGGGGGGGGGGGGGGGGGGGGGGGGGGGGTGGGGACAAAAGTTTAGGTCTCAACGAGTTCAACTTTTACTTCATCAAGAAATGTTGGGGCTTTATGAATAGGGACTTTATGAATATGGTGGAGGAATTTTGGGAGCATGGAAAAATTCCAAGGGGTGGTAATCCTTCTTTTATCACCTTAATTCCAAAGAAGCAAAATGCCCAAGGGCTTGGTGACTATAGGCCAATTTCCCTTATTAGGTGCCTGTACATAATTATTGCAATTTTTTTGGCTAAAAGGTTGAATAGGGTATTGGGGAAGCTCATTGATGAGAGACAATGTGCCTTTGTGGGGGAGAGGTGTATGTTAGATGGTGTAATAATTATGAATGAAATAGTTGATGAAGCAAAGAGAAAGAAAAAAGAGTGTTTGATTCTTAAAGTGGATTTTGAGAAAACATACGATTCGGTGAATTGCAATTTCCTTATGTATATGATGAGGAGGATAAGAATTTGTGAAAAATGGATAGGGTGGATTAACGGGGGGAGAGGTGTATGTTAGATTGTGTACTAATTGTGAATGAAATAGTTGATGAAGCAAAGAGAAAGAAAAAGGAAGTTTGATTCTTAAAGTGAATATTGAGAAAACATATGATTCAATGAATTGGAATTTCCTTATGTATATGATGAGAAGGATGAGAATTTGTGAAAAATGGATTGGGTGTATTAAATCGGGGGTTGGTGTCATCATCAGTGTCCATTTTGGTCAAGAGAAACCCAACGCAGAAGTTTTCTATACAAAAAGGTCTTAGGCAAGACGACCCAATTACACCTTTCTTACTTTTGTTGGTCGTTAAAGACTTAACGAGATTAGTGAGATAAGCGGTGAACATAAATTTTTCCCAAGGGTATCGTGTGGGCAACAATTTAGTGGAGGTGCTAATATTCCAATTTGCCGAAGACATTTTAGTTATGGCCAAGGCATCATCTACAAATATTATGTGTTTGAAGACTATATTGAGATGTTTTGAGCTTGCGTCCAACCTCAAAGTGAATTTTTTCAAGAGTAAGTTGATCGGCATCAAGGTGGACAATAACTTTTTACTTTGGTTTGCCATGTTGCTAAATTGCAAGATCACATAAATCCCACTTGTTTATCTCATAATTCCGATTGGTGCAAATCCAAGGAAAAAAGAGAGTTGGGACTTGGTCATCAAAAAGTTGAAAGGGAAGCTAGCTCTGTGGAAACAAAGAACTCTATGCATTAGAGGTAGAGTTACTCTCATTAATTCAATTCAATCATCTTTACCACTTTTCTATGTTTCTTTCTTTAAGGCGCCTCCTTGTGTCGTGAAAAAGGTTATTCGAATTCACCATAATCTTCGTTGGGGCAGGAATGAAGAAAACGGGAAGATTGCTTGGTGTAAATGGGAAGATGTGTGTCTACCCAAAGGCAAGGGAGGGCTCGGTATTAAAAAAAATTTGACTATTATTCGTGCCCTCCTTGCCAAATAGAGGTGGTGGCTTATGTCATATCAAGGCTGGTTGTGGCAAAAGGTGCTTATGTCCAAGATAAGGAGTCATCTAGCTTCGATGGTAAAGAGTATTTCTCAGGGTGACTCTATAGGGTGGAGGGACCTCATTTTGGCGTGTAGAGAAGGAAACGGGAATGAGTAATTTGATGACAATATGATGTGGAAGATGGGAAACGGTATGGCTGTAAAATTGTGGCAATGTGTGGATAGGGGGAGAGTATCTAGCCAAAAAGTTTGGAATATTGTTCTCAAACTCATTACAAAAAGACAGTATGGTGGGGGAGGTTGGGGAATTGAGGCTCCAATGGATGAGGGAGTGGTTAGAATGGGAAATTCCACTAACCATTGATTTTTTGCAGGTTGTGCAACATGTTGTGATGTACCAATTTTCTGAAGACAAGGTGCTTTGGAAGGGATCTCCTTTTGGGACCTTCTCGATCAAGGAGGCTTATATACTTCTTTCAAATGGAAGTTCATCAGATCAGGGCATTTTGGCTAAAGTGTGGCAAGTTCTTATACCTTCGAATATGTCCATTTCTACATGGTGTCTATTGCAAAATAGGCTACCATCGAAAGAAAACCTAAGAAGGAGGAATATATCCTTACCAGGTCAGGACTATTCTTGCTCCTTTTGTTACAGAGAAGAGGAAAATTTGATGCCCCTGTTGTTTACCTGTAAATTTGCATTAGAGATTTGGTATAATTGTTATAGATGGATGGGTATCCAATGGGTCGTGCATGCTAATCCCAAATATAATTTTCTGCAACACAATTGTCAATGGTTGGGGAGGGCATCTTCTAAAGTTTGGAAAGTTGTCTGGTGTTTAGTTGTTTGATGTTTATGGACACACAGAAATGATATGATATTTCAAGTTGTCTAGGAGTGATGAATATGGTTGGGCTGTAGGAGATGATAACGGTGCACAAGGTGCGGGAATGCGTATATGTGGTAATGTGGATGATGATAAAATAGTCAATTGAAATATGTGAGCAGACAAAATTACCCTTAGATTTTAATTGTAAAAAACCAGCTTATCCTTTCCCAATTTGTTTCAGAATTTAAGGTTCACCTTGTGAGTTCCTCTTCTTCAACATCCAGGGAGTGCGAGTTCCTCTTCCTTTCACGACGTTCATGTTTGTTCTTCTTCTTTATCATTTGCGAGTTCTTCACCATTCCATTCCTCTTCTCCATTCGCGCGTTCTTGACCGTTCATCTTCTAGTTCGCGAGTTCTCCACTGTTTCTCTTCCAATTCGCGACGTTCACAAGCGTTCATGAGCGCCTTCATTTATCTTCCTCTTCAACATTCACGAGCGTCTCTGTTTGTCTTCATGTTCCACTATTTCTATTCACACTAGGGTTCTCCTTGTATATAGGTTACTTTTTAGGATTATTTAATTTTAATTATTTATTGTTGTCTATTTCTGAAAGGGGTTTCAATGGGAGACTAGTTTGGGACCACTTATGATTTTTAAAATTATTTGTTTATTATTGTTTATTAAAATAGTGTTTATGTTTGGGACCACATGAAACACAATGGATGAACTGTAAATAATTTGTTTATTGTTGTTGATTAAAATAGTGTTGATGTCTGGGACCATAAGAACACAATGGATGAATTGAAATACATGGGTCCTAAATCAGGCAACATGGATATTTTGGTCCACTTTACGGACCACGGGGAGAACCAAGTGAGATATGCAATGTGGATCCTGATAAGTTTGGAATGTTCAACGCACATGACTGGGTGAACAACATTGCTAATGACTTAGACTTGCCACCATGTCACCCTTTTATTTTGTGATTTCGTTCTACTTCTAGTGGTAAAATTCTTCCCCTTAAGACTGATGATGATGTACTGAAAATGTTTGATGAGAATCAAAAGTCAGTTTATATTTATATGTATATTAGTAGAATAAATGATCAATTTGGAACCTACTTATGATAGAAAATGTGCATGAACCTATGAGTGAAAATGTGAATGAACCTATGAATGAATGTATGAATGAACATGTGAATGAATGTATGAATGAACCTGTGAATGAATTTGTGAATGAACATGTGAATATTAATGGATAATTCCATGAGGATGACGTGTATGCAAGTGATGATGACAAGAGTTACAAAATGCATAAGAGTGATAATCAATCTTCTGATAGTGAGTATGGAAATTGGAGTGATGAAAATTAGAGTGATTGTGTTAGTGATTTTGAGGAAACTTAAGATGTGATTATGATTCTGCATTTTGACGATGATATGAGTGATATCTATGTTGAGAGAGGAGTTTTAGGGAAACCATATGAGAAAAAGAAGGAATTTTTTAGTTAAATTTCAGCAAACATCTTCACCTTTTAATAACTGATTTTTTTTTTCTTTTCAATTTCAGCAAACACAAATACATTCACAGGTGCTCATTGAATCTTTAAGCAGAGAAGTGAACACTATAGGGGATACATGAGCAAGACCTAAAAAAAGGCAAAAGTTCATAGCTAAAAGGAAGGCAAGGATGCAGGATGCATGATTGACTATTAATTTATTTTTTGAGAATTATTGGATCACTTTTGGATATAGACATACTTGTGAAGGGTCATACTTTTTGTAATGTGAAACTGATAAACAGATTGAGAAACAAGTTGATATATAGTTGTGCAGGGGATTTTTTTTGGGGAGTTTTATATGACAAGATTATGTAAAAAGGTCTATATTGATACTTTTTGGAGCAACATTTTATGAACTTAATATGAAATTGTTAGCTTTATTATTGTTGTTATGTTTATTATTGGAGAGCAAATCAATGTGAAAAAAATAAAAAAATAAATAAGAGTCTTAAAATATTTCCAAGTTGAGAGGAAGAAAATGAGAGTATTTTAGACATAAAATTTTATTAAAGTTATGTGACCAGCACATGCCTATTTTCTATTAAATTATTAAACGTGTTTAGGAGAGAGGGGTCTGGGTGTAATATGATATAAACAATTAAGGAATGTTTTGTAGTGTGCAAAAAGGGATGAGTATCGGGTGACAGTGTAATTTACTCTTAAGAATAACGAAAATTCTAAACTTTCACTACTAAATAGGCATAACAATCTTTATAAAATTGATTTAGAAGATCTAAATAAATAATATCTAACATGATTGTTGAGAAAAAAAATGATTTTGTATGAGAATCTTTGGCATGTCAATTTAAAATATACTTCATAATTTAAGAAGAAGAGTCTTTTGAAAGGATTTTTCAGTGTCCATGAGAAAACTAATTCTTTGTGAAAACTAAATGCATAAGACTTGTTTCATATTAGAGGAAAGAGGTATGGATTGGTCATAATGGATGACTATTCTATATTTGTGTGAGTATAAATATAAACAAGAGTTTTTAGTGTCTTTAAAATATTTTGTAAATAAGTTTAAAATGAAAAAAAATATGCATATTAGTAAATAGAAGTGATCATAGAAGATAATAAAAATTTAAGAGTTTAAAACCTTTTATGAGCGGAATCACATTCTCTAAAATTTTTCTACACTTGAAATTATGTTGAATATTTTAATCAATTTTTCAGTGAATATTTGTCATCGACAAAAATAATGAATAATTTGCATAAATAATATGATGAAAATAATATTATAGCAGTCTTTATTCCTTTTTTTGTATATTAAGGAAGTGTTTGAAATAGGAAATGTTTTTATCATTCTTGAGAAAGTGATATGAGAATTAAGTTTTTCATGAGAATAAAAATAACAAAAGATTTTAGAAATATTAATTTATAAATAAGTGGAAATTTTTTTTTTGTAATTTCATAGGTAGAAAAAAACCTCCTTTTAAAAAAAAGGTAGAAATAAACGTTTCCCATAATAATTAATAGTAAATATTGTTTTTAAGAAAGATGAATAATAACTAAACATCCAGTTCAAAAAAACAAAGCAAAACATAATTTACAAAAAAAATCTAGAAGTTTATTTCTAGGAATTATTAGATTCTTATTAGTGAAGTAATTTAGTTTAAAATCAAAGATACTCTATACCAAACTTTACCTAAAGGTCTCTTTTTAGCCAATAATCAAAGACTAATAAATTTATCTCTTTGAACAAAACCTTTTTCATACGTACGGTCAAAAATCAAACCTTAATCAATATAATTAAGAAATTTAACTTTTTCATGCTAAACTCTTTAGCTTCGCCCTTAACTTCAACCCAATTAGAGAGATGTATTAAATGAACTAGTCGTGGTGGAAGCAAGCTAATTAGATACTACGATCCTATAAGCCAACAAGAGAAACCTTTTCCTAGATTCTGAAACAAAAAATAATATTTTTTAAAAGTACCAATCCTACACTTGTTGTAATGCGATATATGTAAATATATTCATAAAAGAGTAAAATATCGTGTGGAGTGAAATGAGAGACATGATGATGAAAAGTTGTTCATACAAGTAATTTAATATCTGTGTCCTTTAATAAGAATGGTTTGATTTGATTTTCGATTTAAAAAATAAAGTCTTAATTAAAGACATTATTTTACCTTTAAATTAAAAGAGTGGATTAATTGAAAAAAAAATTACTTAAATGTTAAGTAAAAATATCTCCTAATTATCTGAATAAAAAAAGAGCAATGTTATTTTGCACGAAGTGCACTAGTACGAAACACGCGAAAACAGATATAACGGTTATTATTTTCTAAAACAAATATTAAATAAAAATCCAGAAAGTATATCAAATATCTTCTAATAGAATGCACAACTTCGTGCGTATTTGAAGAATTATTTTTCGTACCAAATATCATTTTCTTAAAAAAAATACCTCCTAATTATAAAAAAGAATATTGCGAATATGGTTGTTTTGTTTTTCTGTGGGGCAAGCTGCATCTGTGATCACTGCCGTCACCGAAATTGTGAAACGACACATAATGAGTGAGTGTCGCATTGTTGGGCTTTCAAATTTGTCTTTCAAAAGATAGAGCATGCAACTGTGATCCAACACTCTCTTTCCCTTTTAAGGCCCACATATATTCACGTTATTCTCCCTTCTTGTCTTGTGATAGCCACCTCCCACTTCAAAAAATTAGAATATGCTCTATTCATTTCACAATTTTATTTGAGTTGGGTACCTTCTACTATTCCTAATATATTCTTACACAATTTTAACTTATCGCTTAATCTTATATAAAATTGTTGTTTTAAAAATTAAATTGGACTCATCCATTTGACAGATCCAACCGAAGAACCAGTCTAGTGATCAATTTGTTAACTCTAAAAAATCGGATGATCCCAAGATTGGTGAGAATCAATAAAGAACCATCAAATCAGTGCAGAAAATCAATTTGAATTGATATTTTTTTTTTAAAAAATCCATTATTTTTCTAATTTAATTTAAAATATTTTAAGATAAAAAATACATGCGTAAGGATTACTCAAAAATATAAATTATTTTGTCAATTATTATTATTATTTTATCTTATAAATATATAATATAGTTTTTTTAGTAATTTTTAATTTTTACATCTTGATTCTTATACTTTTATATTATTTTATTAATTAAAATATTATATCTTATTAAATTATGAATTTAATTACTACCTGTTCAAACATATTTTAACTACAGTTTGATCAATAAAATGTTGATAAGTTGAATTACTGATCCAATTTTAAAAGCATTGTATACAACTCTATATTGTTAACTCAAATTATAAATTTTACATTTTAAAATAACTTTTTAGTAAAAATATTTTTTAATAATTATTTATAAATGTATTATATAAAATTATAAAAACTATCAAAATCTTTCTAACTAGACAAAATCATGAGACACAATATAAACTATACAAGAGTCAACAGGTGTAAGGGTGGGATGTCCCCAACATGGGAAAGAATTTATATCCATTAGATTAATCAATTTAAAAATCAATGCTCAAAATGTAATGATCTTTAATATTTTCTTTATTTAAATTAATAATTATTTTTCTATTTTCTTTATTAAGTTGTTTGCTAATTTTTCATTAAAATAATAAATTTATATATAATTACCGTTCCATAGGAATTGCCAAAAAAAAATTCATATATATATATATATATATATATAGACCATGATTCTTGTGAGAATACTATCTTATGTGAAAACATAAGAATACTTAATAACAACCATAGAATCAAGATTAAAAATAATAAACGAGTGAAACTAAAATATTTAAAATTTCAAATTGAAATTTAATATATCATCAAATCTCTAAAAGATTAATCAAACAATAACAAACAGATTTATAAAGATTTCAATTATCACTCCCTAAAATATCTCAATTAACCCACAATCGTCATGATTGTTGTTGTCGTCACCATAACCACCACTTTAGCCATCACCATAATCATCATCACAATCACCGCTATCATCAACCGTCACCACCTCTATCATCATTACCTTCTTCTTCATCGCTGCGACCACCATGACCATCGTTGCAGTCACCACCATGACTGTCATCACCACCACCATTGTCATCAATTGTCACCACCATCATTAGCATGACCATCACTACCTCGTCAACCAGTTGGCAGTGGTGGTGAGGACAACAACGACAACAATGATCATACCGGTGGAGGTGGTGGCAGTTATGGTGATGGTGATGGGTTAACGATCATTTAGATATTTTAGAACGTGATTCGTTTGATGAATCTTTTAGAGATTTGAAGGTTATATTAGATTTTAATTTAATTTTTAAATATTTTAATCTTAATCATTTATTATTTTTAATCTTAATATGATGGTTGTTATTAGTTATTCTCATGTTTTCATATAAGATAGTGTTCTCAAAGGAGTCGTGCTATATATATATATATATATAATATTTCAATTAAGTTATCACCATCATGATTGTCATTGTTGATACCATCATCATTCTCGTTGTTGTCACTATCACCACCACCACCACCACTGTCGTCAACCGTCGCCACCTCTATCGGCATGACCTTCATCGTCATTGTTACCACCAACATAATCACCGTTGCAGCCACCACCATGATTGACGCTGTCGTCACCACCACCATCGTCAACAGTGGTGGTGGCAATAGTGACAGTGACAACAATCATCGCAACGGAGGTGGTGACAGCGACAATGGTGACAGTAGCGACAGTCCTGCCGACAGAGGTGGTGTATGTCATAATAATGGTGGCGGTTTAACGATAATTGAGATATTTTAATATGTGATTTATTTAATAAATCTTTTAGAGATTTAATGATTATATTATATTTAATTTTAATTTTTGAATATTTTAATCTCAACCATTTATTATTTTTAATCATAATCTAATGGTTGTTATTAATTGTTCTCATGTAAAAAAGTGTTCTTACAGGAGTCTTATTATATGTATATGCATAGTCTTATTACGCAATAGCATTATAACAATGAAAATAATTTATTGAGGAATCAAGACACCTTAACATGCACATATATTGAAACATTTATAATGTATAAAAACTTTTAATGATTTGCATTTGTAATGTAAAGATCTTATTATAGATATTTAATTGTATGCATGATAGCTATAGAAAAAGGTAAATCAATAACACATAAGATATATGATAAATTAGAGGGATGATTAGTGTGATAATATTTAAAGCACCCCATTCCAATTTCTAAGCATTCATCATACATATAATTTTGCTTGTCCTTGCTTAGAAAAACATCATGAAAATTTTATTATCTTTAGCATAACCTTTGTTTGCATATTCTTTGAAAATGTTGTTTCAAATGTCAATAATCTTCCATATAAAGCCATTTTCAACTTTGGTGACTCTATAAGTAACACTGGAAATGATGCCTTTTACAACCCAGTTATTCCTAGTGATAGTCCTTATGGATCAACATAAATGGATGACTAATCATAGATTTCAAAGGTATTTGAAATCCTTTTTTTTAATAGTTTAAATAAAATTTCCTTGTAAGAAAAGAAATATATGACACAATATATCTTAGCAATTACACATTGATGATTTCTATAATCATTTTCATTGTAGCCGAGGCACATGGTTTGCCAATGTTGCCAACCTACCTAAGTCTCACATAAGGACAAGACATTAATAAAAAAGTAAATTTTGCATTTTTGATTCAACAGCACTGATAATCACTTTTTGGAAGAAAAAAGAATCTATTACCAGAAACTGCTTATTCATTGGGTACTCAACTTGATTGGTTTAAAAAGCTTAGACCCTTCCTTTGTAAAAGCGGAGAAGGTTTTACCAAAACTCTTTTAATTATGCTTTTGTCAAATATTTATAATAAAAAAAAAATCAATATGACTAGCAATGTTTGTTCCTTTTATGACAGAGTGCAATAGATACTTCAAAAACTCATTGTTACTAGTGGAGAGATTGGTGGAAATGACATTAATGTAATTATCCCAAATAAAGATACTACATAATGTCGAGAATTGGTTTCACCAATTATTGAAGCAATTACTAATACCACCTCAATATGTCATCATCTTTTTGTTAACTTCAATTTGAATAACTTGGTTAAACTTGGATTAGAAATATGATTAATTAGAATTATTTTTATTATTGTTTCTATTTAATATAAATTAATAGAAGAATGAGCATTAAAGTTAGTTGTACCACTAGGGAACTTTCCAATTGGGTGCAACTATGCTATTTTGGCAATGATAAATAGTGATAAGAAATATAGCTGTGATTAATTTGGATGCTTGACAACTTACAATTCTTTCATCAAGAATTATAATAAGCAACTCAAAAATGCTATAAAGACATTAAAACAAAAGAACCCACATGTTAAGATAACATATTTTTATTACTATGGTGTTGTTGGATGTATATTTCAAGCACCACAACAATATGGTGGGATATGTTTTTATTTTCTTTTAAGCTAAAATATGTTTTTCGTTCCTATAAATATCAAAATGTTTGAAATCCATTTTTGCAAAATTTTGAGTCTTTTTTTCATCCTCAAAATATTGAAATATGTTACTTTTTGGTCCAGACATAGGTTCGAATATCTAAACCTACATGTCACTCTTTCATTGGTTTCATTGATGTTATGGAGAGGGTGATTTCTGGAGGTTAAAAATCATCACAAAATGCAGAAATCGCTCACTCCCATATGAAGCCATTTTCAACTTTGGTGACTCTAAGTGACATTGGAAATGCTACTACATACCACCCAACTATGCCTAGTAATAGTCATTATGATTTAACATACTTTAAACATCCTTCTGGAACGAATGTCAAATGGGGCATTAATCATAGATTTCATAAGTACATTATTCTTCCTTTTATTTTTCAGATAGCTTAAACAAAATCTACTTGTGTGCAAGGGAGAATATAACACAATATATCTTAGAAATCACACATGGGATGCCAATGATCATTTTAATTGTAGCTGAGGCATATGGGATGCCCATGTTTCCCGCCTATCTAAGTCTCACCAAAGGACAACACATTAAGAAATGAGTAAATTTTGCATTTGTTGGTTCTACAACAATGGATAAGGAGTTTTTCGAGAGAAAAAAAAAAGGAATCAAATTAGATGAAGCTGATTATTCATTGAGTACTCAACTTGCTTGGTTTAAGAAACTCGTGCTCTCCCTTTGTAAAAGCATAGAAGGTTTTACCAAAACTCCTTTAATAGTGTTTCTGCCAAATATTTGAATTTTTTTTCACATATGACTAACAACGTCTATTCCATTTTATGACAGAGTGCAATAGTTACTTCAAAAACTCCTTGTTTCTAGTGGGTGAGATTAGTGGGAATGACATTGACGCAATCATCCCACATAAAAATATTACAGAACTTCGAGAAATGGTTCCACCAATTGTTGAAACAATTATCGATATTGCCTTTGTATGTTATATCAAATTTATGTCAACTTCAATTTTAATAGATTAATTAAATTTGGATTTGAAATATGATTGATTAGAAATTGAATTTTATTTTGTTTCTATTTGCTAGAAATTACTAGAAGAAGGAGTAGTAAATATATTCATATCAGGAACTTCTTAATTGAGTGCAATTCCGTTGTTTTGGCAATGGTGAATAGTTATAAGAAAGATGACTATGATCAATTTGGGTGTTTCATAGCTTATAATGCTTTCATCGAGTACTATAATAAGAAACTCAAAAAGGTTATAGAGACATTAAGACAAAATAACCTAAATGTTAAGATAACATATTTCGATTATTATGGTGCTACCAAACGTTTATTTCAAGCACCACAACAATATGGTAGGTTGTGTTTTTATTTTATTTTATTAGATGAATAATATATAATTTAACATTATTGTTAATTTTGCAATGAATTATTCTTATCATGTTTACTAATTTACGTAATGTATGTTTTTCTTTTGATAAAATCAAGACTTTTAGAGCATGTTGTGAAAAGGGTGAACCTTACAATCTCAATTTACAAATATATTGTGGAAGTTTTGTCATGATGGTTTGCCCTACTCCTTCAAAAAATATAAATTGGGATGGACCCCATTTTACTGAAGCAACATATAGGCTAATAACAAAGGGGCTAGATGAGGGCCCTTTTGCTAATCCTTCTATCAAAGCCCTCCTTTCAAGATAGCTTAGAATGGAAGTAAGCACAAAGGATAAATTAATAAGAATAGGACTTTTCAATATATTTTTATACATGTTTTTGCCTTCATGGATGACACAAGCAAAAAATTGGTAGAACATTGATCTTGTATTCTTCACTGGAAAACCATTATTAATGGTTGCATAATTATAATTTATATGCTTTATTGCCTAGGAGAAATGAGACCAAAATGAAACATAAGGTGCAAATTTACTCCTTTCTTAATGTCTTGTTCTTTGGTGATAGTCGGATAGGCTGACAACATTGGCATTCCATATGCCTCAGTTACAATTAAAATGACTATAGGTTAGTGTAATTTACAATGTGTGATTTCTAAGATATATTGTGTCATATTCTCCCTTGCACACAATGAAATTTTATTTAAGCTATCTGGAAAAAAAAATAATGTGCCTATAAAATCTATTATTAGTCGCCATTTGACATTCGCCTAGAAGGATGTTTAAAATATGTTGAACCATAAGAACTGTTACTAGCTGGATGGTATATAGCAACATTTCCATGTAACTTATAGAGTCACCAAAATTAAAAATGGCTTCATATGAAAGAAGATTGACATTATTTTTTGAATACAAAATAAGATCTTGTATTCTTCATAAATACCAATAATAATTAATTTGCAAGTAAGAAAAAACTCTTTGAAACAATTGTCAAATGGAAATGATAACCTATCATAATGAAAGCATGAAAATATATAGTAATATTAAATAATAGGCCAACAAAAATTGAGTTATCAAAAAACAACTATCAAATGTGTTTTTGTACTATTTTTAATTGAAGCAATGATAAAATGCAAGTGATTTTTTGTACAATTTTTAAAATTTTAAGTGAGTTGAAAATGGAAAGATCATTAGGATCAAAACAAGTTTTAAAGTTAAAAAAGTCTTTGAAATGTACTTTTATATTATTCACTAATGATATTATCGCATTACCAAGATTCCAGCTCACATCCTTATAACGATATCCTTATAATCATATCCTTGTCTGGAGTAACCTTCCTTGGTATATTAGAAATATGGAAATAACAGAATGATACCTAAAAGTAAATAGTAATATAAATAATACAATATAAATCAATTACAGGAAAGTAACTATAAGCACGTAAGAGTAATAATATATAGATATATACATATTTTTGAAATCGACTCTTTCTATATATAATTCAAGTCTTCTACTACGATGACCAGTGCCAAAATGATGAATTTTACAAAATATAATAATGTACAAAATGGCATCTTCATATGACATAGATTAATTCAAGGAAGATTTAGAATGTGTGTACTTTAAAAAGCTCTTAATTCATGTCCACAAAGTTGATCTAACATTAAAGAGAACCTTAATTTCATGATTATCGTTTCGATCCAAAATTATGAGCGAAAATGAGGGAGAGTTTCTCTTTATCCTGCGGGTAGAATTTCTCACGTGTATATCAATAACTGTCTAATGAGGCTATAATTTTTAACCATCAAACTAGATTGATTTATCTTACGAGATTGATTTATCTTAAAAAAATCAAACAAGAGCAATGACAGTTCATTTGGTTAGGGATGGCAAAATGGGCTTGGATCGGCGGGTCAGCCCGTTTAGCCTGTCAAAAAAGATGGGCTGGACTGAAAATTTTAACCCATTTAGAAAAATGGGCCGGGCCAATCCGGCCCGCAAAAAAGGTGGGCCAACCCATTTTTCCTAACTTTTTTGGCTTTTTTTTAAAATAATTTTTAAATTTTTTTGTCAGGCTGGCCGCTAGTCCACCTTAAAGTGGGCCGGACTAGTATTTCCAACCCACTTTTTAAAAATGATTCAGCCCGGCCCGCCCTTTTTTGGTGAGTTGGGCCAGCCCGGCCCATTTTGGGTGCCGACATTCTCGCTTCCGCTTCGTCCAGCACTGCTCGCGCGGGTCCTTCCCTCTAAGGCGGAACGCTCCCCTACCGATTCATTTTTACATCCCACAGCTTCGACAGATCGCTTAGCCCCGTTCATCTTCGGCGCAAGAGCGCTCGATCAGTGAGCTATTATGCACTCTTTCAAGGGTCCTACATTTGGTGTCCATTCTATGATAGACACATTCAAATAATAAAACCAAATAATTAATTAATTAGAATACCACAAAAAATATTTATATAATTGATATTAATGAAAAAAAATCAATCCAATAATTATACAATTAATGTTAATCCACAAAATTCAAACAAACTCCTACTAGAATAAAATCTGTTTAATTATTGAAAACAAAAAAAAAATATTATAACAAAATATCAATTATGTCCAAAGATAATGAGTTATTAACAATGGAGAAAATTATATATCTGATATGGACAAACTTCATACAAGTTAATAAACTTATATTTTGTATTAAAACTATCTTATTCACTTAATTGGAATTATTATTTTTGATAAATTAAGTATTTATTTTTAAAATATATGTTTATATTTTAAAATACTAGTATGTAAGGGAATTTTATCCATTGTTTCGTATTGGGCTCTTAAAATGTGAAGATCGAACCCTAAAATTTATTTTTAGTCCTTGATACCTACTAAAATTTCACTAACAACCCAAAAGTTTATAATAAAAAAACATCCTTACAACTCAAATATTATTTATACTTGTGTCTACACATTTTCTCTGAAATTCTTTAAACAAGTTTATTCATTTATTATCTTAGACTTTTTTAAGAAAAACTATTAGTCATCGACCTCTCCAAAAAGATGATAAGTATATTTCACATAAAACATTATCTTCATAAAAAAAAAAAACATTAGATCTACATCAAGTAATATTTCCACTAAAAAAATTAATCAAGTGCAAAATGATGCTTTCCTCTAACCTGATAGGCCAAGCCCAAATAAAAGGTGAGAAACGTTAGAATTCTGCGGTGCAAACTTTTTTTTTAAAAAATCCACTAGAATTAACTTAATGATGGAGGTTTAGAGTAGTATGCATGATATCATAATATGATCATTGTAAAAGAATAAAAAAAAATCAGCATAAACTTATTTTTTAAAGTTAATGAACCATGTCTAACTTAGTAACGGCAGAAAAGGGATTTCAAAAAAGGTGATAGCAGGATCACAATTCGGGCAGAGGCATTGTTTAAGATTTAAGGAGGGATCTCAGCTTTTTTTCTTTTTAACATGAGAGTAATTTTTTTAATTAAATGGGAACACCTTTTTTGATTAATTCTCATTTAAAAATAAATCATAAAAGTAGTTACCACTTTGTAAACCAAAATAGTAAATCTTTATAGACTTCAATTTATAAAGTCATAATTACTTTTACGACTTCAATGTAAAAAAAATCGTAAAAATTATATAAAGATTTACAATTTTTGTGTATAAAGTTATAATCACTTTTACAATTTATCCTAAATATGGGAATTAATTCAAAAAATACACCAATTTAGTAATTTTGAAAGAAAAAAATACCCTCTAATGGTAAAAAAACCGAGGGATCTCATTTAAGACTTAACACTGGGCTTCAATCAATAGTATTTGTTTAGTATATGACAAGAATTAAGTCTGAACAATGGGCTAAATAGTTACAAGCAAGCATGACTACAGACTATATTCTTAATCTGCCAAAAACGCTTTCTTCGGCCATCGGCACTGGCAGGTACATAACATGCAGTCATGCACAATCTTGCAACTATTTGGTGAATTCCCAGATGCAACCACTTCAATATAGAGTCCCAAAAGTGAGTTACAACTACTGTTAGTTTGATTTATGGCTATTGTATCCTTCACCCCATTATTCCATCCAGCACCTCCTATTATATTTTGAAAAGTCTATTCTAGAATGTAAATTTACATTCTAGAATGGATTTTCTGGAATACAATAAGAGATGTCCAATATAATAATGGGGATGCAGGATATAAATGCCTTAATTTATTATTCATCATTGGTATCACCAAAATGGATACCACTACCCAACCACACAAGACCCAGTCCATTGAGATAACTTCACAAGTTTTGTTGAATCATGGCCCGAAGCTTGTAGTATATGAACCTAATAAGCAGTTGGTGTTGATGTAAAATGAAACCAGAAAAAAACGTTAGGGGAAAAAACTTTATTACATGACAAATAAAATCAACAAGGATTATATTCATACATTTACTGAAAAATTATTGAAGAAAGAGTTTTTTTAAGTTGTCATACTTCTACAATTTAACTGGAAATTTTTCAAATACATGAACATAAAAAAAATGACATGAGAAAATATAGTAAGTCACAATATAATAGTATTAAATATTTTTAGTCTAAAGAGAACAAATTGAGAATAAAATAATATTCAAGAATAAGAAGTTTAATAAAACTCAACTTTTAGAAAATGAGACTGTTGAAATTTGTAACATGAATCAAATGCATAATACAATTCATATAATTAAAATTTGTTTAATTAATTTTATTTGTTTAACAATTCCTTTTTTTAAGGTCATTTTGTTATAGATAAATCACAACGTACGAGTGACAATGTCTAGTGTATATAATGTAAGGTCTTTGCTTCAATCATCAAATAGATAAGATAAGAATAGTCAAATGGGTTTCATTGTCCAGTACCAATAAAGAGCCATTCTTATTTAAATGGTTACTGAAAAATTCTATCTCTATATGATTGATTAAATTGGAAAGTAGAAATGGTTGCACAAAAAAGAAATTGAGTTTAATGCATACAAATATACAACACTAGTAATAAAAAAGAGTAAAAAGAAGAGCTTTGGGTATTGTAAATGAATAACAAGTATTTAAATTATGGGTAATGAGCAAAATATTAAGGAGGTGAAATTTTGTTTTGTATTAAAGTATAAGAGAGATTTTCATCTCTTGGGGGTTGCACTTGTAGCCATAAACTTAGTGGCATAAGTCTTTTTAATCATTGATTATTCAAAATATTAGTTTGGCTTTTAAATTTAAGGATAATATGATTTGTGTATGTTGTGTTTTCCTTCCAAACATGACACATGTCATATTCTCATAAACTCTCTGGTTAAACTAGTCAAAAGAAAGTATGCCAAAAAAATGTTTGAGCAAATCTATATTAATATTTTATTATAACAATGATCCAAAATGATCACTTGACCTCCTTCCACGACCAAAAATGTCATGAGAAATTAACTGATCACAATTGAAAAGAAGGGGAAACACAAGAATTTATAATGCAGCAGGGAGCCAATGACAATTATTCAACTTCAAGAATATCTTGGTCAAAGCTCAAAATGTTTTAAGCACTGTGACCCCCGGAGGAAGTTCTTTCAACTCTGCTGCATGGCAATCATCTCAACCTCCACCTTGAGGGACAAGGAGAATCTTTTAGAGTGAAGTATTGCTAGGCATTCATATGATAGACCATATGGGGAAAAATGAGTAAAGGACACGAGGGATTTTAATTGTAAACAACCTTGCTTACTTGCAAGAAGAGTAAAAGGGAGGGAGAAAGGCTAGTGTATGTTCAATACAGATGAAAATGAGAGGAGCAATTAAAGAAAAAAAATCCCATGGTTTGGTGAGGTTAAAATATGAAGGGGAAAAATTTAGGTGGATCCTATATCAAAAAGTGTTTCTTTCCAAATTGAAAAGAAAAAGAAATAAAATAGCTTTTGTAGGGATGAAAGACACAGATATTTTTATTTATATTAAATCTCATTTTTTATTTAGAGTATTTATGTCATTTTACACATATTTTTTCTTTTCTTTTTCCTTCACTTTCTACCCAATCAAATTAGAGAAAATAATTTTTTTTCCTTTAACAAACAATCTAAAACTCACGAGAATTTCTACTCTATTTTCTACTTTTCCTTTTCTTTTTCTTTTTGGTTTTTTCTCTAAATCAATCAAACCCTTAGAAACAAGAATAAAAGTAATGCTTTGTTTGGTAGGGGAAGAAGTAGAGGGACTGAGGGAGGAGAAAGAGATAAGTGAGAAAAAAAAAGTGAGAAATAAAGAAAAATAAAAATTATTTGGTAGAAGAGAAATAAAATGGAAATAAAAGAAAAATAGTGGTTTGTTATGTGAAAAAGAAAAAAAAGAAAAAATATAATAAAAATACATGAATATCCTTCTGCATGCAGGAGATACATGATAGTGAAAGGGTAACATGGTAACTTTGTTTAAAGAGTATGAAATTCTTCTTATTTCTTGTCAGTTTAGAGAAGAAATACTGTGCAGTGGAACTGGTGGAAATATTCAAATATTTCGTGGCATTTCACAGCTCCCAAACCATAGAAATTTCTTCTTCAAGTTTGTAACTGGAGACTCTTCTCTTCTCCAATACTTGAGTGCTACCAAACCCAACGTGAGAGGAGATGAGAAATAATGCACGCAATAATTTGGATGGTTTGGGGGTGGCTGCACCACAAGGCAGAAAAGGATACCTTCTATGATATTTTTTTTTTCTCAATTGTACTTTTTTAGTCTAATTTTTTAACTTTTGTCAAATTTTATTCTAATCTTTTAATCTGGCATTTTTAAAATTTTTAAGAATCTTATAAATTTATTATTAACATGTTACACTTTTCTCCAGACAAATTCTACTTCCAACTTTTTTAAATTTTTGACAAATTTTATCCTCAATTTTTGTACTCATTAATGAATAAATACAGAGAATAAAATTGGTAAGTTTATTTAAAATTGGATATAAAATACACCAAATTAAAAAATTAGAGATATAATTAGCCAAAAGTTGAGGAGAAAAACTATAATTAAGCCTATTTTTTTCCTTCTTTTACATTTTTCTGTTTTTTCAGATTGTAACTAGAGCTCTGTTTTCTGCATTTTACTTGTAATACTTTATACCTATAGTAAATTCCATTTCCTATCAATATCTTATATAAATTTAATAGTAGTAAGAACTGTTCTCAAATAATAGTGTAAACTATTATACTAACCAGAACAGTGTCCGTTCTAAGACAAATTTCTAGCTATTAAAATGCCACCGATTCAAATAAAATCGCAAATGCCAGTATAATAGATTTTGAGCAGGAAATGAAACTTTCAAACCTTGACACGTGTATAACTATTGATAAGATTATTTTCCTAATTCGCCGGTAGCACCGAGTGGCTGTGAGCCTCCAACACCAATGTGATAAGAGCAAAATCTATTATAATATATAATTTCTGAACCTCCAATAACCTTTATTATTTAAGGTATAATCGAATTAACACATTGTGACAATTATCAAGTACCTTTCATATTCTTACGCGTGATTATGACAAACTGACAATGTTCAGATTCTTTTTCTTCATGCTTTTATACCTCAACACAGATTAATTCTTCAACCATTTCTGTCTTGTCTATCCTAATCAATTTTATTCCTAAATAAAATCATTATTTCTTTCAATGATGATATTTAATACCAAAATATACTTTGTCAAGCATAAATTGGACACACGTCAATCAGTAAACTAATTGGATCCCTAAACTTAATTATGTTTTAATTAAAACATAACCATAACAATTGGCACTTTTACATCAAGTACCTTCTTAAATTTTAATACATGATCTAATTGATTATTCTAAACTTTGAAATAAACACAAAAAAATACCTTAATTAAATTGTAACAGCTAAAGCATTTTTGCTTATCTACCCGCACTGTGCGGGTTTATGTCTAGATTAATAAATAGTACAATATAATTCCATAGATAATTGAGTACCAAATGCATTGCATGGAGGGGGCATTCTAAGGTGAACGTAACAAAAATGAAAGGGGGACGATAATTTAACCATGCCCATTTGCTACGTCAATCCACTTTCTTGATCAGGATTTACAGAAACAGAGCAACAAAATAAATGTATTACAAAATGCTATAAATATAATAGGATGACTATTCATAGAGCTATGGCGTGTAACAAGATTTCAATTAAATATTAGAACTAGACCGTGGTGAAGATGATGAGACCACCTTTATATATTTGATTGAGCTCTTGTGCACAATTAAACTGAGGGGAAGTACTTGTTTAGATTAAAAGGAAGTGAATAGAACTCCTCACTTCTTGTGTCACCCTTGAAGGACTTGTACTTGTCCCACCAATGTTTACCTCTGTCCTTCCTAATAGCAGCTTCTCTCTTAAACAAAGTGTTGTCTAGAAAATATGCCACAACACCGGCAACAAATGGTTTTGATTGGAAAGGGACGTTGATTATATCATTGAACTGACATGTACATAAAAATGTGATTGTAAGTAAACTCAACAATAAGTAAAGGATAAATTAATTTTCTTCTTCTCTAATTTCTTATTATTTAACTTCAATTTGATTCTCTAAATTTTTCCGGGTTCAATTTGATTCTTTAATTTTTTTAAATTGATTCAATTTGATCAAACCATCTAAATTAAATTGACGGTGTTAGAAAATTTGTGTTTTGTGACGGTTTTAAACTGACACAATGTGTAATTACATGACACTATTGATCCAATTTAGATGGTATGACCAAATTAAACTCATTAAAAATTCGAGGACCAAATTGAAACAAAAAAATAGATGACCAAATCAAATTTAAAATATAAATTAGAGGACAAAAAAACTAATTTAACCAAAAGTAAAAACAAATCCTTCAAATATTACTCTCTCCTAAATGGTTTCCAATGTCAAAAAAATTATACAGGTAACCCCTTTAAGTATTAGAAATCATAAGTAACCCTCTAAATATTGAACTTTAAATTAGTCCCTAAATGTTGGTAAAAATATATTAACATATAGCAAATTACACTCGTATCTCCTGAGTTTTTTTCAAATGACACACAACACCGCTCTTTTTTCTATTCCTACACTTATCCCCCTTAATGTTTTAAAACATTACACTAATACCCCTTACATGTTACACTAATTCCCTTTGATGTTTGTAAACAATACACTAACACCCCTTATATATTACACTGACACCCCCCTATAACGGATGCTGCTATAAACATTAAACAAGAAAGGGTATTGTGTGTAATATGAAAAAATCTCGGGATGTCAAGTTATTTGCTAATTAACTTAAGGACTAAACTGATCGATTCAATATTTGAAGATAATTTATATAAATTTATTTCTTTAAGAACTACTTAAGAGAGAGGATGATACTTGAGGGTGAAATTGGTGATTTATTCTGTATATTATATGTATCTTATCCATACCCATCTTGCGCCTGTGTGGACTGGACCATAACCATTAATTGCTGTGTACTCGTTGAAGTACTGTGGAACGGACAAGCCCACGAAGATTGAGAAGCCTAAAATGAACTTTGTTCTAAAACTGTTGAGGTTGCAGAACTGAAGAAAACTAAGACCACCAGCACCTACAAAAGATGTGCAAAAGTGGAACATTACCTGATGTTTCTTGTAGGGGTCATAAATCAAATCAAAGTATAAATACATGTAGCATATGTTTTAAATAATCAAACATACCAACATAAGCAAAGAACAAGCAGTACAGGGCAGCAATAATGGGAGGTGGGATAGAGGCAAAAACTGCTCCAAATTTTCCTACACGGAAGAAGAAAATGAACCAACGTTAAAAGGGAAAGAAAATGTACTAGGATAAGGCAAAGTAGATATTCAAAATACAAACATATCATATGTTTCATCAACTCACCAAGAATTGAAAAGAAAATCATAAATCCGGCAGAGATTTGCACCACTCTTCTACTTCCAACACGTGTCAAAGCCAAAAGACCTGCATTTTCTCTGTAGGGGAAACCAACAAAATTCTTTTCATCAACAAGGAAGTTGTGTTTAAGTAATGTAAAGTAATAGAGAATGCAAACAGAACAATTTCAATCTTACACAGACACAGAGGATCCATTGACTGTTCCAAACAATCCTGATAACAGAATGCCAACTCCCTGAGAGCATAAATAAGATGCACATTGTATTATACTCGAGAGTTCTACTTAATTGCTTGGTAAAAAGAATATTATAATCAATTATATGACCTTTTACCACTATTATTATTAATAAATGCACGGTTTTTTTCACAGATATTTAAGTGTTCAAGTACTAGCAATTTTGTACCTGCCAACCAATACCCCGACTGAGAATAGATGGTGGCAATGGCGTTGCACTTGCATACCTATATACAGCAATGAAAGCTCCACTGGACTGTTTGTAACAAATGAAACATTCGTAAATAATTTAATCCAAGTATACAACTTAGTAACTGCATAACACTAATACTGAGCCAATGTGCAAGTATACAAGCCAGACAATCCCAAGAAAGTCATCATGCATGTACGGCTAGACAAGTACGTGCTGGTTCAATTTTAGCATAATCAATGGCTATATATCGCTTGAAAATGTAATTTGGACAAAGCTTCCCCCTCTCCCTGACAACTATATCAATTATAACACAAAATCAGTTTCACATCGCTCAATTTATCATGAAGACTCATATAGATTAAACATCATTCAATTGTTTCCATTTCCCTTCAGGAAACAAAACCAACCATTTAACACTTTGTTTCAGGATAAAAACCTAACTACATTACCAGAAGTTTTTAAAACTCATAAGTGATATTACTAAGTTATAATAGTTATCAATATTTTTAAAAGGATAATTTCCCTAAAGGTCAACCAGCACAAAGGGGTGTAAGATGTAAGAATGATAAGTTGTCCTGTATATGCCTAGTTGCAATGCACTGATAAAATTTGCAGAAGACCCAATGAAAATGATGAATATAGAATATAACTGAATAGTTGTTCCACAAGAAAGAAAACCAATTAATAAACAAAAAAGGAATTCTTAACCGAGAAGATCTAATGAAAGAAATTACCTCTACAAGAGCAACAAAAGATGCCATCATCATGGCAAAGGCTTCACCTGCATCAAATGAAGGTGCTCCCCATTGAAATGGATATGGAATTCTTATCCTGCAAACACAAAATCCATGACAAATTCCTCTCAATAAGTTTCAACTCACAATGTAAAATCTAGGTAGTAGATTCCCACCAATTTGAAAAACAATATCTGAAGGATTCAATTGAATCTGACTTGAGAAATATCAATTATGTGTATGCTATGCTATAAGATTAAGAGTGACGCATGTGATACACCCATTTCAGAATATCATTAAAGAGTTATTTCCTCAGTTAGCCACAAAATGATATTCCAGTCAAAATAATAAACTTAAATTGAAATAGCAAAAATATATCTGAAAAAGGAGAAAAATGTTGATTAAGGAATATAGTTCAGTCTCATTTGCTAATAAACACACCGAATATAATTTTACCAAGCTTTAAATTAGTACCTAAAGAAAAAAATTTTAATTAGGACCCTATGACAACCAATTGCCAATAATTTAATGTTGAGGCCATTTTGCCACAGTGGATTAGATGGTGGCCAAATCAATCCATCTCTGACACACCTGTGCCAATCCCCACGAAACACTGACATGACTGCGTTTCTTAAACTAGAAATGGATAATTTGGCCACTCTCTAATTCACAAATGCAAAATTGGTTATCACATTTGGCAAACCAACAGTCACTAGGGCAAATGCTCGACAGTTAACAATCGTGTTAGGAACCAATAAGAACTTTTTCAATTATAGGATTAATTTATAGACATGGTAAAATTATAGGGATAAAAACAATTGCCACAGAAAAAAAAAGAAGCTATCAAGAGTTAAAATTGAATGAAATCACACAACTAACCAAGGAGCAGAATCAATAAGTCCAGCACGGTCAGTGCGGCATGATATCTGAGTTTTATGTGGAGCATCATTATAGGCCCCTCCAACAGTGAGTAGATGAGCATATATCCACACAATTACAATTGTAAATAACACAGCAAAACGGTCGAAGATATGTTTTCCCGAATGTAGCACATGGGGCACATACTGCATGTGACAACCACTAATCAGTTAACAAACTCAAATTTATAGAAACCATCATGCTAGAAAACTAGAAGAGTAAAGAAACCAAGAGGACAAAAGCAACTCGGATCCTAATGCTGAGATTTAGAAATTTAGAAGACACTATATGCAATTCTGTCTCTACCTGTGAAACAAATACTAGCAATATAAGCTGAGGCAGTCCGATCTCTACACATTTAGCAACCTACACCAAAGACAGGAATCAATATTGAAACTTCCAACAATCCATGCTAAACATTGAGCATTGTAAATTTGTAGCAGAAGGCTTACCCCAGGGAACCCTAACTCATACAGCCCAAAACCAACAAGAGATACCAAAGGAACAGACGAAAGTGGACTTAAGAACCTGAAGAAACAATTGAACTTACATAAGATGGAAATATTATACACGATCACAAGATTATTAAATTCTTTTTAGGCTTTGGTGCAAGTTAATCCAAATCCAATTGAATAAATCACTTAAGCTTTAGCATCCACTTCAAAGATCAATTAAGCTTGGTGGAACAATCGCAAATGAGCATACATAGCAAACACATTCTTAAATATAGCTTATACTTCAGTTAGACATTGTCAAGACAGATAATGACAGAAAAAGCATAAAGCATCCACTGAGTAAGAACTTCGGCCAACCTTGCAACATTACGCCAGAGACCGCTGAAGCCCAGTACTATTTGAAGAGTTGAAGAAACAATAAGAGCACCTTGGATTGACCTCATTATCCTCTTGAATTTCTGATCAAATAAAAAAAAATTAAAGCCAAAAAACAGGGAAAAAGGTTATAAAAAAGTTTCAATCAAATAAGCACAAAATCTAATGCTTTGTGGTTGTTCTTGAATCAAATCCATACTCTTCTATTTCCAACATAATTAAGCACATAAAAAATGGATATACAATATGATTACATTTATTGTAGCAATGTAAATAACATATCAAGCATATCAACCATGCATCATTTAGTATTAGATTTGTTCTGATTACAAGACCTCTATAGGATCTGGTTCATCACTGAATCGGCCAGCAAGGATAATTGAGATTGTGGTTGGAACAAAGGTGTAAGACCCTCCAATTACTGCAGGCAGTCGAGTTCCAAACATTGTTTGCAACAATGTATTAATACCGGCTACAAAAAGCAGGGTTTCGATAACTCTTGCCTTCTCATTCTGCAAATATTGAAATTTCATTTTTATTATAAAAATTTGGCTAGGAGGAAAAAGCATCTTCAATCATATGGTTAAATTATCATAATATTCCCTATCAAATTATTTACAATTTGCCATAAATTTATTTAATCTGTAGCTCCTTACATTGCCACCTCCCATCTGGGGAACAAGAGCAGTGGGAATCAACACAGTTGTGCCAAGCATCACAAGAAAATGTTGAAAACCAAGAAGTATGGCCTCAGCTGCATCAGAATGTCCCCAAAATTCTCATCAAATTAAGGAAAAGAAAAAAGAAAAAGCAAAGTAAAGCTCAAGTAAAAGGGGGGGCAGGGAGATTCTTAAATTTTTAAACAGAGACAGCAAATGATCAAAGAATATATCATTAAAGCCAACCAAATATTCCAATTACTTAGAATCCATTAACAACATTGTTCCATCTTGACTGTGTGGAATGCCCCAAAATCCAAAAGTATCAAAAATATAGTTTTTTTAAAGCTATTAAAATATTTAAAAAGTATTTCACAAGTGGGGCAAATTTGGAAGTAGCAATCAAATTGTTTCCAGAATCCAGAATACCAAATCTGGATCTTGAAGTTGAAATAACAGAAAAGGCCCTTCGTTTATATATATAGTTAAATGGATTTCAATTAAATTGGAAACACAACTTCAAATTGGCTCCATTAATAGTAAGAGCGAAAAGAAGCCTGAATTGCCACTGGTATAAAAGTACAAAACCAGAATCAACCCCCCCCCCCCCCCCCCCAAAAGCAGAAAAGGCAGCTAATTTTCCTTTTTTTTTTTGTGAACCACCTTAAGAATGACTAGTTTTCTCTCAAAATAAAATAAAAAATCCACCATTGGGAATCGAAAAGGAACAATTTTTATTTTCAATAATATCATTAATATTTTTTTCTTAAAGAAAGCAAGTTTTGAATCTAAACAAGGTGAAACACTCACGCCATGGAGGAGGACTCGTAATGCAGTAAGAAATATTTGGTAACTGATCCTTTGGTGGATGTGGCTGTGGCTCATCTGCTTTAGCTGGAGCTCCTCCTCCTGCCATAATAGCCTTTTTTCCTTCTCTTTCTATCTCTGAACAATGAATAAACAACAAGAACAAATAATAAATTAATAAATCTACAAAAAAAAATCCAAATCTAACACCAACCCAGATCCCCCAATGCTACATAGAAAAAGACCCAGAAGAGGATAAAAGAAACAAAAAGAAAAAAAGTGGGAGCTTTCTTACAATGACTAAGCCTAGAAAATGAAAAATGCAACAACAACAACTAGAGAGTTGGGCTGGGGACTCTCTTTAGGCAATGAAGTGAAAGCAATGGCCACAATAATTGCACAATTTAAGAAGTGAGTTAAGAGAAGAGGAAAGAAGAAAGCACCTTTTTTGAGTGAAGATGTAGTAGTATTATGAAGTCAAAAACAAAATGAGGTGCCCCCCACCAGAAAAAAAAGGGTGAAAAGAGAAGGGAAAGGGAATGCAGACGATCTTTGTTGTGGAGTGTGGAGTAAAGCAGACTCCAATGTTAGTGAGAGAAACGATAAAGGTGTACACAGAAAATGAGCAGAAAAAAATGAATGAAGATTCTCTCTCTCTTTCTTTCCTTCTTTTCTCCCTTTGCTTGTTGCTACTACCAAAAAGTAATGTCTCTGTCACTCACTCACTCACTCACTCACTCACTCACTCGTCACTAGTAGACTTGTGTTTAAGTTATAGTGTAGCTCTCTCACACACCCTATTTTACTACTTTCCAACAAATATTGCTCACATTTATTGTTTTGTTTCGTGGCGTTGAAATTGCTAAGGAAGAATGTTTAGGTGGGCGTTCTCGTGTCATGCACACATAGCAGATGAAGTGTGCAAACGTATTCTAATATAATAAAACACTAACAATCTTGTTCTTATTGAATGTTACTAGTTGAACTTTATGAATATGATATAATATGTGAAGAATAATTCTCAGCATTCTTATGTTATTTTTTTTGTTAGTTATTTTGCTTGTTTTATAAAACAGTGTGTCTGATGCAAGTGTAGCCAAGCCAGTGGTGTGGAGGATTTTAGAGAAAAGGGGCAAAAAGAGAGTAAATATTTTAATTTTAAATTAAAAGAATTATACGATTTTTAAAATATATTAATAAAAAGGATTAATATTTTTAATTTATATGAATTATTATTTTAAAATATATCAAATTAATTAAAAATAAAAATAGTTTTCCTTACCCCGCCCAAAAAAAAAACACCAAACAGAGGTACCCATAAGTCACACCTTTAACCTAAATGTTGGATTCGCAGAAATGCAGGCAAAGTAATATAAATAATATAAATTAAATAATTAATTTGACATTTGGGGTAGGGGAAAACAAATTTGAGATTTGGGATACTCAAACACGTCTAGATTGGGCATGTTTCAGCTGATTGTGACATGTGTCAGGGATGCGTAGTGTTGAGCGAACTTCGAACGGTCATAACTTTTGACTGGAATGTCCGATTGAGGCGAAACTGGTGGCCAGATGCTCGAAATTGAGAGGAGAAGGCTCGAGCAGATCCCAAAAGGGATCTAGTCAACTATTTTTTCCAAAAAACGCTTCTAAGTGCTTCAAAATTAGGATTTACGATTCAATCATCCAAAAATTTCCTTTTTGTCTACTTTTTAATTATTTAATTAGTTAATTTAATATTATTTTTTATTTTTTTAATTACTTCTCTGAATTTCGAGCGTTTTGACATATCGTACGTCTCCATCGGACATTTCTATCAAAAGTTATGACTGTTTGAAGCACATATCGTACACTTAATTTGGGCTATGACCGTTTGAAAGATATATCATACATCTAACTTGGGTTAATTTTTTTAGACATTAAGATGTAAAAATAAAAACATCAACTTAAACAATCATGGGTGAATTAAAAATTATATGCATATTTAATTATATACAGTAATTAATTTGAACAACAAAGTTAATAAAAAATTAGCTCAAATTAAGTAATTTTTTTTGGTATATTTATTTACCAAAATTATACTGTAAATTTTTAAACGTTTTCAGTTCAACAAAATTTAAAAATCACAATATTGTGGTCGCAACACATTTAAAAAAAACATAATATTATGTAAAAAAGTGTTAACGACTGAATTAGAGACCGAATTAGAGACAAATTTTAAAAAAATCACAATATTCTAGATAAAAGTGTTAGCGACCGAATTAGAGACGGAATTAGCACGAACAGAGACATGCCCAATTTGGACATGTTTGAGTACTCCAAATCTCAAATTTGTTTCTCCCCTACCCCAAATGTCAAATTAAATATTTAATTTATATTATTTTTATTACTTTGCCAATGCATGGAACTTATGCTATGTTGAATGTTGATTGTGAAAAGAAAGAAAGTAAAAGGAAAAAAAAAAAGAGAAACAATGATATAAAAAGTTATATAAATAGAAACATTTATGTCTTTATACTTTCTTAAACTTTTTATCTCCTTTTTCTTTTCAATTTGGATAGATACATTTTTTTGCGAAACCTCCTTTGTATTTGACATTCTAAGCAGGTGAAGGATTACAGATTAACATGTTTTCTTTCCATCATCCATCTTATCCTCTCCTTTTGTTGAACCAACCGTAATGTTAGTGAATTATTAATGAAATCAATATTTTTTTAACTTCTTATTATTTCATCTACTTCTTACATAATAAAAATAAAGCTTTATTTTTAGCATATAATATCTGAATAATATTATCATAAATTTATTTGATATCATTTTTTTATAGCTATACTTTATTTTACTTTATTTGTTATTAAATACCAAAACATAATTTTATTATCTGTCACTGTTTTTGGCTTTTTTGCTCTCAACTCAACGATTCAACCTCCCAAACGAGTATGAAAGTAGTCGTTTACGATTTTTAAGGGAGTATAACTGAACATGCATCTGCTTTTATACAAATTGTAAATTAGAAAAGTGGTAATCATCAGTTAATCACTCGTCAAGAGTTATTAAGTATATCTTAACCTTTTATTGTTTTTGGTTTGGATTTAAGTAATTAGGGTTTTTTTGTTTAATAAAAGTAAGGCATTGAGTGTCCTTTAAAGTTTACTTTACTTCGGAGTTCAATCTCTAAAGAATGAATATGTTGCTTTCGAAAGAAAGAAAGAAAACATATAAAATGATTAGAATATTCTTAGAAAGGGGTCGTTAACAAGGGGAAAAAGAAGACGAAGAATTTGGAATGATACAGTTGCTTAGTTTTTGGAGATAATATATCACTATAGCAGAGGAATATTGGCGCACCCAATTCCATAAACACCATTTTGAGAGTTTTAGCTAACAGAAAGGTTAGGAACACATTTTTTATATACATTATTGTGTGAACATACTCCTTTTTATTAAAATAATTTTAATAGAGTGAGATAAAAACTTTTCTTATTTGTTTTGTTTAAAGAGAAGGAGAGGGAAGAGAGATAACCTCACTGAAGTTTATTTCCCTTTCAACTTTTGGAGATTTTTAAAGGAAAAATAGTTTATAACTTCTTGTCACATTATCTTTTAATGAAATTTTCTAATTTTTAAGTTTTTATTTATTATTATTTAAAATGGTAATTTTTAAAACAAATTTTGAGAGAATATTTTTCTACTTTAAATGAAAAAAAGTTATGTGTTGAGTTTTTTTCTTCAAAATATATAGTTGTTCTTGCTTTAAAAAACAATAGTAATTTTTAATCTAAATTTTGAATTTTAGTTGTTTTACTTTTAAATCAACCATGATGTATATTTTTTATATTAAAATTGGAAGTTTATAAATAAATATTTTTAAATTTTTCCCTTTTGATAAAATTAAATTATTTTATTCAAATAAATTATTTAAATATAATTAATTAATTAATTAATTAAATTATTTTAAAAATAAAAGTCATTAAAATTTGATATATTTTAAATTCTTTTAAAATCTTAAAATTGTTAGACTACAAACACCTAAGAAAAAGAGCGGAGAAGACAACCGACAAATGCTCTTAAGTGTTATCCCTAAAATCACTGAAAGAACGGTGTTGCCTGTCTATTATTGTTATATTGACTTACAACTGGCATACACTCTTGCATGTAAAACCTTTATTATCATCACTGTAATTGGATTAACCTTCTCAAGATCTAGTCAAATATAATGAAGTGCTTAAAATCTAATTATATATATATATGTTCTTAAACTTTAGTAACCAACAAAAAAAGTTCTTGTTATAAGGTATGAAAACATTTGTTTACTACTAAAGTGGGACTGTTATTCCATGTTCAATTACTTAGTTTAAGAAAAATAAACATATACTTCCATCCTTCGTCACTAATTATAACCTTAATTATAAAAATCTTTGTAAAAAAATTATTTATCTTTTTAAAAAAAATCTAATTTTTAGATGCATTAATTATTTTTTTTACATACTTTTACTTAATTATTCTCTCAAAAACATTAATGAGAAATAATTAAATAGATAGAGAGATGAAAAAGAGATAATTTTAAAATGATATTACAAATAATTGACAAATTTAATATTATATAAATTAGTTAAAATAATTTTATAATTAAATACATATGAAGTATAATATAACTTCAATTAACCATTAGGGTTGACCTTTGGAGGATTTAAATTAATATACATGATGTCTTATGTTTAAAATTTTGTATCATCATTGTAAAAAATAAAATTCCAATATGTAGGTTTGGAAAGAGAAAAAAAAAACTAAACTAAGAGCGTCTCTTATACAAAATTCAATTTGAATTCTCAATTCTCTTCTAGTAAGTCTCTTGTTGTCCCTCATTATTTAAAAGCATTCATTATTTTTTATTTTAATGGTAAAACTCAACTCAAGTTATAAACTTAATTTTAGTGAATATTATTTTATGGTTCTATTCACATAACAAGTCTCGTTTTAATTTCAAAAATATTCTCTCATAATTAAACAAGCTTAATGATATTTATTTATTTAATGAACAACTTGTATAAATAACTCTATGATAATCCATTTACTTCAATAATATTTTAAAATTACTTAACTTAAAGCCAATTTAAGCAACTCCGTTGAAATTTCTTGATTCCCCACACATTTAGCATTGAATACTAATTTCTGAGAACAAAATCCACCAAAACTTATATGTCATCTGAATAAAACACCGACACAACGAAAGTATGTCACTGGTGCCAGCCCTCTTCTCTAGACTTGTCATAGTCTCATCCCTTTGTGCCCCTCTTGCACTCTAATCTTTGATTTGAGAAAAGAAAATGAAAAAAAATAGGGAAAAAAGAAAATATGAACAACTAAATAAATTCTAATTAGTTGACATGAGAGAAATATGAAAATAATACTTTTATTATTTAGTATTCTATAATTGTTTATTTTAAATAATACTTCAAATATTTGTGTATACTTTTTCATACTCTTTCTCTTTCTTAACTAGATTGACAAGAAGATAAAACGTGTATATAATATAAGTCTCATGAAAAACAGATATTAGGAAATATATTTTTTATCTTTTTTTTTATGACAAATTCTTTTCTTCCAACCAATGATTTGGTTCGGTAAAAGCTATGTTTTTATCTTTTCCCTTCTTGTTTTTCCTGCATTGGAGCATTTTCCATTCACTAAAACTTTGGCAGTATAATTGTTAATGCTCTTCAATACCACTTTTTATTATGTATGATATAAACCACAATTTAATTTTTTGCTTAAAGTCCTTACGAAAAAAAAATATTAGCGCGGCATTTTTAATTATTAGTATCTGTCAGCGTTAAGATATACCGTGATACTCATTTATAGTATAAAGATTTTGGTAAAGTTCTTAATTCTTGATACAAATACAAAATTATTAAATGCATAAATGAACTATTAATTATCGAGCGTCACGCATGTAACAGCTTCAAAATTTGTTCAATTTGTTTCTCCCCCAAATGAGTAAATTTAAATCACAAGTTTGATAGGCACTTATATACAATAAAGTCAAATACGTCCTTAAATTAATCATAACAAATTATTCGTAAGCTCGTGTCTAATTTCTAAAGCAGCCCTTGCTTTTTTAATATTCTCGAAATCCTTATCTGATAAACCGGAGTCACATGAGTAATAACCACCTCTGGTGTTAATATGATTAGAAATATTCTTAATTACAAATGATGAGAGTATCAACGTACTGTAAGATGAAACGATATCTTTGCTGAATACGATCAAGCAAGAGGTTAAAGGAATATGCAGATTACTTTTGGTGTTTTCTTTAATTGGTTGTTAACATGATGACAAGGGAGTGAGGAATTTAGAAAAGAAGTTAGTGGGCATGCTCCTTTTCTACTTTGTCTCTCGTACAATGATTAGAGCTGGATCACATAAAGATTATGCTCTTAATTATATATGACAATATTACTCACCTTTTTAATATGGTGATAAAGTTTAAAGTATTTAGGAAAAAAGTTAACATAAATATAAAAACAGGGTTGCTGTTCTTTTAAATAAAATTTAGAGAAAAAAAATATAGGATATATAAACAAAGCTTGGAAGAGAAAGGCAGAGGAAGTGTAAAACTAGTAATTCTTTTATTATAAATACGAAATTAATAAGACACAAGTGCGATTGCACAAGTTGCATTGATTTTAATTCATGTTCTAAAATGACTTGGGAATATACTCATAAGTTTATATATACTAAATTTATTAATGTAATGCACACTCATTGATTTAATATATATAAATCTTTAATTTTAAATTTAGCCACAATTAAGTTTTTTATTCTTGCCAAAAATTTATAGTATTATTTAACTATTGTAATTATAATCGTCATTGTTGGTTAAAAAATCATCACTGTTCATTTCTATTTAAAGATTTATAATAAAATAGAACTATAAATTTTTTTTTAACACCAAACATGTGAATAAACTGGCTTGGATAGAGATGACAATGAGTTAGGGTGAGGCTAGGTGAGTATGAGCAAAAATTCTCCATATTGATTAGCATTTATATAGGTGTACTAAATGAAATGACAAATATCACTCTAGAAGGGAGTTGAATAGTGTATTAAAAAATTCTAAAAAAATTTCAAAAGATGAGAAAAATGTTCTTGACCAGAGCATCCAATCATTAAAAACAAATTTTCACAAAGATAGTTTAAATAAAAACTTATGTGTTCAAAGATAATATAAAAGCAACGATATATAAACAAGTTAAAGTAAAAGCACAATGTTTATATTGGGTCACTCAACCTGAGCTACGTCTTATTCTCCTTTACAAAACTATAAAGGTTTCCATTAATCAAATATATTACAAACGAATTTTTATTCAGTCACTCTTGGCTACAATGAGTAGTTTTAATGTCACTTATAGCTTATTCTTAATCTTCCCATGAGATTAAGAACATCCAAGTATTCTTTGATTACTAAGTCACTCTTGATTTTCCAAACAACTGTTTAAATGAATATAATATTCAAATCTCTCAAAGAGAGGATAAACAATGAAATTTGAATTCAACAATTAACTTTGTTAAGCAAAAAGTGGAGACTTTTTAAGTTCTATTTTTAAGTGTCCAATACTTTTGATAGAGATACATCACTTGTGTATTTTTTGATCAATTTTCTTATCTTGTGTTGCTTCTTGAGGTTATTTTTATAGGCTTCAAACTATCCATTGTGGAATTTGCACCTTCCTCAAATATTTCCATTTTCAAAGCTTGTCTCTTCTACCACGTGGTAGCTTATTGACGAGAGAGAGGACACAAAGGTACAATGTTTTTTGCATCTCTTTGCTCCACTACTTGTAGATTGATATTGTCATTGATGACATTCTCTTTGTCTCCGCCTTTGTACACTTGAAATTCAAATGTTAGAATAACATCATAGTTATACATCAAGAGGGAAAATACAATTGCAATATAAGGGAATCATCATCAAGATGATTTCACATGTAGGCAAGACTCCTTCCTTGTTGACTCCCACCTATACCCCTCACCCTCTCCTCCAGTTTCCTTATAGCATTGAAATCTCCAAGTACACATCGCATGCCATCACCCACTCTCCCTTTAATTTCTTGAAGTTCATCCTAAAAGCTCCTTTTTTGTGTCAAATTGCATGGAGAGTAGACATTTATAATATTAATGACTTCCCCCATACCTTTCCATCTTCCCTAGATAAAAAAGATATCCAGAGCCCGCCACACAATCATTAAACTAGAGTATACCTTCCTCCCACACCGTAATCACTCCCCCTTGCTTGATTTACTACAAGTGACTCCTTTCATTTGACCCTTGAATCTCCCCAAATAGCCGCACAAACCTTATCCCCCACACCTTCCATTTTAGTCTCTTGCAAGCACACTATGTCTACCTCTTCTTTCTTAATGTACTCTTTTAATACCCTTCACTTAACTCAACTCCCTAATCCTTTGATATTATAGGTCATAATCTTTATTGACAACTCTCATTGTCATCTTTTCAATTTTCCTAGACTAATTTGCCATTTCCTGACAATGCCACTTCTCCAACCGACTCATCTTGTGAAGGAATTTATATTTGCCTCATGGACACGAGACATCAAATTATAAAGCTGTCTCCTAGAGCTTCTCAGTTTTAATAAAACCACCCTTCATCATTGCAGCTTTGGGTTTTTACACCTCACCTCCCTTAGATTACTATCAATTAAAGAGAGACGTATTATTTCCCTTTCATCTCTCTTCTTAGTTTTCTGACTTCCTTTTCCCTTCTCCAAGCTTTGATCCACCATACTTGCAAGTCTATTTTCTTTATAGTATGTTATGCCCATCTCCAATGTGGACTTTCTTGCTTGCTTCCTCACCATTTTGTAGGCCCTGGTATAACCCTGTGTGCAAATGTTGTTGGTCACCATGGAACATTCCCCTCCCTTTCCGTAAATTACCTTTTTAAACCCTGCATATTTCTCTCTACCCCTAAGGGCTTCATTCACTCCTCTTCTCTTATTATCACCCTACATTCCCTTCTTCCATACCACATCAATAAGACCTTTGCAATCAGTCACCATTTTCTCCTCTTTGTTCCTGCCTTATTTTGAGTGCTTCCAGTTACCAAGAGACACAAATCTATTGTGCAAGGCTATAGGTTCGTCTTCCAAAGCCAATTGGACATCAATTTTATCTTCTAGTTTTTCATAAGTCAACCTCTTTTCTTTGTTTCTCATGGGATGACTAGTTGGCCCACTACTTGGGTTCAAGCTAGATTTGGTAGCCCCATCTTGTGTAAGTGAGTCTATTTTTTGAGAGAAGGGCCTAACAGGTCCAAATCCTTTGCCGTTATATTACGCCCCCACACCACACCAACTTGTACCTCATTGCACGACTTCATCTCCTCACCCTTGACATTTGTCATTTGTGAACCCCTTATTTGACTATTCTTTTTTGCTCCCCCTTCTACACTGAAAGAGACTTGTCCATACAACCATTTTGCTTCTTCCCCTTGTTTTTGCAAGCAAAAGGGAAGCTTTGTCAAAGTCCTGACACCCCTGATTACTCCCTTTGACATGTGGCTGCTTTCTAAGTTTTTTATAAAGTTTTGCCCCCAAACCCTCTTCCCCATTGGTGCAAAGTCCATTTAGGTAGGTTCCATCCACAACTAATGTTATTTGTCTGATTTGCACAATATTGTTGGACTCATTCATAGTCATTGGATGAACCCTTTGATGAAACTACCCCTCATCATAATACTATCGAGCCTGGCCGGCACAACCTCTTACTCCTTATCTTGAATTTCATATATTTTTTCTTCTTCCCTATCAAATCAAACTTTGTCGACCAAATTTGTTCCTCCTCAACCGTTGCCTCCGTTGAATAATCATACATCGCATTTTACCCCGCATTTCAGCCACAATAGTTAGATGGTTTTGCACATGGTATTTCTTCCACCAAAGTTATTCTCACCAATGACCCATTGATCATCACCTCAACAGTGATGAAATGAGACCATGATGTGAGCTCCTTACCAGGATTATTGCATAATCAAGTTTATCCATGGATTTTGTCTCCTATTCCATAATAATGTACATGTTTATTGTCCCCGTGCACATATGAAACCCCTCCTCATTCCAAATATGCAGAGGCATACCCGTTAATTAAATCCAACACAGTCTTCCTCCAGGGATATCCATAGGTTTCCATGGAGTAAAGGATTCAAACCATTCACTTAGCCGCTTGCTAATATCTTTAACGATCTCCTTCATCCTTTCATTTTCTCCACATGATAACAAGGTTAGATTATCTCCAAGATATCTAAAACCGCACCAATATGAAACGGTGGAGGAAAAAATCCTCATAAGCATTCAACATATATTCCTCCTTCAATAACCTACCAAATATACACTTTATCAGTCATCTCAAGTTAGTATCTTCTAACTTTACCCTCATTTCCTTCCACCCATCCCTTCCATGCATCATTTTTGGTTTAGCTACCCACTATGTCTTTCCTTTGTTTGCTTCTTGATCATATGAGGCCCTTTCCCTATGCATTGCCCCTCCTTGTCCATGTAGTTGTCTCTCTTGTGGCTTGGGTCCTCTTACCTTTTCTTTGTCCACGGTCTTACAATGGATATTGAATTTAGGCACATTCACAAACAAATTTCTCTTCTCCAATTTATATTGCATCGAGTTGCTTGTATGCCTTCTTATTGTTTCTCACCTTGTCGAACCAAACAAATTCATATTTAAGTATGTTCTTACTCCTTCTAGGGCATATGAAAACATCCTTAACTACTCCCCATTTCCTAAAGATATTCCCATATTACTCTCCACACAGCTCTCATCAAGTTTGTGAAGAGGAATGTAAATCTCTCCAAGTGGATAAAACACGAGAGAGTTTTTAAAAAATTTCTTGTGACCAAAACATATCAATTGATTTAAAAGTTAAATTTAAAAAATCTAAGGACATTCAAATTCATAAAAGCATCCTTAGATTTTGGAGAACATCTTTTAAATGAAAATATATCACTTTTAATTTGATTAAAATTTAAATTTAAATTGACCTTAATGATACAAAAAAGTTAAAAAAAAAACATTAATATTAAATCAAAAGGATAAATATTTTATTGGTGCTTACGAATACATTCTTTTTCAATTTTAGTTTACTAATCCTTTTGTATTTGCAAATTTTTAACTTCTACATTTTGTTTGAACAATTATTCTCTATATATTATAAACACTATAAGGTGACTAAGTTTTTTAGCAAAGTTTTCTTGTAAGGAATCGATTTCCATGTGAAGGAATTGATTCCTCCATGTAACACGGATAGATTCAAGGGGCAAGTATGGGCCTCTTAGGATCCTTTGTGTATATATGAAAGAAAAATTAAAATTAAAATAAAAAATATTGATAAAATAAAATTATAAGAAAATATATTTTTGAGTTAATATTTGTTTAAAACTTTTTTAGTAGTAGATCATATCTATAATTTTATTCATAAAAAAATAATAAATATTTTTAAACCTTATTATTTATTAAATAATTATTATTAGAACTTAAATATTTTAATAATTATGTAAAAAAATAACTTTCTTTGCAGTATAAAAACCGATTCCCATGACATAATCAAATTTTATAACAAAAATTAAAATCTTAATCTTTTCAAAATTTATTTTAAGAATTACCAATTTATCTAATTCTATTATAGTGCATTATCCCGAAACCTTTTTTTTAACTTTCCATTTGTTTGTTTTGTTGTTATTTTTAATAATAATAATAAATAACAATAATAATAATAATATTTTTTTATTATATAAATTTTATTGTATATGGTTATCAAAATTAAAAATTCTATATTTATTTAATAATTTATTCAATATATTTTATTTATTGACAAAATAACAATTGTTTGTTTAAAATTTTGTGTATATAATTATTTTTTATTTAATTAATTTGACTTTTTAAATAACTGCTAGTGTAATTTTATATAATTAATGGTTTGTAAAATAAATCGTTGATAATAGTTTGTTTTATTTTTTATGTGTTAATAATAATCTTATTTAATTAATTACTTGCAAGATTTAGTAAATATAAAATGTTCTTCACAAGTCAATGAATGTTGATAAAATAAATTACTTTCTTTATTAAATGCCAAGTTGTATATTTATTTATACATCAAAACAATAAATTTGTTTTTATTTAATATTAAATATATATATATATATATATATATTGCAGAAGTGTTGCTAACAAAAAATATTTATTTTAAGTAATTATTTTTCATTTATTTTTACTGTTTTTGCAACAATTACCTAATAAAACAATATTTCAATAGTATGGATTTTGTAAATTGCTGATATATATTTTTTCATGTTCAATACAATAATTTGTCAAAAAATTTATAATAAATAAACTTTAGTAAAGTCTCTTTTGTAGTAGTGTATAAATGAGAATTTTATTGAGCATTTTTTTAAGAAAAATTATTTGAAAATGTCACATTAATCGGGTTTTTTTTGCTGAATTTCACATTAACCGATTATTAACAAGCCAATATTTTTTTTCACATACATGTTTGTTGAAATTTTGAATATATAGATCTCGATTTTGTTGTGTCATTTTTTTTACCCTTAAAACAATAATTAAGATAAAATTTATTGAATGATATTATATAAATTGAAAATAATTCATCGTTAATTTTAGTTTCGATGGAAACAAATTAGTAGAGACGAAGACACATTATATTTTTGCATTTATAGAAACTTTACCGTCTATGTTTGCAATGTATAGATCTTACTACAAATATTCAGTTGTGTCCATGATAATTATAGAAAAAGCCAAAACAATAACACGAAATAATATATAATAGTAACAACTCGCAATGACATGTTTTAGTTGAATAAATATTTTATATAACAACTCATGACTTGTTTTTTGAAGAGTCATTATGGTTATAACCATGTCAAAATCAAAAAGACATATATACCACAAAACAAAGGCATGGTTGGTGTGACAATATATAAAGCACTCAATTCCAATTTATAAGTACACACCATCACCTATAAGATTACCTAACCTAGCTTAAAGCAACATTATAAAGATCTTCATTTTCTTTAGCATAACCTTTGCTTTTGGTTTCCTTGGAAGTGTTGTCTCAAATGTCAATCCACTTCCATATGAAGCCATTTTCAACTGTGATGACTCTATAAGTGACACTGGAAATGCTGCTACATACCACCCACAAATGTCTAACAATAATCCTTATGGTTTAACATACTTTAAGCATCCTTCTGGGCGCATGTCAAATGGACGACTAATCATAGATTTCATAGGTATTTATATCTTTTTGTTGCATATAGCTTAAATAAAATGTCATTGTGGGAAAGGGAGAATATGACACGATACATCTTAGCAATCACACATTGTTGATTAAACTAACATATGATCATTTTAATTTTAGTCGAGGCACTTGGGATGCCAATGTTGACAACTTATCTAAATCTTACCAAAGCACAAAAAATTAAGAAAGGAGTAAATTTTACATTTGTTGGTTCAATTGCACTTGATAATGACTTTTTGGAAGAAAAAAGAATCTGTGTACCGAAAGCTGCTTATTCATTGAGTACTCAACTTGATTGGTTTTAGAAGCTTAAACCCTCCCTTTGTAAAAGCGCAGAAGGTTTTACCAACACTCCTTTAATAATATTTTTGTCAAATATTTGAAAGTTTTTCCAATATGACTAACAATGTTTATTCCTTTTATGACAGAATGCGATAGATACTTCAAAAACTAATTGTTTTTAGAGGGAGAGATTGGTGGGAATGACATTAATGCAATTATTTCATATAAAAATATTAGATTACTTCGCAAAGTGGTTCCCCCAATTGTTGGAGCAATTATTAGCACCACCTCTGTATGTTATATCAATTTTTTGTCAACTTAAATTTTAATAATTTTAATTAAACTTGGATTTGAAATACGATTAATTAGAAATTGAATTTTATTTTTTGTTTCTATTTGCTAGGAATTAATTGAAAAAGGAGCGGTAGAGCTAGTGGTGCCAGGGAACTTCGTGATTGGGTGCAATTCTATTGTTTTGGCAATGGTGAATAGTGATAAGAAAGATGACTATTATCAATTTGGGTGTTTGACAGCTTTCAATGCTTTCATTGAGTACTATAATGAGAAACTAAAAATGGTTATAGAGACATTAAGACAAGAGAACCCAAATGTTAAGATAACATATTTTAACTATTATGGTGCTACCAAATGTTTATTTCAAGCACCGCAACAATATGGTGAGTTGTGTTTTTTTTTTATTAGATGAATAATATATAGTTACATGTGATTGCTAATTTTGTAATAATTTATTCTTATCATGTTCATTAATTTATGTAATTCAAGGTTTTCTTCCGGTAAAATCGAGACTTTCAGAGCATGTTGTGGAAAGGTGAACCTTATAATCTTAGATTATAAATAGCTTGTGGAAGTCCTGCTGCAACGGATTGCCCTAATCCTTCAAAACATCTAAATTGGGATCAACCCCATTTCACTGAAGCAACATATAGTTTAATAGCAAAAGGATTACTTGAGGGACCTTTTGCTAATCCTTCTCTCAAATCCCCTCCTCTCAAGATAGCTTAGAATTGAAGCAAGAGCAAAGGAAAAATTAAAAAAAGAACATGCTCTTTCCATATATTTTATACATGTTTTTGTAACTGTGGATGACACAAACAAAGAGTAGCTAGAACATAGATCTTGTATTCCTTAGTGGACAATTCATTATTGGTTATTACATACTTATAATTTGTATTTTTTATATAATGTGAAGGACATGTTTTCTTGCACAATAGAAATGAGACCAAAATGAAAAATAAGGTGGAATATATGGCTATTTTTTAAGACTTTCATCTTGAATCTCAATATTTTGCTTTGTTATAAACATGAAATATACATTGTTGCTTTGTAATGACAGCAAGTTTGATGGATTCTTTTTTGTATCAATAAAATAATATATTCATTTTTGTTTATTTGTGCACAAAACTCTTTATCATATATAAGATTTTTTTTTAATGTTCTAGTTGTTGTTAAGAGAACTAGATTCATTGGTTTGTCTTCTTCAACCGAGAAATAGTTTAGTTGCTTGATATACTCATTACTCAAAGAACCAATCACCGTGCAATTTTTTTATTATATTTGTGTACATAATTCTATCAACATAATATTTGTTATGCTCTAACCATTGTTAAGAAAACTAGATTCATTGGTTTCTTCTTCAATAGAGAAATAGTTCAACGGCTTGATAACCTCTTTAACCAAATAGCCAATCACCACATACTTTTAATGGAGATATTTATGTCATTTGGAACAAAAAAATTTGTCCTCGAATAACGTAGTTTTATAGGACAACCTCTTTTAAATTATATAGTTTATGCAAATAAAATAATAAATTAAAAAATAAAAATTAAATTGCAAATAAATATTCCAAAAATATTTTAACTAAAATATATCACTTTCAATTTAATTATAATTCAAATTTAAATTGATTTGAATGACATGAAAAAGTTTAAAAAACAACATTAATATTAAATCAAAAGGTTAAATATCTTATTGGTACCTACAAATACATTTTTTTTAAATTTTAGTCCCTGCAATTTTTGTATTGATCCTTTGTTTTTAATTTTTGCAATTTTTGTATTGATCTTTTGTCAATCTCCATATATTACAAACACTATAATGTGACTTAGTTTTTTGACAAAGTTTTCTTGTAGGGAATCGATTGCTTCATGTAAGAATAGGTTCCCATAACATAATCAAATTTTATAACAAAATTCAAAATATTAATCTTTTTTTCGAAATTTGTTTTATATCATCTACTATCTTTCAGGATTACAATTTTATTAAATTCTCTCTTTCTAAATCCTTTATATAAAGGCTGATTTTCATATTGCAAAAATAATATAAGAGAAACTTATTAAGCTAAGAGGGCTTATGTTTTCCTTAACCAAATTCTTACATAGGTTATGAGTCATAGTGCTTTAATTTGTGATGTTTTTATTATTAAAAGTGGTTCATTGTTTTTTTCTTTTTTTTTTTAATGCTAAATCCAAGGGTGGGTTTCCTTGGTTGTTATAGGAGACCTTTTTCCCAAGTTCTAAGAGTGGGTTCTCTCATGTTTGCAAGGTGAGTTTCTTGAGCCATTCTATGGTGTGTGATCCTTAGTGGTGATTAGATAATGAAGTGAGGAGGATAGTAGGGTTGAGTTGTCATGGTGGGTACCTTGCGTGAAAAATGATTGTTGCATTATAACATTTAGTTAATTAGTTAAAAACTCTCAAGCATGGCTTGAGGACTGGATTTAGCATCACAGTCGAGTTGTAACCAAATCGATATAATATTATAGTGCATTATTCTCATACCCTTCTTTTTTTTATTTTTTCATTTGTTTGTTTTGTTTATCACTTTTTTTATAATAATAAAAGCAACAATAATAATAGTAATAATAGACACTAGTAATCGCCGATCAGCCATACGACGGTGAATTCGTTTTCGGGCCTTGTACACACCGCCTGTCACACTATGGGAGCTTGCCATGCCCGAAGTCATTACCTTAACCGCAAGGAGGGGGACGCCGAAGGCAGGGCTAGTGACTGGAGTGAAGTCGTAACAAGGTAGCCGTACTGGAAGGTTTATTTTCTTATTAAAGTTTCAAGCACTTGATGGACTAACTTACCTTTAGAAATTTAGCCTTACTAAATAATAGATAATCATCTGCAAAGAAGAAATGAGATATTTGAAGTTCGTTACGAGATATGGTAACATGACTCCATTGGTTAGCTTGAACATTCTCTTGGATCAAAAGAACAAGTTTATTCATACATCAAACAAAAAGATAAGGTGACATTCGGTCTCTTTGTCTTAAACTTCTTATAGCATAAAAACTATCATGAACCTCATTGTTCCATTTCAGAGAGAGAAAATATTCTTTTGTTCAACTCATAATCAAGTTGATAATTTGCTGAGAAAATCCAGATTTAGATAAAGTAAGTTGCATGAACTCTCAATCAACTCCATTATAGACTTATTCAAAATCAATCTTGAGTATAATGTATCCAATTTTAATTACCTTACTTTTGATGCATGTAATGAACAATTTCCTAAGCTATGAGAACATTGTCGGAGCTACCTCTATTTGGGATAAAACTACTTGAAAGAGGTCTAATAATTTGATAGAAAACTTATTTAAAAGCTTATGGTAGACCTAAATAAAGAGTATTACAAACATAATTCTTCTTCACTAAAAAAAAAACACACTTCTTCTAACAACTCTTTATTAGACAAACTCAATTGGTCAAAATTTATTATAAACTACAAAGCGTGACTAAAGCCCATTAAATGAGAAATGAGTCTCCAAAATTTTCATGGTTTCAAAAAAATATTAAATCATGTGTTGCTTGCATTTTTCAAATAAACATTAGCCAACACCTATGATCATCAATACTTGGCATATGCATTTGTCTCATTCACTTTTATTGGTTCATACCCTCCAAATTAAGATTTTTTTTCTTCTAGTTTTGTTCTTCCTTTTCTGCATGATTTAAGTGCCCTATTAGCTAATGATAGATTAATTACTCTAATATATTTTAGAGTTTAACTTTGATATGTCCTTAATTTAAAAAATACTATAAATTAATTAAAAATTGCTTTACATATTATTTTTAATTAATTATTTTAAAAATCAATAATCTTATTATAATATTAATATGTTTTTGGTTCAAGTAAAATTGAGTTACATATTCTTAAGCAAGATCCTACGTGACAATATCATAGTGACAAAAACAATCTAGTTATACATAATAATTAATCATAGTTAAGTTTTCAACATAGGAGCCTTGAATCATTTGCCTTTTGGGCCAAAGAGTTTATTTTCTTAAAAAAAGAGAAGGAAAGCGCATTAAAGTTACACAATGATCTTTTCCCTTTCTTTTTTTCTTCCTTTTTGGTTGCCTTTTTATCTGAAAGATCAAGTTGGAGAGCAAAATGTCGCGAGACTTGAGTGAGAAAAAGGCATGGCAATATGGAAAGAAAGACGTACGTGAACATGCTTTTTGGTATGTGATCAATATGGAAAGTGCACTAGTACTCTGGTAGAGACTTGGAATTTTGTTTTAAAATTCATTGTTTGTCGTTCATATATTATCTTTGCTTCTTTTGTTCTTCATGAAAATATATGTTGAAAGAGAATCAACTGGACCATCCCCTAAAAAAAACCTGTCTAATTGTGTGGGATGTTAATTCGTATTAGATTGGCTCGATATGAGGACCAAACACAATACAACTAAAACTGTAATAATGGGTTAAAAAGTCAAAATGTAATTTCTGGATTCGTCCTATATATATGTTGAGTATAAAAAAATGCCCCATATCATATATTGGTGTTAATTATTTGATCATGACAATATCGCAAGTTTGAAAATTAAATAAATGATTGGATATAGTCTATCATAGCGCCATGTTTAAGGGGAAATGAATGTAATATCGGAAGGACACCAAGAATTCCTTATATGGACATACGGTGTATGCATCCTCGTCCCATTATAGACCAATGATATATGTTAGTATTATTAATCTTTTTTTAATTCAGACACTATGTGTGTTCTCAAATTAGTTTATAGTATGTAATTATCACTAATCCAAATTATATATATATATATATATATATATATATATATATATATATATATATAT